>CM048747.1:318246274-318888774 GCA_026315105.1 Locusta migratoria | reverse complement strand
ATTAGGAATGGCTTCCCTCTCAGCACATGACGAAATCAAAATAATTTACTTGATTAACGCTAAAGTGGCGAGTGAGGGAGGGTGCTTGACTTTCACCGAGTATTCGAGTATGGCAGCGTGCTTGTATTACGTTTTCAAACAAACATATGTAAACTGACATGAGTGCATCTAGTGTGCCGCGATAAAGTGGCCGAGGACTCTAAGCCGCCTTACTGCGGAGCGTGCGGTTGCTCGCCGTTCTAGTCCTCCCACGGGCAGGTGTGTGTGTGTGTGTGTGATATCCTTAAAAAAAGGTAGATTAAGTAGTTTGTGGGCCTAGGGACTGATAACCGCCACAGTTAAGTTCCATAGATTTACAAACATTTGACTGTTGCTTTCAAAGATTATTGTATAGGTAAACATGTGCTGTAACCGCTTTGTAAAGATCGTAGGAAAAGAGCACGTGTTGTCTCTGAAAGTCAAAGAGATAATCATAAGACAAATAAGCATGAGTTGGCAAGTAAGAAGATGTACTAAAGCCATTCTCTTCACACGCCGGGGTCCCATCATCCACAGGAAACTCACCATCAACCGACATCTACGACGTACCTAGAGTGATGCTGGATAACCAACTGAGGTATACGCAACGTATCACAGTGAAACGGGAGAAAATAGATAATTCACGGCTTATACCCATTCCTCAGCATTTCGGACATGACGCTTCGCACTAAATTGAGGTTATTACAGACAATTATTTTTCCGGTGATACTATATGAAAAGGACCTGGAAAAGCAGTTGAATGGAATGGACTATATGTTGAAGAGAGCGTGTAAAATAAACATTAACAAAAGCAAAAAAAAATAAAAATAAAAAAAATAATAATAATAATGGAATGCATTCTAAGGAAATCAGGCGATGCTGAAGGAATTAGATTAAGTAATGAAAAAATGAAGGTGGTAGATGAGTTTTGTTTCTTGGGTAGTAAAATAACATATGACGGTCGCAGTCAGAGGATATAATATGCAGAATGGCAATGGGAAGAAAAGCGTTTTTGAAAAAGGCAAATTTGCTAACATCGAATATTAATTTAAGTGTAAGTAAGTCTTTTCTGAAGGCATTTGTGTGGAGTGTTGCCTTGTACGGGAGTGAGACATGGATGACAAGCAGTGCGGACAGGAAGAGGATAGAGGCTTTTGAAATATGGTGCTACAGAAGAATGCTGAAGATTAGGTGGGTGGATCACGTAACTAATGTGGAGGTACTGAACAGAATTGGGGAGAAAAGGAATTTCTGGCATAACTTGACTAAAAGAAGGGATCGCTTGGTAGGACACATTCTTAGACATCGAGGAATCGTAAATTTAGCATTTGAGGGAAGCGTGTGGGGTAAAAATTGCAGATGGAGACCATGAGACGCATATAGTAAGCAGATTCAAATGGATGTGGGTTGCCGCTCTTATGAGGAGATGAAGAGGCTTGCTCAGGATAGAGTAGGGTGGAGAACTGCATGAAACCAGTCTCCGGACTGAAGGCCATAACGCAACTAACAACTATATGGCTGCAGTTCATGCGGCAAAACATGTGACACAAGTGTCAGTATCTTGGAGACGTTACAGTACAGATGCTGAAGGATTATTCTCAGTGGTCCCCGGTGGTCCAGTATACAAACACTCCACGACGAAACTGGGATTCCAGAATAGAGCAACTAATTCAACTTACAACCCGAATCTTATTTGGAAAAATAGGTGACATAAGACCAAACACGATAATTTGAAAATGTCGGAGTAATGGCACCCAGGCCTCGGCATAAAATAAAAGTACCACGTGCAATTATTCAGTTAGGAGCAATAAAAATGACAGGGCAAAAGGACAAGAGCCCAATGCTCTTTGAAGCCTAAACCCGGACAAACGTAGATGCATTCAACAAGAAGTCCAACCACTAAAGGTAGGAGCACTTCACACACACACACACACACACACACACACACACACACACACACAAAGCGGCAGTAAGCGGTCAACCGGAAAACAGCTTGAGTAGAGCAACATTAGCAGTAGTAGTTTTCAGTTGTTTGGATTTATTTACCATAATTATCTGGTGTTTTTTTATCAGTTATTGAATTTGTGATTTGGATTGTGAACTAATATGTTTAACAGTGCCCATATGGACATCGCAGCTAGATTTAATTATTATAAACGTGTCTACAGTGGTGAGTAAACGACGTGAAGGTGACTTTTTGTATCTCCATTTTCCTACTGCGACTGATTCCTTTAAGTTTGACCGAACGTGCTGTGCAAGACTTGTCATATACACTTAGAATATTATTAATATTCTTCAAAACTGTGTTGTTAGTATGATGATTTCGTATAACGTGTTGGCTATTCTGCATCTCCAAGCATTTGAGATGGCCAATTAGATTTATCATCAACAGGAGGAAATAGTACCGTTACAGTCTCTGCTTGCATATTGAATATGTACATGTGAACTGATTTTTTTTCACTATCTCCCACGAACAATTTCAATTTTTAGAAGGGGTAGATAAACTATGGTGGAAACTGTTTGAGAGGGAGTGTCAGGTAATGTGACCAAAAATTAAGTACAACTGAACATTTGAAAGAATCAGTCATGTCATTTATCTGGGTTGACTTACGAGAATCATGCTAAACTCGATTATGAGACGTGGACACACTATTTTAACGAATATATACCACTGCTACTTAAATCCTGTGTCGTAAACACTTTCAACTCTATTAGATTTTCTAACCCTGAACATATCGGAAGTATGGTATAAACTTTGCACACTATTTTGCTACAAATTTTCAGTTTGCAGTGTTTTAAAATGTTGTGTTCGTTTCTATGTACATTAAAGTAAGTAACGCGATTACGCTGTCCTGATCGCAGCGTGTTTTACTGCGGCAACATAATTATTGCATTACTTACGAAATGGATTTTAAATGGTTTTATATTGAAAGAAGCGTGCAGTTCTCTAAATAAAATTCTGGTTTAGATAGCCAAGTGAAAGAAGCGTGTCTTTACTATTCTTCTTAACAGAACTGTACTTAATTAATTGACGATCCCCAACTATGGACCTTAACCCTCTCATGCACGAGTTATCAACCCGACAATGAACAAAATTTCTGATACATTATTTGGTAACTTAAGGCCTATCTTGTGCAGAATTCATCATAATTTATCTAAAAAAAATATTTTCATAGACGAATAGGAAGGTGTCCTCAAATGGGGATAGTGAGTACGAAAACTACTACATTTTACATGGAACATCTTTTAATAATATCAAAGAATACATGAAGAGTGTAGACTATTTTGTATTTTTCTACAATGAAATTGTTTCAGGCACTCAGGGCACACAGCAAGTTTATACTTTTCTCAAACGTAACGTATTTTCCGTTGGCAGTCCCGATCATTTCACGTCTTGGCATTGGCATCACCTGATTTGGCTGGCCATTTTTATATCCCATCAAAGCGTAATTCGTTGGCTACAGAATGACAAGCTTTTTTTTTCCCGATGTACAGACAACAATAAGCTTTCATCTGAATGCCTGTCTCTACTCTTTCTTATAATCTCTACTTTCCATTTCTTTGTTAGCCTAACGAATAACACTGTCTAGGAGACATTCTAGCATTCATTATTAGTCCTCATTTGTGATACCTGTGCTTTCACGGTCACCTCAGATGTAAAATATGACAACAATGAGACAAGATTTAAATGTCCTCGCTTGAGGACGGGACGCATGAGAGGGTTAAATAAAATATTAAATGGTGGCAACGGAAAAAATGTTCAAATGTTTGTTAAGCTTATGGGACTTAACTACGGGGTCATCAGTCCCTAAACTTACAAACTACTTATGAACTACTTACGAACTAGGACGGCACAAATATCCATGCCCGAGGGGGGATTCGAACCCCCGACTGTAGTGGCCGTGCTGACCGTGACTGGAGCGCCTCAGTCACCTCGGCCGCCGCGGCCGGCGGTGGCAACGGAAACACGGGTTAGTTTTCTTTCCTCCAGAAG
This sequence comes from Locusta migratoria, assembly GCA_026315105.1. Lineage (NCBI taxonomy): Eukaryota > Metazoa > Arthropoda > Insecta > Orthoptera > Acrididae > Locusta > Locusta migratoria. Next base: position 318,884,762 of record CM048747.1, on the reverse strand, counting down.
GGCGCAGTAGACAAGATATTTCATCTGACTACAAAAAATTTATGAAATATATAGTGTTGGAGAATTTAAATTAGGACAAATGGTTAACGTTTAACAAAACGATTTATTATCCAAGGCATGAATAACAAAGGGAGAGAGACCGATTTTAATACAACACACACACACCTTACAAAAGAATCCACATTTACAATGATTATATGGCCCTAATACTGCCCAATTGCAAAAGTAGTACTAGCGTAATTGATAGTGATTATTTTTCAGAGGGGAGAAGGGGGGAACTGATACACATTCTCACACAGATACGTGCGCCAAGCCATGCAGGTACTCACCAGCACAGAACACAAAAAAGCAGCAACGCCAGCAGCAGGACGCGGTATGGAACAGCAGGTTCGCTCGCGCACCAATAAAACAAAAACTTTGTTCCGTAGCGTATGGTCTTGTGGCTTAAGGCTAGTTTATACGACGACACTACGTCTCATGAAACTGCGCTACTGGCCAGTGCGCATGCGCGGCAGGCGTTCACGCAACTCGTTGGCGAAACTAAACAGTTTCGGCACTTTCCAACTTTTGCGAAACTGTTTGCGCGTGTTTTTAGGTTAGGTCGTAACCAATACAGAACAAAATACAACATAAAGGGGGGAACGGCAGAAATAATTCGGTTTTTGAACATATATGCGACGCATAGGTGTTTGTGCGATTTTAAAGCAGTGGCGTGTTAGTGGTATTGAAGAAATTATTCGTGAATTAAATATTGATGGGTTGACGATTAGTGAATTGCGGACTAAAATATATTAAATTCAAAATACCTATACAAACTATGGCAATTGTGGATTTGGGAACACGGTACAGATACTGTAGAGACGAATATCTGCTTGACAAGAAACGTAATGCAATTTGTAATTTCAGTTCTGATAACAATATTTCACGCCTAACAATATCTTGTTTCTTTATTGCATTACTAACTCTGTTTAAAAGGAACGTAAACTGCTCTGGTGACATTATGAGTTTATTAAAATAACTTCTGGGGTCTTCGATCAAAATTTCTTTCAGCAAGGTCGCTAAGCAACTGAGCTGACATCTTTTTTTAATCCAGTCACGAACCCAAACACGTTTCTTGTCCTTTTTATATTTAGTCTTATGCAGCGACTTCACACAGAGAAGCAATAGCTCCGCCTCAACTTTTACAGCTACCAAAACTTTCATTCTACGGCGACTACGGCACTTACAAAACAACGAAACTGAAGTGTATAGTATTGGCGCCGTGTCTACAGACATACACGAAACCAGTAGCGCGCAACTCATTTCCTGAATCGAGTGTCGGAACCGAGTATCGTCGTGTAGACTAGCCATTAGGCTGAGGGTAGCTATCAGCGATAGAAGACCACGTGGCGTGCAATACAGTCGCGAAGTATAAGTCTCCAGAGAAATTCAAGATATCCAAAAAATAGGAAAATCCGCTAAATAATACTAAAAAACGGGCGTTCTGGTGTTCGTTTTGCACCGGGGGAAGAGAGCTACTGAATGGTACAGGTTTGAGGTCAAAAGAACACTACAGGGTCGGATCTTAGAATCCAAAAACTAAATGAAAAATACTTTTAGCACAAGGAAAACCGCGAGATAGATCGTGCAACCATTCGTTCTACTCAGGTTACGGAATCCTACAGTACTTCGCGGGGCTGGATCACAAAAAAGTTGAAAAGGAAAAAAAATTACAATTAAAAAAATAATAAATAAATAAATAAATAAAACGCAAGTTATGTCGTGTCACGATTCATTCTACTCAGGAGAAGACCTACCTAATAGAAATGACTACAGTTTAGAACACGCTATTTTCCATACACGTGGGGCAGCGAGTACGGAAGTTACAAGTTTAGAAGTACCAAAAATTCGGTGAAAATTACCACGTTACACGTACCAGCAAACACAACACGTAAACAATGTTATAGTTAACAACACGTGCGCAGACAGTGATAGAGTAAGCAGAGGGCTTTATCTCATACCGTCCACGTGTTCTATGGAGAAAGGGCAGAAACAGGAAGTATCGAGAAGTTCCCGAAAAACATCTAGTTTACCGACCAAGTGAATTTGATAAACATTTAAACGTGTTTAAACGTAGGAAGGAAGGACTCTACAGTCATCGAGTGCAAGGATTCTGTTAACGAAGGCCAGTGAGGCCGCGAAATCAAACTTCGGCAAAAAGCATCATGAAATTAGCAATCCAGAACAATCTCACCGTTACGCATTTGATGATGTTATAGCGAGCATTAGAGACGCAAATGAGTATTTTCAACATACTATCGAATCCGAACAAAGTTTAGCCATGTGCTCAGAACCAAGAGCGCCGCGGCGGAGCTGCCGAGCGCATTGAGGCGCTATGCTACGGTGCGCGAGGCCGTTCCCCGTCGGGGGTTCGAATCTCCCCTCGAGCATGGCTGTTTGTCCCGTCTTCAGTATAAGCTAGTTCATAAGTAGTTTGTAAGTTCAGGGACTGATGACCCCACAGATAAGTCTCATAAGCTTTACAAACATTTGAAGGTTGTAAATCCAAGAGCATCTTACCTCGCCAAGGACAGGATGACGACTCTTGGCCCCTTCGTGGTTTCTACTCTCCAGCTACCTAAAGTGGAGGGGGAACCTCTCCAAAGGGTTTAGCCGACTCACGTAGGCAAACGTAACGTGCACACTGGACAAGGGGAGTGAATGGGGACCTTCGCTAAAAACATCTGCCGGCCGCGGTGGCCGAGGTGACTGAGGCGCTCCAGTCACGGTCAGCACGGCCACTACGGTCGGGGGTTCGAATCCCCCATCGGGCATGGATATTTGTGCCGTCTTAGTTCGTAAGTAGTTCATAAGTAGTTTGTAAGTTTAGGGACTGATGACCCCGTAGTTAAGTCCCATAAGCTTAACAAACATAAAAACATTTTTGCTAAAGATTTGCCTCCTGCCGGCAGTTGGCAGAACTTGGGAGAACCACAGGGAACTGCTGCCACGCTGTTTGAACCAGCAGACGACAAGAGCAACGAGGCGCGGATAACGCTTGCTTAAACTGTTGTGTACACAAGTCGCATTCATTCTGTGCGAGCGGGGTCAGTGGGAATATATCAAGGCATACGCCATCTCACAAAAAAAAAAAAAAAGAAAAAAAATTGTTTAAATGGTTGTAGAACTTTTGGGACTTATCTACGGGGTCATCAGTCCCTAAGCTTACAAACTACTTACGAACTAGCTAAGACTAAGGACGGCACAAATATCCATGCCCGAGGTGGGATTCGAACCCCCGACCGTAGTGGCCGTGCAGACCATGACTGAAGCGCCTGAGTCTCCTCGGCCACCGCGGCCGGCACGCCATCACATATGGGGCCTCATACACAAAAAATAGACATTTAAAATTATGAAACACAACAAAATGATTCCACATTTTGGGCAAAAAAAAAAATTGTACATCTGGTATCTCGCATAGGGTGAATGGAGCGTCTCGCTACACTCAATAAATGTCTGAAAGTCATCAACATTTATTTACTGGGGTTAAAATAAATGGAACACGCTATATGGACGTGTTTCAATATATATATACATATATTTCCTTCCAACCCTTTCTTGTAATATAAAATAACGTCTATTGCCCCATCCTTCAACCTTAGAGAAAATGAGATTGATTATTCTCTTTCAGCTTTGCCCGTGCATTATACGTTTTTTTTTTTTTTTTTTTTTTTTTTTTTTTTTTTTTTTTTTTTTTTGGGGGAGGGGGGGGGGGCGTGGGCGGGGGGGTCACAATGTGCGATGCACTCTCCTTTCTTCTATTACTTCTAAATAACCGCGAGAGCTACAATTCCGCTGTCACAGCTCTATCTTTTCAATAGACTGCACAACCTATGACAAAGTTCGGTGAATAGTCCTGTAACATTAATTTACCGGGTGATCAAAGAGTCAGTATCAAATTGAAAACTTAATAAATCACGGAATAATGTACATAGAGAGGTAAAAATTGACACACATGCTTAGAATCACATGGGGTTTTATTAGAAAAAAAATGTCCGACAGATGGAGCTTCATCTGATCAAAAAAGCAATAATTAGCATAACAAATTAAGACAAAGCAAAGATGACGTTCTTTACAGGAAATGCTCGATATGTTCACCATCATTCTTCGACAATATCTCTTTATCTACATTATTCCGTGATTTATTAAGTTTTCAAATGTATACCGACTTTTTGATCACCCGGTAAATTAACTATGAACTACATTAACCTTACTGTTCTTCGGAATAGTCACCTCCCATAACTATGCACCGCTGAGCTCTGCCATACATGTCCTGGAAACTTTGCACGAAGTCTTCCTTTGGGATGGTGTTCAGAAGCCTCGTCACGTTTCGTTCGATGTCAAGAATATCGTCAAATCTCTTTCAAAGCGAGTTTCAGTCGAGGGAATAGGAAGGAGTTAGGAGTATTGAGATTCGGCGAGTATGGTGGATGCACCACCTCTTTTTTCTCTACCAGGAAATTTTCGACGATATTGGCTGTGTATGGGCACCGTTGTGAAAGTGAATCAATAAATAAATAAAACAGGACCCTAGTTGTGCGTACTGAGGTCGTACCACGCGTAGACGTTACACGAAGCGGGTCAAAATTTCAACCTACCTTACAGCGTTCAACATCGTTCACTCATATAGATCCTCCTTGTGTGGATAATGCCTTGAATATCGAAGAAGCAGCATTGTTTTGATGCACGAAAACGCTAGCCCATACACAGCCAATAGCGTCAAACAGTTCCAGGCAAATAAGGGTGTGGTCCACCTTCAACATACACCAGACTCACCGGAGATCACCCCGTGTGGCGGTACTGGATTGCAAGACAGCAGCCATTACTTTATTTTATTTCATAATTTCATTTACTTATAGTGAAATAGACGTGGAATACTAGGAAGTGGCTGTGCCAGATAGTAGCCACATGGTACTGTAAGTATGGTCCCGTGGGAAAACTCCGCCCCTTTCTTTAAGAATGATCTGATTGGCTGTTGCTATATCTTTACGCGCTACAACCTCCCAGCTATTATATTAATTATTTAATAAATACAGATACAGTTATCAATTCTATTGCCATAAAGTGTGTTAGTTAATTGTTTTTGATTACACTATTGTTTTGTAGATTTAATAGATCAAGTATTTTAGGTAAAAAGTGAGTGTGATATTCTAGAAGAGTCGGTTGGCGCCAAAACTCTAGGCGCTAGCGTGGAGCCCAGATCCACTGCTAGTCGGTTCACTGAGAGCCCCGACACGGTAAACATCTAGCGGCACTTTCGATAACTAGTCTTGTATTAATCGGTCGATAATGGGGCTAAGATATGTTTGTAAAGTGCGTGCAATGTATGTCAAAGTGTGTTATAAATGTAATAACGTTAGTTTTGTAAATTTTGACGTCAACATGCATTTTGTGGCTTCTGTATTCGTGTGATTGGTAAAAATGAAAGACCCACTGGCATCTCTGAAGGAATTCATCGACTTCGTTAATGGTAGTTAGACAGCCACAGTATCCACCACTTTCAACTTCAGCCTCACCTCAGAAAACTTCGAGTCTACGACCTGTGTGCTGCTTCTGCGCTGGTGACATCTACGAGAGAGAAGACACCAGGTTAGTCAAATATCAAGTGACAACCGCCTACGGGTCTCACGTGCAACGTTCGGTCTATTACAACTAGACGAGTTAGCACGCTGCTCACGGTGAGTGAGGTAAAGGGAAGATAGGAAAGTGTCAAGGAAACTGTCACATGTGGACTTGATAACATAAACTTTAACCATAATATTGAATGGTTTATAGATTTTGTATCTCACCACCGCTGCACCCGCAGTAAGTCCCATAAGCTTCACAAACATTTGAACAACATACGCACTGGATTTCAATCCTCCAGACTTCTTCCTATTCCCTCGACTCAAACTAGCTTTGAAAATTAAGAGATTGTACGATATTCCTGATATCCAACGAAACGTGATGCTTTTCAACACCATACCTACAAAGTTCAAAAAATGTTTCAAATGTTTGTATAGTCTATGGGACTTAACTACGTGGTCATCAGTCCCTAAACTTACAAACTGCTTATGAACTACTTACGAACTAGGACGGCACAAATATCCATGCCCGAGGGGGGATTCTAACCCCCGACCGTAGTGGCCGTGCAGACCGTGACTGACGCGCCTCAGTCCCCTCGGCCACCACGGCCGGCCCAAAGGAAGTCTTCGTGCAAAGTTTGCAGCACATGTATCGCACAGCTGAGCGATGCATACTTATAGTTGCTAGCTATTTCGAGAGACAGTGCTGTAACCGTAGTTCATAGTTCATCTACATTAATGTTTCAGGACTATTCAGCGAACTTTATTGCCAGAGGTCACACATGAGCTTTGCTTGTATCACGTACAATTATACATTTTATACATTTCTCTAGTTTTGTATCTTGTAATAACGATATTTGATATTTAAGGAGTTCACTTCGAAACTTTGAGAAACTGATAGTGGCACACAGTCGATGTTTTATAATTGGTTTTTGAAGGAGCATTTCTCGTTTAATCCATCGCATAAAAATGAACGTAAATTAGGCGTGTAATACTCTGAAACAACGATTGTACAAAATTATTTTTTATTAAATACGCTTTTACAAAATATTTTGATTTAACAACACACAGAATCAACTTAAAATATGATCAAATTGTCTTTTCTCGAAAGAACAAACTTCCACTTACAGGCACGGACCATTAGAATATCTTGTAGAACAAGAGCTTCAAATAAAAAACAAAATTTCAATATGTTCTTCTTTACTTCTCCCAACAGCCGTCTCGGTAGTCCCTACCTCCGTTACTGCCATTCGTTGAACAGTTCAATTGTTCAAATGTTTGTATGGTTTATGGGACTTAACTACGGGGTCATCAGTCCCTAAACTTACAAACTACTTATGAACTAACTAAGACTAAGGACGGCACAAATATCCATGCCCGAGGGGGGATTCGAACCCCCGACGGTAGTGACCGTGCAGACCGTGACTGGAGCGCCTCAGTCCCCTCGGCCACCGCGGCCGGCTCGTTGAACAGTCCGCTAACATGAGTGATTCGACTTGCTGTCAGTAATTTCGACATTTTTGCCTACCTACACGTTCATTACATCAGGACCAACCAACGCCACCCAGAGACAAGGGCTCGCTACAGGCCGTGCCACCTCACACCGACCAGGCCGCCACCGCCAGCTGACTGGCTGGCTGCTGTGGGCAGTCGGCTGTGCTCCGGCAGCCAGCCAGTCAGCTGGCGGTGGCGGCCTGGTCGGTGTGACGTGGCACGGCCTGTTGCGAGCCCTTGTCTCTGGGTGGCGTTGGACCAGTGCCTTCTTATGCAGCTCATCTGCTCCTCTCATGTTCACATTAAGTATTGTCTTAAGTTTAACACGTTCGCTGCCGTTCACGCTCTGGCGCGATAAAGCTAGTTGCCACTTCACGCTCTGGCGCGTGATCGTATTTTGACACTATCTTTTCATAGTTTTGAGCCACTGAATGTTTTGGTTTTATTTTCCAGTTTTTTGATATGGTCTTTTATTTGCATTTGTATTTTTGTGAAAACAACAAATGAACAATATAAACAGTACATACAAGGTATTTCATGAAACATACGCTTATTTCTATATCATCAGCAATATAAGTGTGAATCAAAACTAAGAAGTATTTTTTTATAAACTGGTAACTAATCGAAATAAAATTAAAATGATCAACAGCTTACTTGCTTGTTTACGTAAGAATCCAATAAATCTATCATGACATCATGAGAAGCGTGTGTGGCTCGTAGCCGGTAATGCAAACGTGGAAATCTGGAACCACGTACGTATGCATATCACTTATACTCTTCCCTGAGTGCCTACCAGGGTATACAGCTTTATTAGACGATGCCAGTTTACAACAACCCATAATAGGATGCTAGGTCGCAGCACGCGCCACAGCGTGAGCGGCACCTGACTCATGTAACGTTTACACACCAGAGCGTGAACGGCAGCGAACGTATTAAAACTAGACAGCTGGACACGCCGGATGAACCTATCTTGTTCATCGACAATTGCAGCATGTATCAAGTCCCTTGCTTGATGTAGTATGACTACAATGTATACGGGGACGAACAGGCCTTTGCACTTTGATCTGTGTACCATTCACATAGGCTGTGACATTTTATGCTAATACCAAGCATGAAAGGGTGCAGTAGTTGGGAAGGGAGTAGGACAGTGTTGTTCAAATGTTCAAAATGTTCAAATGTTTGTATAGCTTATGGGACTTAACTATGGGGTCATCAGTCCCTAAACTTACAAAGTACTTATTAACTAGCTAATACTAAAGACGGCACGAATATCCATGCCCGAAAGGTATTCGAACCCCCGACCGTAGTGGCCGTGCAGACTGTGACTGGAGCGCCTCAGTCCCCTCGGCCACGCGGCCGGCAGGACTGGGTTGAAGCCTCTGTCCAATGTTATTCAATTTGTACACTGAGCAAGCTATACAGGAAAGCAAGGAGAAATTCAGAGAAGGTATTAAAGTTCAGGGCGAAGAATTAAAAACATTGCGTTTTGCCGACGACATAGTAATTCTGTCAGAGACAGCAAAGGATCTGGAAGAACAGCTGAACGGAATGGACAGTGTGCTGAAAGGTGCATATAAGATGAACATTAAAAAGAGCAAAACAAGGGTAATGGAGTGCAGTCTAAGAAAATCGGGTGATGCTGAAGGAATCAGATTAAGTAACGATACAATAAAGGAGGTAGATGAGTTTTGTTACTTGGGCAGTAAAATAACATATGACGATCGCAGTACAGATAATATAAAATGCAGAATGGCAATGGGTAGAAAAGCGTTCTTGAAAAAGAGAAACTTGTTAGCATCGAATATTGATTAAAGCCTAAGGAAGACCTTTCTGAAGGCATTTGTGTGGAGTGTTGCCTTGTATGGCAGTGAAACATGGACGATAAACATTGCGGACAGGAAGAGGATAGATGCTTTTGAAATATGGTGCTACAGAAGAATGCTGAAGATTAGGTTGGTGGATCGCGTAACTAATGAGGAGGTACTGAACATAATTGGGGAGAAAATGAATTTCTGGCATACCTTGACTAAAAGAAGGGATCGATTGGTAGGACACATTCTTAGACATCATGGAATCGTAAATTTAGCATTGGAGGAGAGTGTTTGGGGTAAAAACCGCGAAGAAAGACCAAGAGATGGATACAGTAAACAGATTCAGACAGATGTAGGTTGCCGTTCTTATGTGGCGTTGAAGAGACTTGCTCAGGATAGGGTATTGTGGAGAGCAGCATCAAACCAGTCTCCTGACTGAAGACCACAACAACAACAACATGTGACGTTGCTGTTAATAATATTGAGATACGCTCTCATTATGGGGGAGAAGGAACATAGTTTATAAATTATTCCACAACATGTGAGGATGGCAGCTTGTTACGTGGAGTTAAGGAGTTAATAAGGAGAAATAACGATCGCGACGTCCTTCAACATTGACAACTTGTAAAATAAATAAATAAATAAAATGAAGATAGAGACATTTAAGCAATGTATTCACAGGTCACAGTCGCTACTTTACTTTCATGGTCTGTCTTTATTATGTACTACTAGTTCCGTCGAAACTATGTCGCCATTCTCAAGTACTTAGACACCAACTAAAAAACTTTTTATGATAAAATAAACTTAAATAATGACTGTTTGCCAAAATAATTACAAAAAAATCCATATTCCATGTGCTAAGGTTGTTACACCCTTTATACAGTAAAGAAACAAGTCCGGACTGAACCACTGTTACCTTCTAATCAAATTCAAGACCTGTTTGTTCTCTTTACTGAACAGCCACATTAAACCTAAAAATTAAATCATTAAATATATAAAAAATACCTGTTCTCTTACAAACTTAACAATAGTCATAAATAAAACGTTCTTCAAAATTCAGGAATCAAAGGTGATAGTTACAAAACAGTTGCACTCCTTACAGACAATTTGTCTTATTTTACACGTAAAAAGAAAATAAGTCAATAAATTGATAAAATACAACGAACTATTTCGGATTGTGCCGAGTCAAATGACCATGTCAGATCTTACAAACTGGAATGCATGTTTACAGAATCGGATATGAGAGTAAACGTTGATAGTGAGACGAAATTGAATGTATTTGGAATATATTTTGTACTAATGGGAAAGGGAGGCGTGCTAAAAAAATAAAAATAATAATAAATAAAAATCCATCAGTTCATACAAAGAATTGCTTGGTATATTTTGTTGTTCATGTCAATACATGGTATAGGAGCCGAATCGAGACGTTCTTGTGGTCTAGTAGCATTTCGTAGCAGCCGTGTAAGAATTTCGCAGGAGAGGATATATATGAACATCTATGGCTACAGCTGAACATTCTGGCAGTATAATTTATTGAATCAGTCTCCCTCTTTTTCATAAAAGCTTATTTGAATTGCGCCGCGAAGCAAGAGAAAAAAAAAGTCGTGTACTTTGTAGCACAGTGCAACACAGCTTCCTTCTTTGCGAGACTTGTGGTTTAGTTTCTGTGGTGTCGCACAAGTACAAAGTGCGCGCCACTTACTTTCGCCGCGCGCCGCCAGGCACGCACGGCGCGGCGTTCTCACGACGACAGCCACGAGCGCCCTCTGGGACAACGCCGCTCGTGGCCACCACTGAAGGACATCGGCCACTTCGCACTTCGCACTTCGCACTTCGGACTGAGATAGCAACGAGTTAGGACCTTCGTAATCCGATAGGCACGAGTGAAGACTTTGCTATTGTACAGGCACTAGGCAGGCCTCTAACAACTATGTATCAACATTCTGCCGTACTCTGTAAAAGTTAAGTATTGTTACATTCTGTGCAATATATATATCTTTCTAATTTACTCGAGTGTTTATAGTTTCTGGCTGCTCCCCTCCACCGACACCTACGGCGAGGCTGGGACACAAAAGCGGCGACGAAGTCGGGACACAAAAGTGGCGACGAGGAGTGATAGAACCTTGGACCAGCCCGCTTACTGCAGCCAGACAGCAGCAGTCGGAGCACGCAAAAATTGCTCCCGCCCACCCACCCTTATTATAAGAATTTTGGGGGAAGATATTTTGTTACGTATTTTGTGGACTTTTTTGTTTCAGAGCGTCCTCTTTCATATTGCATTTGTGTTTTGTTATAAGTTGCTTGTATGCGCGGCGCCTAATCGGTCAGCATGGCCACTACCCCGAACCCAAACTTAATGGAAATTATTCAGTTACAGACGGCGCAAATCTCACAACTTCTCAACGCAGTGGCGCAGTTGACGACGTCTCAACAACAGCCGTCGCATCAGCAGCCCACACCTGCCGCCGCAACACTTCCTACGTTTCGCCAATACAACGAACGTGAGGAAGAATGGAGTGATTATCTGGCGCAGTTTCAAGAACTCGTAGCGGCTCATCAACTTACAGGTCAGACTGTTAAGCATCTTTTATTGTCTGTGGTGGGCCCCAAAACTTTCGTGTTACTGCAAAAACTTTTTCCGCAAGCATCTCCTCGTGATGTAGACTTTGAACAAATTGTAGATGCACTGAATGCTCATTATGAGAGAAAAGTTCTTGTAGCCGCTGCACGATACCGATTTTTCAGACTTAAAAAATTACCGCAGCAATCACACCAAGAGTGGATTACGGAATTGAAGGGCTTAACCCGCCAATGTAAATTTACTTGCTCTTGTGGACTTTCGTATAGTGACGTGATGTTGAGGGATGCGATTACGCAGAATATTCAGGACCCCAGAATTAGAGCAGCAATTCTGAAACAGTCTGACCCCTCCTTAGACAGTGTACTGCAGCTTATAGAAGCGCATGATACTTTTGACTTAGCAGATGTAGAAATGCAAAGCCACAGTGTAAATTCAGTGCGCCGCAACGGACGCTTTCCTAGCCATAGTTCTCAGTGTAGCACTAGTGATTCTTTAAATTCTACAGGCCGTGCTGAACAGACAGTGAACAGTAGCCAGAGTAAAAGTGCGACGCAAAGGTCGCCCCGTAGTGTTAGACACAGTAATTTGCATAACGGGCGCCAACGCTCATTTCAGAAAAATGTACGTAAATCTTGCCCCCAGAGTGTGTCTCGCCACAAGCGTGCTCATTGCCCTAGTCGCAACGCAACCTGTTATCAATGTGGCAAATCGGGACATGTGCAGTCTGTGTGTATGCAAATTAAAAACTCAAAGAACAGTAACGTTAGAAACAGTGCTTCGCATAGTGCGAGAGCAGTGCATACAGTCAATGTCATAGACGCTGTGGAGTTTAACAGTGCTTTAGTTGGTTCTCCATTGCAAGAAAGTAGTTCTGCGCCTATGGCAAAACTATATAGTGCGCCACGTAGCAAGCGCCGACGAGCGCGTAAAACAGTGCAACGGAAACGGGTTCGGGACACGCAAAATGACTATGAACAGTGCATTCCTGTAGTGAACCTAGTGCCTTCTGCAACTTCTTATTGTAAAAGTGCCCAGTACTGTGTAGATAGTGCCAGTAGACTTGTTGTAGATACTGAAAGTAATTTTAGTGCAGTAGCCTCGCATTGCGCGGACGCCGATCCGGCGGTAGTGTCATCTAGTGACAGTGTTGTTAATCCCCTGCGTGCCGAGTCTGAGCCGCTTCCTTCACTACGCGGCCCGCGCAAGTGCAGCAAACAAACCGTAGCAGACGTTGCCCACATTCGCGCGCCTGTCGAGCGCCGCAAGCAAAAACTGTTTGTGAATCTCTCCATAGAAAATAAGACTGTGCAATTTCAGCTTGATACTGGTTCCGCTGTTACATTAATCAATAAAGATACTTATGGACTTCTGGGTTCGCCAAAATTGTCGCCGTCACAGCAAGTGTTAACAGCGTACACAGGTGAAAATATTCCCGTGCTAGGAACATGTAGCCTGCCTGCCTCTTTCCAAGGTGTAACAAAAACGGTTGCTTTTGTTGTTCTTCAGGCCAAATCGACACAGAACATTTTTGGACTAGATGCTTTTGACTTGTTTGGTTTATCAATTCAAAGAGATGTGCTTCAAATTTCGTCAATAGTGCCTCAGGATAAAATCAATGCATTGTGTGACAAATATAGTGACTTGTTTTCGCCGGAACTCGGTTGTGCAAAAGACTTCGTGGCACATGTAACTTTAAAAGAATCTGCAGTTCCAAAATTTCGTAAAGCTAGACCAGTGCCTATCGCCTTGCGTGATACAGTTGCCGAAGAACTTAAACGTTGGCAAGATAGTGGGGTGATTTCTCCTGTTTCTGCGAGTCAGTGGGCCTCGCCTATAGTAATTATACCCAAGCCGTCAGGAAAACTTCGTCTCTGTGCGGACTTTAAATCAACAGTGAACAGTCAAACAATTGTCGACACTTATCCCCTGCCCAGACCTGACGAACTGATGGACAAATTAGGACAGTCTCGCTTCTTTTCCAAGATTGATTTAGCAGAGGCATACTTACAGATTCCACTTGATGACGAGTCAAAAAAATTTTTCGTCATTAATACTCACATGGGCCTTTTTCAATTTCAACGCCTACCCTTTGGCAGTTCTTCCGCCCCCGCTATTTTTCAGCGTTTTTTGGAACAGCTGACAGTTTCTGTACCGTGTTGCTCGAACTATTTAGATGATATTGTGGTATCCGGACGTACAGTTGAAGAACATTTAGCAAACCTGGAGTGCCTTTTCAAAGTTTTGACTGCAGCAGGTCTACGTTGCAATAAAGCAAAGTGTTCGTTTTTTCAAACTGAAATAGAGTACCTAGGCCATGTGATTAACGCCCAAGGAATTCATCCCTTACAGTCACATCTTAGAGCAATCAAAGACTTGCCTCCTCCTAAGAATGTGCACGAATTGCAAGCAGTAATGGGAAAGCTTAACTACTATTTCAGGTTTATTCCCAATGCCTCTCAGATTGCAGCTCCACTGCATCACTTACGTAGGAAGAATGTTCCTTTTGTATGGTCCAAAGATTGTCAGGTTGCCTTTGACAAACTAAAGTCTGCACTACTGAGTGATGCATGTTTGATTCCCTTTGACCCCCAGAAGCCTGTAGTGTTAGCAGTTGACGCCTCATCGTACGGCCTAGGCGCTGTAATCTCACATCGTATTGGATGTCACGATCGTCCTATTGCCTTTGCATCCAAGCTACTGACGCCGACGCAACAGAATTACAGTCAGATAGAAAAGGAGGCCTTAGCAATCGTTTACGGCGTCACAAAGTTTCATCATTATCTCTATGGCAGAAAATTCTATTTGTTGACAGACCACAAGCCTCTCACGTCGTTGTTCTCACCCACAAAGCCAATTCCGCCACGAACGGCACAAAAGCTTCAGAGATGGTCCTTGATATTGTCAAATTATCAGTATGAGATTTTGTACCGACCTACCACTAAACATGCTAACGCGGACACACTTTCCCGACTTCCGATTGGCCAGGATGTGTCGTTTGATTCTTCAGAAATGGCATGTTGTCAGATAGACTCCAGAGATGCTTCCGCTGTCGCAGATTTCCCTTTGAACTCTCGTCGGGTTGCACAGGAAACAGCTGCGGATGCAGACTTAAGTGTGGTAGCACGTTTTGTTCGCTTTGGTTGGCCTGCCAGAGCCAAAGACATTGATCGGCCTCTGGTTCGACGTTATTTTGCACAACGTCATGCATTATCTTTAAGTCAGGGTGTACTGTTGTTGCATACCGACAACGACCAAGCAAGAGTCATTGTTCCTCGTTCCCTGCAACGAGAAGTGTTACGCCTCCTGCATCAAGGACATTGGGGCATTGTTAGGACGAAGCAACTGGCCAGACGTCATTGTACCTGGGTTGGTATGGACGCTCAGATAGAGAGCATGACATCACAGTGTACAGTTTGTGCGGAGCATCAGGCGGCTCCTCCACAGCGTTTCTCAGACTGGCCACGCCCCAAGGGACCATGGCAACGTTTACATGTTGACTTTGCCGGACCTTTCTGGAATACGCGCTGGTTAATTGTTATAGACGCTTTCAGCAAGTTTCCTTTTGTGATTGCCATGAACTCAACGACGGCGTCTAGTACAATCAGTGCCTTAACATCAGTGTTTTGCATCGAAGGCTTGCCTGAAACTATCGTCAGTGACAATGGACCTCAGTTTGTTAGTGCGGAATTTCAACAGTTTTGTCGTGTGAATGGCATTCAGCATTTCACCACCGCACCTTTTCACCCTCAGTTCAATGGTGAAGCAGAACGTTTCGTTCGAACATTCAAGTCACACATGGAAAAGATGAAAGGTCAGCACTCCAGGCAGCAAGCTCTTCAAATTTTCCTGTCTACGTATCGGTGCATGCCACGTGACGGCCCGTCTCCTGCCGAGCTGCTACACGGCCGCCGTCACCGCACTCTCCTTCACCTGCTGCAGCCTCCCACGCACCGAGTCGGTTCGTATGGCGCTACGCGTTTTCAGGTTTCTACGCCGGTGCTGTACAGGGTGTTTGCTGGAAACAAGAAGACATGGTTGCCGGGCACCATTCAGCGCGTGCTCGGGCGCAATATGTTTGTTGTACGTTCTTCCACAGGGTCGGAGCTGCGGCGCCACGCAAACCAATTGCGCCTGCACAGGCCGCGCGATCCTGTCTCCGGTTTCTTGATTCCAGACCCAGTTCACCGCCAGGGAGCACAGCCACATCGTTCGTCCCCGGACTACGAGATCGTCCCCATGGAGGTCGACGCACCTCCGATGCAGCCGTCGCCGCCGCTGTCGCCGCCGCAGATGACAGCGTCACCGAGAGGGACTCCGGGACCGTGCGGGCCCTCCCAGCTTGGGCCACGCACCTCAGAAGAAGATGACCTGCTCCCTCTGGGCGGGGGCGGGCGCCCTTCCCCAGGTTTCGGCGGGTTCCCTGGAGGATCGCAAGGCGGATGCCGGGGCGCGGACGGCGTCTCGATCCCGGCCTCAGCTACGACGCCCGTCCCACCAGTAACGCCCCCGCTCAGGCCCTCCTCCCAGTGCCGTCGCCGTGGCCCTCAGCCCTACGCCACGACGGCGCGGCGGTTTGGGGGGGAGGGGTGTGGTGTCGCACAAGTACAAAGTGCGCGCCACTTACTTTCGCCGCGCGCCGCCAGGCACGCACGGCGCGGCGTTCTCACGACGACAGCCACGAGCGCCCTCTGGGACAACGCCGCTCGTGGCCACCACTGAAGGACATCGGCCACTTCGCACTTCGCACTTCGGACTGAGATAGCAACGAGTTAGGACCTTCGTAATCCGATAGGCACGAGTGAAGACTTTGCTATTGTACAGGCACTAGGCAGGCCTCTAACAACTATGTATCAACATTCTGCCGTACTCTGTAAAAGTTAAGTATTGTTACATTCTGTGCAATATATATATCTTTCTAATTTACTCGAGTGTTTATAGTTTCTGGCTGCTCCCCTCCACCGACACCTACGGCGAGGCTGGGACACAAAAGCGGCGACGAAGTCGGGACACAAAAGTTTCATCGTCCTCTGCCGACGGCATCTTTCAAAACAGCGCGTATGCAAGCTGGAAAGCGGCGATAAACATAAC
The DNA here is from genome assembly GCA_026315105.1 of Locusta migratoria. Taxonomy (NCBI): domain Eukaryota; kingdom Metazoa; phylum Arthropoda; class Insecta; order Orthoptera; family Acrididae; genus Locusta; species Locusta migratoria. The sequence continues at coordinate 318,868,185 of CM048747.1, read as the reverse complement.
ATATTCAGACGAGTTTCACTCGGGGGAATGGAATGGGAGGAGGAGGGACACACACACACACACACACACACACACACACACACAGAGAGAGAGAGAGAGAGAGAGAGAGAGAGAGAGTGAGTGAGAGAGAGAGAGTGGGGAGGTGCTGGGAAATGGGGAGAGGAGAGGGGGAAAACAGAAGACAGTCGGGCCACGCCAGCGGTGAGGGGACAAAAGCGACACTGGGCACAAAAGCGCACGCCCTGCAATAGCGGCCAGCGGCAACCGCGCCAACTGTAATTGGCAGCACTGGGGCCGATGTAAACAGGTGGATATTGCCGCTCATTTGCACCCAGAACAGAGGTCGCGGCCGGCACAACGCCGCTGTCATTATACGCATAGGTACACAGGCCGAGTGCCATGTACTCCCAATCTACTTGCTTTATTTGCTTGATAGGACACTAATTTATGTACTTTCTACCTGTATTCCAGTGCTTCCCAACGGATTTTAAGGGGCCCCTCACACGTTCAATACGTATCTATATCTATAAATGTGTATGTCTGTTCGGTGTACGTAATCACGTCTGAACCACGAGACATAAAGAGCTAAAAATTTGTACAGTTACTATTGTCTAACCGGGGAAGGCTTTAGGTACGGTTTTATGGCGATCGGATAGCTATTTATCTGTATATATTAATGTGTATGTCTGTTTGGTGTACGCTTATCACGTCCGAAAGACAAGACTTGAATATTTTTACAGTTACTAATTTATACCTGAGGAAGGTTTTAGGAACGGTATTATAGCGATCTGATACATATTTAGTAATTTGAAGAATATAACGCGAAATGGGCAAGTATAATTACTCTTTGAAAATTATATTTACTCTTTGAAAATGGTTTTATTGGTTGCATTGTTGCTTGAGGATTGATAATGATAAAATGGTGGAGTATATTGGGATGGAAAGTTATCGGTGTATATAAAAGTCTACGTGTGCGTGTGTTAATATTTCGCTCTGCAGCGAAAACTACAGAACGCAAACGAATGGTCTGTGTGTAATTGTTTTTCGAAGTCTCCCGTTGTACACCATAGCAGTTCCATGCCGATAGCTGTAAGGGGATGGAAGATATGGTGGTTGAAAGTCGTCAAATTGCAAAAAAAAAAAAAAAAAAAAAAAAAAAAAAAAAAAAAAAAAAAAATCGGACTGATGGCCAGCGATGACGTTTGCGACTCTATAGCAAGGAGGTTACATGCAGCGAAACGTCATGCCACAGACCATATCTTTGGTCTATGCGTGCTACAATGTCTTCAGCTCTTTCTCTGTAAGGAAATATAAGAATAAATAAGCAGTAAAAAAGAAATTTCTTTTAATACATCTCTTACAAAAATCGATTTGACGATTCGTGCATTACATCAAGTGATCGATCTGTGATATTATTATAATCATTATTGTTGAATTTCCTTTAATCCCTTCAGATATGCTATTTCAGTTCAAAAGACCTCACTTTCCAGTTCGTCTAGCCTTTGCCATGACAATTAACAAAGCTCCAGGACAATCATTAAACGTCGCAGTAATCCATTTACAGCCCTCATGTTTTTCACATGATCAACTATACGTCGCTTGCTCAAGGGTGGGCAACCCAAAAAATCTCTACATTTACGCTCCAAACAATACTACAGATAACATAGTTAGAATACCCTAAAATGAAATTAAAATGAATTTGGACATTACTCTCACCATACGTGTTGAGATATTGCAACACAGGCTATAAGGAATAATGTATGTATTATTTATTGCAAATCATTAAGTACTTCATATAATTTTATTTTTTTATTCGATTGGTGATTAAAATGTTTGTTTCTAAAAAGGTATTTCATCCTTCAGTCTCATAGCACACTACTGAAAGATTGCTTATCTATCATAATCAACCAACACGCGAGCGAAGCCGCTGGTTTTAGCTAGTTGACAATAAATTGTCAATAATATATTGTCAAACCTTCAATACGTTTCAGTGTCCTCACACCACCAATAATATTGTCATCAGTTTCAATTGGCGACGCGATTTCGTGAAGTAAACATGTCCGACCGGCAGAAAGCGTGTGCAAATCATCTTAGCGACCGCTGCGAAAGAAAGACAACCGAGAACGACGAAAAGGAGGAAATGAGTTCGTGAGTGGTTACAGAAAAGGAACGACTTTTCGCATGTGAATCTGCTTATGGAAATGCGAACTACTGACCCAAAAGATTGTTTAAATTATTTTAGAATGAGCCCAGAATCATATGACAAATTACTCATGATGATACGGGACTAAATTGAAAAAAAAAAAGTCAGTTATAAGATCCGCGATTCCTGCCGATGAAAGATTGTCACTTTACGGTTCTTCGCCACAGCAAGGTCACTTGAATGTTTGAAATTCAGTGCAGTCATGTTTGCTAACACAATTAGTAAAATTGTCATTGAAACCTGCGAAGCAGTTGTATCTGCTCTGCAAGGATACATACAGGTAATTTAATCTAGAAAAAGCAAAACATTTCGCTGTCTCAAGTCCTGCATGCGTTGTACTTCCCGAAATTTTTGTTTTCACTTGCAGTATGCAGAACTACTGTATGGGGATAACACAAAGTGTCTCAGGAAATCTTCCATTTCACATTTAGTACAAACTTGTGTCGTTTCACAAAGGCTATATAAAATCAGCTGTGTACTGCGCGCAACTTTAAAGCTGTGCCAACATCTGAAAGGCGAATATTGTCAGACTGTCAGTATTGGACACGCTCAGTATATATTGACAATACTGAAAATATTTTTGTGACAATACGTCGTCGGCCGCGGTGGCCGCGGGGACTGAGGCGCTCCAGTCACGGTCTGCATGGCCACTACGGTCGGGGTTCGAATTCCCCCTCCGGCATGGATATTTGTGCCGTCCTTAGTCTTAGCTAGTTCATAAGTAGTTTGTAAGTTTAGGGACAGATGACACCGCAGTTAAGTCTCTTAAGCTTAATAAACATTTGAACATTTTTGACAATACGTCAATACGCGCCCTCAGACGGTCAATATACTGACGGTTTGACAATATTATTGAACGTGTAATGGCCCCTTTAGAGAGCGGCCTTTGCATACCATTGCTTTTAAGGGTTCAGGACCTAAAACATTCATTACTTCGCAATTTGCGAAAATTTCCGACTTTAGCTGCTCTTCTTCAGTTGGTCTATCATACTGCAACATATGAAAAATTGTTATGCACCGGGACTCCAACCCGGACCTCCCACATTTCGCGAGCGGTCGCCTTCTATCTACATCTTCTATATCTACATCTACATGGGATACTCTGCAAATCACATTTAAGTACCTGGCAGAGGGTTCATCGAACCACCATTATACTATTTATCTCCCATTCCATTCTCGAACAGCGCGCGGGAAGAAAGAACACCTGAATCTCTCCGTTCGAGCTCTGATTTCTCGTATTTTATTCTGATGATCTTTTCTACCTATGTAAGTGGGAGTCAACAATATATTTTCGCATTCGGAAGAGAATGTTGGCGATTGCAGATTGGTAAGTAGCCCACGCCGCAGCGATAAGCGCCGTTGTTGTAATGATTCCCATTCCAGATCCTGTATCATTTCCGTAACGCTGTCTCCCCTGTATCGTGACAATAAGAAACGAGCTGCCCTTCTTTGGACTCTTTCGATGTCTTCCTTCAAACCCACCTGATAAGGATACCACACTGGGCAGCAATACTCCAAAAATGGACGGACAAGCGTACTGTATGCAGTTTGTTTTGTAGTTCATTTTGCAAGTTTTAAGGTTTCTGCCAATAAAACGCAGTCTCTGGTTCGCCTTTCCCACGACATTATCTACGTGTTCTGACCAGTTTAAGTGTGAAGTAATAGTAATTCATAGCTATTTTGTGGAGTTCACTGCCTTTACTTTTGATTGATTTATCTTGTAAACAAAGTGTATCGGATTTCTTTTCGTACTCATTTACAGTCAATTGCCAGTTTTTGCACCATACTGATATCTTATTCAGATCGCCTTTACCACTTTTTTATTTTTTATTTTTTAATTTTTTTCAGTTTGGTTGTACGTTGAATATTTGGCTGAACTTTTTTTTATTACAGAGAACATTTAGCCCTCTGACTGGGCGCGCTGAGTCACGGCGCCCGGCGACCACTCTGCCACCCGGACACGCTTCCCAGCCAGACCCAAACTTCCATAATCATGTTACTTGTCTACTTGTATACTTCCCTTGAAACGTGTCCATAAAAAATTATTTTTGTAAGAAAATGTCCAATATTGTGTCTCCTGTTTTGTATCGAGTAACTTGCTTGCAAGAAAATGTATAATATCGCTTCTACTGTATGTATCGATATGTGTCCCTTGTGAAGTTTCATCTTTAGCAAAGATCATGTATTGCATACCATTGTAGCTCACGCTGAGAGAGAGTAGCACTTGTGGTTCATTTGATAATTAATTATTAGTGGATTTAAAGTGCAGTATTGATTTGAATAATATTGTTGAACAGATTTCGTTATTGGTGCCATAGTAAATGATAGTTAATTTAAATTTCAATAATCAGAAACTGATCTGCATAAAAATTCTCACAGTCAAGCATTAAGAAAGTGATTTGTGGTTTTTTAATATCTTTCTCGCAGTAAAAATTTTTTAGTATAGTCAGTGTCTGTTTCAAATGGTGACTTGTCACAGTTGTTTTGTGTTTAAAAATATCCGTTGCGCACATAATCAGTTTAATGCACTGTTTCTTATTTAATATCAGGGCCATAATTAAACGAAACTGCTGTGTTAATGAACATTTTGCTGTCTGATTTAACGATAGGTTCAACAACAACCACAATACACACACAGCTTTTACCCTTAAGCTCGCACGCATTTAGCAGTGATTCTCGTGACGGGGAGAGACGTACTATACCATCTTTTGCCTGTCTTGGCCGAGTGGTTAAGGCGACCGCTCGCGAAAAGCGGGAGACCCTGGTTTCAGTCTCAGTCCGGCACAAATTTTCATACGTTGCAGTATAATGGACCAACTGAAAAAAAAGCAGCTAAAGTCGGATATTCTCGCAAATTGCTAAGTAATGAATGTATATTTAACACTTATAGCTGCGGACCATCTGCAACAGACGAATCATTGTAAATATGACAGCTAAGACAGGCTAAAGATGGTATAGTATGTCTCTCCCCGTCGCGACAATCACTGCTAAATGCGTACGAGCCCTAAGGGAAGTAGACAAGTGTAGCATATGGAAGTTTGGGTCTGGCCGGGGAGAGTGTCCGGTTGGCCGAGTGGCTAAGATGACCGCTCGCGAAAAGCAGGAGACCCGGGTTCGAGTCCCGGTCCGGCACAAATTTTCATATGTTGCAGTATGATAGACCAACTGAAGAAGAGCAGCTAAAGTCGGAAATTCTCGCAAATTGCGAAGTAATGAATGTATGTTTAACACTTACATCTGCGGACCATCTGCAAATAAAACAGTAAATGAAACAGCAAAAATAGAATTCTTGTTGAATCGCATGTCAATTAACTCATCCAAGAGACCACTCGAATCTGTGCTTTGTAGGCACTCTTGTGTATTGCGATTAATCGCCCATTTTCTGGGCATGGCTATTTGTAAACAGAACGGATTCAAAACTTACAATCACGTACCGTAATCACAAAGCACACTCCATAGACTGCCGTTGCAAAAAAAAAAAAAAAAGAGTTTAAATAAAATCTTTCGATAAAAGCAAGGGAACGTCAGTATGTTTTCAACAAATATTCAGACCTGTCGAAAGAAGCCAAGACATGTTGTATGTTTAATACACGATGCGAAATCACTAACTCGCTGTTCAATGATAGTTTGGTCCCTTAGAATTACAAACACTTAACCGTTTGAATATAATTGTGGCGAAACGGGTCTTACTAAGGATTAATAAACTGCTTTGGAACCAATACAGTTCTTTTAAAAAAATAAAAGATACACAGCTTGCGGCATTCCTACGCATGTTCTCGTACATTGTACAGGAACAAGTTACCTATGAAATGGTAATTTTATTTCGTGGCATAAGTCGGAATATGCATTGAAGTCGTGATTGTCAAGAAATGTTGCGTTTATGAGATACGCTAGTTGTTGGATGCCTGGAGATTCATAGATACAGCTTTCTCTTGCTGCATAATATATACGGGAATCATCTGCTAACATACGTTTCATATGTTGAAGTGTTTGTAAACATATTGTACGAAACTGCGATGGTCATCAGTCTCTGGACTTACAAACTACTTGAACTTACACTAAGGACAAAACACACACACACACACACACACACACACACACACACACACACACACACGCCCGGGAGAGTTACACACAGTTCAGTGATAGTGGAGTATGTACAGTCGGATCACATTAATCACAACGTAATTAGGGTGGGAGTAACTTTTCATATATTAGTTAACTATTTATCTGAGTGTTTTCGTGTTATGTGATTTTATTCAAGTTTTACTGCTAATCCTGTTGTAGAACTTTGGTATACTCCAGTGATAAATAAAGGCACGCACTACATTGTGAGCATGAGTTACTTAAATAATTTTACGAGATCGCGTCCAACGATTAGAAGAAAATATATTAAAAAAAAACTGTTGTGGTATCTTTGTTAGTTGACTGAAGTCATCGCTGCCATCTGCAGATCACAATACTATTGATAATATTTAAAAAAAACTGTAACGATAACAAATCATTTTATTACCATACTTGACTGTTTTTAATGCCTTAATCAGTATCATCGGATATAAAATGCTGAACTACGAACGACTTCTTAATATGAACTGCAGTAACAGTAACTTTCGACTTTACAGTTCAAACTAATGAGGTATTCGCAGCAAAGCATTATGTCTGTTGACGCTGCTGGGAGCATTCAAAATATTCGTAGCCTAATTCGAACACTACGCAATCGAATCACGACAGTGTTAAAATTTATTACATGATTAGTCGTTTACAGAAGGTTGTAACACTGCTGGGAAGACATTAGTAACACTGCCAGGTTTGCCTCTTTGTTGGGCAAGTCATAAGTGCTACTTTAGTAGGACATTATAATAAAGGATTTAATTGATAACAGTAAATGCGGATTCACAAACCGTTGTTTATTATTGCAATTGTTACTTCGCTGTGAAGCAGATAAATTCTGCGCCACACAGTACATAATAAAGGCAAAACATAACAAAATGTTCAAATGTTTGTTAAGCTTAAGGGACTTAACTGCGGGGTTATCAGTCCCTAAACTTACAAACTAATTATGAACTACTTACGAACTAGGACGGCACAAATATCCATGCCCGAGGGGGGATTCGAACCCCCGACCGTAGTGGCCATGCAGACCGTGACTGGAGCGCCTTAGTCCCCTCGGCCACCGCGGCCGGCCAAAACATAACAAACTGCTCCACATTCAAATTCACATTTGCTGGACGAGGTAGTGCGATTAAAGGGAACATAATGTACAGTTTCATGTGGTTACATCCCATCTGAAATGACCACGCTGTCGGCGGGACGTTAAACCGTAAACTACCTCCTTCCTTTCACGGTAGCATCGAAACACACAACGCGTGCTGCATCTCGAAAGCGCTGCCGACCAGCTGGGCTTGGTTCAAATAACGTGAAGCAGTTGCAGCCAGACTACAGTGACAGTTTAAAAAATAGTGAACATCAATCAGTCTGACTAGCAAAGAGAAATTATGGTCTCCAAAATTCACGATAGTAGTATACCTTGAGTCCTAAATTGCACTATCATAAAATTCCTAGAAAAAGGGCTGTAAAGATTTAAGTGCAGCACGTATGCAATGACAAACTTGTCAGAGAAAGCTGTGCTGAAGCAAGGAAGAATAGCTTATGTGGTAGCATGTCATGTGGACGATCCCATTTCGAACCTACCTTCAAGGAACATTTTTATTTCTCTTATTTTACTCACCCTGATCGCCAGCCTGTTTGTATACATACAAAAGGGCAGGTATATATAATCTGCTTCTCCTTGAGGAAATGGGTTACTCAAAATTACAATGAACATTTATAATCGTTCAACAGCTTACAATATTGCCTAATTTTGTAATAAGAGTAATGATAATAGCATTTAACTCTATAATCTACATTAATTATGAAATGCATTTGGAATTATTGAACTTTTGGAAAGAAAATATTATAATTAAAACTGTAATTAGCTGCAACCGTCATTTGATAAATAAAGTTTTTGTCTATGCAACTGACAATATTTTATATAATTAAGATTATTTAAAAATATAATTTTTAAAATAAGTAACAACAATAAAATGTTTACTGTAGTTAGAATCGAACCCTGATCATCAATATGCCAGTCTCACAACACTACTGCCCTTTTTAAATCGTTTTTCTCCTTTGCCTTTGAGTAGTTCGGGCTGTCGCGGACATGTGGTCTTTTTTGTTCATTGTTTATCCTTCATGTTTTTAAAATTGTTATTACCAGGGAGAGCATTTAGCCCCCTCGCCGACCCCCACGGCGCCGACCTGCCTAAGCTATTTCGCTATAATACTACAGAACGCTCATTGACTCGAATTTAAACTGTGTATCACTTGCACTTTAATTTTTTGGAGCGTGAGCTTTGAAACTTCTACGAGTGAACACCTTGACACGTACTACTAACAAGCGAAGTCTCCATCCAAACTACCGAGCGCGGTAGCGCACTGAACACACTGGACTGGCATTCGGAAGACTGGCGGTTCAAATCCACCTCCGGCCATCCTGATTTAGGTTTTCCGTGATTTCACTTCAAGCACACGATGGGATGGTTCCTTTGAAACGGCACGGCAGATTTCCTTCCACATCATTACCCAAACATTCCAAGCGTAAGCTCCGTCTCTAATGACCACGCTGTCGACGGGACGTCAAACTCCAATTTTCCTTCCTTCCTTCAACCAAAACATTTACCGAGACGGGACGGTCTCCTTTTCAATATTTTGTCCCTCCTTAGCAAGTGTATTTGTTGCTAAAAGACAGCACCCAGTGGCACAGGTGCCGTTCTTCAGTGGCCCTATATGCTTCGTTGACAAATTGTGGAAGGGCAGTGGGCACCAAGTCGTAAGCAATCGTGTCCTTTTACAACGTAATAAGAGACTGCCCGAAAATGGTAGAGATGAAACGTCACAGTTACAAATGGTTGCTGTTTAATAACAAAAATAGAGCGACCTTAAAATTATAGAATCAGCACAAAACCACGGATCTGGAACAAGTGATGAAATATGTGGTCGGTGTAGTTGCGGGTCGGCGTATCAGAGTTTCGGTGGACGAACCCTGGCTATAGCCCCAAAAAATTCAACAGGCAGACATTTTGTTTTACTGCTGCCTATAGCTGATCCAGCTGTTTTTGATGTCTGTAAATGCAGGCCGGCCGCGTTGGCCGAGGGGACTAAGGCGCTCCAATCACGGTCTGCACGGCCACTACGGTCGGGGTTTCGAATCCCCCCTCGGGCATGGATATTTGTGCCGTCCTAGTTCGTAAGTAGTTCATAAGTAGTTTGTAAGTTTAGGGACTGATGACCCCGTAGTTAAGTCCCATAGACTATACAAACATTGGAAACATTTTTGTAAATGCAGGCGAACCTAAATGACGGTTTAACAATAATGTCAGTGAATATCAATAAATGTGACATATTTTATGAATGAAACACACAAGATAACTGTGAGAAATTCTGCAAATTTATTGATTTTATCGAACCGGTTTTCGGCTGTTAGGTAAACATTACAAGTTTAAGTTTCAAAGATCTTAAGTTGATAGATACATAACTTTCATAGCAGACTACTGCTTCGGTTTATAACTAACCTGCGGGGAATTATTACAATTCAAGTAGTGGTGTAAATTCCTGACATCGATAAAATATGTGACAATATAATAAATTATGACTTCGTCCTAAAAATATAAAGTGAAACAATAGAAATTGGCTGAAACATATTGATACAAAGAAATATCTTAAGCGGGTCTTAAGTCTCGAAACAAGGAATCTTTGTGAATATAACTTGGTTAAACTAGACAAAAAATTATCTCAAACAGGTCCAATGTCTGGAACATGGAAGGATGTGACAAAACTAAATTAAATATTTGTAATAAATTTGCAGAATTCGCACAGTTATCTTGTGTATTTAATTGCTAATGTAATGTAAGTGGCGCACTAGAAAGGCCGCGGTGTAGTAGCCGAGCGGTCTAAGGCGCCTCGCTGCGGAGCGCGCGGATGCTCGCCGTCGGAGGTTCGAGTCCTCCCTGGGGCATGAGTGTGTGTGCTGTCCTTAGGTTAGTTTACCTTAGTTTAAGTAGTTTGTAAGTTACGGACTGATGACCACGCAGTTTGGTTCGATAGATTTACAGACAACGCACTGGAAGCTCCGAAGCGACTGCCCAGCTCCACGACGTCAGTGGAGTTACAGTCCTGAAGATAGTCTAAAAACAGAACCGAAACTAGTTGCTTAAATAAAAAAATCATTGCACTCTAGACTGTTCTTATATACAAATCAAATTTTCTGTCAAAAACCGACGGAACAGGTAAATATGACAGTATTTTATCCATCATTAACAACAGCATTATAATTTCTTGCTAAAAACAGGCGGAAACCAGTGGCACATGTGAAACATTTTATTGCGACTTATTTCGAGCACGTACTGCCCTTCTTAGTGGCTCTATACATTTCGTCGAAACATGGTGGAAGGGCACTGATGACAAACAAGTAAAGAATTTTATCTTTTGACTGTATTTCGGCCAAACCTACAGGATCAGTGAAGAAATTAGCTAAGTCACTGAATAAGGTCAACAAGTGTCCGAGACCAGCAGAATTAAACATGTCACTGGTTGCTGATTTTCTCAATAACAAATTAATGTCATTTTAAAATTTATAGAATCCACACGGCCCCGGATATCTTGCGCTAAAATCCTCTGAAAATATCCTCGAACAAGTGGTGAGCTACTGTAGTCGGTGTCGCCGGGGTTCGTCGCGTGTAACTTGGGCTGGAGCGGGAACACCGCTGCACTGTGTGCCCTACCTGCTCCGGCGGTGACGGCGCCGTTCTGCGCCAGCTTGCCCAGGCGCTCCATGCGGATGGACTCCTCGCCGGCGCCGCCGGCGGCGGAAGCGGATGCGGAAGCGGAGCGGTGGTGCTGCGGCATGTCGGCGGCCGGCGTGGCTGCGAGGCGAGCGCGGTCGCGGTCGCGGGCACCACTGCCGGCCGCGACGCCGACGCCGACGCCCCCTCCCTCCCCTCCCCTCCCCCTCCCTAACCCTCCACAGGGGAGGGAGGGGAGGGGACGCCGGGCCCGGCCGCCAGCCGGCGCCACCGGCGGCGTCGCGACTTGTTGCTGGCGGCAACAGGCGTCCCCGGCGGCGGACGAGCCAGCGCCGAGACAATTCACTAGCGCCGCCGAGCCGACACCGCTGGCTCGCTTTTATCCCCTGACGTCACCGTAACAGGTACGAGGCCTAGTCGCGCGAAATACGGGGCTGCAGCACTGCGGAAAATACACGCTTCAACCCCCTGACCACAATTATTCCCACGCTTCTCAGTTTTTTCTTGCAACGAAGCGTAAACTGAAATAAATCGCAATTGCGATCGGTTAGGGCTTCACTGTACTAGGTTAAGATGGAATAGCCGGCTGCGGTGGCCGAGGGGACTGAGGCGCTCCAGTCACGGTCTGCACGGCCACTACGGTCGGGGTTAGAATCCCCCCTCGGGCATGGATATTTGTGCCGTCTTAGTTCGTAAGTAGTTCATAAGTAGTTTGTAAGTTTAGGGACTGATGACCCCGTAGTTAAGTCCCATAGACTATACAAACATTTGAACATTTTTGAAAGAAAATAACCGAAGATTTGAAGTCAGTGGTTTTTAATTCTAGCTTCCGTGTAAACTTGTTACAAGATACTAACTTGTTATTTTAGTGGCGTTTGCTTGAGTAAAAAGTGGTGAGATAAAGAAATAAGTGCGACAATACTGCTTGAGCTATGGTGTCAGTCATTACAAGCAATGTTGTTATTCTAGCATAGTTTAAATTGGCACATACCACTGCCTTGTTAAATAATGTAATCAAGCCTCACACGTCGCGTGGATATGTAGTCGCCTGTCAAAAAATAGACAAATATTATTGGCAAGAGGAGGGCTATGTTTAGAGTCTTACTGAAAGCGTCAGAGCCGCTAAGCGGCAAGGCAAAGACGTAAGAATCATAGACATCGCGGTTGTTAATCAGGAAAACGCTGCGAAAATAGGAAATTAAAGTGTTCCACTTACGATATTCATTGTTGACAGTGCTTTGTCGAGTATAATTTTATCATAGTGCATTGTAAGCGATAATATATGAAACTGGTTTTCTAATGTAGATTAAGAAATAAATCGGTAGATATTAAAATATTTCGATAGATCGGTAGGCAACTTGTGACTTTGGTAGATCTATCAAAAACTCGATAGGTTTCGCAGCACTGCATGTGTGTCATTTTGTCGCCGATAGCTATTATAAACATTTTTTTCCGCGAATTAACTGCGAAAGAGTGATGCTATGTACTGGAGTTGATCGATATTCCTCCATTGCATTCTACTTTGAGCGATTTAGCAAGTAGAAGGGGGAAACCCCATGGGATAGTAAGCAAAAGGGCATTCTAGCTACCTGCCCTGGGTCATTCAGTTTGAATTAGCAGACTCCTCTGGACAGATATTCTGAAACACAATTCATAATATCTAGAACAGCGGTACGGCGAATGCAAATTTGTGCCCGGCCGGGATTCGAACCCAGGATCTCCTGCTTACTAGGCAGACGCGTTGACCACTCCGCTACCGAGGAGACAGTGACCAGCCTGACTTCAAAGGAGTCTTCCCTGCACGTCTCCCGCCACACCGAAATCTCCATTCGCCACGCTCTCTCTTTCCTATTACCACGGCGTGCAGGGATGAGTCCTCTGCAGTGTGGGACTGGTCACGTGTCCTCGGTGGCGGAGTGGTCGACGCGTCTGCCTAGTAACCAGGAAATCCCGGGTTCGATTCCCGCCCGCGCACAAATTTTAATTCACCGCACTTTAGTATTCCATCTTAAACTAGTACAGTGAAGCCATAACTGATCGCAAATTACGATTTATTTCATTGAATTAACCCTGTAACGTCGTCAAAAATATATAATTGTACACAAGCCGAGGCTAGGCTCCCAGCGAAAATTAATTGTCTCGATACCTCATGGTGTGTTCTCCCTAATGCGCGAATACAGTATTGTGGCTGCGAGCTTCACAGAACAAATAGGCTGTGGTAATAGTAAAGAGACAGCGTGGCGAATGGAGATTCGGGTGTGGTGGGAGACGTGCAGGGAAGAGTCCTCTGCGGTCGGGCTGGTCACTGTGTCCTTTGTGGCGAAGGGGTCAACGCTTCTGGAGATCCCGGGTTCGAATCCCGGCCGGGCACAAATTTTCATTCGCCGCACCTTGGTATTCCATCTTAACCTAGTACAGTGAAGTTATAACTGATCGCAAATTGCGATTTATTTCAGTAAATGAACGCTGCAACATCGTCAAAAATGTAACCTGACAAGTTTCAACGTGCTTTTTCCAAAAAAAAAAAAAAAAAAAAAAAAAAAAAAAAAAAAAAAAAAAAAGCTATTAGGCTATTTTTTAACCGGTTTTGACCTCATCTTAGGTCATCTTCAGAACATTATGTAGCACATGTGGCTGGTGCTGACATCTACATCTTCATACATACTCCGAAATTCAACCATAGCATGGCGGAGGGTTGAAACACAGCTGTCTGCCGCCTTCCCTAAATTTTAATCTTGTATTTTATTTAAAGTCGCTTAACGACACTCTATTCGTTTTCTGAGGCAATAGGGGTAACGTAGCCTTTCAGTTCTTGTTTTTAAATGTTATTATTAGTAATCGCATTTAACTTCATTTGTGTTAGATTTATGTTATTAATTTATTAGTGTGTCAATCAATGTGGCAACATGAAAGGCTTCTCCGTCTCGCCACCATGGCTATAAGACTGTAAAATGTTTTTCTCTGCATATGTGAGTATGAAAATTTCTTGGCGTGCTAGTGTGTCTGGAAGTATGAGAAATTTAGCCTTGGGCGATGCTCTCTGGACCTGCATCAATAGGTGGCTAGGTACTAACCTCTCTTTCTATGCTCTCAAAAGAGGTTTCCACACCCTTTCGTTGCAATTTAGGTTGGCAAGAGGCTGGTGTGAGCCTATACGTGCCCCTGTGTGAATCTTTGCGTTTCCCCCACCACCCCGGCTCCCTCGGTCTTGCCGATTTCCAGGCGGAGGCCCACATGGCCCGCCAAAGGCTCACTCGTTCGGTGGCTGTCCTTCGGAATGGTGAGTTAGCTCTGCTCTTTCAGCCTGCAGATGGCAGCAATTCGTTGTTCATTTAGTTCAGCTTAGGTTTTAGAACTTGAATTCATCTGACTAAGTTTCTCCAAGCATGCATCGACAGATGAGCGACTACTAAGCAGGATTTTTGCTTCTTGTAACTCGTGTGCAATTTTACTATTCGTTTTCTCTGTCCGCGAGTAACGAGTACTCTACGTGGTGTGTTCTCAGAACAAAGCCTTCAACGGAACTCATGCTTGTTCTATGCCCTTCAGGCTAGAATAACTGCATGTATCTTTCAATTTTCTGGTAGTACTGCGGGATCTTCCCTCTTCCACTTGTTGTAAATTGCTACTTTATTCTCGAACTTGTACTCTGTTCCCAACTGTGGTCTGTAAATTCTTTACTAGCCGTGAGCAACCTTTCTTATTTGCTTGCTTATGAAATGCTGCACATTTCTATAGGTTGCATCCCGTATTTCATATTTGTTTTTCTGCGACTCCGAATTTATTAAACTTTGATGATTTCTGAGAGCGGATCGCATCCATCTCTCGAAAGTTCTCCTACCCTGTGGAACAGTGGTTCTTTCGTTTACTTGTAACATTCTGCGCATTTCTATGGGTTGCATGCTATATTTAATTTTCGTAATATTTTAGTTTTACTGGATTTCGGAACCACGTGGTGCGCGCCTCAGTTAGTTTGCCTGCGACTGGTTTAGCTTCAAATGCAATTCTGTTGCTGTGCGCGCCATCTCCAGTTAAGAAAGATTAGAGCCTTGGCTCGCTGGAACTTCCCCTACGAGATCGACGGCCGTTTCTGCCTTGTCCAGCACGTTGATTTTAGTAAGTTTCGCTTGCATTGCGTGTGTGTGTGTGGATGAATGCTTGTTATTTGTAAATCCTCCCCCAACTAAAATTCAATTCAGTGTAGATAAATTTAAATATCTATTATGGCATTTTTAGCATAAGATATAATAGTGCTTGTGAGCCATTTCCAGTGGGATGCGTTTTTATTGTGTAACTAAATTGGTTCCCCCCACGTGCTTGTGCTTACACTAAATAAAAGCATTTTGTTCAATAAAATATTATCCTATTTTTAATATAGTAGTTTGAAAATACCTACCCCTTTCTTTACAAATATTGTTTCACATGTGCTGAGAACAGATTCAGGTGCTGATTATTGTTAATATTTCTGTTGCGCCTCTTGTTTCGTCCGCCACTTTCATAAAGTAATTTATTTGTGGTGGCTCGTTTCGTAGTAAGTGTGATTCCTGTAAGCTACAATTCATATGACCGCTTGTGGCTGTGGGAGTAATTTAAGGCAAACTAGTTCTCAATTTGGGCCAGGGTTTAAGTTCCAGCAACACATCAAGTAGTTTACACGAATCATTTAACTGCCTTGTACACCCAGAACTATAATTGTTAAAAGTAATCTTTCTAGGTTTTCTGCTACTAGAATCATTTCATTAAATTAATGTTGATCTTGGTATTGGCTCCTCTCGTCAAGACTCCATTTACTAATTTTATAACTGTGAGTTTTTCATTAAATTAGTTGATGCCAGATTTGATTACACTATTTAAGCAGTACATTATTCTAGTAAGCAGACAGCTACAGTGAATATACTCAGCTAAAATAGCTAAATATCACATTACATCTCCAGTGGTCAACATTCAGCGTACATGGGCTCGAATAAACATATCTGTATGAATGTTTGCTTACAGGATCTCTACGTACACCTCCATGTGCTGGTGGGTGTCGTTTTTATGCAAAACTCTGCTATAATGCGCTAGGTAGCACTGTAGATGTAATTAAAGACGCCATACGCAATGAAGAAATGTCATCAAAAGCCGTGATGATAGTTGCAACTTTAACCTTCTTCTCGGAAGACTATTGGTATTCACTGCCACTGCTTCCATCCCCTCTTCCCGCACTTACCGTAGCACTACCGCTTGCAATGAGTTGTTCGTCATTATCATCCCTATCATCATCAATATTTGTTAGTGTTACAACGGTATCTAACGATCATAACAGATACGAGAAAGCATGCGAATGATTCATCTTCTACACTAATACCATCTTCACGATGAAGGGTTCTTCGTAACTTCATCTCAACTAATCGCAATACATTAGCAGGATTGATTAGCAATCGCCGCCCGATCTGACGCTTCACCACACAAATAACGACACAAAACGCAACTTCGGAGGCACACTGCACTGTCCCTACTGGCGAACCGACAGGTCAAAGTGCAATGTGGGAAGGCACACGCAGAGGCCTCTAACGGACGACTACAGAGTTTTGCAGATGCGTGAGTGTCACTAGTGCAATAAGGGACCTTTACATTATCTCTCATACGATTTTGGTGTATATGTTCTTGTTCGAGCCCAAGTACTTTCCTTGTCAGTACTACTGAAACACGTCCATTGATTGTCCATATGTTTGGCCCATATTTATATATGTTTCCACCCATGTGATTGAACTTGTTTGTTCATGTGAATGTGGAAGCTTGCTTTTAATATTGACTGACCGCCGCGCAATGGCTTACAGTCGCTGCCTCCCGCTCTAGGTCTCTTTTTTGCTGTAGTTTAGAACGCATGGCTTCGTTTGTCGTCTGCGCTAGCGTCTGCTGGGTGGCCAGAGACAAGCTTACTTGGAAAGATGGCAAGGTGGCCGTGTTCTTTAGTGTCGTACCAACCTAAGCTTGGACGAAATAGGTGACAGCAGACCTCTCTGGGAGCGGTTGTAGAGGGAATTGTCTTGGCCAGGTAGAAAGGGTTGGTAAACACTACTCTCTGAACGCACTCTGCGTCGCTTTTAGCGAGCTCTACATCCGGTATATGGCGGGGGGACGTTTTTCCGAGGCCTTAGAGCTTCAGTGTACAGAACATTATATAAGGGCGACTTGTCATTTGGACTCGTTCATATATAGCATTTGTAATTTTTCAGGCTAGGTAGTACCACCTCGTATGCGTAGCGCCAGGATGCCTATGTTTCCCCGAGACAGGGGTAAACCGTTGTGGTACGCCTCACGATAGTGACATCGGAATTCATCGAATTCCACCGGAAGCATTCTTCTGAATACATATTGACCTGCCGTTCTATATTCACGAAGATGCAAAGTTAGTCCTTTTCTACTGTCTATACAAGTATTGTAATCACAAAATAAAGCTAAGTGGTGAAATTGTAAATTATGTCTTTCATAAAATCATTTAGTTGTCCTGTGTAAATTGACTATGGTTACATTTTGTTAAAACACAGTACATACACTAATGTACAGTAAATGGCATTAAACCATTAATTAACACGAATTTTGAACAGAAATCTGTAGCTAAGGTAGAATATTTAAAAATTTTAGGTGTGTGTATTGATGAAACACTGAATTGCAAGAAGCACAAGTATAAATATCTGAAACGTTTGTGTTCAGGATTTATGCGACTAGGGTTATTACTAAATTTGGTGACAAACATCTCAATAAATTAGGTTACTATGTCTATTGTCAGTCATTTATTTCATGCGGCATTTTAATTTGTGGTAATTCATCACTGAGTAAAAACGTATTCATCACACAAAGGCTTGTAATCAGAGGAGTTGCTGCAGCCCACCCAAGGTTGTCCTGCAGCCAGTTATTTCAGAATCTAGGAATTTTTACAGTGGCCTCACTTATGATATTTGTTATAAATAATCCAACCCAATTCAAGAGTAATAGCAGCGTGCATAACACCAGGAAAAATGATTTCAGTTTACCTTTTGGCCCAGAAGGGAGTGAATTATGCTATTACAGAAGTCTTAGTTCACTTACCCAAATAGGCGAATGATATTCAATTGAAAAATGCTTTTTCAGTTTCTCGCGAATTTTCAAATGTTCCGGGAAACTTTCCCAAAATTTTAGTTCATAAGAACGTTCATCTTTCGTTGAAAGTCAATAGATCAAAATTTTATTGCAATAGGATGAACGGTTCTGATCTTAATGTTAAGTACAGTTAGAAACACATTGACAAAGGAACTTGGTTCGAATTTTGCGAATTTTCCTTTTTAACTGTCCCTCTTTTTTGTTCTCAAAAAATTTCCAAGACCGTAATGAGCAAAACAAAAAAAGAATTACCCCTCTCCGTCGTGCGAATAGCTGGTTATAGTGCTGAATTCAATGAAAAACACATTGAAAAACGCACTTTCAGTTTTTGGCAAATTTTCCAATTTTCCGCTAGATTTTCCAAAACATTTATTTCATACAAACCTTGTCCTGTCAAGCCGTACTCAAGTGATGCTCTTACAACCATATGGCAATTGATTTTTATTCATAGGAAAAAATCGCTTTCGGTTTTTCCTTAATTTTCCTACTTTCGGGACGACTTTTCCAAATTTTTATTTCATGCGAACTCTCCTCTTGCTTGCAACATGAAATGTACAAAATTTTTTCCCAATTGGGCGAACGATATTGACAGCTCACTGTAAAAAGCTGTTTCAGTTTTTCCTGATTTTCCTCTTTTCCTGACAACTTTTCCATATGTTATCACCATTTAAACCTTCCCTGAACTTTCACGAATATTTTAAGACTAGAATTAGGCATATCGGTTCAGCCGTTCTCGAGTTTTAGCGAGACTAACGAACAGCAATATATATATATATATATATATATATATATATATATATATATATATATATATATATATATATATATATATAATTTTGCGATAAATGAATAAATAAAATTATGTATGTATATATAAAACGAATTGCATGTCTTCTTAATCATGCAGATATATCTTTTACTAAACTGACGCATACCACACGACGTATTCTTGATCTATGGAACAAATACCAATCTCATGCAGTGAAGGCTGAAATAATTGCTGTTGAATCTTCCGGGTTATCTGGTCGTGGTCGAAGAAACATATCTGCTCCTGACGTTTCGTCCAGAGCTGCGCTGGACATCGTCAGAGGTGCTACTGGTAGCGGTGAGTCTTGCCGACTGTCGGCAAGACTTACCGCTACCAGTAGCACCTCTGACGATGTCCAGCGCAGCTCTGGACGAAACGTCAAGAGCAGATATGTTTCTTCGACCACACCCAGATAACCCGAAAGATTCAACAGCAATTAAATACCAATCTAATCTAATGAAATCCACAGGGTGGTCGGAAATTCCCGTTACAATCTTCTAGGACTTGCAGAGGGTAGTGAGTACATTACATTTTGAATAGGAATGTGCGGAAACGTATCGTTTCCGTTCCACGACGGTTTCAATGCAGATGATTATCTCATCCATTCCTACTCGTGACCAAGTACAACTGTTGCAATCAATTTGAAAAGAATACTGAATCGTTCCGTTATTATTTACGCATTTTCATTGCAATTTACACCTTATGACTTGCATTAGTCGACAACAACAAGAACCCAGCATCTAGGCACCAGTCGCAACGTACTGATGCATTAAAACAGCGGCTCGATGTGGCGACCACCAACGTCGCTACACACATTCTAAGCATGTACTGGTACACTCTCTCCATCCCACCTGATGCTTTTTCTGTGTATTGTGCGGCTGCCAGAACTCGTGCCAGCAGACGTTGACGGGAATTTCCGACCACCCAATATATGGCTAGGCATCATTCACTTTTGGCCTAGGTACAGTAAAATAGAAAACATCAGGTTGCAACGTTTGAGTTTGCACTGTGGGACGACTGTTTGATGTGGGGAAAAATGAACCAACAGACTGATTTCTGTACATATTGACGTATTACATATAAAACTATTTGTACTTATTTTACACCCTATAGGTATATTATGTGGTGTACGATATTTAGAGTACATATGAAAATGCATTTATTGTTTCATAATGTGAGGTTAATAAAGCGTTTGTAGTCAGAAAAACGTAAGAACAAATTTTAAAAGCTGTTGTAATCGGATAACAACTCATTGCATTTATCATGACCAGTTGTATGTTATTCTCTTTAGTAGAACATCTAAAACAGATTCTTTTTTTCCACGTAATTCGTCATAAGGTGTCCCACATATCTTCCCTGCACCAAATGTCGCCTACTAGGTTGTTTTGCAAGCAGGCTATGAATTTCTGTAGTCAGACTGAGCTTCTGTGCATTTTCCATAGAACTAGTTTCAAGCTTTCTAGGACCGTGCCGGTCAACTTGAGCGTTTCGCGTCCTCCAGAAATTGTCCTAGTTGTGCCTACGAGACTTGTTTCGGAACGCGCGACGCGAGAAAGTTGTCAATTTCATTAGGTTCGAGAATCACTACTTCTTTTTTTTTTTTTTTTTTTTTTTTTTTTTTTTTTTTTTTTTTTTTTTTTTTTTTTTACAAAATTGATGGTGTGAAATTCAGTGCGGTTCTGTCAGGAGTTTACTTAAGTAACAAATTCAGTATCTATTAACATAAGGCTAAAGGGAAAGTTTCATGATCAGTCAATAAGGGTAGCGGCATATGTTTCATGGAAATCAGTACAATTAAATATTAGAATAGCCTTTAACACATATTTTGTCCATCAATTTTCAATAAATTAATTCTTCCTCGATCAGTGTTACTACTGAACAGTAGAATCTTTAGAACATGTAAAATACAAGTTACAGTTTCCGTTGCGCACAGGTAGGTCAAATATTTCAATAACCAGATAATGAAAGAGATGTAATTTCAATAAACAGGTTTCTTAAATTGATTTAAACGATCTCTCTCTCTGTTATAACAAAACCCGTATTTACAGTCAGATGGAGAACATTGTTCCCGCGTATGCGAGTTAATTCTTTTTTTTTCGGTTTAAATATTCGTCTTTCACTGCAGAATCAAGTCAGTTTAGTCTCGACTCATTTGGTGGTCTTTTTTATGGTTAATGACAGTAGCTTTGTAAAACATTGTCTTATGATTATTACGCTCGCTGTTTTAATGATAGGCACTCACGCCAGACGTTGTTTAACGAATGAATCCACATTTTACACAGATAAGTAACCAAGGATTTCTCCTTGTAATTTTTTTCATTTTTAAACAAGAGATCTTTTAAATGCTTCGGCCTTTATCGTAGAAACCTGTCTTGGGATCAAAATAAAAAATTTTACTTAAAAACTATCGAACAGACACTGTTCTGTGCAGCTATTTGTCTGGTCATTTATTCCGTTTCAAACAACATTTTGAAAGTTTCTTTTTCACTAATTAGCTGAAATGCTGGTAGCCCACTTCTTGTTCTGTATGAGGCTTTACTCCACGTAAATAATTGTAAATTTATTCGTGATGCTGCCATATCCCGTTAATAATGTGTAAGTAAAGTAGAATGACACGTGACAGGAATCACTTTCTCCACAGTAACAAGGGCTTTATTTATACACGTCATATAAAACGAATCGTATGTAAAGGTATGAAAGGCTTATTTACTGTTATCTTCGAAGTTTATTAAATATTTTTCAGATTTTTGACATTTTTCAATTATAATTAATTAAATTTAGAGCACACATTGGTAATGATAACAATTTTTACATATGCGTTTAAATTTATAAAACCATCAAATATGGATTTTCTCACATGAAGATCGTTATACGAGAATTGCATTTACTTGGTTATGTGTTCTCTGTCTGCTTACTCTGGGGTAACATTCACTTCAACAAGAGGTTAAAACTTCACATTTCATACACACTCATCCAGAAAGATTATTTTGCTTAACAGTAACATTATGCATGTAAATATATCACAAGCTTTATACGTGTGTATCTAACCAAATTATGCAGAGATGTGCTGAACTGTTACCGAAGGAAAACAATTCCGTGACATGTTGGAAGGCACCAAGCAACATTAGTAACAACCAAAGGAATATTTTTCTGTCTAAGAGACTGAAGAGAATGTGAGACTAGTGTGCAACTTTCCTTTCCCCATTAAAACTGTGTGCCGGACAGGAACTCGAAGCCATGACTTTTGGCTTCCAGGGAGCAAGTGCTCTACCGAGTGAACTATCTAATGATAGCCCTGACATATTTACATCTGCCCGTACCTCTTTTCCTAAGTTCAAAACCCTGAAAATTCTACTGCTTATCTTGGTAGAATGAACAGCAGTTCTGAAAGAAAGGCTCTAATGGAGAAATGGCTAATCGATAAGCTAATTCTTGTTTTCAGAATGACTTTTCACTCTTCAGTGGAATGTACGCCGAACGACGTGTTACCTTTTAATTTTTCTCTGTAAGTAAATTTTACTGGGACTTAATTAAACGTTAAAATTCACGTCTTTTGTACATGTCATTATTTTTATGTTCTTGCTTAAATTATAAATTAACCTGTATTCAGAGATTTTTGTTGAATCTAAACTCTCCATGCAATCTCTTTACCAGTTAGCTGCCTTCATCCATTCAGTCTTTAACCTTATTTTTGTGTTTTATATTTGGTTTATAATGACATGTAACCTTACAATTTATCTTAGAAGCTAGCTTTTGTAGATTCGGAGAAAGCTTTTGACAGTACTGATTGGAATACACTCGTTCAAATATTAAAGTTAGCAGGATAAAATGTATGCAACGGAAGGTTATTTACCCTCCACAAAAACCAGACAGCAGTTATTAGAATCGAAGGGCATGAAAGGGAAGCTTTTGTTGGGGACTAAGACTGGGCTGTAGCCTTTCTCCAATATTATTCAATCTGTATATTGAGCAAGCTGTTAAGGAAAGGAAGGAGAAATTTGGAAAAGGTATTAAAGTTCAGGTTGAAGAAATAAAAACATTGCATTTTGCCGACGACATTGTAATTCTGTCAGGCGCAGAGACAGCACCTGGAAGAGCAATTGAACGAAATGGACAGTGTGTTAGAAGAAACGTATAACGTGATCAAGGATAATGGAACAAAATGTAACAAAATCAGGCGATGCTGAAGTTATTACACTAGGTAAAGAAACAATATAGGTCACAGGTGAGATTTCGTATTTGGGGAGTAAAATAACATATGATGAGCAGTACAGAGGATGTGAAATGCAAAATAACAACGGGGAGAAAAACGTTTCTGAAAGAGACACCCAAGATGGAATGGCAGAGAGCTCTAAGGCACCTTGCTGCGGAGCACGCGAAAGCTCCCCGTCGGAGATTCGAGTCCTCTCTCTGGCAAGAATGTGTGTGTGTGTGTGTGTGTGTGTGTGTGTGTGTGTGTGTGTGTGTATTGTCCTTTGGTTAGTTTAAGTAGTTTGTAAGCCTACGGACTGATAACGGCAGTAGTTAAGTCCCATTTTTTACATGTGAACATGTGTGAAAAAGGTAAATTTGTTAACATCGAATATTCATTTAAGTGTAAGGAAGATTGATATCCAAGCTGTTAAATCCCCTGTAAACAACAACAATAAGACAGTGTAAGGAAGTATTTTCTGATGGCATTTGTGCTGAGTGTTGCCTGGTACGGTAGTGAAACTTGGACGATAAATAGTTTAGACAGGAAGAAGATAGAGGCTTTTTAAATGTGGTACCACAAAAGAATGCTGAAGTTTAGTTGGACAGATCGCATAACTAATGAAAATGTACCGAAGAAAATTGGGGAGACAAGGAATTTCTGTCATAACTTTACTAAAAGAAGGGGTTGATTGATCGGACACATCGAGGAATCGTAAATTTGGGATTGAAGGGAAGAGATTGGCGCCAAAATCGAAGAGGGTGACCAAGAGACGAATACAGAATCAGATTAAAATTTAAATGGATTTTCGTTCTTATGAGGAGATGAAGAGGATTGGTCAAGATGGATTAGGATGGAGAGCTGCATGAAATTAGTCTCCGGACTGAAGACCATAACAACAACAACACGAGTAACCTTCCATTGAATCTCCGTCCAGATATTTTCATATTAAAGTTTGTTTTCGTTATAGTGGTAGTAGTGCTAGTGATAAACGCAAGGCAGACAGAGAACAATGACCGCATACGAATGGTAGTTCACTGTCTTTCATTTAGCCATGCACTATGCATCGCTGAAATTTTCGATCAGAAGTAAAAACTGTTTTATGGTATCAGAAATTTAAACGGAGAGTTTGCGAGTTCGGTCACATTCAGCGACAACAATCACGTCGTCTTATCGCTCGCACACCGCAAGCGCATTTCCCTTTATTAGTACAGTGTGAAGGAGATGCGTGTGCTGTCCTTGTTTTGCCGTATAATTACGTCTATTCTGATTTTAGCGCGCCTGATTAGATGCGCGCCTGTTGCTTGGCCGACTCACATCTCATGATCGCAATCTATAGGCGCTGTAAGCGTACCTCAGTACAAAAGTTTTGCCAAAATTGAAAAGCAGTAAAAGGCAGTCGTCGTTGCAACTTCTTTTATTTACTTTTTACGCGTTTCACCCTTCTAGAGCATCCTCAGAAAATCTTAAAATGTTGACCAGGAGTGTGAATGTGCTTCTATCATTGTACAATCGTGGCCGCTACCTCTAAATTGAAACGGTTACTTCAAAAACTAAACATGTAACATTTTTCTCATTCAGAAAAAAACTAAAAAACTGTTTCAATTGTGACATTGTTTTTAACAGACCTAAAAATAATATACATGTTAAACGACATATTTTTCCAATGTAGTGATGCTATTTTTAAACCAGAATCTATTGTTGTTTTTCTATTATTTAAAAAAGACATATGTTGTTTATGCAAGAAATGACTTCTACGAACGTAAATAATATTTATATTCATTTCCACATAGTTCCCAATAAGAAAAATGCACTTCACTTGTAAAAAAAGCTTTTCAATTAACTTATATTCATTTTAATACATTAAAGGAATCCTGAAAAAGATAAATAACAGATCTTCCATATTACAAATTAATATATGTAACCAACTATTTCGTAATATTATAATGTTCCGTCAACTAATCAAGTACTGAGGTTCTGCACCTCATGTAAGAATATGAGTCATTTTGTTGCAGGTTACCGTTTGTCAATCAAAAAGTTACTTGTTTTCTGAAATAACCGATTCAGTTTTGTTAAGGAATTCCGAACTGTACACGAGCCATTTGTCCGGTACACCCTTGTTGGTGGTGTCCCACTCCGGTAACATATGCATGACAATTTGTGTGATTTTTGGTATACAGGAGAAGTGCTGGCGAAAGCAAAGTGTGAATGTTGTCCTAGGATAGCTCAGGCAGTGGAGTAGTTGTCCGCAAAAATCTTACGTTCCAAATTAGACACTCAGTTTTAATCTTCCAAAAAGCTTTAAATCAACGCTCACTTGACTGCAGACAGAAAATCCATTCTGGAGACTCTCCATTCATTATTGATAACTATGTGGCCTATGCGCTTTTGCGCTTTTGTAGGAAAAGTAGTCGCATAATAATCAATTAGTTTGAAAATACATCAGCGGATACGGGTACGGATTGATGTAGGCAGGTCATACATTATTTCTATACCACTACGTTTGAGCACTGCGCTCGTGTGTCTTGTTAGAAAGTCTTTGGTGATATAAGGTAGAATACAAAAACAGTCTATTTTATTAATCGTTCGAGGTCGTAGATTGTGGTGGCAAGAAGTGAAGAACGATTCTACAAATTGGAGACATTTTCTCGAAATCCAGCTTAGACATAAAAAAATCTTCTTATAAAAAGAACCTAGCAAAATGTAATGCAACTTTAAAAAACCGATTGAAGAATAGAAGACAGATATTTTAGAATACCTAGAGTACGTAAGACGCTTAAAAACTTTAAGAATGAAGCCCGATGCTTTTATTAAAACAGACATTTGGAAAAATATAAACGCAATTAATAATATTGAAGGTGGTTGCTACATTTAAAGGAAATAGAGATTATACTTTTGTTTTTGACCTACTTAAACTACATCATACATCTTTGACACAACAAGACGATGCATTATCACAACTCAACGTGGCTACAACCTGTTGCACCACCAACACAGAGTGAGCAGGGATCGAACCTGTGATTTCTGGGTACATAGTCTAACATTCTACCACACTGCCCCTTAGAGCAACAGAATGTGCATAAATTATAAGGAAAACATTTTTCAGTACTCTTCTCACTACATGTGTATTATAATCATGGTACCTTTTTATAGACTTGAATAACAAGTCAGGCATTAAAGGTTTGAGATTGCTACATAATCAAGAATGGATGTAGTGAAGACATACATTGTGTTTACACACCGTTATATCGGTCACAGTGCTGGTAACTGTGTCTTGAGAAAAGATAACATCCGTGCGGGAATGTCCGCACTATCTGAAGTGTCATGTTATGAAAATCACTGTTCTTACCATAGGAAGTTAAACTTCTCAATCGAGCATGGTCGTGTGTTATCCTTGGCATAAGTTAAAGTAGTTTGTTGGTCTAGGGACCAATGACCATAGTATTTAGTCCTTTAGGTTTACAAGCGTTTGAACGTTTAGATCTGAGAAAGTGCTTGCTGGGGTAAAGTAGCAAACGAACGCAGTCTTCCATGTACAGGACATGTCGTTCAGAGTGAAAAGGAGATGCCTCGGCGTTCATCCGATGGGCGGGTACGGCTGCTGCGCCATGGCCATGAGCAGCGCCAGCAGCGGGTCCTGCGGCGGCGCGGCGGCGGCCGGCACGAGGCTCGAACCCAGGACCGCGGGGCCGAGGCCGCCGCCCTGGGCGCCCAGCCTCAGCAGCTGCATCGTCGCCAGCGCGTCCAGCGCCTGCATCAACGGCGGCCCTGCAACGTGACAGACAGGAAAAGTAGATCCTTTTATGGAACTGTTTATTTCGAATAGTAATTCTTACTGAACTAGTCCAATTCTAGTTCAAATGAACTACATCGTTCACTTTATTTTGAGAAAAAAAAAAACTTTCACGCATTATTTCACCCCCTTATACGTTTCATTTCAAAAACTTTTTTTGGAATACGTATTTCTTAATGTCTGATTCTGCTCATATGTGAAGTACACTAGCAGCAAAACACAAACACTACCTCCACTACGCGATAGCAATGGTAATACTACTAATGACAGTACTGCTAAAGCAGAATTTCAGAATACGGCTTTCCGAAATTCGTTCACCAAAAAAGACGAAGTGAACACTCCAGTATTCAATCCAAGAACGACTGCCAGCGTGCGAAACTTAGATGTTCCTAGAGTGGTAAAACAACTTAGGTGAAAAAAAAAATCTTCCGGACTAGATTGTATACCAACTAGATTTCTCTAAGAGTATGCTGATGTAACAGCTCCATACCTAGCTATCATATGCAACCGATCACTCAGCGAAAGATCCGTACCAAAATACTGGAAACTTGCTCAAGTCACAAGTCACTCCAATATTCAAGAAAGGCAATAGGAGTGGTCCCCAAAATTACAGGCCCATCTCATTGACGTCGATTAGCAGTAGGATTTTGGAACATATACTTTGTTCGAACATTATGAATTACCGCGAAGAGAACGACCTATTAACTAATAGTCAACACCGATTCAGAAAGTATTGCTCTTGCGAAACACAGCTTGCCCTTGATGAAATGTTCTCAGGTCATCAGCCGAGTGGTGGCGTCGTCTTGGCGAACGTTTCAATGACTTTCGTACTCATCATCTTCGCCTGAGGATGATGAGTACGAAAATCATTGAAACGTTGCGCCAAGACGACGCCACCACTCGGCTGATAACCCGAGAACATTTCATCGCTGGAATACGCTTGCCCTTTATTCACATGAAGTGATAAGTGCCATCGACTAGGGATCTCAAATCGATTCCATGTTTCTGGATTTCCGGAAGGTTTTTGACACTGTACCTCACAAGCGGCTTCTAATGAAATTGTGCGCTTATGGCCTATCGCCCCAATTGTGCGATTGGATTCATGATATCCTATCAGAAAGTACACAGCTTGTATTGATTGACGGTAAGTATCGAGTAAAACTGAAGTGATATCTGGCCAATGACCTTAGTAATAGGGAAGCGTTATCGGTCCCCTACTCTTCCTAGTGTTTATAAACAATTTAAGAGACAATCTGAATAGCTCCCTCAGATTGTTCGCAGATGATCCTGTCGTTTATCGGTTAGTGAAGTCAACAGAGGATCAAAAGCAACTGCAAAGCAATTTAGACAAAATTTCTACTTGACGCAAAAATTGGCTATTAACACTAAATAATGATGAGTTTGAAGTAATACACATCACCACTAAAAGAAATCCGCTCAACTTCAATTACACGATAAATCAGTCAAGCCTTAAGGTCGTAAATTCTACCAAATACCTAGGAGTTAGACTGGAGAGAACACATAGAAAATATTGTGGGGAAGGCGAACCAAAGGTTGCGTTTCATCGGCAGAACGCTTCCAAGATGAACCAGCTCCACCAAAGAGACTGCCTACATCACACTTGTGCGTCCTCTCCTGGAGTACTGTTGCCCAGTGTGGGAACCTCACTAGGTGGGACTCACAGAAGACATTGAGAAGGTTCAGAGAAGGACAGCTCGATTTGTTTTACCACGTTACAGGGGGGAAGGCGTCACGGAAATGTTGCACGATTTGAAGTGGAAATCATTAAAAGAAAGACGTTATTCATTGCGGCGAGATGTATTTACGAAATTTCAATCACCGACTTTTACTTCTGAATGTAAAAATATTTTGCTAGCACCCACCTACATAGGCGGACATGATCATCCCAATAAAATAAGAGAAATCAGATCGAAAACGGAACGATTTAGATGTTCTTTCTTCCCGCGCGCTAGAGAAACTAGTAGAGAAAGGTTATAAAAGTGGTTAATGAATTCTCTGTCAGGCACTTAAATGTGATTTGCAGAATATCTATGTAGATTGAAAAATCATAAACGAATTTTCTTAGTTCTAGATGGAAAATAGCGTTAATAGTTAGTTTACACACCATTTATATATTAGGATTACTAAAAAAAAGTCCGAATGACACACTGTTAATAAAATTCTTGAATATCAGTCTCCAGATCGCTTTTATTTTGTGGAACATTACCGGTTTCGGGGCAGCTGCCCATCTCCAGATCTCTTAAAGGAATGCTACAACTGAATGTAAGCTACTATTTAAAAAGCATAATATCTAAAAAGTTAATGGAAAAATATTAAAAACGTACCAAATTTATGAAGTTGCAGAGTAACCTGTCTTGTGAAAAACGAATGTTCACAGTCGTTACTAAAATATAGTAGCCTCCTGAGGCTTTATATAACGTGCTTAAAATCATCTGATTGGTGGGGATCATTTTCGTTAAAATTATTCTCAATAAGTAATTATTGACTTACATATAAAATCAGTTCTGAAGTCAAGGTGTAAGATAGTAGGTGAACTAACTTCCAGTTTTGCTTAAAATGTTATTGTATGGATCCAGAACTCGATGTTATTTCTATATCCTTGTATAGTTTGACACCTCAGTATCTCATTTGTAACTGCTATTTTATATCTTGGCTACGAGTATTTACGAGTATATCTACTATATTTAATTCGAATTAATACCTTTATTGCACTGCGTGTCTGATTGGTTGATATTGGCAACACATGTTGGGCAGTGGACGGAACATCCAGTACTTTAAACATAGCCCCACTATTCTCACCAGTAGTTAACGTTTGTGCGACCCGCTGTGTCCAACGCGACCGCCTGCTGTCTCACTGTTATTGTATATGACCCCTAAACTTCTATGTTGACTTGCAGTGGTATTCATCTGAAAATTTTGCAATTTCGCCTATTTTTAATTTAAATTTTAACCATTTTATTGAGATACCTGTTTCTTTTGTGTACATTATGCTTCATAAAATTAATGAAGCCTATCTTGCCTCTTCCTTATCCACTACATCAGATTGTGGCAACAGATATTATCGGTATTACTTAAGTCCCATGTTTCCCCATCATTCAGCAGTAAACACCACGGCCGGCCGCGGTGGCCGAGGGGACTGAGGCGCTTCAGTCACGGTCTGCACGGCCACTACGGTCGGGGGTTCTAATCCCCCCTCGGGCATGGATATTTGTGCCGTCCTAGTTCGTAAGTAGTTCATAAGTAGGTTGTAAGTTTAGGGAGTGATGACCCCGTAGTTAAGTCCCACACCACGCCTAGAAGGTTCCTTGCTGTAGTGGTCGAAACGTCGGCGGATTTAAATGCATTTATGTTGCTGCCCAAGGCTCAGAATAATTTTATCTACATCTCCATGAATACTGTGCAAGTCACAATGAAGTGCATGGCAGAGGGTTCATAGAACCGCTTTCATGATGTTTCTCTACAGTTCCATTCTCTAATAGCCAGCGGAAAAAAGGAACACCTAAATCTTTCCGTTTTCGATCCGATTCATTTTATTTTCATGATCATGTCTTCCTATGTACGTGGGTGATAACAAAATCTGTTAGCATTCGGAAGATAAAGTTGGTGAAAAAATTTCGCAAATAGATCTCGTCGCAACGAGTAACGCCTTTCTTTTAATGATTTCCACCCCCAACTCGTGCACCGTTTCCGTGACACTGGCCCCCCTCCCCCCCCCCCCCCTATATCGCGATAATAGAAAACGAGCTGCCCTTCTCTGAACTTTCTCTAAAATGTGTGTCAGTCCCACTTGGTGGGGATCCTATGATCTGCAGCAATATTCCAAAAGAAGACTCACAAGTATGGTATAGGTAGTTTCTTTCCTTACAATATTTTCTGTGTGTTGTTTCTAATTTAAATTGTTTGTAATTGTTATTCCTAGGTATTTAGTTGAATTTATGGCCCGTAGTTTTGTCTGATTTATGGTATAAATTAAGTTTTAGAGGTCATATGGATGACTTCACACTTCTCATTATTATGGGCCACTGACATTTTTTTCACCATGCAGATATCTAAATCATTTTGCAGTTGCTTTTGATCTTTTGGTGACTTTACTAACAGATAAGTGGCAGCATAATCCGCAAACAGTGTGAGGGAGCTACACACGCACATACTACTTGACAACACTGCTGTGGTAGCGAACGAGTCACCCAGTGACTGATTCCACCAGAGATACCAGTCCTTTGTTTTGTATACATGTACATTGACAAGCTGCGGAAGCTTCCGTTTCCACATCTACGACGTGACTGAACATGGCGTCAGAGCTCATCGTCCTCCACCCTAGCATTTACGGGTATGCCGTGGTGGAGCGGCCAAGCGCATTGAGGCGCTTTGCTATGATGCGGAGCGGCCAAGTGCATTGAGGCGCGAGGCCGTTCTCCGTCGGGGGCTCGAATCCCCTTCCGGCATGGATGTTTGTGTCATCTTTAGTATAAGGTAGTGCATAAGTATTTTGTAAGATTAGGGACTGATGACCCCACATTTAAGTACCTTAAGATTAACAAACATTTGAACATCTACGGGTATCAGATGACTTGCGGGTGCCAGTGTAGTGCCAACTCCATCCAGCGACCAACAAGACCTCACTGGTTCCTTACCAATAGCGTCGTCACACTATAGCAGAGCTAGGCATACCATCTGAGAGTCCATGTAGGACGATGCGCAGAGTCAAGTTTTCGACAAAAGCGCCGAGACTAGTTTTCGTCCGAAGTGCCGGGCGAGTTCATTGCATTGTTCGGAAGAGAAGGCCGCATCAGTCCACTTCCGCCTGTCGCGAGCTCCATCACTGCTCTGTCCGCTACCCCCAACACTACCGCTCTCCCTACGCTTGCCCAGCGATCGGCACATCTACCGGCCAATTTATCCTGCGTGCACTTTAGGCAGGTGGCATAATATTCTGGCTAATAAGTGTACATGTATGCCCCAACTTGAACTGGTGCCTACCTGGGGGCAGCTGCGGGGTGGCGAACTGCCCAGCATTCAGCTGCCTGCCGAAGAAGAGTGGTGGGAGTTGAGCCAGAGCAGGCGAAGCGGCGTGCGGCCCCATCGCGGGATAGCCGTAGTCTCCGCCCCCGCCCGCACCTCCGGCTGCCTCCAGAGGGGCGACCTGTCGCAGCACGTCCTGGATGCTGTTGGGCTGGCTGCGCTGGTACTGCTGCTGCTGCTGCTGGTACTGGTAGGGCCGCTCCACCGTGTCTGCTGCCGCAGCAGAGGCCGACGTCCTGTCCGCTCCCGTCACCGGCACTATCTCTGGTCTCTGCCTCCGCGGTTCCACTGGATCTCGCGCCGCCTGTGAACCAGTAGCCAATATCTTTATATAAAAAGCGGAGTGTTTGTGTGTTTCTTTGAGTGTACCTATTGTATACAAATCTACAGTTTATGAAATTTTGCACACGTAACATCCATTCCATGAGGATGATCTCCGTAAGTGTAAGGATCACTTACAACACACAGTTCACGAGATATGACGTCATAAACATGTGAGAAAAACTTCTGCATTTCGCGACAATGTTGCACATTTCCTCCTAAACCATTGCACCGATTTCAACCAAATTTGGTACACGTCTTCCTTCCCGTGAGGTAATGGTAGGAACCACATTCGACACATAGTTCAGGAGATATAATGTCATAAACGGCAGAAATTGCCACATAATGCGACGAGACTTTATAAATACAGTATATGAGAACGAGATTCCTTAGCGACTTGCAACAAACTTTAAAACATAATTTCAAACCTTTATTGAAATATTTAATACGGAAGAAGCGTTGACCGGTTATTGGTGAAAGACGACACAGCAGGTGAACGTGCACGTGCAGGACACCGAAACACCACTGGGTAGAGGTCGACCATGAATATGGCAATGTCATTCTGTTACGAATTGTGACAGAGGATGAAACGTGGGTCCACCATTACACGCCCGAATCGGAGGCCCTTTCCATGGAGTAGAAACGTCCGTCATCACCATCTGCAGGTAAAGTGCTACTCACTGTTTTCTGGGACGCAATGCTTCTTCCGTATAAAACGCCATGATTTTTACTTGCAAAACTTTCTGAAGCTAATAAAGTGGTATGAGAAATGTTGTAGTGTACTTGGAAATTATGTAGAAAAATAAATATTCGTCTTGTCTTTAATGTCAAATTCTATTTTTTTCCTTTCATCCGAGACTTTCGCCAGAGTCAACAGGGGAAACTTATTTTCCAACTCACCCTCGTAATTCAGATACCGCACTTACTTCTGTCTATATTTTATTTCGCGGGTGGAGGCCCCGCTACAATCCGACCTTTATCAAAGCCCTTACACGAGTCATCACAACAACGTTTCACGAGGCAACGCCGGTCAAGTGCTGTTTGTGTATGAGAAAACGGTTGGAAACTTTCATCATGTCAGCGTGTTGTAAGTGGCGCCAGACTTGTGTGAATGCTCTGAAGAGCTAATCATTTGCATAGCACAGCATCTTCTTCCTGTCGGTTAAATATCGCGTCTGTAGAACGTCATCTTCGTGATGTAGCAGTTTTAATGGCTAGGAGTGTATTTTGGTCATTCTTTATTGAACAGCACTCGTACGTTCGTCGAGCAACAATTGATATTACGATACCACCCGTCTGCTTTGACCCATGACGTCAGGCACAACGTCATGACGATAACCGAAATTCATATTTCACTGCGAATTTAAAGTAGCGTCTATAGCTACATGAAAAAAAATCAAATACACAAATATAAATGTACGGTTAGCGAAAAAAAAACACAAATAAAAGAATTTACTACCGCCGGAATGAAGGGGTTTTGGGCAGGGAATTTCTAAACAGAGAAACAAAAGAAATACCAATATTGAAATAAAAATGAAACATCGAAAAGAAAAGCTCATCTAATGATAGCGTTTCACTGTATGTAAATATCACTTCCGTACAATGTAGGAAACAAAAACACCCTGAAAACGTCTCATTTATTGAAGTTCTTGAATACGATGTAGCATTGGAAGAGCTTTTTTTCGTAATAATGAAGTAAAATTAAGACACTGGTGAAATACGGCGCGAGAGACTAGCGAAGTGAAAGTGAAGTTTCGTTTTGCGATATTCTTTTGTTAAACCAAGAAGCAGAGGAAACGGAACCTGGTTAAATAAAAAAATTCTTCCAAAAGTGAAAAAAAAATCCTCGCAGGATGCAGACAGATCTATCTTTTACTGCAGTCACAGGAATGCCCAGATGAATGTACTGTGGAAAATTAAAGAAAAGGGGAAAAAAAGAAAAGACCTCTCGTGATGCGGACAGACCGATGTTTAATAAGCTCACAGACAAGAAATGTAACTTTATTAATAATGATGCGCTGCAGCGCCATTGCCAACGTTTACACCACTCGCGGACTCAAACTGCACTTCAGCCCTTATAAATATAACTGAGGTCATTTCCAAATATTTTAAAGTATTTCCTATCGCTGTAGTAATTGTTCAACACAAAACGCGTAGGTAAATAAATAAATGAATTCTCATAAATATTACCTCTGATACAATATTTTATTACACAAAACCGAAACTCGTAAAATTGATACATTCTTATAAAACTGCTCAACACGAACTGCGTTAATAAATAAATGCATTCTAATACATATTATCTCTGACATATTTACAATACAATCAGCGACTAGTAATAAACAAATAGAAAACGACTATGACAATATGACGTAATACGTGATGTTACTGTTCAAAGCCGACCGGTGTTATCGGACATTCAAGGTGACCACCTACGTCGTACGTGGCACATTAATTTCTACAGATTAGCAGCGGCAACTCCACTCAGAGGGCGATGCCTCCGGTCATCACGTTCACGCCGTTGGCCACTGCGTTGTCTATGGTAATGTCCAAAATTTGGTACTCATGGTACACACTCGAGACAGAGGTTCTCGGACTGGTGAATTCCCTAACGATTTTCTAAATGGAATGTCCGATGCTTCTAGTACGAACTGCCGTCCCGTGTTCGAAACTTTCTCAATTCGCGTCTTGTGGTCACGGCCACATTGGAAACCGTTCCACATGAATCTCCTGAGAGCGAATGACAGCTCTCCCACTGTTCTGCCCTTTTTCTAATTGAGAACGCGATATTACCGCCATCTGTATCTTTGCAACGGCGCTATCGCATGACCTCTGTCACTCCATTGTAAATCCCACAAAGGAAACTGGGAGCAGCACTCTTGAGCCGATGGTTCCGTACAAACCTAATTATACAGGGTGAGTCAGTAGGAACGCAACACGCTTTATGGGGTAACAACACTACTGATTCTGAACAAAAAACTTCCAAAAAATGTATGCCTTTATCTTAACCGTTTCCGGTTAAACCTCTGAATACAACTGTCGTTTTTGTGGTCTTCAGTCGGGAGACTGGTTTCATGTAGCTCTCCACCCTGATCTAACCTGAGCAAGCCTCGTCATCTCCTCATAAGAACGGCAACCCACATCCATTTCAATCTGTTTACTGTATTCGTCTCTAGGACTCCCTTTGCGATTTTTACACCACACACTTCCCTCCAGTGCTAAATTCACGATTTCTTTATGTCACCTACCATTTGATCCCTTCTTTTAGTCACGTTATGCCAGAAATTCCTTTTCTCTCCTATTCTGTTCAGTACGTCCTCATTACTTACGCAAATTATCCACCTAGTTTTGAGCAGTCTTTCGTAGCACCACATTTCAAAAACCTCTATCCTCTTCCTGTCAGAAATATTTACCTTCCATATTTCACTCCCGAAAAGGCAACATTCCACACAAACGCCTTCAGGAAAGATTTCCTTACACTTAAATTAATATTCGATGTTAGTAAATTCCTGTTATTCACAAATGCTTTTCTAACCATTGCCATTCTGCATTTTATATCCTCTGTAATGCTACCGTCATATTTCTTTTATTGTCCAACTAACAAAACTCATCTAGCACTATTGTGTCGTTACCGAATCTAATTCCTTCGACGTCGCCTGATTTTCTTAGGCTACATTCCATTGCCCTTGTTTTGCTCTTATTAATATTCATCTCATACACTATCTGCAACACACTGTCCATTCCATTCAATTACTCTTCCAGGTCCTTTGCTGTCTCTAACTCTAATCAGCAACACACAATGTTTTCATTTCTTCACCCTGAACTTTAATCCCTTTTCCAAATTTTTCCTTGCTTTCCTTAACAGCATGCACGATGTACAAATTGAATAACATTGGAGAAAGGCTACAACGCTGTCTTATTCCCTTCCCAGCCAATGTTTCCTTTCCATGCCCTACAACTCTAATAACTGCGGTCTGGCTTTTGTACAAGTTGTAAATAACCCTCATTTCCCTGTCATTTACCCCTGTTAGCTTCAGAATTTGAAAGAGTGTATTCCAATTAACATTGCTAAAAACTTTCCCCAAATCCACCACAGCTAGAAATGTAGGTTTGCCTCTTCTTAATGTATCTTCTAAGATAAGTCGTAAGGTGAGTATTGCCTTCCGTGTTCCTATGATTCTCTTGAATCCAAACTGATATTCCCCGATGTCCACTACTACAAGCTTTTCCATCCTTCTGTAAATAAATAATGTTAAAATTTTGAAACTATTTCTTATCAAACTGATGGTTATGAATTTTCACACCTGTCTGCGCCTGATTTCTTTGGAATGGTGAGTCTGAGGGTATTTCCTCTGCCAGATATATCTTAGACACCAGGTGAAACAGTTTTGTCATGGCTGGCTCTCCCAGAGACTTCAGTAGCTCTGCGGGAATGTCGTCCACTCCAGGGGCCTTGTTCCGACTTAGCTCTTTCAGGGCTCTGTCAAACTCGTCTCTCTATTTCATCTTCATCTACTTTCTCTACAACTAGCAAAGTGAAAAGTGCAGGTGACAGTATATTTACATTCCGTTATGTTACGGTTTATTTCAAAGAATTCACCGTCAACTCCAATGCATTTTGCTGTTCTTGTAGACAGGTGTTGTGTCACCGATAGGAGACCAGTTCATCATTCATCTTCATCTACATCTACAAAAAACTCCTTAAATCACATGTAAGTGCATGGAAGATGGTTCATCGACCTGCTTTTATGACATTTCACCGTGGCATTCTCTAATACCGCGCGGAAAAAACGAACACCTAAATCTTTCCGTTTTCGATCGGCCTTCTATTATTTTATGATGATGATCATATCTCCCTTGTAGGTGGGTACTCAAATGTTCAAATGTTTGTATAGCTTATTGGACTTAACTACGGGGTCATCAGTCCCTAAACTACTTTCAGGATATATTACGTCATAAACAATGAGAGTCGCAAACAAAAGTACCACAGCATGCAACGCTTCAATACCGAGACTTTATTCACTCACTATTTAAGAATGAGAATACTTAGCAACTTTCAAAGTATTTAAACATGTTTCTTACCTTTTTTCTCGTTGAAAACCAAGCAAAAGGATAAAAGGGGAAGAAATTCATGCAGTAGAAGTACTTCACTCAGCATTACATTACAATTTATTACTTTTGAACTACCAATTGTATTCGCAAAAATTTTTGGGATACGTATTACGCACAGATACATCCCGCAACTGAGTGTACTTTCGAAATTATATCATAATGCGAAAAATAGTTCAAGAGATATGAGGTAATAAATCGTAATATTAATGAAAAACCACCTCATCAAGCATGAAGTTTTGTGTCATTACATGTTACAACCATTACTTTGCAGACAATTTCGTAATTTCGAATATTACGTACCTAGAATATTGTATTATTGTAAGACTTATTAGTCAGAAGATATGACGTCATACGGGTTGAGGTGCCTGAGAAAGAAACTGACATGGACATAGAACCGGGCAGAAGGCGAGGAAAAGTCGCGAACTAACGTTAGTAATAATGTAAGTTATAAAACGTGGACATCAAAGTGCATCTGACTTGTTCCTTACAGCCGACCGGGGTTGTGTGACGACATTTCTTGAAATAGTAATCTAGGTACGTTCATGTTTAAATGGTTGATTGCAACACTCTTACTCAGCATCAGTAATCGCAATAATCAATAACTCAAAACTGCCGTCATAACAAAGTGAGTAAATAACGTCTTCTATTGGAATCTTTATTTAGTTCAGTAAGAGTAGCTTTGTGGTCATTTCCCGCCGTTACAACAAAGTTCTAAATATGTTCCTAATTTTTAATGCCTTAATTTGAACAACTGGCAGGGAGAGAGGGGGAGGGGGAGAGATGAACAGAAAAAAAGGATGGACAGAATATAGAATAAGTGTGCTTTTCTCGAGGGCAATTTTACGTCGTATGCTCCACTCTCGGAACATCCTCTGAAACCTTTCTTTGTGCAGAAATGGGACAAACAAAAACTTTTTCCACACCACTGGCTTTACAACAAATAATAAAATTCCATGAAAACATCTTTTTTCTACCTTCCCTTTAATTTCACGCAGCTACGGCAACATAAATGATTTGATTGATGAAGTTCCCCGAATGTCTATGTTCGGAACATTTACTTTACTATAAATTTAACATCAGACTGAGCCACGGTGAACAGTGGCCGTGTTTAGTTAGTGCTGACAATCGATACAAGACAGAACTTCCATTATTTGGGATGAGGTTCTCGGAACCCATGAAATATACAGTGAAGCGTGCAGAATGTTTGTATAACAAGAGTAGCCATATTTGGTGGTTATACCGTTTCCTTCCAGGGAAATTTAACTCAAAATCTACCAGTAATAGCAAGAGTATAAGAGCAGGCTAAGTGAATGCATATACAATTGCCTTTTAGCATGTCAATGTAACCCCTAAAGTAATACACAAAAAGTTACAAAATGAATGCGAAAATACACAAAAAATTTAAAATTGTAACTTAAT
Source organism: Locusta migratoria (assembly GCA_026315105.1). Classification (NCBI taxonomy): domain Eukaryota; kingdom Metazoa; phylum Arthropoda; class Insecta; order Orthoptera; family Acrididae; genus Locusta; species Locusta migratoria. The sequence continues at coordinate 318,829,332 of CM048747.1, read as the reverse complement.
ACTGAAACATTTTCGAAACTTTTTTATTTCCGAGAGAACAATATGTTGTCGATGAATCGGCGAAATTTTCGATTGAGGTACATACGTTGAGGGGTACTACTGGTTATTCTGAACAAAGATTACTAATAAACATTTGACCTTTTCCTTTTTCAGGGTAAATCAATGGAAACAACTTTGAACAGGAAAAGTGCAGGTGACAATGAATTAAGATACTGTTATGGTGTGTTTAACTGTGTAAGTTTTCTCACAGAAAATGTTGTCAGTCAAGGCGCGTTGTTGTGTTATTGATGACTAATTTATCGGTCCAATTAATTTAGATAAACCGACTTAAATGCGAGAAGCTTATATTAGTTTCCACAACGAAAACATGTCTCGTTATCTTGCAAAATATCCAAAGAAATTCTGGTTATATGTGAAGTACACTAGCGGAAATTGGCAGTTGACACTAAATAATGAAAAGTGTGAAGTAATAAACATGACCAATAAAAGAAATCCGCTGAACCTCAATTACGCGACAAATCAGTCAAACCTTAAGGTCGTAAATTCTACCAAATGCCTAGGAGTTACAATTACGAACAACTTAGACTAGAGAGAACACACAGAAAATATTGTGGCCAAGGCGAACCAAAGCTTGCGTTTCATTGGCAGAACACTTCGAGGATGCACCAGCTCCACCAAAGAGACTGCCTACATCACACTTGTGCGTCCTCTCCTAGAGTACCGTTTCACAGTGAAGGACCTTCACCAGGTGGGACTGACGGGAGACATTGAGAAGTTTCAGAGAAGGGCAACTCATTTTGTTTGCTCTCGTTACAGGTGGGAAGGCGTCACGGAAATGTTGCACGATTTGAGGTGGAAATCATTAAAAGAAAGGCGTTATGCATTGCGGCGTGATCTGTTTGCGAAGTTTCAATCACCGACTTTTACTTCCGAATGTGAAAATATTTTGCTAGCACCCATCTACATAGGGAGACATGACCATTCCAATAAAATAAGAGAATAAGGTCGAAAACAGAACGATTTAGGTGTTCTTTTTTCCCGTGCGTTATTAGAGAATGGAATTGTAGAGAAAGGTTTTGAAAGTGGTTATGATCCCTCTGCCAGGCACTTAAATGTGATTTGCAGAGTATCTATGAAGATGTAGATAAATGTCTGAATGGGTCACGATTTCTTGCGTTTTCTCTCGGGTATCCCTTTGGCAACTCAAGTTCGTATGTACTTTCAGCATGACGGAGCTCTCCTACATATTCCGCACAGCCAGCGACACAGTACCTCAACGTTTCCTGGTCGTTGGATCGGTCTCCGTGGATTCATTGCTTGGCCACCGAGGTCACCCGATCTTACCCCATTAGATTGTGGGGTTCGCTGAAGAGCGAAGTCTACAAGCGCAGACTTCTCGCTCGTGCTCAAGTAAAGAATACGTGGACTGGGCGTTTTTTTTTTTTTTTTTTTTTTTTTTTTTTTTTTTTTTTTTTTTTTTTTTTTTTTTTTTTTAGCTTAGAGGACTACGAAAACTCAGAAAAACGGTTATAGCGATAAAGGGTAGAGGCCAGATATAGGATAAACACAATATTCTAAAACCCATTAGTGTAACAGTTGTGAATTGCCGTAGATGTGTGGGGACAATACCAGATCTCCAGGCGCTAGTAAACAGTTCTGATGCTCAAATCGTTATAGGTAACGGAAGCTGGGTGGAGCCGGAGATAAGCTGAAACTTTTACAAAGGGACAAATGGTGTTCAGAAGGAATATACTGAATAAAATGGGAGGTGGAGTATTTATCGCTGTCTCAAGCGGTTTATCCTGTAGCAAAATTGTAGATAGTTCCTGTCAGTTGGCATGGGTAGAAGCTATACCTGGCAACCGCAATAAATTAATAACTGGTTCCTTGTACCGACACCCTTACTCAAACGACTCGATTCGCAGACATGTTCAAAGAAAGCTTTGATCAAATTTCGAAACACATACCCATATCATACAATTTTAATTGGTGGTGACTTTAACGTACCCTCGATTAGTTGGCAAAACTACATGTTCGAAACTGTAGGCAAACATTGTCTGAAATTGTTCTCCGAAAATTATATGTGAATCCACTAGAATAGTAAATGATTGTAAAAACATGCTTGACCTCCTAGCAACAAATATTCCTAAGCTAATAAGGAGCGTCTAAATAGACATAGGGATAAGTGAATACAGAGTTGTTGTTGCGAAACTGAATATCAAAATTCCCAGATTCACCAAAATAAAAAGTATATTTATTGTAAAAATAAGCAGATAAAAATTGGATTAATGCTTTCCTGAGTAAAAATCTCCGGTCTTTCGAAACTAACAATGTGGTGGAGTGGCCGAGTGCCCAAAGGCTACTTGCTGCGGAGAGCGCGGTGGATCACCGAGGGAGGTTAGAGTCCTTCCTTTGGCCATGGGAGAGTGTCTCGTTCTTAGCATAAATTAGTTTAAGTAGTTTGTCAGCCTAGGGACTGGTAACTGTAGCAGTTAAGTCCCTTAGATTTACAAACTTTGTTTAGTGTAGATCAGACGTAGCTTACATTCAAAGAAATAATATCGGCCGGCCGCGGTGGCCGAGGAGACTGAGGCGCTTCAGTCACGGTCTGCACGGCCACTACGGTCGGGGGTTCCAATCCCCCGTCGGGCATGGATATTTGTGCCGTCCTTAGTCTTAGCTAGCTCATAAGTAGTTTGTAAGCTTAGGGACTGATGACCCCGTAGTTAAGTCCCATAAGTTCTACAAACATTTGAACATTTCTTTTTGACATGAGATCTGTCTGTGCTTAGCACAGTAACAGTACCTCCAGTACGATTTTCTTGGAATCCCAAAGTCTTCGCTAATAGTCCTCACAGATCTTTCCTTTTCTTTCACTTCTAAAACTGCTCTTAGCTCGTATCTTCAGAAATCATTCCCCTTTCATTCTTTTATAATTTCTGATTATTTTTATGACACTGCGAAATAAACAAAGGTTTAAACCAGACCCGTAAATCATGTTTTGAAAGCAAGGAAATGAACGAGATTAAAATAAAATTTTCTGGTTGGTGATTATTCGACGCTTTTTATCTCGTGAATATGACGATCTTTTAACCTCTGGAACGTATCGAAATATGTTTAACTTCGACAATTATATGAATCATTTAATAAACTCGAAAAATTATAAACGTTTTTACCATTAAAAGTAACAAACCTTGCATCGAATTTAAAGAAGTACAGCTCCTATAGGACGTGACAGATTGTTTCGGCTCTCCCGTCCTCTCCAGGCCAACCTGCCCCATCGCCATCTTTACAATAACTTCTGTTCTTTAGAAAACTCACTGAAGCAATTTAGTTTGTGTGCAATATAGAAATAATCCTTAAAGTACGACCTTTGATTATACTACTCACCCCGTTGCGCCTAAAGCAAGCAAAAGTTAAATAAAACACATTAACCGACGAGTGCAATTTCACTGAAACACGCACAAAAGCAATTAAGAACTTCAGCTTGTCCAAAACTTCGCCGCCTGCAATATTGGCCGTGTATAAGGAGAGGGACACTGCTACCTACTTCCTGATTGATTCCTAAGACGATCTAGCGTCTACTGTATGAACTAATTCGACTGAGCCATCCTGTTCCTATGGCCAACGTGTCCCCACAAATATCTTCAACTAACTGAACCCCCGCTGCTTCGCATGCGTAGGCTGGTTGGTCTGCACCAGTTGTTTCTTTTTAATCCTGATGAAGAATCCATATCTTAAGTTTCGTAGTTATAGCTTGAAATTTGAGTTAACAGCAAATATTTTTGAAAATCAATTTTTTGCGTCCTCTATTTTACCCCCTTATTGGTTGAATTTCAAAAAATGCCGAACCTCGAATCCAAATCCGAAAATTTCTAGTTCTGACTTCAAAATTGTATCAATAGCAACATATTTTCGAAAAACACCCCCTCTCCAATTTAACCCCGTTCATGGCTGAATTTCCAAAAATACCGAAACATGTATTTTTTAACGTCTAACCAACTATACAAATATCAGTTTTTGCAGCTCTAGCTTCAAAATTGTATCAATAGCAAAGTGTTTTCAAAAAGAATTTTTAACCCTCTTACTTGTTGAATTTCCAAAAAAACTAAAAATCATGGATTTTTAAACCTGACCAAGATTCCATATCCGAAGTTTCGTAGTTGTAGCTTAAAATTTGAGTTAACAGCAACATATTTTTGAAAATCAATTTTTTGCGTCACCTACTTTACCCCCTTAATTGTCGAATTTCAAAAAAATGCCGAAACACGTGTCTTTTAAATTCGAACCCTGAATGAAAATCCGAAGTTTTGCAGTTCTAGCTTCAAAATTGCCTAAATAGCTACGTATTTTCAAAAAACGTTTCATCTCCTATTTCACCCCTTTACGGACGGAATATAGAAAAATCGCTTCTTAAATGACGCCTACAGACTAAGATCAACACCCTCCACAAATTTCAAGTTTCCGTCTTCAGTGGTTTGGGCTGGGCGATGATGAGTCAGTCAGTCAGTCACTCAGTCAGTCAGTCAATCGGGACACTTCGTTTTATATATACAGATTGTCTGCCGTCCCTGTCAGTCAACTGATCTGGTCGGCCTGTATGCTTTCATGCTGTAAAAGCCCCTGGATGTTTTCACATCATCATCACATCCGAAAAAGAGGACCTATGGATGTTTAGGAGTGTGCTAATTTCGCGTACAAACTTCTGACACAAGTGACACCCAATCGCTTGACGTCCGAATTTCGTGACTTCCGAGGAGCACCCCATTCTGCTCTTTCACGATGTCTAATGGCCACTGAGGTTTCTGATATGGAGTACCTGGTAGTAGCCAACAGCACAATGCATCTAATATAAAAACGTATGTTTTGGGGATGTCCAGATACTTTTGATCTTCATACAAACGAATCCCTGTTGTCCTTAGTCACGCCATAACTTAAAAAGGCTCGACAGATTTGGCTAATATTTGTTTTTCTGTGATCGTAATTCTAGGAAGAAGGCTTGTATAAAATAAAATTTCAGGGAAATCTATCAGAAAATCGAACGTTTTTAGAAAAACCAAAATCGCGTTTTCAATGTTGCCGTGTGTTTCTCTTGTATTCAGATCTATAGATTCCTTATAAGATTTGCACATTTGACCTGCAAAACAAGAGGAAGATCATTGTCTGCATAAAATTTTATTCGGTGCATGGCGGAGGGTATTTTACTTATGGATTTCGTGAAATGCCACAGTTTTACTCCGATGTTGATGAAATTTTTTATCCTTGACCTTCGAAACAAGAGGAAGTCACTGTGTACGTTTCGTATGGTGTATGGCAGAGGGCACTTTCCTTATGAAGTTGTACGAACTCATCACTTTTTCCACGATCTTGATGAATTTTTGGAACAAGAGGTACGTCACTGTCTACATAATTTTTTGTATGGTGCATTGCAAAGGGTACCTTGCAAAATACTTTTACTCTGTTCCACTATCACCACGAAAGTTGACAGATATAATTCATATTGTAACCTGTAGCGATTGCGGTTTATCGTATCGCAACATTGCTACTTGCGAAGGTCGCGATCCAATGACTGTTCGCAGAATCCGTGGATTCAGCAGGGCAATACGGAACGCCGTGGTTGATCCCAATTGCCTCGTATCACTAGCAGTTGAGATGACAGGCATCTTATCTGCATGACTGTAACGGACCGGGCAGCCACGTCAACCCTGAGTCAACAGATGAGGATGTTTGCAAGACAACAACCATCTGCACGAACAGTTCGACGACATTTGCAGCAGCATGGACTATCAGCTCGGAGACCATGGCTGCGTTTGTGCCTGACAGAAAAAACATTGTTTCAGAACTCCTACAAGCGAGGAAGAAGTTTATGGTAGTGATCAGGCCAGTGTGACATACTGGTAACCGCATAAATCTGCACTTGAGCTTGTGTGTACGACGTTTAACGGGCACCTTAGTAATTTCCGGGATTAAGCGCGTTTAGTGATCTTAAAATGTTAGGTAATCTATGTTATGACGTTCCGGAAAGAAACTCAGTGCTACAGTTAAAGATATAAGTTATTTTTATTCGCATCGCATGTACCGAAGTTTTTATCCACCTTACACCCAGAAAGGCTTACCAGCAGCAAAAGTAATTATTTATGAAGATATACCTAGAGACGTTGTCAAATCTTCAAATGTTTGTCAAGCTTAAGGGACTTAAATGCGGAGTCATAAGTCCCTAAACTTACAAACTACTTATGAACTACTTTATACTAAAGACGAAACAAACATCCAAGCCCTAGGGGGGATTCGAACCTCCGACGGGGACGGCTTCGCACATCGTAGCATAGCGCCTCAATGCGCTCGGCCGCTCCGCCGCAGCAGAGACGTTGTCATCAGTGCACCCTTGCATCTGCAGAGAGCCGTGTAGTGTAAGGTGCCACGTCACGGACTACACGACGGCTATCGCTTGAGTGCCGATTTCTCCCTGTGACGTTAAAAATAAGAGTCCCTTAATAAGGAAGCTGACTGCTTCCACGTGAAAAGCAAGTTATGGCTAGCTATTGGGTTCCCCAGCCGACCGGCTAACAGTTTGGACCTAGTGAATGGAATACTACAGGTCGTTAGGGAAACCCTACCCTAATCTTCTCGGCAACAGGAAACGGCGGTCGTGGATGAGCGAGGGCGGCTATCCCAGATTGCAACTGAAATACACAACATAGCCACACACATTATTCTAAAAATCCATATAAAGTCAGGGAATGATCATATGGCAAATATAATTATATGAATGGATTCTGGACACTTGGGAAAATCAAACTCGTAACTTCAATTTCAATATCCCTTACAGATAAATAGCTGATAAATTCAGTACTATAGTAATAATACTATAAGACTTATATTTACAATTATTGATACGTAGTGTTTATCAATAACAGTTTAAAAATCAAATGGGTAGCATTGCACCACGCTACCTATCTTAAAAGACGCACAACGTAATTTCCATTTTCTTTCAATAAACTTGGTTTTACTCTTTTATGCTTTTCGTTGAGGTAGAAGTATTCTTGTGTCAGAACATAGATTCCACCACAGAAACACAAAACACCAATCCAGCAAAGCGCATTACATTTATATATGTATTTTATTGTAATTAATATTATTCTTAGCAACGTTCGTTTTATGTTGTAGACTAACTTAAATATCTCATGGTCGACTAAAATAGTAGGTGTACAGTAGATAATTTATATATAAATAATTATATGTATTTGTGGACAAGAACTGAATATATTTGCATAAAAAGCCATGATAAATTAAATATTAATTGTGTGACTACATTTCGACGGTAGCAGTATATTTGAACAGTGAAACGCCATGCTTAATAGCTACCTGCGCAAAGAGCTTCAGTCTCAACCGATTTTAGTATTGTTAAATATGTTTGTAAAATGTAAACAACATTTGTAGGGATGTGGTCAAAACATTTAATTCTTTGATATTGAAATGTATAATATTTTAGAAGGGAAGTTGTATTTTAAAGATGAGGCGTTAGTATGCGCGGAAGGATACAATTTTGTGAGCAGGTATAGCACGCTTAAGAGCGCTTGGGAAATGACTCGTAACTTGGACGCGGTGGTGAAAGGTTGGGGGGTCTGAAGCCGAGTTATGAACTTGTGATTTGAAGAGATAGGCACGTGTGGACTTAGAAAATATACGGTTCTGTGACTGCAGAACTTAGTATCTGGTTGAAAAGTGGTAAACTATGGACGGTAGTAGGGCAGTGCAACTGTGATAATTCAGCCACCTTGTACTCGTGTGATGACGAACTGTGTTTTATAACAAATACTGTAATTAATGCGGATTAATTTGGAACTGCAATGTTCCGTGGACTTCATTAATTTACGAGTAATAACTTGGAACTTTTACTCTCAAGTGCTTGTGATACTTATTGTGGCTCTCATGAACAATAGTTGGGGAAATATTTCGATTTTTAACCGATGTTTAAAGTAGGACCACCTCCACATTTTCATGTCCAAAAAAATAAACTGAATTTATAGAAAATTTCATGCGTAAATCTCTTCTAAACAATATCTTACAATCCATTCTGTTGGTTATTCAGAGCTTTATGTTTATTTGAATATATTCTCTCGTCATCATATGCAGATTGATAGACTGGCTAAACTACAGATTAATTACTGATGTTATTTAAACAGTTTGGGTAGCCCATTCAAGGCACAGAAGCTGACATACATAACTCACCCCCATGAACTGAGACAACGACCCATAAACATTTTACTACCCTGAGTTATGTATTGCCCAATTCTTATTTGTGAGTAGCGACAGGAAGATAGCATCCCTTCGGTATCGGTATGTGCGTGTGTGGTTCTTACATTAAGTTAGTTAAAGTAGTTTTTACGTCTAGGGTCAGATAACCTTAGCAGTTTGATCCCGTAGCATTACAAAGATTTGAACATTTGAATCTGCAAACGTGTGGATATCTGCACCTACATAGACCTCTAGTTCGTGGACATTTAGCCAGCCGCGGTGACCGAGCGTTCTGCGGCGAGCCAGTCACGGTCTGCACGGCCACTGCGGTCGGGGGTTCGAGTCCCCCCTCGGGTATGGATGTTTGTGTCGTCTTTAGTATAAGCTAGTTCATAAGTAGTTTGTAAGTTTAGGGACTGATGACCCCGTAGTTAAGTCCCATAAACGATACAAACATTTGATTTGAACATGGACATTTAATCAAAAATGTTCAAATGTTTGTAAAGTCTATGGGACTTAACTATGGGGTCATCAGTCCCTAAACTTACAAACTACTTATGAACTACTTACGAACTAGGACGGCACAAATATCCATGCCCGAGGGGGGATTCGAACCCCCGACCGTAGTGGCCGTGCTGACCGTGACTGGAGCGCCTTAGTTTCCTCAGCCACTGCGGCCGGCGACATTTAATCGGAAGGGTCTGTTGACACTGTTTGTTTGTGTAGAACTGTGGAGCTATAGAATCAAATAGCAGAGAGCCGATCATTTACTTTGCCGTAATTCACAGTGTACGGAACAACATGTACACATTTACTCTGGAAATGGCATTTCAGTGTCTGGCAGGGCGTTAATGAAACCGCTTCCATAATATTTCTCTACCTTCTGTTCTCTAATATTTGGAGGGAAAAAATAACACCTAAATCTTTTCGTTTTCGATCTGATTCCTCTATTTTATTAAGATGATCATGTCTCCCTATGTACTGAGGAGAAAGTTGGTGAAAGAAATTTCGCAGATAAATCTCGTCGCGACCAATATCAACTTTCTGTTAATGATTTCCCCCCAAATTCGTGCATCATTTCCGTGACGCTTCCTCCCCTGTATCACGATAATAAGAACGAGCTGCCCTTGTTGAGGATCCCACAATGCGCAGGCATACTTCAAAATGCAACGCACTAGTGTAGGCAGTTTCTGTAGTAGAACTGTTGGCTTCTAAGTGTCCTGACAATGAAACGCATCCTTCACTTCCCCCTGCGCACTAAATTTTTGGGATGTTATTTCCCATTAAAGTTGTTCGTAATTGCATTTTCTAGGTATTTAGTTGACTTACGCGCCTTTACATATGACTGATTTATCGTGTACGAGGGGGAGATGGAAATTATTTTTTCCCTGGCGACTATGGTAAGAGTTGCGTATGGAAAAAAAATGAATGAGACATTAAAGATAAGACATTATTTTTTTCTACATAATTTTCAAGTACATTGACTTTTATCAAAGCGACTTATAAGCTTCAAACAGACGTCCATGAAAAGAATCAGGACGTTTCATACGGAAGAAGTGTTGAACGGCTATGGGCGAAAAAGACGACACAGCAGGCGAACGAGCACGTGCAAGACACCATTGGGAGGAAGGAAGGAAGCTTAGGGTTTAACGTCCCATCGACGGCGTGGTCATTAGAGACGGAGCTAACGCTCGCAGTTTTGGGTAAGGACGGGGAAGGAAATCGGCCGTGCCCTTTGAAAGGAACCATCCCGGCATTTGCCGTGGGAAATCACGGAAAACCTAAATCTGGATGGCCGGGGGTGGATTTGAATCTCCGCCCTTCCGAATACGAGTTCAGTGCGTTACCACAGCACATCATTGGGTACAGGTCGACCATGAATATGGCAAAGACTTTATGTTTCGGATTGTGACGGGGGACGAAACGTGGGTCCACCGTTACTCCCTTCTGATTCGAATGTCGCATCCATGGAGTGGAATGATCCATCATCACCTGTTAGAAAGCAGTTCAAAGGCACTCCGTCTACAAGTAAATTGCCACTCGCCGTTTTCTGGAACTCATCGCCTCTTCTGTATGCTATGCCCTTATTTTGTTCTGGAAGGCATTTTGAAGCTTATAAATCAGTGTGACAAAATGTCTCAAATTACTTTGGAAATTATGTAGAAAAATAAAGATATGACTCATCTTAAATGTCTCATTCTATTTTTATTCCTTTCATACGCAGCTCTGACCATAGTCGGCATGGGAAACTTATTTTCCAACTCCCCCTCGTAAATGAAGTTTAATGGATTTCTTTTAGTGGATATATGGATAGCTTCACACTTTTCATTATTTAAGGGCTGTTACCATTTTCATATGATGCGGATATCTATATAGTTTTGCAGTTGCTTGCAGTAACTTGACCACCTGATAAACGACAGAACCATCCACGAACACTGTAAGAGAGCTGCTCAGATTTTCTACTAAATCGTTAGTAAGACAAGAGTAGGGGTCGTATAACATCTTACCTGGAGAACGTCACGTATCACTTCTGTGTCACTCAATGACTTTCCGTCAATTACTATGTGATATGCCCTTCTCAGATAGGAAGAAATGAATCCAGTCGCACAACTGAGAAGTAATTTCATAAGCGCACAATTAGATTAGAAGCCTCTTCTGTGCTACAGTGATAAAAGCCTTCAGTAATTCTAGAAATATGGAATCGATCGCTTGTCGATAGCACTCGTCACTTCATGTGAGTAAAATGCTAACTGTGTTTCACAACAACGATACCTTCTGAATCCTTTTTGACTATGTGTCGAAATGTCGTTCTCTTCGAGGCGGTGCGTAATGTTCGAACTAAGTATATATTCTAAAATCCTGCTACTGACCGTCGACATTGATGTGTCCCTGTAATTTTGCGGTTGACTCTTGTTGTCTTTCTTGAATATTGGAGTAACCTGAACAACTCAGTAAGAGCTTTAAAACAATAACACGGGTCTGTGACATAAAAATTGTTTCATATTTAATAAGTCATTTTTGTAGTGTTTTCAACGCTGATGCGGGGGAAAAATAGAGAAAAAATTTCATCACGTACAGGTATTTCACAAATTGCTTGCCTAGTTTTAACTTTTCGATATTTTTATACATATTTCAGCACTCTAGTGAGTTTCAATGTCGGATCTCCATAAACTGTTACCCGTTTTTCACTAGATATACGTCAAATGAGGATAATTAGCAGAAACCAGCAGTATTGTCACGTCGGTGCTTTGCCTTGGCACCTCCCCTATCCACTTGCTGGCTCACTACGAATCTTTCATGTCAGCGCCTGTCTCTCGCGCTGCGCCTTCCCCACCATAAAAAAAATAAATAAATAAAAATAAAAAAATAAAAAATAAATAAATAAAAATAAAAATGTTTGTAGTGTCTATGGGACTTAACTACGGGATCATCAGTCCATAAACTTACAAACTACTTATTCGAACCCCCGACCGTAGTGGCCGTGCAGACCGTGACTGGAGCGCCTCAGTCCCCTCGGCCACCGCGGCCGGCTCCCCACCATCTCCGCTTCTGCTATTGTCCTTCAGTTCACGTTACCTCTTCACTCTGTGCTGTTCACGTGTTGTTGTTATTAGTGTTTTAAAGAAGTGACTGTTGACTTTTGTTGTAACAGCCGCGTGGTACAAAGTGGTTAACAATGTCATAGCCACCAATGAACGATTATACGGAATCGGAGTAAATAACTGCGATAAATGTGTTCGATGTGGCCTGTTGAATACTATACGCCATAGATTCACCTGTGGCGGCCACCTCAACAACTGGAAGTGGGTTCAACAACAGCTAACTAGAAGCACAGCGGCTAACTTCACCACAGAATTATTACTGTGCACGGATACCAGGTTCTACCCAGCGTCCAAAAACAACACGATAATATCGGTTTTAGGCCACTATGTGGCGTACAACTTAAACCGACGCAGTGAAGACGACCTACTCAGTTTTGAGTCGTATTGAAAATTGCTCGGTGCAAAATGAAACAATATCCTAACATGAAGAAGAATTTCGGAAATATGATTGACATTATTTTCGAAAATGAAGGAATAGGACAAATAGATACACTGGTGTCGGTTCTGAGTACTACAAAGAAAACAAACGGAAACCACCATTTTATTTCAACGATAGAACTGCCAGGTGAAAAAGGTGAAGACTGAGGAGTTATTTGGTGAAAGAGGTCACCACTTTCTGCTTCACATCTTATTTTGTTTTCCAAGTATATTACTAACATAGAAGCTTCTATTAAGTTTTCCTTATGCTCATTCACAAGGAAGTCGAAAACTTAACTGAGTAATGTGTATAACACTATTAAGATTTTAATAGAAGAACTTACTCCTGATTTACAGCACTGCAGCAACTGACGATGCTCCAAGATCAAGACAAAACACCAAATAGTGTAGAAGCTTGTATATAATCATTATTTTCAAGATTTGATTGTCAAATATAAAATTCAGTATCGCAGAGAAAAAAAAAAGGTATTTAAAAATTCACCATATTGCTTCTGTTACATTTGTGATAACGGTACCCTTGCTTTCTCTGTGAATGGGGCCGTAGAGATAGGAAGCAACACTACATATAAAAAGCTTGTCTCTTGAGAGTAACCTTACAGGTAAGGATTAAAAAGGTTGTGGGTCGCAAAAAGGAGTTACTTCCACCACTTCACATTAAATTGGAGCTGATGAAGCAATTTAAGGCATTGGAATGTTTGATACTTCTGTGGACAGTTTCCTTTTTTATTCGAGGCAAAGCTAAAGAAAGGTATTTTTGTCGGAATAGACATTTTGCTCACAGTAATTTTAAAACAATCGGCATTTTACCAATTTCAATTATATATATATATATATATATATATATATATATATATATATATATATATATATATATAAACTACAAATACTTATTCAGACATGTTAAGTACATTACAAAGTGTTCTTTGACTGTCAGAAAAATGCTATACACACGATAGATCGCGTAACATTCAAAGGCGCGCGTTGTCTCGGGTTACAGATTAAAAAAAAAGTTGAAATGTTTGTTAAGCTTATGGGACTTAACTACGGGGTCATCAGTCCCTAAACTTACAAACTACTTATGAACTTCCTTATACTAAAGACGGCACAAATATCCATGCCCGAGGGGGGATTCGAACCCCCCGACCGTAGTGGCCGTGCAGACCGTGACTGAAGCGCCTCAGTCTCCTCGGCCATCGCGGCCGGCTGTTACAGATCGTTTTCTCCATTCACATCTCGACTACTTACCTGCAAACCTTGGTGATGTAAGTGAAGAGGAGGGACAAAGATTCCACAAAGACATCAAAGAAATGGAAGGAAGGTGGAACGTCAACACGACAGCGGATTCTACTGTATGATAAAAAGAGATTATCTTCGACTAGTCCACAGCGGAGAAAGAAATAAAAGAAGCTTCAACAGAAAGCCATAGACTTATTATTAGGAATTACGAGCTTAACGAGAAATAGAAGTGTACTGCAAATGTAGTTTATAACATAATTTATAAATAAGGAAAAAATGTGAAAAGTTCCTTACATTTTCTCTAATAAAAGGGTCCGCTTCAGCTGTTTTGCTTTTTTAAAAAAGACGACCGGTTTCGCGACATAAAGTCGCATCTTCGGGTCACATACAGTTGAAACATAACACCAGCGGCTCACCAATACAATCAACAAGCACCCCGGCTGTCAGAACACTACACACATACAACAGGGCGACAACCGCAGCTGCCTGTTGCCAGACCCAGAAAACTGCGCATGCGCATAGCTGCTGCTGCTGATACTCGATAACATGTGCAGTTTGCTGGAACTGGCAGCTGCTTGAACGAATCGTCACTGTTGTCTGCTTTCCTTCTTAAAAAGCTGCACCTGAGCGTTTTTAATGGATTTATCAAAGCCACGTCACCCTCGGTAGCGTTTCTTACAATTAAATGTTAATCAATGACACAGTGGCTATAAAAGCCGTCACAGATTGTAAAAGCAGTCATAATTGTCCACTGACTAAAGCTATTCAGTTTAGTATGGAGTATGGCCGGATGATTAACGGAGAGTAGTGTATTTTAAATGCCGTGATCGTTGGTTCGAACCACGGTAAGCGTTAATATTTTTTTCTCTCAGTTTCCTGTATGTAAGATTCTGGGACCAGAAATGACATTCATATTCTTACTTGTCACAAATATTTATCCATTTTTTCCGAATAAGCCGGGACTTCCGAGGTCGTGATGAAGGAAGAACCTAACAATATAACTTAATAATTCATCACTTGTCATAAATACATCCTCTTTATTTCTGAAAATAATGTGATAATATTGAACTGAAAGGGAACAGCCACTGTGCTGTCTAAATCAGAAATCCGAGCAGCTAATCTCCAGATGCCGTTTTCCATCGATCCAGCAAAACTGTATCTGGTCCTGACATGTACACACGACAGCGCAAAACGGTTTCCGAAATTCAGTTTTTGTGTATCGGAAGTTGGGTCACATGTAGAAGAAGCAAGTGTTACTTTGTGAGTTAGGAATTGTTGTCTGTGGTGTTACTGTGTTGTACATCTCCGTAGTTCCTAATGTTTCCTTTTCGTACGTGTACGTAATTGCTGCAGTAATGATCAACATTAAACATGTCAATGCGTACGAGGATTTTAATTCACAATTCCTTGATGTCTAAGAATGTGTCCTACCAATCGATCCCTTCTTTTAGTCAAGGTATGTCAGAAATTTCTTTTCTCCCCAATTCTGTTCATTACCTCCTCATTAGTTACGCGATCCACCCACCTAATCTTCAGCATTCTTCTGTAGCACCATATTTCAAAATCCTCAATCCTCTTCCTGTCCGCACTGTTTATCGTCCATGTCTCACTCCCATACAAGGCAACACTCCATACAAATGCCTTCAGAAAGGACTTCCTTAGGCTTAAATCAATATTCGATGTTAACAAATTTCTCTTTTTCAAAAACGCTTTTCTACCCATTGCCATTCTGCATTTTACATCCTCTGTACTGCGACCATCATTTATTTTACTGCCCAAGTAACAAAATTCATCTACATCCTTTATTGCTTCGTTATCCAATCTAATTCCTTCAGCATCACCTGATTTTCTTACACTGCACTCCATTACCCTAGTTTTACTCTTGTTAATCTTCATCTTATATGCACCTTTCAACACACTGTCCATTCCGTTTAACTGCTCTTCCAGGTCCTTTGCTGTCTCTGACAGAATTACTATGTCGTCGGCAAAACGCAAAGTTTTTAATTCTTCACCCTGATCTTTAATTCCTTCTCCAAATTTCTCCTTGCTTTCCTTTATAGCTTGCTTAATGTACAAATTGAATAACATTGGAGAAAGGCTACAACCCTGTCTTACTCCCTACCCAACCACTGCATTCCTTTCATGCCCTTCAACTCTGACAACCGCTGTCTGGTTTTTGTACAAGTTGTAAATAACCTTACGCTCCCTATATTTTACTCCTGCTTGCTTCAGAACTTGAAAGAGTTTATTCCAATCAACATTGTCAAAAGCCTTCTCCAAATCTACAAAAGCTAGAAATGTAGGTTTGCCTTTTCTTAATCTATCTTCTAGGATAAGCCGTAAAGTGAGTATTGCCTCCCGTGTTCCTACATTTCTCTTGAACCCAAACTGATCTTCCCCGAAGTCGGCTTCTACCAGCTTTTCCATCCTTCTGTATATAATTCGTGTTAATATTTTGCAACCATGACTTATTAAACTGATGGTTCTGTAGTTTTCACACCTGTTTGCACCTGCTTTCTTTGGAATGGGGATTATAACATTTTTCTTAAAGTCTGAGGGTACTTCACCTGTCTCATACATCTTACACACCAGGTGAAACAATTTTGACATGGCTGGTTCTCCCAGAGACTTCAGTAGCTCTGAGGGAATATCATCTACTCCAGGGGCCTTGTTTCGACTTAGGTCTTTCAGGGCTCTGTCAAATTCTCCTCTCAGTACAGTGTCTCCTATTTCATCTTCATCTACATCCTCTTCCCTTCCTACAATATTGTCTCGAAGTTCATTTCCTTCATAGAGCCCCTCTATATACTCTTTCCACCTTTCAGCTTTCCCTTCTTTGCTGAGAACTGGTTTTCCATCAGTGTCCTTGATATTCATAGAGCTGTTTTTCTTATCTCCAAATGTTTCTTTTATTTTCCTGTAGCCTGTATCTATTTTTCCCCTATTTATACATTCTTCTATATCCTTGCATTTGCCTTCTAACCACTCCTGCTTAGCAATTTTGCACTTCCTGCCAATCTCATTTCTTAGTCGTCTGTATTCCATTTTGCCTGTTTCATTTACTGCATTTTTATATTTTCTCCTTTCATCGATTAAATTTAATATCTCCTGTGATATCCAAGGATTTTTTGCAGGTCTTGCCTTCCTACCTATTTTGTCCTCTGCTGCCTTCACTATTTCATCTCTCAATTTTACCCATTCCTCCTCTACTGTTTTATTTTCCCCTGTTTCTGTCAATTGTTGCCTAAAGCTCCCTCTGAAATTTTTAAGAACTTCAGGTTCCTTCAATTTATCCAAGTCCCATCTCCTTATTTTCCTACCTTTTTGTAGTTTCTTCATTTTCAGCCTACAGTTCATAACCAACAAGTTATGGTCAGAGTCTATATCTGCCCCAGGGTATGTCGTACAATTTAAAACCTGGTTCCGAAATCTATGTCTTACCATTATAAAATCTATCTGGTATCTCCCGGTGTCTCCTGGTCTCTTCCACGTGTACAACCTTCTTTTGTGATTCTTAAACCAGGTGTTTGTAATAACTAAATTATGTTCTGTGCAAAATTCTACCAGGCGGCTTCCTCTTTCATTCCTTTTGCCCAGACCATATTCACCTACTATCTTACCTTCCCTTCCTTGTCCTACTACCGAATTCCAGTCGCCCATAACAATTAAGTTTTCCTCTCCCTTAATTGTCTGAATAATTCCCTTTAGCTCCTCATATATTTCTTCGATTTCCTCATCATCGGCAGAGCTAGTTGGCATATAAACCTGTACTACTGTTGTCGGTGTTGGCTTCGTATCTATCTTGACAATGATAATGCGATCACTGTGCTGGTCATAGTAGTTTACCCGCATTCCTGTTTTCTTATTCATTATCAATCTTACTCCTGTGATACCTCCAATTGTTTTTGTATTTATAATCCTATACTCACCTGACCAGAAATCCTGTTCATCCTGCCACCGAACTTCACTAATCCCCACTATATCTAACTTCAACCTATCCATTTCCCTTTTTAAATTTTCTAATTTTCCTACTCGATTAAGGGATCTAACATTCCACGCTCCGACCCGTAGAATGCCATTATTGTCTTTCCTGATGATCACATCCTCCTGAGTAGTCCCCGCCCGGAGATCCGAATGGGGGACTATTTTACCTCCGGAATATTTTACCCAAGAGGATGCCATCATCATATGTTCATACAGTAGAGCTGCATGTCCTCGGGAAAAATAACGGCTGTAGTTTCCCCTTGCTTTCAGCCGTTCGCAGTAACTGTGTGGCAAAGCCACATTAGCTGATGTTACAAGGCCAGCACAGTCAATCATCCAGACTGTTGCCCCTGTAACTACTGAAAAGGCTGCTGCCCCTCTTCAGGAACCACACGTTTGTCTGGCCTCTCCACAGATACCCCTCCGATGTGGTTGCACCTACGGTACGGCTATCTGTATCGTTGAGGCACGCAAGCCACCCCACCTCGGCAATGTCTGTGGTTCATGGGAGTGGTAGTATACAATATACACTTAAAATTATAAATATTTTTATGTGTTTCATTTTTGGAGATGACAAGGATTGTGGATCTTTGAAATCAAATGTTCAAATGTTTGTAAATCTATCGGGTGAAACTGCGTGGTCATCAGTCCGTAGCTTACAAACTACTGAAACCTAGGTAAACTAACCTAAGGACAAACACACACACCCATGCCCCAGGGAGGACTCGAATCTCCACGGCGAGCAACCGCGCGCTCCGCAGCGAGACGCTTTAGACCGCTCGGCTACTCCACCGCGGCTGGATGTTTGAAAGATTGTATGTTTGGATGGATGTGTGTGTGTGTGACTTTTGGTACGGATCTTTCGCTGAGCGAGCGATTGCTTATGACGTGCCTGTGTTCATAGATAGAACAGCCTAGCTTACCGGGGCCTGCGTCCACGCCTCGGCTCTGCTTCGCTGCTGCTGCTGCTGTTGGTAGCGCGGCTGATGTGCCTGCGTCAGGATGTCTTGCAGGCTGCCTACCGACTCAGGCGCGCCCCGCAGCCTGTCCCTGTAGTAGAGAGACAACTGGCGTTCGAGTTCTGTAAACACTGGCTGGGGCGTCATTCAGAACTAAACACACTAACTGTACCTCATTTATAAAACACAGACTTTACACTTGTCACTGAAGTGGCATCATTAAAAACTTCCAATTATCAAGACTTCGTTCTCAGTGCAGTTGCAGCCCGAGGTAAGAATTTTCTGGATGTAGAGGAGAAATTATCCAGTACCTTGGATAATATGAGGCAAATCACATACGCCCAAACCCTTCCAAGACAGAGGTCTGTGCAATCCATTTAAAGAACTCGGAGGCAAATAGCAAATTGAATGTCATATGCCGCGGCGGGGCAGCAGAGCACATTGAGGTGCTATGCTATGATGTGTGAGAGTGTTCCCCATTGGGTATTCGAATCCCCACTCGGGCATGAATGTTTGTGTTGTCTTTAGTATAAGGTAGTTCATAAGTAGTTGTAAGTTTAGGGACTGATGACCCCACAGTTAAGTCCCTTAAGCTTAACAAACATTTGAACATATGAATGTCATATGGAGAGCTGAACGACTCGAGCACTGTCCAGTGCCCAAATATCTTGATGTCACACAGTACCGCACAGTACCTGTAAACATCAATGCAGTGCCACAAGGGAGAAAGTCTCAGCGAGAAACAATCTCATCAGCAAACTAACTCTAAATATATCAAATGTTTGTAAATCTACCAGATTCAGCTGCTTTGTTATTAGTCTATAGCTTACAAACTAATTAAGCTAAGGTAAACTAACCTAAGGATAACAAAAAACCCCTATGCCCGAGGAGGGACTCGAACCGCCGACGGTGAACAGCGAGACACACCACAGCATGGCATCCCAGTGCGCACGGGTAATCCGCCATGGCTAATTGGGGGATCCTGGGGTGCAAACCCAAACGTCTTTAGAACCTCAGTCTTTGCACTCAGTGTGACAGCTGCGGAATATGCCACTCCAGTATGGAGTGCGTTAAGACACACGATAAAAGTTGACATAACGGTGAATGAAATGATACGGATTGTGACTGGGTGCTTGAAACCAACACGAATACAGAATATGTACCTAATTATATGGATCACACCACCCAACATATCACATGACATCGCTGCCCAAGTTGGAAAAAAAAAAAAAAAAAAAAAAAAAAAAAAAAAAAAAGAAACCAGGCAAGGAAAGTACATGTATCACCCTTTGTATGGACACCTGCCTGCTGACCGAAGGCTTCATTCAAGGAAGAGCTTCCTGTCGCATACCCAAACCTGGAGGGGTTCGCTGCAGAGAACCATATTGAAAGGTGGAAAATCGATCCGACAAGCCCCCCTGAAGCTGCAAAAGAAGAACTGGCACCTGTGGGAGACTTGCCATACACAGTTTGGAGAACCCTTAACCGTATGAGAGTAGACGTGCCAAAGTGCAAGACAAACTTGCAGCGATGGAGCTTCCTAAAAGATAATGACAACATTCTCTGCCTGTGTGGTTCTGTACAGGATTCTCAACACCTGCTTATCTGTCCATATTTAGACCAGCCCTGCACACTGGAAGACTTGTGGCTGGCTAACGACAAAGCCATATCGGTTGCTAATTTTTTGCAAGTTAGAAGTCTTGTTGCAGACACAGAAAGTAACTAAGCCATGTGTTTAAGATAAAAGAAATATATGGTTAGTATAATAGTGGAAAACTAATTTATAAATCACAATGATTGCAGGAAATTATTAGCACTGATTTCATTCCACAGTTTTATATATTCTGATTTTCATTTTGCACCTGTAAATAGTGTGAAATAGTTTACTGTTCCAAAATGTGTCTCATGAGCCAACTCTTCAGTGAGAGCTTCAACCCTCTATTCAACTTAACTGGTATCAGTACAGTGTAGCTGAAGCCTACGATTTGACTTGAGTTAGTTCCCTTGTTCAGGCAGACAGGTGTGTGTATATTTTTAGCGCCATGGCCAAATGTCTTGATGAAATTAGTGGTTTTCGAAAATGTTCGGCAATTTTTACCTATGGTTCACTAGCTATAGTTAATAACAAAACTATTTCATTGTTAAATTAAGAAAAAGAGAGAAAAGGATTAAACCTTTTGACTTGACAGGCCTTCATGTCTTGATCAAACCACGCTCTATTGGCCAAATACAACATACAGGTATTTGGCAATATTTGGATCTGTTAAAGAAATGATGCTCAATGTAGTCTCTGGGTGAAACTGTACAAGTCTGCTATCAGTCCCAGTAGTAACTTGGACCCTTAATCCTACAGAAAAACTCTCAATGCATAAGCTAAATTTTGCGAAATAACTACGAAACGTAAACAGAAGGTAAATTATCAATTAATAAAAGAAATTTCACTTCAAATTTAGCAAATGATATAGGCAACACCAGTTAAGTCTGTTGAATAATGTTTATTAAAACATGTATTCATCTACTGGAAGTGTTCCCACACAGATAAAAGTAACAAATTAGAAATAAACCTTTTATTATTATCAGAACAAATGCGTTAACTGTGTTACAAGAATGGAAAAAAATCCCAACTATGTAATCATTGATAATGTTCTGACACTAAAACCATTTTGTGGTCACAACATAAAGTAATCGACTATTCAAAATAGTTCAAATCTTACTCCCATGAATAACATATGAACTCTCTTGTACAATCATATACACTGTTCAGTTACAGTTCGTAATGAAATTGCAAAAGCTGAAGTCTTAAACTGGTACTCATTAGCTCTTGCCAAAGTTAATGTCCTGACCAAGTGGCTGTTTGCCACATAGATTCTAATATTGTAGCAAAAGACTCAGTAACTTAGGCAGTCCTCTGCGCACACAGTCCAAGTATTTTACTTCACAAAAGAAGTTTTTTGTCCTAGCCACTCTTTCCTTGGCAAATCTCCATCCACTCCAAAAGTAACAGAGTTCTTAACATGAAAGACTTGCTTTGACTTAACTTTGACCACTTCCACACTAACTTAATATTTTGACAGTATTAAATAGGAAAGCTATACACATTAAGTCACCTTAAGACTATTTATCAACAGTACACACAATGTATGAAATAAATAAATAAAACAAGCCAGCCTTCATGAGCTTGATCACTCATACTACCACAGTAAATTATGTAACGTTATTGGCAAAATCGACAAATATTTATTAAATAGTTACACGAAGCCACGGCAAATTATCCATGCACACTGGGACACCATGCTGCGGTGTGCGCGGCCGTTCATTAAATAAGTAGATACACATGTGTTATTTTTTTGATGATAGCTTGAGGTAGTAAGCTGTCATCAAAATGTTTGTTGAAATCGCATGATGCATTCAAAATTTGGCAATTTTAAATTTAATTTCGCTATATTCCGATACTGTGAATATTAACTTTTGCAGTTTTCAAGATATTTAAAAATATGTTGGTTCATGAGTTGCACCAGCAAGTTTTGCTCGCCTGCACGAGTGTCGCCCTGCCTTCCATACAGAATTAGAATAATTTAGTTACATGCAGAGTGTTCATCTATAATGTCACACCTGTTATAGTATTAATATTCAGAAAGCAGTTTCAGAATGCTGTTCACAATGAAAGATTCCAGAAAAATTATGAATATCTGCATGGAGGAAATTGATCACTATGTCACAGATTAGTGACATAATTATGGTTATAAATACGAAGATTTCGTTCCAAAATTAATTGGATAAATAAAAAGATATTATCCACATTTCTTTTCTTATCTTTACAACATTGATTACTGATAATGGTTATTTTGGTGCCATTGATGGTGGTGTTGCTGTGGATAGTATGAAGAAGAAGATGATGATGACAATGTTCTGTTGATAATGATGATAATGTTAATTTTGATCCTCTTGATGCTGATGGTGACGATGATGATGATGATGATGATGATGATGATGATGACAATGTGGATAATTATGATGTGGATGATGATGATAATTTGGATCATGATGATGATGTGGATGATGATGATAATAATGCTGATGATGTGGATGACAATGATGATGTGCATGATTATAATGTTTATGATCATGATGATGATAATGAACTTGTAACTGTGAAATGTACCTGATGATGGCAGCTTGCAGCTGAAATGTACAGGATGAACAACCAGTTCAAAATAGGTTAGGGAAATAATAAAAAAAAAAATAATTTCAAAACTTCGCCTAAGTTTTACAAGTGTTCTTCCACTGCTACATACGCCTTGACAACGTGACCATGGCTGTCCACCTTGCAGGACAGAGCCGGCCAGAACCAGCACATCTACATCTACATACATACTCCGCAATCCACCGTTAGGTGCGTGGCGGAGGGTACACTGTACCACTACTAGGCATTTCCTTTCCTATTCCACTCCCAAATTGAACGAGGAAAAAAAAAAAAAAGAAAAGAATGCCTATATGCCTCCGTACGAGCCCTAATTTCTCGTATCTTGTCTTTGTAAATGTAAGTAGGCGGCAGCAAGATCGTACTACACTCAGCTTCAAATTCCGGCCCTCTAAATTTACTCAACAGAAATTCACGAAAAGAACGTCGTCTTTCTTCCAGCGATCCCCAATTGAGTTGCCGGAGCATTTCCGTGACACTCGCGTATTGGTCGAACCTACCGGTAACAAATCTAGCTGCTGTCTCTGAACCGCCTCTATGTCTTGCTTTAAACATCTGCTGCGGGTCCTAAACACTTGAGCAATACTCAAGACGTGGTCGTACAAGCGTTATATACGCGGTATCCTTTACAGGTGAAGTACATCTTCCCAAAATTCTCCCAATAAACCGAAGTCGGCTGTCCGCCTTACTCACAACTGCCCTTATATGTTCGTTCCATTTCATATCGCTCTGTAATGTTACGCCTAGATATTTGAACGACGCGAAAGCATCAAGAAGCTCACTACTAATGCTGTATTCCAACATTATGGGATTGTTTTTTTCTACTCATGCGCATCACCTTACATTTTTCCTCATTGAGAGCTAGCTGCCAATCTTCGCACCAACTAGAAATTTTGTCTAAGTCATCCTGTATGCTATTACAGTCAGTTACAGACGACACCATCCCATACACCACAGCATCATCAGCAAACAGCCGCATATTACAACTTACTCTGTCCATCAGATCATTTATATAGATAGAAAATAATAGCGGTCCTATCACACTCCCCTGGGGCACGCTTGACGATACACTAGTCTCTGATGAACACTCGCTGTCGAGAACAACGTACTGCGTCCTGTTACTTAGGAAGTCTTCCAGCCAGTCACAAATCTGTGAACCTATTCCATAAGCTCGTATGTTCGTTAGCAGTCTGCAGTGTGGCACCGCGTCGAACGCCTTTTTGAAGTCGAGAAAAACACAATCCGTCTGTTACCCTTCGTCCATGGCTCGCAAGATGTCATGTGAGAAAAGGGCAAGCTGAGTTTCACATGAACAATGTTTCCTAAACCCGTGCTGATTCATGGAAAGAAGCTTTTCCGTTTCAAGAAAATTTACTATATTCGAACTGAGAATATGCTCCAAAATTCTACATGAAACTGATGTCAACGATATTGGCCTGTAATTGTGTGGGTCAGTTCTCTTTCCTTTCTTATAAACGGGAGTCACCTGCGCTTTTTTCCAATCACTGGGAACTTTGCGCTGAATTAAAGATTCGCGATAAATGAAAGCTAAGTAGGGGGCCAACGCCGCAGAATAGTCTTTGTAAAACAGAACTGGTATTCCATCCGGACCAGGAGACTTTTTCGTATTTAGCTCTCTCAGCTGCTTCTCTACACAAATACCTATTACTATGTCCCCCATTTCGGAATTAGTACGTTACCCTTTATCTAGCATAAATTGATCAATAAAGTTGTCGATGTAATTTTTATGTTTAAACGGAGTAACGAAGCTTACATAAATCAGAGATCGTAAAATAATGTTAAAATCAGCCAAAGACGAAATAAAGATAACCATGTCAAATATAAATGTATAATGTCTAATATACTCCAAAATTTCTAATAAAATTTTTAAACCATAATTGCTAATAACAACATAGACGACAGAAATAATAAAGAAAATAATGCCATATCTATTAACTTATACGTTTCTCTCTGAAAGAAAAAATTGTAAATATTTGTAAACGTATAGTATTCTGAGGTATTGACAGATGCTGGCTACAATTCAGAAATCAGATATAAATCACCACCTAACAAATAGTCAGCTGAAGCATTTACTACCTCTAGATACGGTACGTACTGCACACTTTCTAAGTGAAATTTGTAAAATGTTATTTACGAAAATTTATTGATGTTGCATTTGGATACATACTCATATAATCAAATGTTTTTGCAGAAACACCTGACGATGGCATTAAATGCCGAAAGATATCTTGTGTGAGAAATAAATAAATAATCAATTACAGTGTTTGGACAATCCTTTCACATTATGTCAATATACGACATTTCTAACACTGTGGGCCCGAGATATAACAAGTTTATAAAACAGTCGCAGACCTCATATCAATCCACATAACACGGATGAATTAATTATTACTATTACCTCCTACGCTTGGGGAACTACGATCACAACCATAGGTGGAAACATAATCGCCCAAAAACACTTCTCCTCAGAGACTAACCACCTACGGCCGTAGGGAACACCAACTCACAAACACGATGAACATGGCAAACCCCTGCAAAACAGCAATCTGACTGGCAATGCCAGCTGAGCCCACAGCCGACCCACAGGCAAGGCAGGGAAACCATATTCATCGCACTAAACACAAACAAACCTAAACAGTCCCGCACACTTAGCCAGTTCTATGACCGAACTGCCTAACTACCTTGACAAACTTGGCTATGTTACAGGTATTCTACCACAGCCGACCCAGGAGGCATCATTGGAGCTCAGCTGCAGCAGAACCTCGCATCAAAACGGACTGATTCTTTATGACGAACCTAGCAAAGTTAATGGTACTGAGAAAATACCCATCACTAACATTACCAACCCTTGCATGATCTGTCGCAGATAGCATACCGCTACTGCCCTTCATACCTGCCCCACTGTCGCAGAGGTTTTTTTCCCTTGGCTCTTGCCTTGGCACTTTTTTTCCTCTGCCCTTACATACCTTTACCCTTCGTATACCTTTCGACCAATTCTATCTCCAGATGCACCGTATTAATGGGTGATCGCGCCCACACGTACGGATAACATCGCGGTTCCCACATCCCGTGATCCACCTTAGCAAACTAACTTAATTACGGAGGTGACAGTAGAACTTTTGTGATGGTCACCACGTTGGTGTGGGCGTGGAGGGGCCCCATCCTCATTACTATTACCAGTATTTATCTCTTACATCGATTGCTTAGGCTTTGTGCTGGCGCTGTTTGAGGTACTGGAGAGGTGAGGTGTGTTGCTGACCTGAGAGCGGCGCCTATGGCGTCCCTGCTGACGTGCGCCTGGCCGTTGGCCGCCGCCTCCCAGTCCAGCACGGCGGCCGCACCCGGCGCCAGCTGGCAACAGCCCCCGCACGCCGCCAGCAGCGCCACCACCCTCCACACTAGGCTCATCACGTCCACTGCAAGGCCAAAATAAAGTCTCTGAGTGGTTGGTTGGGTTGTTTGGTTGGTATAGGGGGATTAAACTACTGAGATTATCAGTCCCCCGGTGGGGAGGGGAAGGATAGGAAAGGAGGGGAGGGGGAAACGAAATGCAGTCCGGGAAGTAAAGAAGGAAGGAAGACTGCATTAGCTCGGGGTCCCGTGCTCGCCACACACGTACTCACGAAACAAACGTGAGCCCTCGGATGCGGGGGGGGGGGGGGGGGGGGAGCGACTCTTTCTGAAACGGTTCTTCTGAATGTCGCACTTCATACAAGCTACGGAGATAGTACTGAACCAGAACAAGATTATCAATAAATAATACATTTTCTTGAGACGACATTGTCTCGTTATACCAAAGGTAGTAAATATAAGGAGAGGCATTGAATTCAAATTTGTGCTGTGGCTGGGATTCGAACCAGGGACCTGCTACTTACAAGGTAGGCGATTTCGACCACTCAGCTGACACAGCAATGCAGCCAAAACAACTACATGGACTGTCTTATAGCATGTCTCCCTTCACACCACATACTTTAATTCTGCCTCAATGTTCCCTGTGAAAGGCATATCAAATTGCCAGGGCTCTCCAATATTGGAATAGCATCCTAGCAAAGAACGCGAATGGAAACAATCACACTTTGTTCCTCAGGTTGAGGTAATATAAATATCAACAAATAATACATTTCCCTTAGACAACATTGTCTCGGTATACGAAAGGTATTAAATGTAAGGAGAGTCACTGCATTATAATTTGTGCTGTTGCCGGGATTCGAACCTAGGACCTCCTACTTACTAGGTAAGCACTTTAGACCACTTTTTTTTCCTTTTTTTTCGTTTTTTTTTTTTTTTTTTTTTCGTTTGCTGTAAGCTTGTTTTTGTCTTAAGTGAAGTTTCTGGAACGGAAATGAAACTTGTGTTCAGATTAACTCAGACGTTCTCCTAACGATCGTTGTAACAAAATTAAATTTCTTCTCCAAAACTTAAGAACGTGTTGTTAAAATTATTCTTTGATGAACCGATTCCTATGTAAGTAATGTAAAAAAAAAAAAAAAAAAAAAAAAAAAAAAAAAAAAAAAAAAAAAAAAAAAAAAAATTCTCTTTGTGTAAATTCATCAGTAATGGACTGATTGGCCGTTTAGTTCTTTAATGTGTAATTATTTCCACATTTAAACTAAAATGTCTTCATGTATACATTATATGTATATTCCTTCAAAGTAAGAAACTAAAGCGTAAGTACAAGTGATTGAATATATAGACATAAAATTGACGTTGATATGTGTCTCATTGCACCCAAATAATAGTCTGTGAGCAGCCGACGAGCAACGGTCGCAGAATTGCATCTTCTTTCAGAGCAGAAGTTCCAGCCTATCCCTGTCTTTTTAAAGATTATCTTAAGTGCGTTCTCAAACTTCTTATGGTCCCCGTAATTCCATGTTCTCGCATACTCCGTTTCCATATATGTCATAAACTCTATAAGGTTGTCACTACCGATTTTATTAACAACGTAACTGGTATAATGCACAAGTAGCCACATCACAGTATTGTTTTTCCATTGCGGATAGTATTTTTTGTCTGGTCTATACAATAGTTTAGTTTCTATTGATTCCGGTGAGGTCCTGGTTACATCACTTCCAGTGATGGTCGCGGTTTCCGCACGTGAATCTGTGTGGAATAGTGTCCACTAGATTACAGGTGAGGCATCGTTCTGTGTCACTCAGTCCAATTGCATAAAGCCTCTCATTGGTGCTTACGATGTTGTTTATCGTTTTGTATAGCGCTGATTTAACGTTCGAAGGAAGTACGCAGCTGTTAATATTCTGCCACACTGCTTCCCAGTTGACTCCAATGTACTTCGATTCTATTTTGTTCCTTCCTTCGTGTTTTCTTCTGTATTCCAAAATGTCTCTTGCAGTTAAGTTCTTGTAATTTTTTAGTCGTTCGCTCAGATAACTTCTCTCAAGATAGTACTCCCGGATATGTTTTAACTGAAAACTTATTGTTTGGACATTTGTCGGTGAATCTGTACTTTCTGGTTTGACCGCTTCGAACAGCTTCGTAGTAAGGCTGTCAGGGTTCTGTGTATGTGGTTGGTCATTCGTTTAATATATAGCGCAGTTGCTTTATTTCTTATATTAGTCAAACCCAGTCCGCCGTGTGTGGGGTCTAGCGTTACAGTCGTAGAGTCTATTCTGAATAGTTCACCCTTCCATATAAATGATGTCGTCTTTGACGTTATTGTCTTCGCTACCTGTTTAGGGATTGGAAATAACTGTGCTATGTAATATGCTTTTGACAGGATGTACGTATTTACATACTTAACCCTCTGGTACTGATCCAAACTTCGGTAGTTATTTTCAAGCAGTGCTCCCTTGATTTTTTGCGCTACATCCCTCCAATTTTTTGCCATCATCTGTAAGGGGACGGTTGTCAGAATAGTTCCAAGAGCTTTATGTTCCACGAGGTTTTTAGCCCAGTCGAGCCTGATGTCTTGCAATCCTCGTATACTTAAAAGTTTACTTTTATTTTCGTTCATTTTTGCTCCTGATGCTAGACAATATTTATTTAGTTGTCTCTCTAGAGTCATCACGTCTTCTCCTCTGTTCCTTACTATTATCCCTACATCATCAGCGTAGGCGCCAACCACTATTTTCCTTTCGTAGATTGTAAGATCTGTCAGTTTAGCTTGCAGTTGCCTTAATAATGGTTCCAGTGATATTACAAAAAGTAACATCGATAGAGGACTTCCCTGAGGTACTCCTCGTTTAATTTGTATCTGTTTCGTCACTTGGCCGTTAACAGAAACTTTAGCCGAGATCCCCAGTGCGGCATTTTTGACGATGTTTATAGTTCCTGGAAGAAATCCCATTCGTTTCATGGTTTCTAGAAGATACTTGTGTTCGACCTGGTCGAAAGCTTTATAAAAATCGACGAAGAGGAGACCGCAGTGAATATTGCTAACATATGTTAAAGCAATAATGTTCCTATATTGCGCAGCAGTTTGGAGTATCGTCCTTCCATAGGCACAAGTCTGATAATGACAGATAATTTTCTCAGTTAGTGGTACGATACGTTTATTTACTGCCCTTGCAATAATCTTGTAGTCAGAATTCAGTAGGGAAATTGGTCGAAGATTGTTGATTTTCTTGCATCCTTTATTTTTTGGGATCAGAACAATTTTACATTCTTTCAATTCTGAGGGGACACATTTACCCTGAAACAATTTCTGTCATCTTATCTCCTATCAAATCCCAGTACCTTTTATAAAACTCGATGGGTAAACCATCGGGTCCTGGTGACTTCTTAGTGGGAGAACTGCGTATAATTTCCAGTACTTCTTGGTTAGTAAAGGCTGAAGACAACTGTTCATTGTCTTCTCTAGTTATTTTAGAAGTCACGTTTTCAAACAGTTCATCGTAATAGTCTTCATTAGAGTCACATGATTCATATATATCTCTGTAGTACCGATGTATTTCACGAATTATTGCATTTTGTTTGGTGAGGACAGTACCATCTACCAGCTTGAGCTCATCCATGAAAGTCCTTCGGCGGTTTTTGTTGTGTTTTATTAAGTGATACAAAGCCGCAGATTCGTCCTCACTGACTGATTTTGCTTTAGATTTAAGCTTAAGTCCTTCTAATTGTAGTCTCTTCAATGCTATTAACTTTGCTTTCATCTTTTTAATATCTTGCAGTCGAGTCGTAATTCCGTCTACCTGATCGTATAACCCTCTTAATACACTGTAATAGAATTCCATTGACTGTTTGATATCCCGAGAGCGCTCTATGCTATAACAAATAATTACTTTACGTAACTTCGGCTTCGCTCTAGTGGTCCACCACTCTAAAACACTATTATAGCTGTTAACTGAGCGTAGACAGAGTTCCCATGCACGATTAAGTTCTTCTTCTAATTCCTTGTCCATTAAAACAGCAGCGTTCAAACACCATTGGCCCCTGTACCAACGTGTTGGTTGTTGATCTAAATGGATACAGGTAGAAATGCTGCTGTGATCTGAAAAGCTTGCAGGAATTGTTTCCGCTTTAAGTACATTGGTCGCTAGGTTGTCCGACACATAGATCCTATCAATTCTACTCGAGGGTGTACTGGTAATATTGGTGAACTGGACCAGTGTCGGATACTTAATTTCCCAAACGTCCCTCAGTTTCAGTTCTCTGAAAAGACGGTTCAGCTCGTTTGAATAATTAAAATTGGGAAACTGGTCTTTTCGGTTCAGAACACAATTAAAATCACCCGATAGTATGAGTTTTTGAGGGTCCTTCCGAAGTAGATAAATTATATCTTCTTTAAAAAACTTTGCTCTTTCGGAACTATGCGTATTGCCAGAGGGTGCGTAAAGGTTAATAATTGTGACACCCATTATGCTCACCCCTATTCCTCTTCCAGATTCAAGCATTTCTACATCATTTACAGGAATACCGTCTTTTATTAAAATTGCCGTGCCAACATTCATTTCAGGTGCAGAATTAATTAGAACAACATATCCGGGTATTGTAAAATCTGTCATTAGCTCCTCTTGCAAGAGAGCAATGTCTGTTGCTGATTCGTACAAAAATTGTTTTAAAGCTTCGGTTTTAACTTTAGACGTAATATTATTTATATTTATTGACGTTAATGTATAGGCCTGTAGCATTTTTGAGACTATATAATGAATTAATTGAC
Source organism: Locusta migratoria (assembly GCA_026315105.1). Classification (NCBI taxonomy): domain Eukaryota; kingdom Metazoa; phylum Arthropoda; class Insecta; order Orthoptera; family Acrididae; genus Locusta; species Locusta migratoria. Next base: position 318,798,534 of record CM048747.1, on the reverse strand, counting down.
AAAGTTGGGAGGTTATCCGAATAAAGCATGCCATGGCCAACAGCAGCAATAAAATACTTACGAAAATATAAAAAGAAAAAAATATCATATTGCTATGATACTTCATGAACGTCTTTTAGATGCAGCAAATATTTGTTAAAAAACTGATTGAATCCCTCTTGTTTTCCCGCTAAGTGTTGCCTTCAGATGTCAAACCCTGGGATATATCTGTACGTTCATTACAGGGGGAAGTTCCTTGTAAGATATTTTTGGAATTTCCCTGCAAGGAACCTTCAGTGACTATTTCATATTTGATATTTGGCGGCTTTTTATTGCCCCTGGCGGGCTGTTGTCTGCTTTGCTTCCGAGTAACTCTCAGATTTTGTTGCGGTTTGACTCGGCGGCGAAGCAAGTCCTGAGTCGCCGTTGTTTCCTGTTCACTTTCCTTGTTTTCGTCTGCCGTGTTAGAACTTCGATCAGGCGAAGTCTGTTGTCCGCTTCCGCGTTGCTGTTGACGGTCTTGCGCGACCTGCATCGGTGTGTCTGACGCGGCGTGTTGCTCGTCGACTGCTGCCTCGGTCTGCTTGTGTTGAGACACGTCCGGCTCCTCAGAGAGCAGCAACTTGTTCGCCGACGTGTCAGGCACTATTTTATCAGATTCCGTCTCTTGCATTACTTCTTTTTCTTTGTCTGACTGAGATTGTAGCGTGGTTTCGTCTTCCGAAGGCAGTTCTTTCATGTCTACGTTCCCTGTTCCCTCTAGCTCTTCCGCTTCGCCCGGCTTCTGCTTGCGGGCGGAATGTACAGGAGAGGAATCTTCATCAGATTGATCTTCCGTTTTTTCTAGGGGTCTTTTCTTGGGTTGCTGCTCACTTTCACGCACAGCAGAACCGCTATTTGTAACTGGTTTCAAGGGTGGGAACTCCTTTTTGGGTATGGTGACCACATCAGAAGTACCTTCCATGGCGACCTTAACAGGAGGGGGTTGCTCAGTAGAGGCCATAATGTTACTGAGTGTGAGTCGTTGCCGCAGTATTAAATTGGTTCTCAAAACAACGGCACGACGTGGGCAGTCCTGTCGGAAGTGTCCAGATTCGTTACAAATTTGACAAGTTTGGTCTTGTCCAGAATACACAATGTGAGCTTTATAACCTTCTACGGCAATATAAGAGGGAATATTAGTTTTAACTTACATTTCTACAGATCGTATTCCATTATAACATTGCAGTTTGTACTGCTTGGACCACCGTTCATTCACAATTGAAATAACGTCCCCATATTTTGAAAGTGGTTCCTTAATCAACAGATTATCAATTTCAATAGGGATATTTAAAACCCTCACAGTTTTATATGTGATATCAGCTTTCCGTACTGAGACTATACTTTTAGATCCATCTCTATGTTCAAATTCTACAGCATTACCCCACTTTGTCAGAAATTTGTCGACCGTCACCGGACTAAAAAACTTTACAAACACACAGTATTGATCAGCGTCTAATTGAGTGGTATGTACAGAATCAAAATTTAGGCCCATTACCTCAAACAGCCAGTCGTGTACTTCCAGAGCAGACGGTTGAACAGGACGAGTTTCCCTCTTGAAAGAGAAAACCAGATTATTTTTTCGGGCAGAATCAGCCATTTTCTTCAGCGGCGTAGAAATCCCGGTGAACACCGAAATCCCGCCAAATGACGAGACGTTCACAAACGAAACACGTAAACACCACTATACAGCACTTCAAGTACGTGTACGAACACAGAAAGAACAGGAACACTGAACGTAAACAAATACACCGGCGCGAGCGCTAACGTATACGGAGCAGCAGCGGACAGGTCCGTTCGCGTTGGCAGCTGAAGCCGAACTCGTGCGTACTGTTTTCTCAGGATCTATGCACCCAAACCGCGTGAAAATTTAATCACATGTCATTTCTAATAAAATATATTTGTACAATGAATACCCGTTTATCATCTGCATTTCTTCTTAGTGTATCAATTTTAATGGTCAGTAGTGTATATTTAAATGTACACAGTGCAATAGAGGGTTAAACACAATGACTGTTGAGTCGATCTACATAGATGAAGTTTTTAATCAGTTTCCCCAGTCTAGATACATTCTGCGCCGGTAATCACGCCACTCCCGACAATCGAGTTACGTTAATATTTTGTAAACGTTTTCACACTTAAACGTGTCGCAGACGAGATTTAATACTAAAGATTCCTTTTTTCGTTATTGGGAGAATCTGGCTCCGCTAGCACATTAAAATAATTCAACGGCGTCAAGTACAAATATGTGGCGTGCCGTGTTTTGAAGAAAGGTCTGCCGCTTTGAGCCAGCGGCCACCTCAACCACTTGATACCCGCAAACCCCTCCATCCCAAATTTCCACTAGTCACACACTACAGTCATAGCGACCCTTTCGTCCTCTTATGTTGGCCACTACAAATTTTGCACGTGGTCGACACAAATAACTACATCTGCGGTGAAGAAGTATACGCTGTCATGTAGAAAAGTCGAAACAACTAGGCGCCATCTACATTATTATATTTCTACGCAAAGACGGCTTTCCTTACAGGTATAATAGCAGTATAATAGTATGCCACATTCTGTCAGTTCCCATCACCCCTTTACGCATAATTCTGTATGCAATCTTTAAGAGTGGATACCTAGATCTGCACAGTGTTCGCTTCTGATCTTGATGGTTAGAACCCTTGTCGTCACCTCGGAAAACCATTTTTAATTTGGGATTTACTGTGGAAGTCAGTGGTTTGTTTCAAACATTTGTTAGATATCGTGGATGTCCATTTTGTGAAGTGTAAGGTCACACTCTCTCACCTAACTCCGTTATTTATCTGTTAATGTAGGTGAACCATATTCAGTGTTGCCTACAATGAGTTGGATAAGGCTATCGTTTCCGAAGTATTATGCGCAAAAGACCGACAAGTAAAGGAGAGTCGCAACAGTGAATTATCCCACCAGATAACCTGTTCGTCCTACTCTACTCTGTATTTAAATTTGGAACAATTGTAGTCGTAAACGTAAGTATTGAAATATGTATGGAAAATGGAACACATAGAAAATACACATATTTTTAAAATGAAATTAAGTTGTAAATGATTCAATACAGTAGGCACTATCTGTGTAACATGAAATTAATGATGATTATGAACTACTAACCATTTTATCAGGTGTTGCGCATTATAAGGCAGTGATGCTCCACCAGAACTACACTTTATACGTAAATGCTGAAGTGAATTTACTGACTTTATAGAATAAATCAAAATAATTTAGAAAATAAACCTGTTTTAATCGATCTGAGGTGAGTGATGCGATGCAAACAACAATTGACGTCACCTCAGATTAATACTTCCTCACTTGTACAAGATATCTACGCTTGCAGAAAAACGTGACTTGTGATCAACTTGATGATTAATGTATATTGAGTTACAGAACAATTTATCAGAGCAAGTAGTGTGGAATCTGAGCACATGAACAACACCGAAATGCGAACCAACATAAAGACAATACGCAACCAGTAATTCAGTTCAAAAATTATAAAACTTTATAGTAAGAATTTTTATCTTTTATGAATTTAAATTTTCGTTAGTGCCAGCTTTCAGTAATGAGAGACAATTTATGATTATTTCACTTTCTGATGCTTTTATTGCGTAACCAAGCTAATGAAATAACAATAGTGAATTTTAACTCTTGAGAAATGGAATTAACAAGCTTGTCACTTTAGTTAATTTATCTGATTGTTCTCTTAGAAACGACTCCCAGTTTTCACTTTATTGGACAGAGTAGGACCGTGCACAGGTAACAATGACTCGGGATAATGAACAGCTAATAATAATACTAAGTTTTTTAGAAACTCATTCACCAAATAAGACGAAACTCGGCTTTAGTAGCTCTATCATCGACAGGATAGCCGTTACTAGCACGTAGTGAGCGTAATGTTTGTGTCTTGCGTGTAGTATATTTAACATATGACCAAAATTTCTTTGGGTTTTCAGTCAAATTTGGAGAAAGAGTTTCGTTGTGAAAAGTATTGTAGGCATCTCGCATTGAAGTCCTCACTAAATTTCGAGCTTCTGTGTAGGATCACCAATCCTGGGGATTTTGTGTTCGTTTAAATTTAGCATGCTTTTCCGTTGTTTTTGCAAGTGTCCTGACCTGTTTCGTGTACCGAGGAGGATCACCTCCTTTTATTAATTTACTAGCTTAAAACCCGGCGTTGCTCGGATATTTATTTATTTATTCCTGCCATTGTTCAGGTATATATTCATATGTATAAGGGCTATTTGTCTGTAAAATCTCTTGGGAATAAAATTAGTAGTAAAGAAGTAATAGATTAAAACTTGGTCCGTGCTGGGGAGGTTTTCCATGAATGTCACTGTTTACATGATCATATCTCGTGAACTACGTATCGTATTGCGATACAATCTAGAAGGTACACTCAACTATATGCGTGTATAATGTCTCTAAAATTTCCTGCGTTACTATTCGTAGTGTAGAAATAATAAAGTCTAACGTCATACCGAAAGCCGTAGTTTTAGTCCATGAACAGCGGAACGTTACTGTTTATGTGCTTATATCTCATGAAATACGTGTCGTACTGTGATACAATTGAAACGATAAATTCAAATATATGTGTGCATACTGTCTGTAAAATTTCCTGCTACTACAATTTGTAGAATAAAATTTTTAAGTTGTAACGTCATACCGAATGCCGTAGTTTTACTCCATAAACAGCAGAAAAGTAGTAAGCGAGAAACTTTTTTCCTTTCATAATTTTACTATGGTTGTCAGCAAGAAAAGTTTAATAAAGGTTTGAAATTACATTTAATTTTGGTTGCAAGTCGCTAAGTGCTGTCATTCTCAGACAGTGTATTTAAAAATTTTGCCGCATTATGTGACTATTTTTGCGATTCCTATTGTGTATGACATATCTTCTGAACCACGTGTCGAATGTAGTTCTCAACCCTGCAGCAATTGTTACCTCACGGTAAGGAATGTGTGTGCCAACTTTGGTTGAAATAGGTCCAGTGGTTTAGAAGAAAATGAGCAGCATTGTCACTAAATGCAGCAGTTTTTCGCGCATCGCATTGTTTAAGACGTCATATCTTGTGAACTATTTATCGTACGTGATTCTTACACTTACGGAGACCGTCCTCATGGATTGAAACTTACGTGTACAAAATTTCATAAAGATTGGAACAAAACTGTAGATTTGTATGCAACACGTACAAACATACGGACACTATGACTTATATATTGCCGCGAGAGACACCGAACACCGACTGCCGACTGCCGGCGTGGCGCAGGGGATAGCGTCACGGGCTACGGTGCAGAAGGGCGCCGGTTCAATACCGCCCACTGGCAAAAATTTAATTCTTTGTAATTTACAATTCCAGAAGGTTCTACATCTTTCTTATGTTCACTTGTAAATTCTACTTGTTTCTTATGTTAACTGTTCTTCTAATTTCTGGTAAATTTTGTCTGTGTATAAATAGCAGAGCACTCTGCCTGAGAGGCAGTCAGTGCTGTGTGTATGTTGAGTTCGTAATAAACGTGCTTCAGTATAAGTGCTGTGTTTAGTTGCCTTCGAAGTCAAGCCTGTTTCCATTTCAACGCGACATTGTTTGCTGGAGGCGCCTGGTACACTGTGCGACAGCTGTATCACCGTGGCTCCGATTAGGCAACGTAAAAGCCGTCGCTTACACGGACTGGAACCGGAATACAAGGGATACACCTATTACGTCCTTCCAAGAGTCCGTATCATCAGACGAACTATGGAAACGAAACCAGCAGTAAGCCAGCTACACATCAGGCACCCGTCGGTCTTCTCTGGCGACGCTGGACAGGACCCAAACAAATGGCTAAAAGGGTTCGACCGAGTCGCCAAGTACAACAGGTGGGATCATACGATGTGCTTGGCCAACGTTTACTTCTATCTGGATGGAACAGCCCAGCAATGGTTCGAGAACAACGAAGACAAGTTGAATGACTGGGAGACGTTCCAGGAGGAACTGAAGAAGATGTTTGGAGACCGCCAGCGTCAAATCCGCTCGGCGGAAGAACAATTGAAGAACCGGGCCAAACGACATGGTCAGCCGACACAATCGTACATACAGAATGTTTTGGCCCTGTGTAACATAGTGAATCCGAACATGACTGAGGCGGACAAAATCACGCACTTGATGAAGGGAATTGCAGGATACCAAGCTCTTCTGATAAAAGACGTCGCTACGACAGAAGAGTTCATCAAGTGGTGCCAGCGTATTGAAGAGATGCAACAAAGGAGGGTTGGACGCAAGAAGTATGACAGACTCCCAAATGTAGTCCCTATGGCCGTTGTGGAAGACCAGCAGGACTTGGCTTCTCTCATACGACAAATCGTGAGAGAAGAATGACAACAGTGCATGGCAGCCGGGACTATTAGACCGAGCGAGTATCAGATTATGGCCATGGATGTGAGCCCTGTAAGTCGCGAGGTAGCCGATGCCGCTGAGGACGAGGTATTTCAAACATTAGCTCCTGTTTGCCCCGTCAATCGCACCCGACGTGAAGAATGGCGTCGCCCTGCTAAGGCTTACGCTGCAGCCGCCAAACGGCAGCCCATGAACCGACCGACGCGACCACAGCCAGCTCCCCCGGTAACTATGCCGTCCCGCAGAAGAACAGACGTCTGGAGGACAGAAGACAACACACCACTGTGTTTCCACTGTGGACGCCCTGGACATGTCGTACGCTACTGCAGAGAGAGGAGGCGAGTATTCGACGATTATTTTGCCGCAAGACGTCAGCCGTCGGAGCAGTTCTATCCAAGGCAGTCACCTACTGATGAGTTCAGTCGACCTATGGGAAGAAGCCCATCGCCGTACCCTAGACGAGGTCGCTCCCCGACGCGCCGCAGCCGTTCACCGTCGCCGTACAGAGGTACCAGCCACTCCCCTAGCCGCCGCACCCAGGAAAACTAAGCGAGGCGACCATCTACGGAGGTGAGGCCGCCGCAGATGAAAATCCTCCATGGACGACAGATGTCGGGAAATCTCATCGACGTCATAATCGACGGCCAACCTGTCCGGGCACTTGTTGATTCAGGAGCCTCTTTTTCTGTATTATAGGATAATTATCGCCGCACACTAAAGAAGACAATGTTCTGTGATAGGGGAGCAACTGTGCTGAAGGTCGCGAATAGAAAGTACGTCCATCCAGCAGGAACTTCTGTCGCAAGAATAACCACCAACAACAGGACGCAGCCGTTTGAATTTGTCGTGTTAACAGAATGTAGTCACAATGTCACCCTCGGATGGGACTTCCTTCAGGCATCCCAAGCTATCATTGACTGTGGAAGATCTGAGCTGCAAATTGAAGAAGTTGTTCCGCCGGATACACGTAATACAGAATTTTCTGGAAAGTTATTCCTCGTTGATAATGTGACGATACCGCCGTTGACAATGAGGAGAGTTGCAGTCGCAAACACAGATGACTGGTTAAACTGTGAAGTTCTTGTTGATAGTAAAAAGTTCATGAGGCTCACAAAAGAAATTTACATACCAGCGGCTATCATAAGCATTACCGGTGGTCAAGGAGAGATTTGGATCACAAATTGTCACGAGCAGTCACAACTTATCCCCAAGGGAATGTATATCGGGACAGCTGAACCAATCTAGGACGGTGAGCTCAATGTCATCAATGAAGACCCATGCCCTGCTGTTAGTACAGACAACAAGCTGGAGGAAACAAACGTGGAACTGCCAATAGGGCCTGGACTGACCAAGGAACAACGCCAGCGGGTGTTAGGTATACTACGCCAATTTTCGGGTGCATTCACACCTCAGCAGGGGAAAAGTCAGACGAAACGGCCCACGATAAAGCACCGTATCAATACTGGGGATCATCCGCCAATTAGCCAGCGTTTGTATAGAGTGCCGCCAGCTGAAAGACAGATAATTCGGCAGGAAGTGGAGAAGATGTTGCGAGATGACATTATTCAACCTTCGGAGAGTCCTTGGTCGTCTCCGAAGAAGGATGGCACGTGGCGATTCTGTGTCGACTATCGGCGGCTGAACAGAATCACAAAGAAAGATGTCTACCCACTGCCGCGTATTGACGACACCTTAGACTGCTTGAAAGGAGCTACATACTTCTAAACTATGGACATGCAGACAGGTTACTAGCAAATCGAGGTTGACGAAGCTGACAGGGAGAAGACGGCTTTTATTACACCTGACGGCCTCTATGAATTTAAAGTAATGCCATTTGGATTATGTAATGCTCCAGCCACATTCGAACGCATGATGGACAACTTGCTTCGACACCTTAAGTGGACGACGTGTCTCTGCTATTTAGATGACATTGTCGTTTTCTCGAAAACATTTGAAGAACATCTGAGTCGACTGTCAACTGTGTTGAAGTGTGTTCAGGCTGCAGGTCTCCGCCTCAATTCAAAGAAGTGCCTCTTCGTCGCCAAAGAGATAAAAATCCTGGGGCACCTAGTCAACGGAGATGGTGTCCGTCCTGATCCAGATAAAGTAAGGGCAGTCACAGAATTTCCAACTCCTCAGCACATTCGTGATGTGAGAAGTTTTCTCGGGCTGTGCTCATACTATCGACGTTTCATAAAAGGATTTTGTAACAAGGCACGTCCATTACAAGAACTTCTGCAGGGAGACGCCAAATTTTACTGGGATGAGACAAAAGAAAGAGCTTTCCGAGCACTTAAGGAGGCTCTAACTTCTGCACCAGTGCTAGATTTGTACAACGAGAATGCAGAAACGGAACTTCACACAGACGCCAGTGGCTATGGGATTGGTGCAGTGCTAGTACAAGTTCAGGAAGGTGCCGAAAAAGTGATAGCCCATGCGTCAAGAGTACTCTCAAAATCCGAGATAAACTACTCTACAACTGAAAAAGAATGTCTCGTGGTTATCTGTGCTATCAACAAGTTCCTGCCGTATTTATTCGGCAAACCATTCACCGTCGTGACAGATCACCATTCTTTGTGTTGGCTGACTAGCTTGAAGGATCCATCAGGTCGACTAGAAAGATGGGCACTAAGACTCCAAGAGTACGATGTCACAGTGGTATTCAAGAACGGATGCAAACACAAGGATGCCGACTGCCTTTCGAGGAATCCATTAGTGGAACACAACAGCATTAATGAAATTTCGGCTCTCACTGAATTAGATGACGTTACAGCTGAAAAGAGAGAAGATCCAACACTATTAAAAATGATAGAGGCCTTGGAGAAAGGAGAACCGACCAATGGAGAGTTCCAACTTATAATCGGAACATTGTACAAGAGCAACTACGATCCACTGGGCCCCAAATGGCTACTTGTTGTTCCAGCTCATCTCCAGCCAGCTATTCCCAAATATTTCCATGATGCTCCAATATCCGGTCATCTGGGATTCGTGAAGACCCTAGACAGAATCAGACGCAGGTATCACTGGAAAGGTCTCTACCGATCTGTCAAGCACTATGTGAGTCACTGTAAAGAGAGCCAGCGACGGAAGCATGTGCCGCAATTACCTCCAGGACATCTCGTACCGATTCCGCCGGCAGCAGCTCCATTCCACCGAGTTGGGATCGATCTTTTAGGGAGGTTCCCGAAGTCGACAACCGGTAACCGTTGGATAATAGTCTGCACTGACTACCTCACACGCTATGCTGTCACCAAACTTGTGCCGACTGCAGAAGCTCCAGAGATCGCAAAATTCCTTGTTGAAGACATTATTTTGAAACATGGAGCACCACGTGTCATGATATCTGATCGTGGAAAAGTATTCCAGTCAAAACTAGTATCAGAGGTAATGTCACGGTGCAACATTGTCCACAGAATGACAACTGCATACCATCCTCAGACAAATGGTCTTACGGAACGTTTTAACAAAACGTTAGCCGACATGCTGTCGATGTACGTCGATGTTGAGCAGAAAGATTGGGACACAATTCTGCCAGTCGTGACATTTGCTTACAATACCACAAGACAAGACACCACAGGCTTCACTCCGTTTTTCCTGCTCCATGGCCGTGAAGCTGAGACGACAATGGATACACTGTTCCCGTTCCAACCGGACGACACTCAGGATGCTTATGATAAACAGCTCATCACCAGGGTCAAAGAAGCAAGACAGCTGGCTCGCATACGGACACTGGAAGCCCAGGAGAAGGACCGTCAGCGGTATAACGACAAGCACCGACCTGTTGTGTACAGCCCAGGAGATCTGGTATGGATTTTTACCCCTGTACGGAAGGTTGGACTGTCAGAAAAGTTATTGAAGCGATACTTTGGTCCGTATCGTGTCATACGCCGCCTGTCAGACGTCACATACGAAGTTGAGGATTATGAGCCGTCGTCGAAACGTCAAAAACGAAGAGACATTGTTCACGTCCTGCGCATGAAGCCTTACTACGATCCTGAAGAGCAGGTAGACGACAATGGCTTCTTGTTCAAGGACTTTAAGGACGGTAATGTTCCTGATGAAGCCACGACAGGAACGTCTGTCGTCGATAATCGCGGAGAAGGGAAGGATTCTCTTGAACTGTCATACAGAGGACCCATGACACGGTCAAGATTCAAGACATTGCAGCTGGCTCCACAGGGATCATGACAGCGGGTCGCTGTTTCTCCAGGAGAGGGAGCAATGCCGCGAGAGACCAAGTACACCAACTGCCGGCGTGGCGCAGGGGATAGCGACCCGGGCTACGGTGCAGAAGGTCACCGGTTCAATCCGGCCCACTGGCAAAAATTTAATTCTTTGTAATTTACAATTTCAGAAGGTTCTACATCTGTCTTATGTTCACTTGTAAATTCTACTTGTTTCTTATGTTAACTGTTCTTCTAATTTCTGGTAAATTCTGTCTGTGTATAAATAGCAGAGCACTCTGCCTGAGAGGCAGTCAGTGCTGCGTGTATGTTGAGTTCGTAATAAACGTGCTTCAGTATAAGTGCTGTGTTTAGTTGCCTTCGAAGTCAAGCCTGTTTCCATTTCAACGCGACAATATTAGATTTGGTACAACACTGTCAATTGCTGTCGATACCACTTTTCAATTGAAGCCACATCTGAACCACACTTACGTTTAGTGTTAGGAACGAGTGGAAACTGTCTTTCAAGAAAAATGTATTGTATTTCTATCTGCTTTCCTGAACAAATATACTTTTCGTCTATTTTTGGTAACTTTGGGACTTTTGATATTCAATCTTGCTACGATAGCTCTGTTTTTACTAATACATGTATCCGTTATGCTGGTTATAAGCTCAGGATTATTTGTTGTTAAGAGATCAAGTGTGTTTTGACATCCATTTACAATTCTAGTTGGCTCATGAACAAATTGTTCGAATTAATTCTCAGAGAATGCTTTGAGTACAATTTCGCATGATGTTTTATGTGTACTTTCTGATTTGAAAATATAATTTCGCCAACAGATTGAGGGCAAATTAAAATCACCGCCTGTTATTGTCATCTGAGTTGGGTACGTTTTTGCAATTAGGCACGGGTTTTGTTCGAACCTTTCTGCTATTGAGTCGGGAGGCCGGTAAAGGAACCAATTATTAACATTTTACGACTTTCGAGTATTACCTCTACCCATAACAACTCAGAGGAACTATCAACTTCAACTTCATTACACGTTATACTACTTTTTACGACAACAAACACACCTCCACCTGTTTTGTTTAATCTTTCTGAACACAGTTAGATCTTTTGCAAAAGCTTCTGCTGAACGTATTTCCGGCTTAAGCCTACTTTTGCTACCTATAATCATATGTGTTTCGGTGCTTTCTATTAAAACATGGATTTCTGGTACTTTTCCGACACAGCTACGACAGTATACAACTGTTATACCGATGTTCCTAGATCTATATTTCTCCTGTGATTGACCTGCATCCTTTGAGACAGTCCATTTAGTGTTTCCACAAAGCCCTTTACACTAAAAACCGCCCAGACCATGCCACACGCCCCTCGCTACCCGTTTAGCCGTTTCCTGCATGTAGTGCACTTCTGACCTATTCAGCGGAACCCGGAACCCCACAACTCGATGGAGCAAGTCGAGGAATTTGCAGCCTACACGCTCGCAGAACCGTCTGAGCCTCTGATTCAGACCCTCCACTCGGCACTGTACCAGAGGTCCACAGTCGATCCTGTCAACTATACTGCAGATGGTGAGCTCTGATTTCGTCTTGAAAGCGAGACTGCCAGTTTTTACCACTTCAGATAGCCGCTCAAAACCTGAGAGGATCTCTTCAGATCAGAAGCGACACACATCATTGGTACCGACGTGAGCCACCACCTGCAGTTGGCTGCACCCCGTACCCTTTCTGGCATCCGGAAGAACCCGTTCCACATCTGGAATAATCCCACCCGGTATGGACAAGGAGTGCACGCTGGCCTTCTTTCCCTCCTTGGCAGCCATCTCTCTAAAGGGGTCCATTTCCCGCCTGACGTTGGAGCTTCCAACTACAAGCAAACACACCCTTCGTGAAAGCCCGTTCTTGTAGACTGTGTCGTGGTTTCAGGATGACGGACACCACATACTAAAGATTGATCTTGCCCACCCACACTGAGAGGTTTACTTGTCATTGCCGCTGTTTTAAGAAGAGAAGACGCTTAATCGTCGAAGCTTGTTATTTTTAGTTTGTTAATGACGTTTTGAAACAGATGAGTCAAAAAAAAAATCTCCAAAAATGCTGAAAAGTATGAACATGTATTCACTACTGATGGGAAGCGGAGAGTTTGGTTACCATGATTAATGGCGTATGCACCGTAGAGCATATACGTCCAGTAGTTTAAGAAGTCAATCAAAGAACTTGCACTGAAATCTCTATGATGTAGAATAAATGGAATATTTGAATAAAAAGAGGCGAGATGGTTGGGTGAAGCTATGGAAACAAATATTACATTGGTCTAATGATTGGTCTAATGGGGAAAATTGCTATTGACAGATTACATTGAAATACAAATGCGTAAACGAACAATAATAATTTTAAAGCGTACCTCTCAGATGAACGCAATAAATTGAATTAGTATACTGTGTAATGTTAGTACCGCAGCTGGTGAGATTGAATTGCGGCACTATCGCTAATTTGCGTGTTCCACCAGCCTAACGGTATCATTGCGAAAATAAATATGAATCACTCTTTTCAATTAGGCAATTATCAATACAAAAACACTTGATTGCAATCTTAGACAATTTCTTGTCACTAGGGATACATCTACGTCTACATACATACTCTGCAATTCACCTTAAGGTGCGTGGCGGAGGGTACACTGTACCAATACTAGGCATTTCCTTTCCTATTCCACTCCCAAATAGAACGAGGAAAAAAAGAATGCCTATATGCCTCCGTACGAGCCCTAATTTTTCTTTTCTTTGTGATCTTTACGCGAAATGTCAGTAGGCGGCAGCAAGATCGTACTACACTCAGATTCAAATTCCGGCCCTCTAAATTTCCTCAACAAAAATTCACGAAAAAACGTCGTCTTTCCTCCAGCGATCCCCAATTGAGTTGCCGGAGCATTTCCGTGACACTTGCGCATTGGTCGAACCTACCGGTAACAAATCTAGCTGCTCGTCTCTGAACCGCCTTCCTTTAAACTGATCTGCTGCGGGTCCCAAACACTTAAGCAATACTCAAGACGTGATCGCACAAGCGTTTTATACCTGGTATCCTTACAGGTGAAGTACAGCTTCCCAAAATTCTCCCAATAAACCGAAGTCGGCTGTCCGCCTTACTCACAACTGTCCTTACATGTTCGTTCCATTTCATATCGCTCTGCAATGTTACGCCTAGATATTTGAACGACGCGACAGCATCAAGAAGCTCACTACTAATGCTGTATTCGAACATTATGGGATTGTTTTTTTTCTACTCATGCGCATCACCTTACATTTTTCCTCATTGAGAGCTAGCTGCCAATCTTCGCACCAACTAGAAATTTTGTCTAAGTCATCCTGTATGCTATTACAGTCAGTTAAAGACGACACCCTCCCATACACCACAGCATCATTAGCAAACAGCCGCAAATGACAACTTACTCTGTCCATCATATCATTTATATAGATGGAAAATAATAAAAATGTTCAAATGTTTGTAGAGCTTATGGGACTTAACTACGGGGTCATCAGTCCCAAATCTTACAAACTACTTATGAACTAGCTACAACTAAGGACGTCACAAATATCCATGCCCGAGGGGGGATTCGAACCCCCGACCGTAGTGGCAGTGCAGACTGTGACTGAAGCGCCTCAGTCCCCTCGGCCACCGCGGACGGCTGGAAAATAATAGCGGTCCTATCACACTCCCCTGGGGCACGCCTGACGATACACTCGTCTTTGATGAACACTCGCCGTCGAGAACAACGTACTGCGTTCTATTACTTAGAAAGTCTTCCAGCCAGTCACAAATCTGTGAACCTATTCCATAAGCTCATATCTTCATTAGCAGTCTGCAGTGTGGCACCGCGTCGAACGCCTTTTGTAAATCGAGAAAAACACAATCCGCCTGTTGCCCTTCATCCATGACTCGCAAGATGTCATGTGAGAAAAGGGAAAGCTGAGTTTCATATGAACGATGTTTCCTAAACCCGTGCTGATTCATGGAAAGAAGCTTTTCCGTTTCAAGGAAATTTACTATATTCGAACTGAGAAATATGCTCTAAAATTCTACATGAAACTGATGTCAACGATATTGGCCTGTAATTGTGTGAGTCAGTTCTCTTTCCTTTCTTATAAACGGGAGTCACCTGCGCTTTTTTCCAATCACTAGGAACTTTGCGCTGAATTAAAGATTCGCGATAAATGCAAGCTAAGTGGGGACCAACGCCGCAGAATAGCCTTTGTAAAACCGAACTGGTATTCCATCCGGACCAGGAGACTTTTTCGTATTTAGCTCTCTCAGCTGCTTCTCTACACCGGAAATACCTATTGCTATCTCCCCCATTTCGGAATTAGTACGTTGATCAAATGATGGTACATTTGTGCGGTCCTCCGGCGTGATAGATTTCTTAAAGGTTAAATTTAGAACTTCAGCTTTACGTTTGCTTTCTTGTATTACTGCCCCGGAATGATCAACGAATGACTGGACAGTGGGCTTTGACCCGCTTATCGATTTTACATATGACCAGAATTTTTTCGGGTTCTCGGAAAAATGTTTTGGTAAAGTATGGCTGAGATAATTATTGTATGCTTCGCGCATCGATCTTTTTGTAGACGCACGAATCTCTACTAACTTTTGACTGTCATCATTTGCGTGTTCTTTTTTGAATCGAGAGTGCAACAGTCTTTGGTTTCTCAGCAGCTTTCTAACATTATTATTATACTACGGTGTGTCTTTTCCATCCTTAATCGTCTTTACTGGCACATATTTCTCTAACCATTTATATACAATGCACTTAAATTTAGTCCACAATTCCTCTACATCCATAGTCCCGGAATTAAACGAAGCCCATTCATTTTCTAAGTGCGATCGTAACATTTGCTTATCGGCTCTTCCCAACAAAAACACGCTCCTAGCCTTCTTGATTGGTTTATGAACTTTGGTCACCATCGACGCTATGACGATATCATGATCACTAATTCCTGTCTCTACACAGACATCGTTAATTAGGCCAGGTCTGTTTGTGGCATAAGGTCTAGAATATTTCCATTGCGCGTGGGTTGCCGGTTTAACTGTTCAAGACAGTTTTCGGAGAATGTGTCCAAAAGTAGCTCGCAAGACTGATTGTCTGTAGCGCCTGAAATGTAACAAGCAAGGTCTCAAACTATATTCTCTTGTTGAAGTTTCCTCTGACTAATATTACATGGCCCGAATATCTATGCACTACCTGGTGTAGATTTTCTTTGAATGATTCTAAAACTGCTACAGCAGCACTGGGGGGCCGGTAGAAACACTTAACTATTAACTTTACTTCTTTTAGAGCTGTTATAAGTGCCCAGAAAACTTCACAGTTACTTTCAACCTCGATCTCAGTAGAAACAATATCTTTGTCCACAGCGATGAACATTCCTCCTCCAGTTGTATCCGATCTATCTTTCCGATATACATTCCACGCTTCGCTAAATATTTCTGAACTTGCCACATCATGATTTAGCCAGCTTTCGGTGCCTAAAACTATCTGAGCGCAATAACTTCCATACAGGGCGGCAAATTCGGAAACTTTCTTTCTAATACTCTAAGTTCACGGCTAATATTTTGATGATCGAATTTTTGTTCCGAACATGTCCTGAATTCGCTGTTTGAATGCTGACAGGCGAGTGCTCATCAGAGTTAGCGCCTAGCCTAAAAAACCCCATGTGCACTCCACAAGTTCTCTGCTACCTGAGTAGCCGCTTCCTTAGTGTAGTGCGCCCCTGATCTATCTAGGGGCACCCTACAATTCCCCACCCGATAACGCAGATCCAGAAATCTGCAGCCACGACTGTCACAGAGTCGGCGAAGCCTCTGGTTCGGACCCTCAACCAAAGGACCCCGATCAACCCTGGGAATAATGTTACAAATCGAAAGCTCTGCTTGCACCCCGCGTGCGAGGGCAGCAGCCTTCACCAATTCCGCCAGTCGCTCGTAGGACCTGAGGATGTTCTCAGAACCCAAGCGACAAGCGTCATTGGTGCCGACGTGAGCTACGACTTGCAGTCGACTGCACCCCGCACCCTCGATAGCCGCCGGCAAGGCCGCCTCCACATCTCGGATGAGGCAGACACACCGAGTGCACGTTGGAATTCCTTCCAGATCTGGACGCTATCTGCCTAAGGGACTCCATCACGCGCCTAACATTGGAGCTCCCAATAACTAATAATCCCCTCCCCCCGTGCACCTGCTCGGACTCTGCCTAAGGAGTGGCCACACGCTCACGCACAGGACGAACGGGCGCGGACGGACGTCCAGCCTCCACATTGGCCTTCCGCCTCGAGCGACGCGAACGCCGTACAAACCGCCACTCCCCTTGCGGAGAAGGCGGCTCGGTAGCAGGGACAGAGAGCGTAGCGTGAGACACCTGAGGTGTCCCACTCGACGCACCAGACTCCCCACCATCGCTGCACCCCGAGACAGCAGCCTGAAGACGGCTGAACATAGCCAACAGCACGCTCAGCTGTTCGCGAACCGCGGCCAACTCCTCCTGCGTCCGCACACAGCAGGCACACGTCCTAACCATCCTATCGATACAATTAACTGTAGAAAGTGGAAAACTAAACAATCAACTTTTAAGTAGCCTAGTACTCTAATAAAGGCGGCTGGCTGCTGACTGAACTGTGGTCAGTGGTAATAACACTGTCAAATCAACAAAACTGAGTCCGGCAGTTTTCAAAATAAACAAGAATATTTGTGAAATACACCGTTATCAAACGCGCGGGAATATAAGCTTAGCGCTGCTTACGATGTGGCACTGGTGGCAGCTGGCACTGGACTGACTGATAACGAGCTTTAGTAACTGTCTATGACTTGTTTTGAAATACACCAAAGAAGACTAAACACACCGGTATTTATCAAATACGATAGAATAAACTATTAAAACAGTAGTATACAAACGAAATGTGCCAAGTACGCGGGAATAAACTGCTTAAAACAGAAGTAATAAAGAAAATGAACTAGACTGGAAAATTAAATTTGACACAAATTAAATTAAGGTACTTAACGCTATTTACGGTGTTACACTGGTGGCAGCTGGCACTGGAGCTGCGATTCCTAACCCTGATAAATAAGAAATCGGAGGATGCAATGTTCAATACAATAATTTAATTTAAAAAAAAAGGACGGTACACAAATTCAGGAATGAATGATGATATAAAAGTAATGAATGTCTAACATGGATGGTACAACCTCTATCTATTATAAAAAATGGTTGATACTGAGTATGTGTTAATTGTTTTAAAATAAATTAAAATCCGCTATCCAACCAGAAGCTCAAGAACACAGTCATTTAGTGGAAGGTATATTTATCTTTAACTGCGCTATAGCAAATGCACGAACAAGAGGTTCTTGCGAACTGCTTGTCTCATTGACCAGAAGCAGAAGGTCAATTGCAAGCTTGTAAATGAGTGTTTTGAAATGCAAATACGATGTAGTGAAGAAATAATTTTGTTCCTCTGCTCACAGAGGAACAATTATGAGTACTTCAAGCAATGCGATCTGCACTTACAACTAATTATGAGCTAAGTCACTGGACACATTGCCAGCAACTGCCCACCTTCGTCCTCACGGCACGAATGCAGTTAACCCGAATCCGCATCTTACTTTTCAGCAAGCCACAAGTGTCTCCAGACCGTTTTCTCAAGAGCCAATCACAGCAATAGCTTCAAATCTCTTTCCCCCATCTTTACTTCCTTCCAAACGTCTTTTCCGCGAATAAGAAGCCTCTAGAGGCTTCTAGAAAGTTCTAGAACGTTTCGACGGTTTGGCGGTTGAAATCATTCGCCAATCGAATCGTTCGCGAGATTTGGCTCGAAGCGGCGTCTGCCGGTTAGTAACCTAGTAACCTGTGACCTTGTACTGCCTGGTCAACACGCAGCGCCCTTGAGGTACCGTTACAACCCTCTTATCGCTTGCCAGCCTCCTTCACTGACTTGGCTGCATTTCCGTTTCCAACCAAGAAAAGTACTACATGCAAATATTGTTAATATTAAAAGTTGCCTACCAGCATCAACCAGTTTTCTCAGTGACCTAGTCAACATTAGTATTCCCACTCTTCCTACCTATTTTTGCTTTCAGATTATCCGAAATCAAACTGATACCAGTAATTACATAATAAATAAATGCACGTTATTAATTATTAATACGTAAACATACCATGTAAGGTGGTGGAATTTCCTGCCGCCTTACACATTGTTTGCAGTATGGTGGCATAAATGTGACAAAATGGACACATAAATGTCATGTCAGTTGTAATGCAGAACTGCAAAACAAATTCAAGATTTTTTTTTAGATTTTTGAGGAAATGAATAACTCCCAAATGCTACTGGTAGCTGTAAGATTATTTTGTGAGCAGTATAGGTTTGAATCTTTCATAATACTGTCTACAGGCGAGATTTCACTGCTAATTTAGTTAATTGTCATCGTTGAGTTCTAGATGTTTAAGCCGGCCGCGGTGGCTGAGGGGACTAAGGCGCTCCAGTCACGGTCTGCACGGCCACTACGGTCGGGGGTTCGAATCCCCCCCCTCGGGCATGGATATTTGTGCCGTCCTAGTTCGTAAGTAGTTCATAAGTAGTTTGTAAGTTTAGGGACTGATGACCCCGTAGTTAAGTCCCATAGACTATACAAACATTTGAACATGTTTAGATGTTTAAATATCTCAAATTCTTCACAAAGATCAAGTTTTAGCCCTTTAACTTCTCTGTGGAAAATAATTCTGTCTTCTAAGTTTTTCGTACTGTGGTTGGCAATCAGGTAAGTTTTCGGCAAACAATGAGTTATGTATGTTTCTTTCCTAATGAGTGCTCTTCGTATATTGTCTTCACAGCTCTGCCTGTCTGACCAACGTAGTAACATGGACATTTGTCACAGATTATGTGACCTGTGTGTTACCATTTCCTCTTTAACCTGTTGGCCGGCCGCGGTGGCCGAGGAGACTGAGGCGCTCCAGTCACGGTCTGCACGGCCACTACGGTCGGGGGTTCGAATCCCCCCTCGGGCATGGATATTTGTGCCGTCTTAGTTCGTAAGTAGTTCATAAGTCGTTTGTAAGTTTTAGACTGATAACCCCGTAGTTAAGTCTCATAGGAAAAAAAATACCTGTTGTCTGTAGAAAAAGAAACAGTACAGTTATACTTCACTAGAAGACTTTGGATCCTCTAGGAAATGAATATTAATTTTTGTAGTATATTTGCCGCATGAAGATGTATTGTGCAATGTCAAGAATTATTGAGAGATTGTGATGGGATATTGAGGGGAATAAACTGCTAGGTCATCAGTCCTTCTTGAAGAGGTTTTCTTCCTGAAGATGTTTAAATATCTCAAATTCTCTCCGAAGATCAAACTTTTGCCCTACAAATTTTCGGTGGAAAATAATTGTCTCTTCTAAGTTTTTGGAAGTATGGTTGGCAGTCAGGTATGTTTTCGGCTAACAGAGAGTTACGTATATTCACTCGTTTCTTTCATAATAAGTGCTCTTCGTATCTTGTCTTCACAGCTCTGTATGTCTGACCAATGTTGTAACATGAACAGTTGTTACATATTATTTCATAGATTCCTGAACTAGAAAACCAGTCACCTGTATTTTCAACTATGTGTTACCATTTTCTCTTTAAACTGTTGTCTTTAGAAAAATAAACAGTACAGTTATACTTCACTAGTAGACTATCCTCTAGTATATTTGTCGCCTGAAAAAGTGTTGTGGAATGTCAACCATTATGGAGAGATTATTGATGTTGTTGGTATTTTGAGGGGAATAAACTGCTAGGTCATCAGTTTCTTTTGGACAGGTTTTCTTCCTGAAGATGTTTAAATATCTCAAATTCATTCCAAAGATCAATCTTTTGTCCTTTAAATATTCTGAGCAAAATAATTTTCTTTTCTTTTTCGGAGTGTGGTTGGCAATAGTCTTGTGTAGTTCGCGAAGGACTAGTTCGGAAATGGGCTCCCACAGGCGAACTACGCGAACTAGTTCCCAGATCCCTGGCCTCTTAGTTCGTCCGCTCCTTTTACGAAGACTGACGGGTAACAGCGAGATGACGCGAGAGCGCGCAGAATAGCGTGATTCCCTTATGCCAGTTATCGTCATTTCGAGCTGAGTTGCAGCTCAGCTTTAGTTTTAGTAGCGGTAGCAAAATCCAAAACGAGCGGACGAACTAAAAAGGGCGACGTACTTCGCGGCCGAGCTGCGAACTAAAAGGAGAGCTACCGGTCGCGAACTAAAATATGCACTGTAGGTCGCGAACTAAAATATGCATGATATGTCGTGAACTAAAAGATGCACAATAGGTCGCGAACTAAAAGATACGCGTGATAGGTCGCAAACTAAAATATGCGTGATAGGTCGTGAACTAAAAGATGCACGATAGGTCGCGAACTAAAAGATATGCGTGATTGGTCGCGATCTAAAATATGCGTGATAGTTCGCGAACTAAAATATGCGCAATAGGTTGCGACCTAAAAGATGCGTGATAGGTCATGAACTAAAATATGCGCGATAGGTCACGAACATAATTAAAAATCACGTGTTTGCGTTCTGCTGATGAGAGCCATTTCGAGGTTAGCGTCCGCCTTCTAGATTACATACTTCAGTGCTACAAAATTTCTTCTTTGAAGTATACTGCACTCTGCAATATCTGAATAATAAATTCCATAACGCCAAGATATAGAGATAATTCTAAACCTAAAGGCGAGAAATTATCCACAAACTGTTTCTTTTGGTATGCGTGATATCGTTAGCGGCTCAAGCAGCAAGCGCATGAAACAGCTAGGTGGGGGAACTTCTCCCTCCACCTGCATGGGCAGACCACGCCGTTCAGCCGTCACTGGGAGCGAACGAACTAAAAGAACGAACAAGTTCGCGGCAGAGCCGCGATCTAAAGTTAGCGCTCCCGATCGTGAACTATTATGCGCTTGTCTATTATTTATGTTCGCTCCTTTCTACATCTATATAGATACTCTGCAAATCACCTTCAAGTGCTTGGCAGAGGGTTCATTAACCACTTTCATAACTTTTCTCTACCGTTCCATTCTCCAATAGCGCGCGGGAAGAAAGAACAGCTAAATCGTTCCGTTTTCGATCTGATTTCTCTTATTTTATTGGGATGGTTATGTCTCCCTAAGTAGGTTGGTGCTAGCAAAATATTTTCACATTCAGAACTAAAAGTCGGTGATTGAAACTTCAAAAACAGATCACGCCGCAATGAATAACGTCTTTCTTTTAATGATTTCCACCCCAATTCTTACAACATTTCCGTGACGCTTTCCCCCCGGTAACGTGATAAAACAAAACGAGCTGCCCTTCTCTGAACCTTCTCAATGTCTTACGTCAGTCCCACCTGGTGAGGGTCCCACAAGGGGCAACAGTACTCCAGAAGAGGACGCACAAGTGTGATGTAGGCAGCCTCTTTGATGGAGATGGTGCATCTTCGAAGCGTTCTGCCAATGAAACGTAACCTTTGGTTCGCCTTCCCCACAATATTTTCTATGTGTTCTCTCCAGTCAAAGTTGTTCGTAATTGTAACTCCTAGGTATTTGGTAGAATCTACTACCTTAAGGTTTGACTGATTTATCGCGTAATTAAAGTTCAGCGGATTTCTTTTAGTGGTCATGTGTATTACATCACACTTTTCTTTATTTAGTGTCAATTGCCAATTTTCGCACCATGCAGACATTTTGTCTAAATCGCTTTGCAGTTGCTTTTGATCCTCAATTGACTTCACTAACCGATAAACGACAGCATCATCCGCGAACAGTCTAAGGGAGCTATTCAGATTGTCTCCTAAATCGTTTACAAACACGAGGAAGAGTAATGAACCTATAACGCTTCCCTGTGGAACGCCAGATATCACTTCTGTTTTACTCGATGACATACCGTCAATTACAACGAACTGTGTTCTTTCTGATAGGAAATCGTGAATCCAATCGCACAATTGGGGAGATATTCCATAAGCACGCAATTTCATAAGAAACCGCTTGTGGGCTACAGTGTCAAAAGCCTTCCTGAAATCCTGAAATATGGAATCGATTTGAGATCTCTTGTCGATGGCACTTAACATTTCATGTGAATAAAGAGCTTTCTTTCCTAATAAGTGCTATTTGTATCTTGCTTCACAGCTCTGCCTGTTTGACCAATTTAGTAATAACCTAAAACCTTTTTTGACGGACATGCACAGCTAAATTTAGTAATATGTGATCAACCATGCCCTGGTCCTATCCATTGTTGAATAAATATTTTAAGTCGTTTGAATATAGTTCTTACGCCTTGCAAAGAGTGCCGTTGTACCTAAAAGGATTTTAATGACTTCACTGTATTACACAAAACGAAAGTTAAAAGTCTGTGAACTAGACACTGCAGAAGTCGCACTGCAGCAAGCTGAAAATCGGATTAAAAAGAGAGAAGTTAGTCACGAGGACTCTCACCAGGAGCTCTTTAAGTAATCCCGGCAGCAAGCCGCTGAAGGCCGCTTAAAGCGGACCGGAATGAAGCATTGAAAAGTGTGGAGCAGCGCGGACAGGTGCTGCGCTGTTAACGTCTAGCCTCTACGCGGTGCCCTGAAAGAAACATCTCACGGCAAATGGCTATTCAGGCGGCAGGAGTGTGACGGTGGGAAGACGCGACAGTTGCGAGGGCTCGTAAAAGAATAAAAAAAAAAAAAAAAGGGAAAGAAGAAAGG
Organism: Locusta migratoria; assembly: GCA_026315105.1. Classification (NCBI taxonomy): domain Eukaryota; kingdom Metazoa; phylum Arthropoda; class Insecta; order Orthoptera; family Acrididae; genus Locusta; species Locusta migratoria. The sequence goes on along the minus strand of CM048747.1, from coordinate 318,775,251 downwards.
CCGGGGAAAAAAGGGAGCAGCAAGAAAAAAGGTTTCGTTGGCTATATGAAGCGGCGAGGGGAGTGCCAAATGGGTTACTGTGCGGCGCAAAAACGCGGGAGGATAGAGAGAGAGAGAGAGAGAGAGAGAGAGAGGAAACGAGCAGAACCCGAGTCGCGAGTCACACAATGAGGCGGTGGGAGACTCTAGCGGCCACCAGCTGGTCGGGTCGCCACACTGCTTTTGTCATCCAGGGGGCCTGGCACAGTACATAGTGACGTCACCAGGAGCACGTGCTGCTGGAAATTTTGTGACTCGAACTGCTGAGCTGAGTCTGAGGCAGTGAGTTCTAGACGAGCAGAATGCAAGAGTAGTTGCTGCCGGAAGTGAGGCCGTGTCGGCGACATCACTATACTGCATCATGCCATATGAATAAAACAGAGTATCTGCACTACTGAGCATTAAAATTGCTACACCACAAAGATGACGTGCTACAGACGCAAATTTAACCGACAGGAAGAAGATGATGTGATATGCCAATGATAAGCTTCTCAGAGCATTCATACAAAGGTTGTCTCCGGTTGCGACACCTACAACGTGCTGACATGATGAAAGAATCCAACCGATTTCTCATACACACACTTGACTGGCGTTGCCTGCTGAAACGTTGTTGTGATGCCTCGTGTAAGGAAGAGAAATGCACGTTTCCGATTGTCGGATTGTACCCTATCGCGATTGCGGTTTATCGTATCGCGACATTGCTGCTCGCATTGGTCGCAATCCAATAACTGTTAGCAGAATATGGAATCGGTGGGTTCAGGAGGGCAATACGGAACACCGTGCTGGATCCCAACGACCTGTATCACTAGCAGTCGAGATGACAGTCATCTTATCCGCATGGTTGTAACGGATCGTGCAGCAACGTCTCGATCCCTGAGTCAACAGATGGGGACGTTTGCAAGACAACAACCATCTGCACGAACAGTTCGACGACGTTTGCAGCAGCATGGACTATCAGCTCAGAGACGATGGCTGCGATTACCCTTGAAGCTGCATCACAGACAGTAGCGCCTGCGACCTCTTGTTCGCATCGACAGCACTTTGAACAGTGGCCGTTAACATTTCAGACGTGTTACTACCCGTGGCTCTACCCTTAATTCGATCCCTGCGAAACCCTACATTTCAGCAGGATAATACACGACCGCATGTTGCAGGTCCTGTATAGGCCGTTCTGGATATGTAAAACGTTCGACTGCTGTCCTGGCCAGCACATTCTCCAGATCTCTCACAAATTGAAAACGTCTGATCAATGGTAGCCGACCAACTGGCTCGTCACAATACGCCTGTCACTACTCTTGATGAACTGTGGTATCGTGTTGAAGCTGCATGGGCATCTGTACCTGTACACCCCATTCAAGTTCTGTTTTACTCAATTCCCAGGCGTATCAAGGCCGTTATTACGGCCAGAGCTGGTCGTTCTGGGTACGGATTTCTCAGGATTTATGCACCCAAATTGTATGAAAATGTAATCACCTGTCAATTCTAGTATATTATATTTGTACAACGAATTCCCGTTTATCATCTGCATTTCTTTTGTGTTGCAATTTTAATGACCAGTAGTGTATATCAGGTCACGAATTTCAGTTTTCGTTTCACCCCAGGCTTCACCTTTCAACGAAGTGTGGATTTGAAGACCCCTTTCCTCCGCTGGATAACTAGAGGACTGTAAAACGGTGGCATTGTTAGATGAGTCTCATTAGCAGATGACACAGCTGTAATGAGACGCAAATCACAAGGCACTGTGTCGAGCTGATTGTGGCTCCATAATAGAGAAGGCTCTTTTTACCTGGAATGATCCAACTAAATCGATCGTTAACTGTAGACGGTTTTATTGTACTCCTTGGACACCGACTGTGGCCATTTGTGTTCTGCATGTTCCCAAACAATGATGGAATGTTTATGGATGGTAATTCGCCGTACCACTGGCCCGGTCGATTCGCGACTGCTTTGAAGAACATTCTGGACAGTGCCAGCGGATGATTTTGCCCACCAGATCAATCGACATGAGTTCCATTGAACAAAAAAAAAAATGTTCAAATGTTTGTATAGCTTATGGGACTCAACTAGGGGGCCACCAGTCACTAAACCTATAAACTACTTAAGAACTAGCTTATACTAAAGACATTCATGCCGGAGGGGGGATTCGAGCCCCCGACGGGGAACGGCCTCGCGCATCGGAGCATAGCGCTTCAATGCGCTCTGCCGTTCCGCCGCGGTTCCATTGGACATTATGGCACATAATCGAGAGGTCAGTTCGTTCACGACTTGCTGCGCCGGCATTTATGGACGATTGTATGTCTCAATATTCCTGCAGCGCACCTTTTCTTTCTCCATGCGACGTAGAGATGCTGCCTTGGCAGGTCAGGAGGTCTGACACGAAATTACCGACTTCTGTCACATCTGTGATAAGATCACAAGATGGTAACTGCGCTTGCAGAAACCAGGTGTCTAAATAAAGGATAATTGCCGTCTTGACTAGGAAGATTTCTTCACTCAAGTGAATATTTAAAAACGATACTTTTTCTTCAATATGCCTAAGGAACCAACGAAGGAAAAATTGTCGGTATCTATGGTTTTCTAAGGTCTTTTTTCCAAAGAAATGAAATAAAAAGATGTTTTGATGTATTCTATTTTTAATGTATAAATTTAGAAAAACGCCTCTCTCTCTCTTTCTCTCTCTCTCTCTCTCTCTCTCTCTCTCTCTCTCTCTCTCTCTCTCTCTCTCTCTGTGTGTGTGTGTGTGTGTGTGTGTATGTTCCACATCTCTTTATTGCACTGATTTCAACCAGGCTTGGCACACTTATTTCTACCATCGTGAAACAATCGCTGTGGAAATGAAACCACCTACGACACATAGTTCAGGCAATACACCGTCATAAACAATCACAGTCATATGACGTGTGAATAACGAGATTTTATTCATCCATTAGTTGAGCATAAGAACACTTAGCAACTTGCAAGAAACTTCCACTTAACCCTATGATCCCTTCATTATCTTTATTAATGCAATGCATTAAATAAAAAAAGTTCTTTAATATTTTATACTGAACAATTATTTTTTCCATCTCATGTTTTTCGTACACAAGACAAATTTCTATTACAAGCAGTTTCACGCAGTGTTATGTGAATCAAAGTGACATTGTTGTTGAGGAACAACAAGTTCCAAGAACGTTACTTTGTTGATTGTTAGCACTGTCAGATAAATAATGTTCACCACAGCACCAAAAAAAAAAAAAAAAAAAAAAAAAAAAAAGAGACAATTTACCGCTGAAATAAAATAATACGAACCATACTCTCACTTACTCACACTCACGCTTCAGACACATTTACACATCAACGTAACACGGCTTCCAAGTAGGCGACGTTAATCCCTCTCACGTTGGTACATACACCATTAAGCGGCAAAATGTCGTTCTAGGACAGAGCTTTCCAAACAGGGTGTCGCGTAGTAGTATCAAGGGTGTCGCGAGACCAACAAATTTAGACTCTAAACAAAAAAAGACTTGTCATAAAACAACACAAAATATCCTCTTCATACTACTCTGAAGACTCGCCTGCAGCTAATCATCCTTCTCTTCATTCAGTGCAGCACAAATCACGTATTAAAGGAATGATCGGGGCACATTAATTCCGTGCTCAGCCGCTAGGCGGCAGGTCTGTTTCAGCAGCGGTAGACACTCGGGGTTCGTTCAAGCAGCTGCCAGCTGCCAGCTGCCAGCTGCCAGATTCCAGCAAACTGCGCATGGGCAGAGCTGCTGTTGATACTTGATAACAGCTCTTCCCAAGCGCAGTTTGCTGGCACTGGCGGCTGTTTGACCGAACCTCCACTGTAGTCTGCTTTCCTTCTCAAAAAGCTGCACCTCAGCGTTTTTAATGGACTCATCAAAGCCACGTCAACCTCAATCAGTGACACAGTGGCTGTAAAAGCTCTCACAGATTGTAAAAGCAGTCACAATTGTCCACTGACTAAAGCTATTCAGTAGCGATGTTTAGTATGGGGTATGGCTGGGTGATCAACGGAGAGTAGTATTTCAAATGCAGTGATCGTTGGTTCGAACCCTGGTGTGCGTTAACATTTTTCTCTCTGTTACCTTTATGTAACAGATTCTGGAACCTGAAATGACATTCATATTCTTTATAAATAAATGAATTGCAGCAACCAGTTACTTGTCGTTATTTATTATGAACTTCAACGACCGGTTTCGGGCGCTTGAGTGCCCTTCTTCTGGTCTCTATACAGACAAACAGGTACATTTGTATACAATTAGGCTATAGAACGAATAAAAGTCGATTACAGAAATATGCAGCATTTTGGAACCAAATAGAATGTAATAAAGAGAAGTTCATATAATGGGATGACATTAACACTTACATTTTTGTACTGTTGCTTAATAGATAAACATGCTACTAGTGGAATCAACGCTAAGTGCAAAGATTATGGAATGAATCTTTGCACTTAGCGTTGATTCCACTAGTAGCATGTTTATCTATTAAGCAACAGTACAAAAATGTAAGTGTTAATGTCATCCCATTATATGAACTTCTCTTTATTACATTCTATTTGGTTCCAAAATGCTGCATATTTCTGTAATCGACTTTTATTCGTTCTATAGCCTAATTGTATACAAATGTACCTGTTTGTCTGTATAGAGACCAGAAGAAGGGCACTCAAGCGCCCGAAACCGGTCGTTGAAGTTCATAATAAATAACGACAAGCAACTGGTTGCTGCAATTCATTTATTTATAATCTTAACAGTTGCTGTAATGGATAAAACACTTCATTCATATTCTTACTTGTCACAAATATTTATCCATTTTTTCCGAATATGTCTGGACTTCAGAGGTCATGGTGAAGAAAGAACTTAACAATAGAACTTAAATAATAATTCATCACTTGTCATAAATACATCCTCTTTATTTCTGAAAATAATGTGATAATATTGAACTGAAAGGGAACAGCCACTGTGCTGTCTAAATCAGAAATCCGAGCAGCTAATTTCTTTTCTTTTCTTTCTTTTTTTTTTGCTTATGGGACTTAACTACGGGGTCATCAGTCCCTAAACTTACAAACTACTTATGAACTACTTACGAACTAGGACGGCACAAATATCCATGCCCGAGGGGGGATTCGAACCCCCGACCGTAGTGGCCGTGCTGACCGTGACTGGTGCGCCTCAGTCACCTCGGCCACCGCGGCCGGCACAGCTAATTTCCAGATGCCGTTTTCAATCGTCCCGTAAAACCGTATCGGCCCTGACATGTACACAAGACAGCGAAAAACGGTTTCCGAAATTCAGTTTTTGTGTATCGGAAGTTGGGTCGCATGTAGAAGAAGCAAGTATTACTGTGTGAGTTAGGCATTGTTGTCTGCTGTGTTACTCTGTTGTACATCTCCGTAGTTCCTGATGTTTCCTTTTCCTGCGATGAGTGTACGTAATTGCTGCAATCAGGATCAGCATTAAACATGTCAATGCGTGCGAGGATTTCAATTCCGTTTAGAAACTACATTTAAGCGATACTTTATTTCCGCCCGCCCCCACCCACCCCCGCTAGAGCCATCTAAATTCTACCATATGTATTCATATTAGTGTAAGGGTGTCACGCAAAACTGTAAGCTATAAAAGGGTGTCGTCATGAGGGAAAGTTTGCAAAGCACTGTTCTAGGAGTTTGTTGTTATTCAACAAGAATGCGAGTTCGATTCACATAATACTGCGTAAAGCTGCTTCTAATACGACGTTGTATAGGAGAAACACTGGGAATGGAAGGGTTAATTTCAAACGCATAAGTAATTTTTCCTCCCCGACAACCCAAACGAAATTATTTTTCTGCTGTTCGGCATTCGGCATGACGTTAAAACTTATTACTCCTATATTACTATTTACGAGACTTTTGCAGACAGTATGCAGAATTTATCTTTGAAATCATTTTATAGTGCGAGAGATAACTCACAAAGTATGAGAAAATCAACAAATGTGGTTCATGAAAAGTCGCCCCATCATCCATGATGTTTCTATTTATTACATTCTTACTATTAAATGTATTCGCAGTTTGCACGCATATCATTGAATTTACCTTCGAAATTATAATACGACACATAATTCAGGAGATGTGACGTTAAAACAACGAGATGCACGAAAAACCACCTTATCACGCACGAAGATGTAATTTATTACGTCTTTAATATCAACTACATTCACAACAAATTTCGCAGGCTGCTTCCTAATAGTTAAGTCTACTTACCTCAGAAATTATGTTATTGTAGGATATATTATTCAGGTGATATGACATAAGGATTGAGATACATGGAAACAGAACTGAACAAAGAGTGGGATAGAGGGGGATGTACAGGGGAAAAAGAGATATACCAAGAATGGAATCAAAACAGACGTTGGCAAGGCCATGGAGGTAAGACTAGTATTTCCAAAAACAAGGAAAGGTCCACTAGTGGGGTGTCTTTCTGGAAGTTAAGAATATCGGCAAGGCCCGGTTGCTTCCACTCAACAGTACACATTCACTATTATAGCTCACAATGCGGCCACAGTCTAACATATAGTCACCACACTCCCGCAAATTTTTGTAATACAATGCGACATTAGCGCTCCAAGCGGCCGGCAAGGAACATTTCTGAATACGATACTCGATGAGTGAGAATAGTTTCGTTTATATGGATTCTATGACATTTTTTACTTTAGGGAACGTATGTTAATAACTTGAAAATAGCTCCATATTTGGCTTCTTTTAGATTTCCGAAGATCCCGGTCAAGGTAGGAAACGGCACATTGCTGCACAGTTTATTTACTATTATCTTGTAACCTACAGGCTTTTACTGAATAGTATCATTTACTATTAAAAATAGAAAAATGGCTATGAAACACAAGAAGACCTGCTCTTTGGCAGAAAGACGTCACTTTTCTACTAAAGACCGTTAACGTTTCTTCACTACATTTCCAATAATATAGGTGAGGGTGGAACCTAGGAAAGGAATATAGAAAGTAATAACTACAGTATTTAACATACCAAATAAGCCACCATAACTGAAGCTGAAAGAAAAACGTCACAGACATGGCAAGAAAACGGAAAAGGCAATCAAATTGTTTTAACAAAGAAGAAGCAAATTCCACAGTTGTTGCTACAGCTGAACCACAAATGGCAAGAATCTTCACGATATTGTCTTCTTAAGCTAAAGTAATCACACTCAAAAGAATATGCGATTTTAAGAAATACGAATGAAGCCTAAAATTGAGCGAATCATTACACTCCATGCCAAACTGTGTCAAAAAACTCTTTGTTGTTGTAAGAACAGACAATAATATAAATTTATGTTCATATTCTTTTTATTTTCGGCGGAATGAGTTGCAAATATACAAATTTTCGTTACTATTTGATCAAGACGAATTTGTTCTTTATACCACTGAATCAGTGAAATTCGGCTGTTTTTAAATCAATTTTCCTATTATGTATGTCTTTTCATAGTTTACTAATGCTTGTAACGCAAAAATAGTAATAAATATTTAGTTAATTAAGTACAAAATAATTATAAACAAACGTCACTCAGTCGCCGGCTTGCCCACCACTAGGAGCGCTAGTGTACCTCACAAACGGCTTTTAATCAGATTGCGTGGTTACGGTATATCGCCCCAAATTTGCGACTGGATAGGGGATCTGGATAAGATATCACTATGGCGTAAAAATTGGTAATGGAGTCTAAATAATGAGAAGTGTGAAGTCGTCCACATGAGTACGAAAAGAAATCCGTTAAACTTTGTTTACAAGATAAATCAATCAAAAGTGAAGGCTGTAAACTCCACAAAATACCTAGAAATTAGGTAAACTAGAAAGAACACGTAGATAATGTCGTGGGAAAGCTGAACCAAGACTGCATTTCATTGGCAGAACCTTTAAAAGATGAATGAGAACTACTAAAGCGTATCAGCCGCGCGTACTGGATCGCCGTGTTGCGGAGCGCGCGGCTGTCCGCCGTCGGGGGTTCGAATCCCCCCTCGGGCATGGATGTTTGTGTCGTCATTAGTATAAGGTAGTTCATAGGTAGTTTGTAAGTTTAGGGACTGATGACCCCGCAGTCAAGTCCCTTAAAAAAATAGGGCCAACCAGAGACTGCGTTTTATTGGCAGAACCCTTAAAAGAGGCAACAGAACTACTAAAGAGGCTGCATACACTACGCTTGTCCGTCCTTTTAGGAGTATTGCCTCCCAATGTGGGATCCTTATCAGGTGGGTTTGACGGAGGGCATCGAAAGAGTCCAAAGAAGGGCAGCTCGTTTTGTATACAGGGGAGACAGCGTCACGGAAATCATTACAAAAACGGCGCTTATCGCTGCGGCGTGGGCTACCTTTGAAACTAAAATCGCCAAAATTTTCCTCCGAATGCGAGAATATATTTTTGATTGTCAGATCATCAGAATGAAATACGAGAAATCATAGCTAAGACGGAGAGATTCAGGTGTTATTTCTTCTCGCGCGCTATTCGAGAATGGAATGGGAGATAAAATAATATAACGGTGGTTCGATGAACCCCCTGCCAGGCACCTAAATGTGATTTACAGAGTATGCCATGTGGATGTAGAACTGTCAGTTGGTAACAACTTTCACAGCAGTGAGCGTCGCGACTGTGTATGATAGACTTTGCTGCGGCTGCGTTAGCACACAACGCCATTGGCGCAGCCTCTCAGACGCAGTTGGCGACTACTGGAGTTCCTGTGACGTAACAATGGCGCTGTGTTTGGACAGTCGGTCGCGCGCCGCTTGCTCAGCACTCACCGTGTCGTGTCGTCCACTTTGTCCGGTCGCACCGTAACGACATGTACGCTGTCAGTGCGTGTCCGCCTTATAATACCTCAGCTGTCGGCACTACCCGCATAGGCCGCTACCGGCGAAAGTACAGGAGAAAGCACACAGGGCTATCTGCTAGCGGGCGGGCCCTGCGGGCGCCGACACTACACCTACTCTTCCGGTCCAGCCAGTACAAACGCACTTCCTGAGGAGCTGCTTCAAGCTTTATATATATATATATATATATATATATATATATATATATATATATATATATATATATGAATGAAATAAATCGCAATTTGCGATGTTATGGCTTCATTGTATTAGGTTTAGATGGAATACCAAACTGTGGCGAATGAAAATTTGTGCTCGGCCGGGATTCGAACCCGGGATCTCCTGCTTACTAGGCAGACGCGTAAATAGGCTGTGGTATAGGAAAGAGACAGCGTGGCGAATGGAGGTTTGTGTGTGGCGGGAGACGTGGAAGAGTCCTCTGCAGTCAGGCTGGCCACAGTGTCCTTGGTGGCGAAGTGGTCAACGCGTCTGCCTAGTAAGCAGGAGATCCCGGGTTCGAATCCCGGCCGGGCACAAATTTTCATTCGCCACAGTTTGGTATTCCATCTAAACCTAATACAGTGAAGCCATAACATCGCAAATTGCGATTTATTTCACCTTTTTTTCTTATCTACATCTACATGGGATACTCTGCAAATCACATTTAAGTGCCTGTTGAGAGAGGTCCGTAACTGGAAGGTTGTCGTCAGTTCACAGCTAAAACGGCATTACATGTGGTCGACAGCATGTTGTGGGATATAATGTCAATGCTCTCTACATCTACATATCTACATCTACATACATGTTGCGTCTATTCGGAAAGAACTTACGTCACTTCTGATCCTTCAGTTGTTATTGTTTTCATATTCACAGAAAACATGACTTCAACTGCGAATGGGCAAAGCTGAAAATGGATACCCAGCCGGGATTCGAACCCGGGTCTCCTGCTTTCTAGGCAGTTGCGCTGACCACTACACCACAGTGATCACCGCCCTTGCAAAGACTGCCTAAGCACACCTCCCGTCAGACACAAATCTCCAGCTTTACCCTGCCTGCGGTACTCAAACTCATAGTCACTATGTACTAATTGCCGTAAGAGTAACGGCCAGAAACTTTCCCAACCCTCCCCTCCCCTCCCCACCCCGCCCTACAGGCAATGATCCTTTCGTTAGTGGGGAAGGGTGGGCAAGTTTGGAGCCCTTACTCTTACGGGAATTAGTACATAGTGGCTACGAGTTTGAGTACTGTGGGCAGGGTTAAGCTGGAAATTTGTGTCTGACGGGAGGCGTGCTTAGGTAGTCCTTGCAGGTGTGGTGATCACTGTGTCCCCAGTGGTGTAGGAGTCAGCGCAACTGCCTAGAGAGCAGGAGATCCGGCTTCGAATCCCGGTTGGGTACACAGTTTCAGCTTTGCCCATTCACAGTTGAAGTCATATATTCTGTGAATATGATATCTACATCTACATACATTCTCCGCAATCCACCCAAAAGTGCGTGGTGGGGGGTACTCAGATGCATCCGTTCGAGCCATAATGTCTCTGATCTTGTGGTCTTTACGCAAAATGTAGGTTGGTGGCAGTAGAATCGATCTGCAGTCCGCCCTCTAAAAATTTATTCAACAGTGTTTCTCGAAAAGAACGTCGAGTTCCCTCCAGCGACTCCCAATTGAGTAACCGAAGCATTTCAGTAACACTCGCGTATTGAGCGAATCTACCAGTTACAAACCTCTCCGCCCGCCTATGATGTGCCTCTATATCCTCCTTTAAACCGATCTGATGAAGTCTCCTTTACAGACGAATCACACCTTCCTCAAAATTCTCTCAATAAACAAAAGTCGACCATTGTTCTTGCACAGGACTGTCCTTATATGCTCATTACATTTCATATCGCTGTGCAGTGTTACGCCTAGATATTTGATTGACGCGACTCCGTAAGCAGCAAACTATTAATGCTGTATTCGAACATTACGCGATTGTTTCTCCTACTCATATGCACCATACAGTTTTTTACATTTAGCGAGAGTTCCCATTCCTGACACCGTCTAGAAATTCGGTCCCAGTCATCCTGCATCCTACTACAGTCATCAGATGCCAACACCCACCTGTACACCACAGCATCATCAGCAAACAGCCGCAGATTGCAACTTACTCTATCTGTCAAGTCATTTATATAGATAGAAAATAATAGTGGTCCTATCACACTTCCCTGAGGCACCCCTGACGATACCCTAGTCTCTCATTAACACTCACCATCAAACACAACAGATTGTATTCAACAACGTAAGTAGTCTTCGAGACAATTATATATTTGGGTACTTATTTCATAAGCTCGTACCTTCCTTAGCAGTCTGTAGTGCGGTACCCTGTCAAAAGCGTTTCGAAAATCGAGAAATATGCAGTCTGCCTGTTGCCCTTCATCCGTAGCACCCAAGATGTCATAAGAGATAAGTGCAAGCTGGGTTTCTCACGATCGACTCTTACTAAAGCCGTGGTGATGCTTAGACAGAAGGTTTTCTGTCTCAAGAAACGTTACTATATTAGTACTGAGAATATGTTCAAGAATTCTACAGCATACTGATGGTAATGATATAGATGTGTAATTTCGTGGGTTCGTTCCGTTGCCTTTCTTATACACGGCAATTACTTGATGCTCTCTCCAGCCTCTTGGAACTTTGCGCTGCATCAAAGATTCACGATAATTGCAAGCTAAGTAAGGGGCCAATGCCACTGAGTACTCTTTGTAGAACCGGATCGGTACCCAATGTTGACCTGGTGAATTGTTTGTTTTCAACTCTATCAGCTGCTTCTCTAATCCAACTATGCCTATTACTAGTCCTCCATTTGGAAGGTTAGTGTAACCATCACAAGAAGGTATGTTTGCATGGTCCTCCTGCGTGAATGATTTCTTAAATAATAAATTTATAACTCTGACCTTCATTTTACTGTATTCTATCACCACCCCAGAATCATAAACTAGTGGCTAGATAGAGACCTTTGATTCTCTTATCGATTTTACATAGGACCAGTATTTTCTCGGGTAATTACGTGTGTAATTATTGTATGCTTCTCGCTTTGCTCTGTAGAGTGGTATCACAGATCGACATTACTAAAAGGTTATCACACACAGGACGGCTTCCAGGTCGAAGAAGAATCTGATTTGAAATTAGTCGAGATATTAAAAATTTTAAAAAATTGACAATATTCGTGTAATTCAGTGAAACGTGTCGAGACTTTTGAACATCATCGCAATTACGACTTCGTCCAAAGTTTCGAGGACATGTATCGCAAAGCTCAGCGGTACATAGTTTGGGAGGTGACTATTTCGAAGAACAGTAAAGTAGATGTAGTAGTAGTTGTTGTTGTAGGGCCGATTAACAGCGAGGTTATCAGCGCCCATACAGAAATCTCGTGGGAAAATGAGTAAAAACAAACGAGAAACGAGTCCTGAGAAAAATCGAGAGCTGTCAAAAAAAAAAAAAAAAAAAAAAAAAAAAAAAAAAAAAAAAAAAAAAAGCCTCCGTTTCCTTTCTGATATACCCATAAAACTTGATTAACTCATGTAGCGACATGGACTTGTGCACCCAATGTAAAACTGTTCAGTAAAAGCAAAAAAATTAATGGGCAGTCATAGGTGTAAATGACTAGCTGGCCAGTAATAAAAAAGTCAACCTGATGATACCTCAATAATGTTGCTCTAAAATTTTAGGGAGTAAGACTGAGGAGGCACAAAATTTTATAAGACGGATCACAGTCATTGGATCGTAGAGGGCAGATATCTCGTTAAAAGAGCTGCCGCCCTTTGATCTGAATATAAAACAAATTCAACTAAAATGCGATGATGACATTACCTGACATTGCAGGTTTTGGAGGCGATCTAAAAGTTTAATATTCTTCAAAAGTGAAACTCCAAGATCGCGAAATACTTATTTAATGACGACCGGTTTCGGAGAACTGTGCCACCATAATCTGCTCATATGACATGTTATAAGTTGGGAATTAAATAATATTAAATAATATGTGCAACATAGCACTTTGTCTAAATATACGTATACATAAATGAAACCATCACAGCTTGTATGTTCCACTGTAATATGTGCGCCATATTTTATAAAGGTAATACCTTCATTTTTCTATCTGCCGATATGGAGACACTAAACTGGGAGGGGGTTCAGGTTTAGGGCGTGAATTGTGACCCAGATATACATCCAGCTACATAAGCTCTGGAGTGGAATCAGAAGAAGTATCTTGTATAAGAACTTCGATATGGTCTGAAGGTATACTACTGGACTTAAGTTGCGGCTGGGACTTACCGGATGCCTTTTTCAACTTCATTGGTTTGTGGTGGCTACAGTATATGTGGTAGCGGCCATGATGGATTTTGGGTATTATCTACCAATGAAGTTGCCAGTGGATCAACAAAGCTGGTAATTGTAGCTTTCTCTGAAGTGTTTGATGGAGGTACAGGCACTGAATCAACCGCGACTTTTCAAGTGCACTGACAAGCACAAGTGTTAGTGGCAACACTAACGACCTCCGTTTGTGTCGAAGCATCAGTTTTCTGAACCAGCTTTTGAAGAACAGCAGTGACGGAGTTGGAAAATGCTGGAGGTTGCGTGGCCTTAAAGATATTCTTGGCTTCTGCTTAGAAAATGTGCTTAGTAGTTTTAATATCTTGAATCTTCTTTTTTTTTCAGACAAGCGCTGCATTCCCTCCTCCACACAGGATGTTCCCCAGAACAGTTCACACACTTTGGAGGTGTCGAACAAGAGTCCCTGTCATGGGCAGGTTTAACACATGAACCACAGATGGATACTCCATTACATCCCTTCGCTGTGTGCCCATAGCGCTGGCATTTAAAGCAGCGCATGGGATTTGGGGCGTAAGGTCTTTCGTTTAGTCGCAGAAATCATGATTTAACATGCTCAGGGAACTATGGACTATTAAATGTGAGGATAATCTGATTTCTGTAGTTCTCCATCCACCTTTTTCATTATGTGTTGCACATCAGTGATGCCCTCTTGTGCCCATACAGCCTTTAATGCTTCTCCGGGAATGTCCAGGTGACAACTCCTTTTCTGTAATTCGGAGTGTTGTGTAGTTCTGTCTCAATGGGATATTCCCCAAAGAAAGTAGCTTTTTGAAGGTTTGAAGCTTAAAGGTAAAGCAGTCAACAATCCGAAGATTGGTTTGAACACCAGAGTGCTTTACTGGGCATGGAGGTGGTATGCCGTTGCCTTCCTTCGACCTTCGAACTGACTTACCCAGCCAGTGGTAGGGGGACCTACAGTTTAACGTGGGTTCTGAACCACGGTGCTACTCGGTATTTTTCACATTAGCAACACTGCCAGAGGTGAAAGAAATGGAAAGTGACGGATAAAAATCCCAGGACCTAGCGGGGATCGAACCCGAGACCTTTGGATTTGTATTCTGGCACTCTATCACTGTGAGAGCTAAATGTTTCTATTAGCAGAGTTCCATTGCGCAAACGCTAAACTGATTTCAATGAGCCAGCAATTCCTTCCAAACTCATTTCAATGCCGACACTTTCTCGAAACTACCTTACTTCCTTTTTATGACTAAAAACACATTCGGATTACCAGCATGCGTTCTGTTACAATTACTGAAAATCGTTTTGGATACTCCTTGTTCCGGAGGACTGGATAGCCGTTCCTTTTTTGCTGGCTGGGCGTTAGTACCTCTCAGTGGTGCATACATCCCACTAGTAGCTTTAAAATTACTCGATACTTCCATCTCGGCCCCACGAGCAGCTAGGGAACTAAATGTCCACCTAGACAAAGCCCCGCATGCCTAGGCAAGCCTTATACAACTGAGGTGCGGCAGTATCCCCAGAGGTTGCTCGCTAGCGACTGTTCCACCTGAACAACCATGCATCCCATCAGCATTTAGCACACCTTAGGATAGAGGGGCTTTTTACAGAGATATTTCCTTCCTCGCGACTCAAGCCTAGATCCCCATTCCCCGGTACACACAACGTTCCACCGCCGGGTCACACGGTGGTCGTTGAAGCGTTCAAATGTTCAAACGTTTGTAAATCTATCGGACCAAACTGAGTGGTCATCAGTCCGTAGCGCACAAACTACTTAAACTAAGGTAAACTAACCTAAGGACAACACACACACACACACACACACCCATACTTCAGGGAGGACTCGAACCTCCGACGGCGAGCAACCGCGCGCTCCACAGCGAGGCGCCTTAGACCGCTCGGCTACTCCAACGCGGCCGCTGAAGCGTGCCCGGAGGTTACGGTGTCAGAAGACTAGCGACGCTTACCAGTCCCCAGCTCAGGAACCCGGGTTCGCCAAGCCCGTACTCAGCAAATTAATGCTGAGCCCCTTGAGGGGTAGGTAACTGAAGTTCATAGTTCATCTATGTTTACAAGACTAATCACAGAACTTTATTGTGAGTTTGAATTTAAAGGGATATTTTTCTTAATTAAGGTAACATGTAGGTTTACTTGAGTAGGTGATCTGCATTTAAAATTTAGTCAGACATAACATCTTTCCCACACAAAACTTTATGGTGAGAGGTTTTATTAAAAGGGATATTTTTCTTACTTAAGGTAACATGTAGGTTCACTTGAGTAGGTAATCTGCATTTAAAATTTAGTCAGACATAACATCTTCCCCACAGAAAACATTATGGTGAGAGGTTGTATTTAAAGGGATATTTTTCTTAATTAAGGTAACATGTAGGTTTACTTGAGTAGGTAATCTGCATTTAAAATTTAGTCAGACATAACATCTTCCCCACACAAAACTTTATGGTGAGAGATTGTATTTAAAGGGATATTTTTCTTGATTAAGGTAACATGTAGGTTTACTTGAGTAGGTAATCTGCATTTAAAATTTAGTCAGACATAACATCTCCCCACACAATACTTTATGGTGAGAGGTTGTAATTAAAGGTATATTTTTCTTAATTCAGGTAACATATAGGTTTACTTTCGAAGGTAATCTGCATTTAAAATTTAGTCGGACATAACATATTCCCCAGCACGCTTTCAACTATTTACTATTAATTTCTTTTTTGAAATAAGAAAATGTGTTTTCAATTGTTACTACTGGAGAAGATAAGCATTTCACAGAATTGAGCAGGCTGGCAAGAAAATTAAGACGTCATGGTAAGGAGGCCGCTGAACAGTTACCAGTGTGAGCCGGCAGGAACCGGCGACCCCCTGTGGTCAGAGCCACTTAGCTAGTTCAGCAGCTGGCCGCCACGGTGCTCGTGAAACTCGATGCTCGCTGGAGATCGAGTGACATTTCTGGAAATAAACAAGGCGCATACTCCGACATCCATGACTACAGCGTGCCGCAAATCCTTTAATATTCAACTCACTTGCCATGGTAGTTAATGAGAAAGTCACAATGTTTAATATGTTCGTAGAGGTAACAACATTACACATCTGAATGAAACGGAATTAATACGCCGTATATGGTGCCACAATTAGAGACAATTTAATGACTTTATATCGCTATCAAGATCAAATTCATTCAACATTTTCTCCCTCGCATTTCTGTGTGTCTCATGTCATATTACATGACGCTGTGCATTGAATATTTAGTTTGAAACCACACAGTTCAATTTATCTTTTAAGATATCTCAATTCCTTTTTTCTATGTTTGTCAGAAGGCCTTGAAGCTAATATCGGGACGTTTTTTTTTTTATTAATGACAGACTATCTGGGATCTGTGAAAGCAGGAACTCTCTGTTTTCTGCTTTTAATTTAGAATACAGCAATGAGAAATGCTTAACGTAGACAAGTCTGCTGCAGGGAAGCACCTGGAATTTACCACAGCGCCTGCTCCTCTTGACGTGTCTTCTTTGGAGTTACCTGAATGAAGACCTCAACAGAAGCTACCTCTTACTGTATGTTGTCGCATAATGAGATTTGCGCCACACCATGACTGCTACACACACACACACACACAAACATATCAATTGTTTACGTAAATGACCTGACGTTACATTCTTTTCTAAAAATCTATACTTATCATTGTTATAGAAATGAAGTTAACATATTGAATTTGAAGCGCTGGTACTGTAACTATTCCTTAAACCTTTTCCCAAATTGACTGGGATGGGAACAGATGTAGAAACAATTGAACACTTTATTAAAAATTATTACGTTAAGGATTTACTAAACGATTCTTCAAAATTCTCGGCAGTAATAGTCATTCTAAGAACAAATCCGTTGAAGTAAATTATTATTCAGGACGCAAGTAATTAAATACCAATTGTAATAGATTTAGCACTTGTAAACCCATTTGTTCTGGTAATTATAGATCCCGATACCATTCACGAATGTGACAGTAGAACTGCCTCTGTTCATTTATTGTTATATTCACAGGTTACTGCAATGTAGAGTATGTTATGAAAATGCTTTGTCGTACGTTTGACTTTTTTGTCTGTCCATTATGTCAAATTACTTCTGTTTGTAAAAGTTTCGTGATAGCAATGACTTGTAGCATTGTGTAATTGTTCATGTTTTATATGAATTTACTTACTAATATTTCCTCAGGTTGCTTGAAATACACTAAACAGTTCAGCATAGGATGTTTGTGGCAGGATTTTGCTGTTGTCTTAATATTAACAAATTTTAGTTATGTAAGCAAACCGACACTGCTCTAATCGTAATTTTTATACACGTATGTACGTGTAGTCATGTGGGCCGGGAATGTCTCCAGTGGGAAGGAACTTATACAAGGGGAATATTGCCGAGTATATTTCTTTGTCCCGGGAAGATTACAAAAAATTGGGAATCTATGAAAATTTTAGATTTTCAAGTTTTAAAACGTATTAACAGTTAAAGAACCTTATAACTAGGTTAACTAAGTAAATTCATACATTTTAATCCAGGGTTTATCATTCTCTGCATTAATTTCCTTGCTAATTCCATAATAATTTGAAATATACGCTAGGGCTACAATTTTCCGGCGAGTTCAATGTCCACACTTCTCTTAGTGCAACAAACTTGCAAAATATTTCTCTGGAGGCGTAATTCTCAACCGGCCGTCATCTGTAGTATTTTTTTTTTTTTTTTAATTTTTCCAAATGAATGACTAGAAGTGTCACTTGCAGAATTCAAAGAATCCTCAATTCCTGTGATGAATTATGATTTATACAAATTTATTTTCTAAAACATCGCTATCAATTTCAATTTTAGAATCTTAATATTTTACAATGTTCTATGTTCATAAAATCACTTGTATGTTCAAGTAAATAATAAATCTTGACGGGTTTATTTGCATAATTGTTACCCAAAATGCCATTTTCATTCACTAATGTTTACAAATTTCACACCATTTTCTTTTTAACTTTATAGCCTAAACTATCACTAACATTGACAGAAAACCTAACAAACTGAATAAACAAACGTCCCTGTGTATTTCAGTATTTAGTAGCTACTCACTAGATGGCATATCAATATTATAAGTTCTGTTTTTCTAAAGGTTTATAATTTCGAGGTTGGCAGTTCTAGGAAATGCATGAATCCTAAATTTCGATGCTTGGTAGTTCTAAGGCTAATTCTTTGATATTTATAATATTGAAAACCGGAAAGTGTGTTTATTTCAAACAAGGAGGTTAAGTCCAACTCCATATAAGAATACACCTATGTAAATATTTTATTTGTAATTTAAAATATAAAGTAGAAGTGCTCACATAAATAACTATTAAAATAAAAAATCTAGGTACTTAAATTGATAATAACCATAGCTTAGCTCTTAACTGCTGACGTGCGGTGTGTGACTATAAGCGTTTTCAATCACGTGATTTAAAAGTTAATTACTGCCTTAAACCCATTAATTAAGTTTTGATAAGTATCTGGCTAATTAATCTTAAATTCCTGGGAATTTATCAATTTTGGAAATATTGCCAGTAATATACCCTGGGAAATTTGCTAACTTACAAATTGCCGGGAATTTCACAACTGTATGTACATGTCATATAAATGTTTGTAAGGGTAATTTTGATTTATAATGAATAATCTGTTACACCTATTATTTGTGAAAATTGTACATTTATGTTACGAAAACTGAATTCAATAATTATATGGTATCAACTTCTTTCTGGAACATTCTTGAAACCAATACTGTCTATAAACCGCGGCCGAGACTCAAGTAGTCAGTCAGTCTTTTTATGGCTCAGTTTGTGTAAACTCAACTGTCTTTGTTATGTGAACAGTCACTGTTGTAATAAAAATTTATAATTGACGCAACATTTGAAGTTCCTACGTCTTTCAAAAAGCCCTGACAATATTATAAATAATGATTACAAGACGTAAGCAGTTTGGGCGACGGCGTGTCTGATAACTACCATGTAATGTGATATACTATTTTCAAGTTATTGTGGCAGTTTATATATTATAATATAAACTTACTGAGTTATACAATCATGATAAAGAATTTCACATGAATCCAGCATTATTTCTGGCACTGCTGACCCTTTAAATTACACATTAATACAGTTAGTTAACCTAACAAATAAGAAGGAAATAATTTAACAGTAACACGAAATTAAATCACACTTCGTTTACAAATGGCCATTAGGTTTCTGTTCAGTGATCGAGCAAGAACAGTCTGACTAAGCTAAGCAATTAATCACAAATCAGTAGCAATGATGTGTTATGCAATCAGACAGAAACATCTCTTTTTAACAAAAAGTATGTTATGACTCCGGGTCACAACCACTCACAGAGAACGAACTAATCACTACAAATGTAACGCAGCCACTGACAATACACAATGTTCCTGACTCCAACGGGGTAGCTGCCTGAAACAACTTAGGTTTAGCAAGTCATAATCAGAATAATAGTAAATACACGAGTTTTGCCTCCAAAGGCTAACACTGCGGGCACAGAATCTGCCCCTAAGTAAACAATAGTTGTACAGGATACACATTATACACATTTAAATTTATATAATAAACTTGACACCGGTATCAAATCACAGTCAGTGAGCTGCTTGAAGAAACTGTACATGCCGCCTACCGTCGCCACTAAGTTTTTAAAACTGCAGTAACAGCATGGAGAATTACCGCACAAGCAGCCTAGTGACGCCCTAGTGACCAGTAAGAACCGTTTCCAGCAGAGCACATTTTTCACACGTCTCTTGTTCACACTACAAGTGTACGCGCCTCAGCCAATGTGACTTGAATCCAGTGTACAATTACAACCAGAACAATCACACCGACAGCTTCCGACATCATTCACTTTAATATGTCAGCACATATCCGAACATCACAAAATGTTCAAATGTTTGTAGAGCTTATGGGACTTAACTGCGGGGTCATCAGTCCCTAAACTTACAAACTACTTATGAACTATAATGAAATAAAAGGTTTCCGCTTGGAAGGCAATGTGAGATGTTTCTTTTATTAAATTTCAAAACATATCGATTTCGTCCCTATGATGGGACATCATCAGTGCAGAATTGCAAGTCATGATAACCTATGTGCTCTGCTTAAAACATTTTTACCAGCCATGTGATCAAAAAAAAAAATAAAAAAATAAAAACATTTAAAAGGTCTTACCGCTACAAGTCACAAGAATAAAATCTTGTGACTTGTAGCGGCAAGACCTTTTAAATGTTTTTTTTATGACATGGTTGATAAAAATGTTTTAAGCAGAGCACATTGGTCATCATGACTTGCAATTTTTCACTGTTGATGTCGCATCATAGGGACGAAATCGATATGTTTTGAAGTTTAATAAAAGATACATTTAACATCGATAACCTTTTATTTCATTATATTTCTGTGGTCGGCTGGCACAAATAAGTTACTTATGAACTAGCTAATCCTAAGGACGGCACACTGCGATCGGGGGTTCGAATCCCCCCTCGGGCATGGATATTTGTGCCGTCCTTAGTCTTAGTTATTTCATAAGTAGTATGTAAGTTTAGGGACTGATAACCCCGTAGTTAAGTCCCATAGACTTTACAAACATTGGAACTTTTTTAAGGACGGCACAAATATCCATGCCCGAGGGGGCATTCGAACCCCCGACCGTAGTGGCCGTGCAGACCGTGACTGGAGCGCCTCAGTCCCCTCGGCCACCGCGGCCTGGCCGAACATCACAGAGAGTAAGACGAGTAGCCTAAAGCGTATACTCGCTGCTGACTTTCAAGTCGTAAGAAATAAGCAGCCCGACTGTCGCTAATTCGCTCTGCATCGACAGTGGTTCGAGGCTACACCGTCTAGAGCCGGCATGGCCAAACACCGCCCTCGCCGTGTCCTCGCCGCAGCCTGCGAGCGGCCTTTGCCGCGCCCCTGCCCCGCGCACTGTGCGCAGCGGCGTGTGGGGCACTGGCAACACAGGGTTGCGGCCGGGGCAATCAGCCTATCCAACTCGGGTGCTTCGCGAGCACCGGTGGGCACCGGGAAAAGCACCGGTGCTCTGCTGCAGCAGTCGGTGGGGTCACAATCTGACATACACAGTCGCGACACTCACTGCTGTTGTTTCCAACGGACAGTTGCTGCGGCACTAGCGCTCCTAGCGGTGGGCGAGCTGCCGAAGTAGTGATGTTTGTTTATAATCGCTTTTGTACGTAATTAACGAAATACTTACTATAATTTTTCCGTTACAAGCATTATTAAAATATCGAGAGACAAACATAATACGGAAATTAATATAAAAACAGCCTCATTTAAATGATTCAATGGTATAAAGAACAACTGTCATTAACAAATACTTACGAATGTGTGTATATTTGCAGCTTATTCCGCTAAAAGTAAGTTGCATATAAACATAATGGTATAATAAATTTCTATTATGGTCTGTTCTTACTATGACAGTGTTTTTGACGTGTATCAATTCGGTACGGAGTCTAATGATTCTCACATTTTCACAAGTCACTCGTCTTTCTTATACGTGCATATTCTTATAAGTGTAATTACTTTAGCTTTAAAAAAAAAACAAATGTTTTGATGTTCTTGCCGTTTGTGGGTCAGATGTAGCAACAATTGTGGAATTGGGTTCTTCTTTGTTGGAAAACAGTTTGGTTGCTTTTATCGTTATATTGCCATTTCTGTGACGTTTTTCCTTCAGTTACAGCTGTGATGGTTGATTTGGTATGTTAAATACCGTATTTATTGCATTCTATATACGTTTCCTATGTTCCACCCTCACCGATTTTACTGGAATTGTAATGAAGAATACTCAACGTTCCTGCGCAGAAATTGATGTCTCTCTGCAAAATGGCATATCTCCTGGTGTTTTGGTCTTTGCTGGACATTTTTATTTATAATGAACAATGAAATTACTCATTTAAAGCCTGTGTGTTACAGGATGATTGTAAATTAACTATCCTGTAATTTACCGTTTCGTACCTTATCAGGGATCCTGTGAAACCTAAGAAATACAAATGGGGAGCTATTTTTAAATTATTACCTATTTATAAGGCACTACATACGTTCCCTAATGTAAAATGTATGCTGAAGTCAATCTAAACGATACTATTTGCACTCATCAACTATCGTATTCAGAAATGTAGCTCGCCGGCCGCTTGGAGCGCTGCTATCGCAGCGTATAACAAAAATCTGCGGGAGTGTCTGTATATGTTAGACTGTGGTGGTGTGTAGTGTGGCACGAGAGGCAAGCACAGCGCATCAGGGCAGAGGTAGCAGGGGAACGTGCTGACGACGCGCGGAGCGAGGCGAGGGCCGTGTTGTTTGTGAATTATTAAAACCACTAATAATGATGTCAGTTTTTGTTTATAGACAGAAAGTTTTATTGTGCGCCTTATTTTATACAAATTTTCAACATTCTTTGTTGATTTTTCGCATCGCATTGATGAAACTAATTTTCTCATTGTAAAATGTAAACTTTCACGGCCGGAATGGTCAAAATTACTAAAAATTTCCGTGCTGTTATGCCGTGGTCTAGTGGATTTATTATTAAAACCAAACGTTTCGTCCCCGACTGCGGAGGACATTCTCAAGGGGGATCGTGGCACTTTTGAAGAAGAAATGTAACAGTCTTCCACCATCTACATCTACATCTACATAGATTCTCTGCAAATCACATTCAAGTGCCTGGCAGAGGGTTCATTAACCACTTTCATAACTTTTCTCTACCGTTCCATTCTCTAACAGCGCGCGGGGAGAAAGAACACCTAAATCGTTCCTTTTTCGATCTGATTTATCTTATTTTATTGGGATGGTCATGTCTCCCGAAGTAGGTGGATGCTAGCAAAATATTTTCACATTCAGAACTAAAAGTTGGTGATTGAAACTTCGCAAACAGATCACGCCGCAATGTATAACGTCTTTCTTTTAATGATTTCCACCCCAATTCTTGCAACATTTCCGTGACACTCCACCCCCCCCGTAACGTGATAAAACAAAACGAGCTGCCCTTCTCTGAACCTTCTCAATGTCTTCCGTCAGTCCCACCTGGTGAGGGTCCCACAAGGGGCAACAGTACTCCAGGAGAGGACCCACAAGTGTGATGTAAGCAGTCTCTTTGGTGGGGCTGTTACATCTTCGAAGCGTTCTGCCGATGAAACGTAACCTTTGGTTCGCTTTCCCCACAATATTTTCTATGTGTTCTCTCCAGTCAAAGTTGTTCGTAATTGTAACTCCTAGGTATTTGGTAGAATCTACGACCTTAAGGTTTGACTGATTTATCGCGTAATTGAAGTTCAACGGATTTCTTTTAGTGGTCATGTGTATTACTTCACAAGTTTCTTTATGGGACGACATTAACGGACGGAGGCAATCGGCAACGACGAATTGCGCGCGCATGTCAAAAACATCTGACGTCACACTACTGCGCGCGAGCCCTTGTAAATGGAATTTGGCTCAGTAGCTCAGTAGCGAGCCAGGGTGTGAATCGGACATCCAAAAGTGCCACGATCCCCCTTGAAAATGTCCTCCGCAGTCGGGGACGAAACGTTGGGTTTTAATAATAAATCCACTAGACCACGGCATAACAGCCCAGAAATTTTTAGTGATTTTTAATTTTCTCATATTAGGTACAATAGTTATGGCAGTTTCCTGAAGAGGGGCAGCAGCCTTTTCAGTAGTTACAGGGGAAACAGTCTGGATGATTGACTGAGCTGGCCTTGTAACATCAGATAACATGGCTTCGCTATGCAGTTACTGCGAACGGCTGAAAGCAAGGGGAAACTACAGTCGTTACTTTTCCCGAGGACATGCAGCTCTACTGTATGAAAATATGATGATGACATCCTCTCGGGTAAAATATTCCGGAGGTAAAATAGTCCCCCATTCGGTTCTCCGGTCGGGGACTACTCAAGAAGATGTCGTCATCAAGAAAAACAAAACAAAAAAGCATTGTACAGGTCAGAGCGTGGAATGTTATAATCTTTAATCGCGTAGGTAAGCTAGAAAATTTGAAAAGAGAAATGGATAGGTTAAACTTAGATATGGTAGCGATTAGTGAACTTAGATGGCAGGATGAACAGGATTTCTGGTCAGGTGAGTACAGGGTTATCAATACAAAATCAGTTGGTGGTAACGCAGGAGTAGGCCTAATAATGAATAAGAAAATAGCAATGCGGGTAAGTTACTATGAACAGCATAGTGAAAGCATTATCGTAGTTAACATAGACACGGAGCCAACACCGACCACAGTAGTGCAAGTTTATATGCCAACCAGCACCGCCGACGATGAGGACATCGAAAAAATTTATGAGGAGATAAAAGAAATCATTCAGAAAGTTGAAAACTTGATTGTGATGGAGGACTGGAACTCGGTAGTAGGAAAGGTAAGAGAAGGAAATATAGTAGGTGAATATGGAGTGGGAAAATGGAATGAAAGAGGAGTTCGCTTGGTAGAATTTTGCGCAGAGCTCAATTTAATGCTCACCAACACTTGGTTTAATCATCATAAAAGAAGGCTGTATACGTGGAAGTGACCAGGAGATACTAGAAGGTAGCAGATTGACTTTATAATGGTAAGGAATAGATTTAACCAGTTCTAAACTGTAAGACATATCGAGGGGCAGATATACACTCTGACCATAACTTATTGGTTATGAACTGCATATTAAAACTTAAGAGACTCCAGAAAGGTAGAAAGGTTAGGAGATGGACTGTGGACAAATTGAAGAAACCAGAGGTCGTTGGGAGTTTCAGAGGGAGCATTAGGCAAGGATTGGCTGAAACGGGGGAGAGTAATACAGTAGAAGAAGAATGGGTAGCTCTGAGATATAGGTTAGTGAAGGTAGCAGACGACCATAAAGGCAGAAGGACAAGGCCTAATGGAAATCCCTGGATAACACAGGATATACTGAACTTAATTGATGAGAGGAGAAAATATAAAAATTATGCAAGTGAAACAGGAAGAAGGGAGTACAAACGTCTGAAAAATGAGATTGACAGGAAGTGCAGACTGGCTAAGCACGAGTGGCTAGAGGACAAATGCAGAACCGTAGAAGAATACATAACTAGGGGAAACATAGATACCGCCTACAGAAAAATAAAAGAGATATTTGGAGACAAGAAAAGCAGTTGTATGAATATCAAGAACTCGGATGGAAAACCGGTACTAAGCAAAGAGGGGAAAGCTGAACTGTAAAAGGAATATATACACGGCCTTTACAAAGGAAATAATTTAAATGTTAGGAAGTCCTTTCTGAAAGCATTTGTCTGGAGTGTAGCATTGTATGGGAGTGAAGCGTGGACGATAAGGATTTCAGATAAAAAGATGATAGAAGCTTTCGAAATGTGATGCTACAGACGAATGATGAAAATTAGATCGG
Organism: Locusta migratoria; assembly: GCA_026315105.1. NCBI lineage: Eukaryota > Metazoa > Arthropoda > Insecta > Orthoptera > Acrididae > Locusta > Locusta migratoria. The sequence continues at coordinate 318,749,618 of CM048747.1, read as the reverse complement.
TAGATCACTTACCTAATGAGGAGGTGCTTCACCGAATCGGGGAGAAAAGGAATTTCTAGCATATCCTGACTAAGAGAAGGGATAGATTGGTTGGACACATTCTGAGACATCAAGGAATTCACAACTTAGCATTAGAAGGGGGCATGTGGGGTAAGAATCGTAGAGGGAGACCTAGGGACGAATATAGTAAGCAGATGCAAAAGAATGTAGGTTTCAGAACGTATTCTCAGATGAAGAGACTTGACCAGGACAGAGTAGGGTGGAGAGCTGCATCAAACCAGTCTGCGGACTGAAGACCATAACAACAACTACAGTTTTGACAGTTACAATTCGAAATGCAGCTTGCAACAATTCATTAAAATTGACCTTGTTTTTATTTCGTTAATATTCATAATTGGAAACATTTTTTCACAAAGGAACGTTGCTCAGAACATTGCAACACTTTAGGGCAAGGACATGAATCCTCAGGAATTCTTGTTCAAATGTTTGTTAAGCTTAAGGGATCTAACTTCGGGGTCATCAGTCCCTAAACTTACAAACTACTTATTAACTACCTTATACTAAAGACGACACAAACTTCCATGCCCGAGGGGGGGGGGGGGTGCATTCGATCCCACGACGGGTCACGGCCTCGTGCATTGTAGCATAGCGCCTCAATGCGCTCGGTTGCTCCGCAGCGGCGTATTCTTGTTAATCAAAGGCTTTATATAAAATAATTGAAAACAGTACTGTAGTCTAATGGTAATAGTGGTCTGTCGAAATTGAATTGTACTGTAGTTCTGTCAGCTTAGTTTGGATACTTGATGGGGCGTCTTCTGCGTGCACAGGAAGAGGCATCATAAAAACGTTTCAGTGCAGTTTCATTTTATTTCTTCAAATCTATCTTAGAAATTTTCATGTAATAACTGTGTACGCCCGGATGTGGCCACAAGTACAATTAAAAAAAAAAAAAGGTATTTTTTTGTTTTCTTCAGATCGTGGCAATACTGCTTTTAATTTAGTAATCAGTTCCCTTCTGTCTGTTCCTTCAATCCCCTCTTGTGTTACGGAATGTTTATTTTCGTAATGACAGCTCTTTTATATTTGCGGTAGAATGTTATATTAAGCACTAGCTGAAAACCCGGCGGCTGGCCGCGGTAGTCGATGGGACTGAGGCGCTCCAGTTATGGCCTTCACGGCCACTACGGTCGGGGATTCGAATCCCCCCTCGGGCATGGATATTTGTGCCGTCCTTAGTATTAGCTAGTTCATAAGTAGTTCGTAAGTTTAGGGACTGATGACCCCGTACTTAAGTCCCATAAGCTATACAAACATTTGAACATTTTTGAAAACCTGGCTTTGCCCGGGTATTTATTAATTTATTCCTGCTTTGAGTTATTACGTCTCCTATCCTTTCTCTCTCTGTCCATCTCCTTTTTTTTCTAACAACATGTTATATTTATCTGAGAATAAATAAGAAATAATGTACAAAATTGTAAGTATCCAAATAAAGAAAGATAGTAATCAAAACAAATGACATAAAATGCGAACGCTCTCATATTCATTGAGTTATATGTTGTACAATTGCTTAATTTTGCAGATATGTATTCATTTGTATAAGTGCTGTATGTCTACATTAAAAGAAATTTCTGTTTTTACTGCTTTATTTATTTATTCTTATATTTCCTTATTCGTATGCTTATCCTTACAGGGAAAGAGCAGAAGACATTGTAGCACGCATAGACAAAAGATATGGTGTGTGGCATCAAGTTTCGCTGTGTGTAACCTCCTTGCTATAGAGTCGCAAATTTTTATCACTGGCCTTCAGTACGAATTTTTTTTATAATTTGACGACTTTCAACCACAATATCTGCCACCCCCTTACAGCTATCGGCATGGAACTGCTATGGTGTACAACGGGAGACTTCGGACAACAATTACACACATACCTTTCGTTTGCGTTCTGTAGTTTTCGCAGCAGAGCGAAATATTAACACACACACACACACACACACACACACACACACGTAGAATTTTACATACACCGATAAATTTCCATCCCAATATATTCCACCCTTTTATCATTATCAACCATTAAGCAATAATGCAACCAATAAAACCATTTTCAAAGAGTAAGTATAATTTTCAAAGAGTAATTATTGTTCCGCATTTCGCGTTATATTCTTCAAATTACTAAATATGTATCAGATCGCTATAAAACCGTGCCTACAACCTTCCTCAGGTAAGTTAGTAACTGTACAAATATTTAAGTCTCTGCGTCTTGTCGTTCGGACGTGATAAGCGTACACCGAACAGACATTCACATTAATATATATAGATAAATAGCTATCCGATCGCCATAAAACCGTGCCTAAAGCCTTCCCCGGGTAGACATTAGTAACTGTACAAATTTTTAGCTCTGTATGTCTTGTGGTTCAGACGTGATAAACGTGCACTGAACAGACACTCACGTTTATGGATATAGATTGTGGTTTACAATCAGGCTTAAATAATCTTCGTATTAAGCATTAAAAATGTTAAACATAAATCCTAACCTTTTCTGTTCGTGCTAAACTTCCGCGAGATAGATTAACAGTGTCATATTTTGGTAAGACTCAGAACGGATATCCAGCGCATCCAATAATATGCGAGAGCGAGCGCTGTCTCTGTCACACACATGCTGAGACACGGCGAGCAGACAGTGGTGGGGGAAAGCACCGGGACCGCATGGCGCGGCACTGGGGCGCGCAAGCACCGAATGCTCGTGTTGGAGAGGCCTGGACTACAGTGTACTCCGTCCTCGTGGTGCGGGCGTTCCCGCCGGGCGAAAATGTTGGCCATTCACACAAGGTTGGCGCCGGTGGCTACACCTAGAACGTGCTGACACGAGGAAAGTTTCCAACCGATTTCTCATACACTAACAGCAGTTGACCGGCGTTGCCTGGTGAAACATTGTTGTGATGCCTCGTGTAAGGAGGAGAAATGCGTACCGTCATGTTTCCGACTTTCATAATGGTCGGATTGTAGCCTATCGCGATTGCTGTTTATCGTATCGCAACACTCCTGCTCGCGTTGGTCGCGATTCAACACCTGTTAGCAGAAAATGGAATCGGTGGGTTCAGACGGCAGTACGGAACGCCGTACTGGATCGCAACGGCCTCGTATCACTAGCAGTCGAGATGGCAGGCATCTTATCCGAATGGCTGTAACGGATCGTGCAGCCACGTCTCGATCCCTGAGTCAGTAGATGGTCACGTTTGCAATCAGCTTGGAGACCATGGGTGCGGTTACCCTTGACGCTGCAACACACTCAGGAGCGCCTGTGATGGTGTACGTTACGACGAACCTAGATGCACGAATTGTAAAACGTCATTTTTTTCGGATCAATCCAGGTTCTGTGTACAGCATCATGATGGTCGTATCCGTGATTGAACGCACATTGGAAGCGTTTATTAGTCATCGCCATACTGGCGTATCACCCGGCGTGATGTTATGGGGTGTCATTGGTGACACGTCTCGGTCACCTCTTGTCCGCATCGGCACTTTGAACAATGGCCGTTACATTTCAGATGTGTTAAGACCCGTGGCTCCACTCTTCATTCTATCCCTGCAAAACCCTATATTTCAGCAGGATAATGCACGACCGCACGTTGCAGGTCCTGTACGGGCATTTCTAGATACGGATGCTGCTGTGGCCAGCACATTCTTCAGATCTCTCACCAATTTATAACATCTAGTCAATGGTGGCCGAGCAACTGACTCGTCACAATATGCCAGTCACTACTCTTGATGAACTGTAGTATAGTGTTGAAGCTTCATGGGCACCTGTACCTGTACACGCCATCCAAGCTCTGTTTGACTCAATGCCCAGGCGTACCAAGGCCGTTATTAGGTCCAGAGGTGGTTGTTCTGGGTACTGATTTCTCAGGTTCTATGCACCCAAATTGCGTAAAAATGCAATCACATGTCAGTTATAGTATAATATATTTGTCCAATGAATACCCATTTATGATCTTTTTTCTTACTGTAGCAATTTTAGTGACCAGTACTGTAGTTGCTCGTTTTTATGCAGTCACTTTCATCTTTCCTAATCAATAAGCGTTGTTCTGAACTTTCTAATACCTTTGCGGCCCGATAGGTGGCTTATATTCTGTGCGTTAGTTTTGACATTCTTCCGTGGCACCTTTTCACTCCACTTAGTATTTCCATCACTCCTTACAAATTATTCTAAGCCACTACAGTCCTCAATTTCTTCATAATCTCTTGCTATAATCGTCTGGCGCTATATTGGTGACGTCACTGGTTCATCCTCATCGTACTTCTCCAACCACTTTCTCAAGACATTAGGGTCTAAGCTTCTCTCCGTTATAATATAAATATTAAACTTTTGTGAACATAGAATTCAAATAAAGGGTCTAGGCGAATAGTTACATGGATGCAGTGTTTGAAGATACAAATAGCATACAAGACGTAATAAATTGTAAATCTGTTAAAAGCATTGAATTTAGGAAGAAAATTATGTACACTAGGGGTCGCATGGAGGACATATATCATGGGTTCTACACCACGTTTAGGCCAAATTTTAAGTAACAGGAGTGACTATAATGAGCCTCAAACCATCGCTTGCAGATTCCTGGAGCTTAGCGTGCATTGTTGCCCAGTAGTGGCTGGTGCTTCAGATAACTGGGGTTCACTTATTTCAGTGCCGGATCTACGATATATCCGAAGAGTGGCGCCCGAGGAAAGTTGTTATCTTGTTTTAAATTTCGGGAACACGTAATAAACTCATTTCGAACCACACACAAGACCATTGTATCTTATTTACAATGGCTGTGACGTAAGCAAGCTCATTTCAGCAACTGGGACCTGACCGCCCGACTAAGATTAGTACAAAAAGTCTTCAGTCCTCCACAGTGTTCTGTGTGGTGCATTCAGAGCGTTACGTTGTTATCTCGGGGTTTGGTGTAACTTCTGCTAACTCAACAGCTGGCATTGCATTACTGTAGCAACCTGTGGATCACGTCGAACACAACAGTTGGACTCAATTACGGTGTACACTGTTAATTTGAAATTATACAGAGCAACACTGGTTAAGTTTTAAAGGTAATTTGCATAGTGCAGCAAAAGGAGTCTTTTCTATGAAGGGACAAGCTACCTTCGGGTCATGTGACGCTGTAAGCAGCACCCACTCCTATCCTGATGCATTCGCAAACGCTGCTCTCTCTCCCATCTCTTTTCAAACAGTTAAATATTTTTCAAAAATCTCTATACATTTGCAAAAACGTCCAAATATTTGTGGCAAGTAACAATACAAACGTCATTTTTGTTCTCGGTTTAAGGAATGCTTCCAGTGAGGCTCGAACCTATTACCTTTGCCTCTAACACCACACGTCTATTCTTGCTGGGTGGCAAATAGTGATATTGTTATTATTATTTGTGATGGGATCTTCTGAAAGCTTTTACAGTTGATGCGTCCATAATTAATAGGTATAAAGCATTTTTTTACAAAAAAAAAAAAAAAAAATAAAAAATAACAATAAAAATAAAAATAAAAATAAAAAATAAATAAATAAAAATATAAAATAAAATAAATGATCGTCCTTGAAGGAGGATTTGCGCATGCGCAAGCCGAGGTGCTCAGTAGCTCCAATGTATTTGCTTCGGTACCATTCGTGTTTAACGGCCAGAGCTCGATTAGCCGGGGGCTGTTGTTTCTACCAGCTCAAACGCCAATGTTAAAGGCGGCGTTTCCCCCCGCCCCTCTCTGCCGTGGGAGCGCCCATTTGCTGCCTTCAGGGGGTTCAGGAGAGATAATGAACCTGAGTCGCGAATGCACATTCCAACGCTGAGGCCACTGCCGCCTATAAAGCAGCCGTGCTACAACTCGCATACACGCTAGTCAACGCGACTTAAAACGTTTCTCGTGAGATAAAAATACTTTGAATGTGCATAGAAAATGATCTGATAGAAGAACGAAACGAAGAATGTTAGTTTAAAAACACTTTTCATTTAAGTGTGAGTTACAATTGAGGGAAAATATTAAGTGCAAATTGTCACGCAATGTGCTACAATCATAAATTCGTGTTCCGAACGTTCCTGAGTCAACGAATGAAAATGCAATTGAATGGTAAAAATCTGGAAATATGAGCGGACTTTTGGGTGTTACTGTGCGCCGACATTGACCAAGGTGATAGATCGGCAAGACGGCACAACATGCCAGTGTTGTAAGTAGTCTAGCCGCTCACGAGAAGGCGAGGAAAGCGTGACACTGCAAGCAATGACAGCGCTCACATATATCTCGTACCATTTCGCTGGCCAGTTTTATGTATCGTGGCTAGTTGGAATAGGGAAACGAACTTGTGCCCTGTTGCCCTGTTGTAGATCTGCCTCCTTGGCCAATGTCAGCGCACCGTAACACCTAAAAGTCCACTTGATATTTCCAGATTTTTATCATTCAATTGCATTGTCATTTATTGACACAGGAAAATGCGGAAAACGAATTTATATACCTCAGTCCGTAACAATTTAAACGAAATATTTTACTCATTCATGACTCACCCTGTATATACAGGGTGTCACACTCAACTGTTTCACCCCAGATATCTCTGAAACTACAAGAGATATTGAAAAACGACCTTCACGGTCATGAAAATACGGAAGGGGCTTATGAATGTAGGTACTATGAGACACTCTAAAACGCGAAGAAAAATTATTTTCTGCACAAACACGTTTTTTTTTAATAAAATGGACACCCCATATTATTTCTTAAGCAATCGATAGGATGAAAAATCACAAAAATAATGGCATCGGTTGCATCGTGATGCGTCTTTTACATCTGGAGAAACTGCGAAGCGAAGATGACGTTTGAAACACACGAGACGCGGTGCTAGCGGGGGTGTCCGAGGCTCAAGCGAGACTCACGGTTGAAACTCGCGCCTCATGTATTTCAAACGTCAACTTCGCTTCGTAGTTTCCCCGGATGTAATAGACGTATCGCGATGCAACCGACACCATTATTTTTGTGATTTTTCATTCTATCGATTGCTTAAGAAATAATGTGGGGCATCCATTAAAAAAAAACAACGTAAGTTTGTTTTGAAAATAATATTTCTTCGTGCTTTAGAGTGTGTTATAGTAACTGCTTTCATAAGCCCCTGCCGTTCGTTCATGACCGTGAAAGTGGGTTTTCGATATCTCTTAGTTTCAGAGATATCTGGGGTGAAATAGTTGAGTGGGACACCATATATATATATATATATATATATATATATATATATATATATATATATGACGCGCCGCCACTTCAGTTGCCAAAACAAATGAACAATCGCATGTGGATCACTATAGTCATCCACGCGATCACCGGAGGAATAAGGAAAATGTATCACAGGAAGGACACGGAGAGAGAGGAATGGGTGGAAGGCCAGTGGACATGCAGACTGAGTGGGACCTCCCCCGGGCAGTAGCGGTGCCCCGGCGGCGGTACCTGCGCCCCCTCCACCCCCGCGGCCGCCGCCGCAGGCCTTATTGCGTTACGCGTCCGCAACAGGTGCAGTAGTACGCGGGGCCCCACTACCGGAGGCGGCGTCGGCGGAACCGCTGGCCCTTAATCGATAGCGCGTGCCTTGTGCGCCTTAAAGCCGACGGCGCCTGCGGCCGCGGCCCGCACGTGGGCCAGCCTAGGGGCGGTCTGGCAGCGCCGCCCCCACACACGTAGCAGGCGGCACCTGCCGGCCGACACAGCACAGTGACCAGCCCGTCAAAACCACCTGCTTCCAAACTCAACACCCAGCTGCAAGGCTGTTCAGCGTCTTTCTCGGTTGTTATACACTCCTGGAAAATGAAAAAAGAACACCACGAATTCACCCAGCAGAGCGAAATTTTATTGGCACATTCTTGAGGATGTATACAACAAACGATCACGCAATCACAACCATACGCTCGTCAGTACAGTCACCAGAGCGTGTACAATGTCGACGCTGGTACCTACATCTACATCTACATGGAATACTCTGCTAATCATCTGCCTAGCAAAGGGTTCATCGAACCACCTTTGTACTATTTATCTCCCATTCCATTCTCGAGTAGCACGCGGGAAGAAAGAACAAAAAATGTTCAAATGTTTGTATAGCTTATGGGACTTAACTACGGGATCATCAGTCCCTAAACTTACAAACTATTATGAACTAGCCAACACTACAGACGGCACAAATACCATGCCCGAGGGGGATTAGAACCCCCGACCGTAGTGGCCGTGCAGACCGTGACTGGAGCGCCTCAGTCCCCTCGGCCACCGCGGCCGGCGAAGAAGAAAGAACACCTGAATCTCTCCGTTCGAGCGATGAATTCTCGTATTTTATTTTGATGATCTTTTCTACTTACGTAAGTGGCAGTCAACAATATATTCTCGCATTCGGAGGAGAATGTTGGCGATTGGAGTTTCGTAAGTAGACCACGCCGCAGCGATAGAAGCCATTGTTCTAATGATTCCCTTCCCAGATCCTATAGCATTTCCCTAACCCTATCTCACTTCTAGCAATACAAAACGAGCTGCCCTTCTTTGAACTCTTTAGATATCCTCCGTCAAACCCACCTGATAAGGATCCCACACTAGGCAGCAATACTCCAAAAAAGGAAGGACAAGCGTAGTGTATGCAGTTTCTTTAGTAGTTCTGCTGCATCTATTAAGGGTTCTGCCAATAAAACGCAGTTTCTAGTTCGCCTTTCCCACGACATTATCTACGCGTTCTTTCCAGTTTCAGTCTGAGGTAATAGTAATTCCTAACTATTTTCTGGAGTTCCCGGCATTCACTTTTGATTGATTATTTTGTAAACAATGTTTAACGGTTTTCTTTTCGTATTCATGTGGACGACTTCACACTTCTCATTATTTAGAGTCAACTGCCAATTTTTACACCATAGTGATCTCTTATTTAGATCGTTCTGAGTTGGTCTTGATCTTCAGATGATTTTTCTAGACGGTAAATGACAGCGTCATCGGGAAACAACGTAAGAGAGCTGCTTAGGTTTTCTTCCAAATCGTTTATATAAATAAGGAACAGTGGAGGACCAATAACACTACCCTGTGGAATGCCCGATATAACCTCTGTTTTAGTCGATGCTTTACCATCGATTACTACAAACTGTTTCCTCTCTGACAGGAAGTCCCCTATGCAGTCGTAAATTTGGTGCGGAATACCATAAACACGTAATTTGATTAAAAGCCGTTTGTGAGGTACGGTGTTAAACGCCTTCTGGAAATCAAGAAATATGGAATCAGTTTGAGAACCCTTGTCGATAGCTCTCATCACGTCTTGTGAGTAAAGAGCTAGTTGTGTTTCGCATAAATGATATTTTCTAAATCCGTGTTGATCTTCGATCCGTAGATCATTCTGTTCGAGATCATTCATAACATTCGGATATAGGAATTGTTCCAAACCCCTGCTGCAAATTGTCGTCAATGAAATGGGCCTGTAGTTTAGTGGGTTACTCCTACTACCTATCTTGAATACAGGAGTGACCTGTGCAACTTTCCAGACCTTTGGTATTATGGCTGTTAAGTAAGGAGCTATCGCTTCAGCATAATCAAACAGAAATCTAAAGAGTATACAGTCCGGACCAGAAGACTTGTACTTGTTATGTGATTTAAATTGCTTCACTACTCCGAAGATATCTACCGGCAGGTAAAGCAGGGTGTCCGTATGTTTGTGTGTACAAATCAATGAAATGCAGCAACCAGTTGCTTGTGGTTATTTCTTTTTAACTTTAACGACCACTTTCGGGCTCTTGAGTGCCCTTCTTCTGGTCTCTATACAGACAAACAAATGCATTGGTATACAATAAGGCTATAGAACGAATAAGTTCATATAATAGGATAAAATTAACACTTACATTTTTGTACTGTTGCTTAATAAATATACATGCTAGTGGTGGAATCAACGCTAAGTGCAAAGATTATGGAATGATTATGTATTGCATACAAATATAAAGTTTTGTTCCAATCTTTCTGGAAGTTTGCACACGTAAGCTTCAATCCATGGGGATGAGTTACATAGTTACGGAGATATGACGTCATAAACAATGAGATATGAGAAAAACTGCTACATCACGCGACAGTGTAGCATATTTCATTCTAAACCAATGGACTGATTTCAAACAAATTGTTATACATATTCCTTACGGTAAGGTAACAGTTGCTGCAGGGTTAATAATCACATATGACATATGGTTCAGGAAACATGATGTCATAAACAATAGGAGTTGCAAGAAACTGCCATATAATGCGACGAGACTATACAAATACGCTACATGAGAATGAGATTACTTAGCGACAACTTTAAACATAATTTCAAACCTTTACTAAAGCTTTTCTCGCTGACAATCGTAGCAAAATGATTAAAGGAAAAACGTATCTCGCTTACTACTTTTCCGCTGATCATTGACTAAACCCAAGGCATTCGGATGATGTTACAATTTATAATTTCAACACTACAAATTGTAGCCGCAGGAAATTTTACAGACAGTATACGCACATTTAGTTAAACGTATCTTTTAAATTCTATCAGAGTACGCAGCAAGTTGTAATCTATTACTGATTTACTACTAATTGTATTTCCAAGAGATTTTACAGACATACAGTACTTATATAAACAACAGCTAAGCAGTTTTCAAGAAATTCAACTATTTTAAATTGTAGTCAGCAGCACATTGTGAGAAAAAAATTAAGTTGAGGTTTATACTTCTTTTCTTTAAATGATGGATAATATTAATATCTCCCGTCCCAAAAAACATGGCGTTCAATTTGCCTCAAACATGGTGTAGGTATAGCCACTGTACGAAATTTGAATTGACACTAACAGAACACACAAACAGCAGAGAGGCTATGACAGTGGTCTCTGTACAACATAGACATATAATTCTGGTTTCTGGGCAGATACCTGCAGCGTTCCTGCGCGTTCTTTGGTTTTGTACATGATTTTGTATTTCCCGACACGCTGTAATGTGGGCAATGAATTTCTCCCACTTTGAGGTTTGTATGGGAGCGGAATCTAAACGTCTTTTATTTTCATTTTCTAATATCATTTAGCAGCAGCCATGTTGTAATTTGCCAAGAAACGGAATATAAACATTTATGGCTGGCACTCTTAGTCAGTTGAAGTTGAACATCCAGGAAGGTTGGAGATCATTGCGCAATGCCTATGCCTCGGTAGCAACACAGAACCACCTGACAGTTGGGAAAAGTTTGGCGGATATAAAAGAAAGCAGTAATACTTATAAGGGGAAATTAATGTTACTCCAAAAGTAATAAAAAATAAAATCTGTGTAATCATAAAAAAGCTGGAGACATTGTTTTGCTAACAGTCACGTAGTATAGCTGTTGAGATTTTGGTGTCATGAAAATTATGTCGTGCCCTGTCTATCAATAAATATGGTGAAGTTGCTAGCCTAGTTAATGTACGTCTGTGTGCGTCGCGCATACGTCTTTGCTTGCGAAACACTTTGATTGTAGAGAATGTCAGCAGCGCTACGCTAACTTCTGTCTGTCGGAGGCCTTCCTAAGGGTTGACGCTGAATCAAGCAGACGCAAGTACAGAGAAATTATTTGTATTTCTTTATTTTTCACCAGCAGTTGATTTCAGTTTGTATTTAATTAATGGCGCAGTATCCTTTCGCCTTCAGTTTAACAGTTTGCTTATTGAGTCAAAATCCGAAGTTTTTTTAGAAAGTATTGTCGATGAAGATAGATTTCGTAAATACAGAAAGAAGTCCCCTTTTAACATTGTTAGTAAGTAACATCCACACACATTACGAAACGAAGACCTCCCACCGCGTTTGTCCGTCTGCTTGTCTGTCCTCGATAAACTCAGAAACAACTGAACGGAGTTTCATAAGATTTTCACCAGCTGACGCTGTATTTCATAACGATGGTTTGGGTGTACATTAAGGTGTGTGGCAGTGAATGAGGGTGGTGAGCAAACATCCGCGAAATTGAGCAATAAAAAATTACTTCACACTACACAGCGATCCTCCTTATGTCGAACCAATCTTTCTGCCCACGGTTTTGGTGCTGCTGAGTGCTGGTCATCGTATTCAATAGAAGCACCTGGTAGCTTGAGTACACTTCGAAATACGGATGCGTTGTTAACTTGTTTATTAGAATGTTCATCACAGTTGCAAATTACGTTTTTATTATTGGTTACCAGTTTCGGATTTTATATGCATCATCAGATCAGTGCCTTGACAGCAAGTCTCACATGCATACTTAGCCAGTCACAACATGATGATACATAGCTAAATATAAGGTAATACTACAGATCTATATTACGTAAAATTTCCGTTATATGAAGTATAGTATTATACAAGATTAACCTTGATTGTTAAATACGTAATATTTCTTACGAAATGTCAATATTTCTAAAATCTTTTTATATTCGGTAAGACCCGATAACAAATTCTTTCATGACACAGGAATGTTGAAGATAATTAAAACAAAATTGTATATGTGACAGTTTCTGGCATTCGCTGCAGCTTATTTACATGGCACACAGCACGCGGTGGGTGGGCGCCGCTGCTGTGGGCCGCTCGCGGGGGTGCAGCAGACGCCCTATGCGTCTGTTGTGCCCTCCGATTGGCCTGCGACTGTGGCCAGCCCGCTCACTGCCCGCGAGGAGGTAGCCCCCCAATCCGTGGTGAATTGGGAGGTCTCCTCAGAGCTTGCCAGGCGGCGTAAGACTTCCCGGGGGACCGAAGTGGAGGCCTCCCCGGTTAGCCTTGCCCACAGATTCGAGGCACTGTCTATGGCAGAGGATGTTCCTGACGCAGATGGTGTCGCTTGTCCTGTATTCGCCCCTTTGCCTTCAAGATCCGGGCACTCACAGAGGGTGGGTTTGTTAGGAGTTGGGAGCTCCAACGTTAGGCGGGTGATGGAGCCCCATAGGAAAATGGCTGCTAGGCAGGGGAAGAAGTCCAATATGCACTCCGTGTGCATACCGGGGGGAGTCATTCCAGATGTGGAACGAGTCCTTCCGGATGCCATGAAGAGCACAGGGTGCAGCCAGCTGCAGGTGGTGGCCCATGTCGGGACCAATGATGTGTGTCGCTTAGGATCGGAAGACATCCTCTCTGGTTTTGAGCGGCTATCAGAAGTGGTTAAGACTGCCAGTCTCGCTTGCAAGATGAAAGCGGAACTCACCTGTTATCGACAGGACTGACTGCGGACCTCTGGTTCAGAGCCGAGTGGAGGGTCTGAATCAGAGGCTCAGACGGTTCTGCGACCGTGTGGGCTTCAGATTCCTTGACTTGCGCCAAAGGGTGGTGGGTTTTCGGGTTCAGCTAAATAGGTCAGGAGTCCACTATACTCAGGAAGCGGCTGCACTGGTATCGGGGGCTGTGTGGCGTGGACTGGGCGGCTTTTTAGGTTAGTGGACCTCGGGAATACACATAATGGGTTTCAGTCTTAAAGGCGGCAGGTCAGACACAGGAAGAAAGCAGATCTAGAAACCATAGGTATAACAGTTGTAAATTGTCGTAGCTGTATTGGGAAAGTTCCAGAGCTCCAAGCGCTGATAGAAAGTACTGAGGCACATTTCAAAGGGCCACATGGACTTCAGACAGGATAGAATAAATAAAAAAGGGGGTGGCGTGTTTATTGCTGTTACAAACGGTTTATCCTGCAGCGAAATTGAGGCAGATACTTCCTATGAGTTGGTCTGTGTAGAGGTTATACCTGACAACCGGAGTAAATTAATAATTTGATCTAACTCAGACGATGCGGTTTCCGAAATGTTCAAAGAAAGCTTGAATTACATTTCAAATAGGTATCCGAAGCATTCTGTTATAATCGGTGGCTTATGGAATATCTCCCCAATTGTGCGATTGGATTCACGATTTCCTATCAGAAAGGACACTGTTCGTTGTAATTGACGGTAAGCGATATCTGGCGTTCCACAGGGAAGCGTTATAGGTCCCCTACTCTCCTCGTGTTTATAAACGATTTAGGAGACAATCTGAATAGCTCCCTTAGACCGTTCGAGGATGATGCTGTCGTTTATCGGTTAGTGAAGTCATCAGAGAATCAAAAGCAACTGAAAAGCGATTTAGACAAAATTTCTACATGGCGCGAAAGTTGGCAATTGACACTAAATAAAGAAAAGTGTGAGTAATACACATGACCACTAAAAAAAAAAAAAAAAATCCGCTGAACTTCAATTACACGATAAATCAGTCAAACCTTAAGGTCGTAAATTCTACCAAATACCTAGGAGTTACAATGACGAACAACTTTGACTGGAGAGAACACATAGAAAATATTGTGGGGAAGGCGAACCACAGGTTACGTTTCATTGGCAGAACGCTTCGAAGATGCACCAGCTCCACCAAAGAGACTGCCTACATCACACTTGTGCGTCGTCTCCTGGAGTACTGTTGCCCCTTGTGGGACCCTCACCAGGTGGGACTGACGGAAGATATTGAGAAGGTTCAGAGAAGGGCAGCTCTTATTGTTTCATTACGTCATGGAAATGTTGCACGAATTGGGGTGGAAATCATTAAAAGAAAAAAGTTATTCATTGCAGCGTAATCTGTTTGCGAAGTTTCAATCACCGACTTTTACTTCTGAATGTGAAAATATTTTGCTAGCACCCACCTACGTAGGGAGACATGACCATCCCAATAAAATAAGAGAAATCAGATCGGAAACGGAACGATTTAGGTGTTCTTTCTTCCCGCGCGCTATTAGAGAATGGAACGGTAGAGAAAAGTTATGAAAGTAGTTAATGAACCCTCTGCCAGGCACTTAAATGTGATTTGCAGAGTATCTATGTAGATGTAGATGTAGATGACAAACGTTATCCCGTCAAAGTACTTACAAAATATATTTCTGTCTATAATCACTGGATTATATCTACTTTCCAAGTAAAAAAATATATTATAAATTGTTAAATGAGAGATGTATATAGCAGATATGCCAAACGTAAGATGTATATTGCTTTTATAAATTTATGAAAATGAGTGTTAAGTAACTTCACCCCAGGATTTTATAGAACAAGGTATATACTCTTAACTATCTTAAATTGCACAAAAATCATTGAAACTTCATGACTTTTATTATCTTACTAGCTTAAACCCGCGGCTTCGCTCGCGTGTTGTTTGATTATGATAGATAAGCTATCTTTCAGTAGTGTCCTATGAGACTGGTTTTTAAGATGAGATGGCATTCAACAATAATGATTGTAATAATATCACAGATAGATCACTTGATGTAATGCGCGAAACGTCAAATCGATTTGTTTAAAGAGAAGTATTAAAATAAATTTCTTTTTTACTGCTTTATTTATTTATTCTTATATTTTTTTATTCGTATGCTTATCCTTATAGAGAAAGAGCTGAAGACATTGTAGCACGCATAGACCAAAGATATGGTCTGTGGCATCACTTTTCGCTGTATGTAACCTCCTTGCTATACAGTCGCAAACGTCATCGCTGGCCTTCAGTCCGAATGTTTTTATAATTTGATGACTTTCAATCACCATATCTTCCACCCACTTATAGCTAACGGCATGGAACTGCTGTGGTGTACAACGGGAGGCTTTGGACAACAATTACACACAGACCATTTGCGTTCTGTAGTTTTCGCTGCAGAGCGAAATATTAACACACACACACGTAGAATTTTATATACACCGATAACTTACCATCCCAATATACTCCACTCTTTTATCATTATCAACCCTCAAGCAACAATGCAACCAATTAAACCATTTTCGAAGTGTAAATATAATTTTCAGTGAGTAATTATTGTTCCGTATTTCGCGTTATATTCTTCAAATTACCAAATATCTAACATATCGCTATAAAACCATGCCTAAAACGTTCCTCAGGTACAAATTTTTAAGTCTCTGCGTCTTGTAGTTCGGATGTGATAAGCGTACATCGAACAGACATTCAGATTAAATAGCTATCGCCATAAAACCGTGCCTGAAGCCTTTCCGGGGAAGACATTAGTAACTGTACAAATTTTTAGGTCTTTATACCTTGTGGTTCAGACGTGATAAACGTGCGCCGAAAAGACATTCACATATATAGATATAGATGTAATCTTATTTGACAGCTTATAATTTTATCTATTGCGCTAAAATGACGTAAGTTCTGCTCACATGATTTGACGCATTGTTCCTGAGAATTCTATATAAGTAGGCACACAGGCTGTGGCTAGGGAGCATTGAGTAGCGGGTGGCAACTAGCGAGGAGTCAGTAGTGAGTAGGGGAGACGTCTGTAGTGAGTTAAAGTGAGTCAATGTGAAGCGATATATTGAAATTGTAAGTCATCATCTGAGACAGTTATCATGACCAGCAATAACTGTGAAAATACTATTTGATTGACAAGTATTAAAATTGTGAAGCGAATAAAAGTTTTATTAAGGAACATACACCATTCCAAAGAAAGCAGGTGCAGTCAGGTGTGAAAATTACAGAACCATCAGTTTAATAAGTCATGGTTGCAAAATATTAACACGAGTTATTTACAGAAGGATGGAAAAGCTGGTAGAAGCCGACCTCGGGGAAGATCAGTTTGAATTCAGGAGAAATGTAGGAACTCGGGAGGCAATACTCACTTTACGTCTTATCCTAGAAGATAGATTAAGAAAAGGCAAACCTACATTTCTAGCTTTTGTAGATATGGAGAAGGCTTTTTACAACGTTGATTGGAATAAACTCTTTCAAGTTCTGAAGCAATCAGGAGTAAAATATAGGGAGCGTAAGGTTATTTACAACTTGTACAAAAACCAGACAGCGGTTGTCAGAGTTGAAGGGCATGAAAGGGATGCAGTTTTGCCGACGACATAGTAATTCTGTCAGATACAGCATAGGACCTGGAAGAGCAATTGAACGTTTTGCCGACGACATAGTAATTCTGTCAGATACAGCAAAGGACCTGGAAGAGCAGTTGAACGGAATGGACAGTGTGCTGAAAGGTGCATATAAGACGAAGATTAACAAGAGCAAAACTAGGGTAATGGGGTGCAGCAGGTGATGCTGAAGGAATTCGATTAGGCAACGAAGCAATAAAGGAGGGAGATGAGTTTTGTTACTTGGGCAGTAAAATAACAAATGATGGTCGCAGTACAGAGGATATAAATTGCAGAATGGCAATGGGTAGAAAAGCGTTCTTGAAAAAGAGAAATTTGTTAACAACTAATATTGATTTAGGCCTAAGGAAGTCCTTTCTGAAGGCATTTGTATGGATTGTTGCCTTGTATGGGAGTGAAACATGGACGATAAACAGTGTGGACAGGAAGAGGATTGAGGCTTTTGAAATGTGGTGCTTCAGAAGAATGCTGAAGATTAGGTGGGTGGATCGCATAACTAATGGGGAGCTACTGAACAGAATTGGGGAGAAAAGAAAATTCTGGCGTACCTTGATTAAACGAAGGGATAGATTGGTAGGGCACATTCTTAGACATCAAGGAATTGTGAACTTAGCGTTGGAGGGAAGTGTGTGGGGGTAAAAACCGCGGAGGAAGACCAAGAGACGGATACAGTAAGCAGATTCAGACAGATGTAGGTTGCCGTTCTTATGTGGAGATGAAGAGGCTTGCTCGGGATAGGGTATTGTGGAGAGCTGCATGAAACCAGTCACCGGACTGAAGACCACAACAACAACATCAGATGCCTCGCTACGTGGTAAACCTTCAAACTATCGCCTTCTTTGTGTAGAATTGGACTTGTCATAACACTAGTTGAAACTCAGGACAACAATTTCAGTAGCGAGGCATCATATGAGATAAGTAGAAAATCTGTGTATTACTGTTCCCTCTTAACATAATGTGAATTGATTGATTTCATGTTTATCCGTTGAGTGGACGTACTGGGCGCTATCCCTGCAGAAGCCTCCCGCGTCGGAGGTTCGAGTCCTCCCTCAGGCATGGATGTGTGTGTTGTGCTTACGTTAGTTTAAGTAGTTTCTAAGTCTAGGGACTGATGACGAACGCAGTTTCGTCCCATAGAATTACAAACTTTTGAACATGCAAGAAGTTTTCAAAATGTTATCCACATTGGATCGTGAAATGTATGAACACTTTATTAATTATTTTATTCTATTTTATTTATTTTTATTTTTATTTTATTTATTTACTTATATATTAATATTAATATTTTTGCTCGGTTTCAATATGGCGACGAGGTAGAGTTTATTTTTTTAATGGTTTTATGAATCTGAATAAGTTAGTCATATCAGATAAATAATTCCTTTGCAATATAATCGTACAAGATCGCCTCGGCATCTTCGTCTTTTGTTTGTTTCTGTCTAATCATTAAGCATGTATGCGACACTTGCTGTTAAGTCATTGGTCTCATGATGGATATAAAATCCGGAACCGGTAACCAATGACATAATATAAAACTGTGACGGACAATCAAATGATAATGTTCCACATATTAGAAATACCCAAATCCATTGTCCAAGTTGGTGAGGTAGCAGTTGAGGTCATTGGAGTGGTGATCGGCTTAGTCGGAGAATACAAATGTTGACACAATTTGCCTGAGAGGATCGTTATTCCGCCTCCTCTGTTGATAGGAAGTATGCATGTTTAATTCCTTCCATGGATACCTTGTGTGCTGCAGCTTTTATCAAGAACGTTAATGTATGCATGTCGCTTTCTAATACTGAAGAAGGTCCTGTGTAAGGCGGCTATAAGGGTGCCTGCACACCGTCATTGTGGAGCACCGAGTGGTCACAGGGAGCTAAGTTTTAATGCACGAAAACTGGCGGCTCCGCATGAATTGCAGATCCTCATTTGTAGCGCTAAGAAGCAAGGCAATCGGAAGGCGATTAAGGTTTCACCGTACACTGTATCCTCACTAGAAGCTCCGAGATCAGACTTGAAGGCAATGTGCAGTCCCAGTAACAACAGTGGTAGCACGGTGAACCAGGAAGACTGTCGGTACATTAACGCTGCTTTGAGTTTCCTGTGCCAGCCCGAGTTTCTGCAACTTACAGTTACTTCACAGAGTAGCGACCAGTGTGGAGATGTATGAGGCAGACAGGTTGTGCTGCAGTGACGGGCAGCCCGCAGCCCGCAGCCGGCGGCGAGCTGCGGCGTTAACGGTTTCATTCAGGCGGGCACGCGATGCCGCTATCGGATCATTAATATCAGAGCCGCCGCATCTCGACCACCCATTGTCAGCTGACAATAACTCGCTGAAGTGGCGCGATAATTTTCTACCGGCGAACACAATGGCACGTAAACGCCGCCGCCCGCTGAATGGAGCGCGCCAACTAAGTAAGTCACGACAGCCAAACACCTGTTTCCTATCGCCTCGATTGGAAGCCCGCGGAAACTACTGTGCAATATGTTTACAGTTTTTTCACGTTATACACTGTAATGTTAAAATGCATGAGATCATTGCTTCAAGCCATATTTCCCTCTTGATGATCTACATGGGATACTCAGCAAATCACATTTAAGTACCTGGCAGAGGGTTCATCGAACAACCTTTGTACTATTCTATTTTCGAATAGCACGTGGGAAGGAAGAACACCTCAATCTCTCCGTTCGAGCTCTGATTTCTCTTATTTTATTCTGATGATCATTTCTACCAATGGAAGTGGGAGTCAACAATATGTTTTCGCATTCGAAGTAGAATCTTGGCGATTGGAGTTTCGTACGTAGCCCACGCCGCAGCGATAATCGCCGTTGTTTTAATGAGTTCCATCCCAGATCCTCTATCATTTCCGTAACGCTGTCTCCCCTGTATCGTGACAACACGAAACGAGCTGCTCTCTTTCGATATCCTCCGTTAAACTCACTTGTTAAGGACCCCACACTGGGCAGCAATACGCTAAAAAAGGACGAACTAGTGTAGTGTATGCAGCCTCTTTAGTAGTTCTTTTACATTTTTTAAGGGTTCTGCCAATAAAACGCAGTCTTTGGTTCGCCTTTCCCATGATGATGAAGATAATCGTTTGTCATTTATTGGCCTGGCGTCCATAACTGGGTTCCGGCCGCCTTGTTGCAAGTCTTTTCAATTGATGCCTCTTGCGAGTTAATGAAGATGATTGATGATGGGGACAACACTCATCACCCACAACTCTGCCGGCATTCGCACTCGTCTCCCCTCTTTGGTAGTCAACTGTCGAATGCTATCCCTCTATTACATATTACAAATACTATTAGCCAAGTAATTGCATTTAAATATCTTGGAAGGACAGTAGCTGAAGACTTGAGATACCAGCAGGAGTGTAAGGTCACAGATGGTGACCTTCCATTTGCGGGTTGATTACAGAGATATGTAATCGTATTAAAGTTGTAAAAGTATTGTATGTTTTGTAAATTAATATTTTAGGTGTGATTCTTCAGTTTCTCCCGGCGTATTTGATGATCAAAATATCCACGGGTGTACTGCCGGTCTATAGTGTCCAACGGGCACAATATTTCGGCGATCATACATGTCGCCATCATCAGGTGAACTGACGGACTGAGCTCCTGGAAACGCGCCGTAACGGAGGTCCGCACGCTACGGCTGCTCGAAGGGAACTGGGTTCTAGCCCGGTAGCGGGCCATTTAAATACCCGCGGCCCGCGGAGCGACCCCTCCGCGGTCCGCGCCCCGCGCCGCGGCCGCGCAGTGGAAACGATTGCGCCGGCATCTGAGAAGACGTCGGTGTGAGGGCTCTGTCCGCCGTGGTCGTCACTTCGTTACGTTTGCTAGATTTACTCTTAATTAACTCAATCGCTGGTTCCCAAGCTTTGCTATGATTATAGCCAGAGTCTCTCCGACGCAGAGAGTCTACCCCAGGAATTGGAACACCTGAGAACTGTATTTCGAAAAAATGGGTACTCAGAGTGGCAGATTCAGCGGGCTCTCCGCCCAACCACTACAACACAACCTGTGGAAACGGATGAAAACGCAAGGGAGGATGTAGGCACTGCGTTCGTTCCATATATCGGCGCACTCTCAGGGAAGATCGCCCGCATTTTGAGAAAACACCAGGTTGGAACTGTTTTTTGTCCGCCGAATAAAATTCGTGCACTGGTGGGGAGCGCTAAAGATGATCTCGGTTTGAGGAAGGCGGGCGTGTACCAGATTCCGTGTCAGTGTGGAAAGTCATATATTGGACAGACGATGCGTACCGTCGAGGATCGATGCGTTGAACACCAGAGGCACACACGATTGATGTATCCGAGCAAGTCGGCGGTCGCTGAACATTGTTTGTCGGAGAATCACGCCATGGAGTATGAACACACTAGGATTCTGGTACAGACGTCGAGATACTGGGACTGCGTCGTCAGAGAGGCCATTGAAATTCGCACAAGTGACGACCTCATAAACCGTGTCTCTGGCTATAATCTTAGCAAAGCTTGGGAACCAGCGATTGGGTTAATTAAGAGTAAATCTAGCAAACGTAACGAAGTGACGACCACGGCGGACAGAGCCCTCACACCGACGTCTTCTCAGATGCCGGCGCAATCGGTTCCACTGCGCGGCCGCGGCGCGGGGCGCGGACCGCGGAGGGGTCGCTCCGCGGGCCGCGGGTATTTAAATGGCCCGCTACCGGGCTAGAACCCAGTTCCCTTCGAGCAGCCGTAGCGTGCGGACCTCCGTGCCGGCGCGTTTCCAGGAGCTCAGTCCGTCAGTTCACCTGATGATGGCGACATGTATGATCGCCGAAATATTGTGCCCGTTGGACACTATAGACCGGCAGTACACCCGTGGATATTTTGATCAATATTTTAGGTATTTCTTTACTTGTTCATTTCATGTAAGTTATCTGTTTAATTTGTAATGTTAACTGAATATTTTGATTGTACATTTGTAAACTATGCTGTAAAAGAATGTTAGTAGACCGCTCTACTGCGCCACTATATTGTTGATGCTGAGGCAGTCTGTGAGAAACGGAGTCTGAGTGTGGGTCTCGAGGCGTGCAGACGCTGTCCGCGTGTGAACCTCTAAGTTCGGTTTGTCGCCTGCAACCGCCGGTACGAAAACCGCGGAACGTTTATTCATGTATATTGGAAGAAGAAGTGTTCACAGAGAAAGTTTATTTTGAAAAGTGCGGGAGTGCCATTTACTGAAACAGTGTCTGCAAGTGCCAAACTCGGTGATCGCGTCGTACGTATGCAATCGCGTTGAGCCTGTTGAAACTGGTCTGTCGTTAGACGATTTGTGTATCGCGGAACTGACCCACTCACGTGAATGAACACTCAGTGAACTTGTGTGAAAATAAGTTTTGCCTCGCAGCATCATCATTGTCAACTGGACCACTGTATGGCTGTATATGTCATTGCTGATGGATTCTTATTTGAAGAAACGAATGCTACAGATGAGTTATAATATAAGAGGGAATTAAAAGTTAACAAAGACTTTTTCTATTAATATCTAACAGACCTAATAAGAAATAATTTGCAATAATAATTGAAAAGGAATAGGAGTGCGAAAGTTTATCTGACGAGGACATATCACCTTCATTCATTCAATAACGATTGAGTTTGAACTGAAAAAATTAAATATTGTGTCACTAGAAATAGATATCAGTGATTATAGTTAGAATTTTCATGAAACAATAATAATAACAAATCAGTCAGTTAGCCTTTATGACAATAATGAGAGAGAAAATTAGTAAAAATCATTAACAGACAATTTTTTATAATAGTAAACGTCAATAATTTATCTGATTATGTAAATGTACTTGTGCACAGATATTGTTTCAGTATAACAAAATCCACAGCAAAGATTAAAGAACCAGTCATTTCGTAATTGCATTTTGTTAATTATTTTTGCAAAACGATTACAGCTGTTCCAGTTAGCAGTATATATATCCTCTGGATATTTTATAAGATGGGGTGGTAACTACAATCTTCTGTGAAGTGATGAGATGTGCAAAGACTAATTAGCAATCATATTCATTCAGTTAATTAACAAGCCAATTAATTTGATTAATAGTGACAGGGCCTAAATCAGAAAAGTAAACTGTATGTTGTGTGTGTAGATCTGACTGTTACGAACTTTTACTGGTGTGTTTCGAGTCAAAATCATTAACGAACCATTTTATTCTCATTTTTCAATCAAAAATATTTGTCCACCACCACATCCCACCTTATAGGAGGTGAAAACTCCACCTGCCATAGCGAAGGAGGCATTCAACAGAAAGAGGAGCCTGTTATTTGGTATTTTGTATGGAGTATGACACTATATGGGGCAGAAATATGGACGTCCAAGACGAAAGGATGCAAAGAAGCATTTTAGATGTGGATGTGGAGGAGAATGGAGAGGATAAGCTGGATAGAAAGAGTGAGTAATGAAAAAGTGTGGGAAATGGTTGTCTGCTGAAGGTTATAAGAGAAAGGAAAAAGAACTGGTTGGGACTTCCGTTGTGAAGGGATTGCATTCTTGCAGACACCTTGGAACGACTGGTTTGTGGGAAAAGATTGAGAGGAAGAAGGCGATACAAGATGACAGATGGCATAAAGGGGAGAGGAAAATATGCGGACCCGAAGAGGATGACAGAAGAACGGACAACGTGGAGAACTGCCGTGTGAAAAACCAGCCTTTCGGCAAAACACTGATGATGATGAAAATTTACAAATAAACCCGTTAGCTTTAAGTTAAGTACTTAAGATAGCCGTTTCCTTTCCTTGCCACCAATAACTCTTTTATCTACATCACTGTTTTCACCCTTTCCGAACGTGTGAACCTCTTGGAAGTAAAAATATTCTGGCGACACCCTTCCTAAAATAAACATTATGGAGACCCCTTACAACCGCCAGTATTACATACCATAACAAAACCATTTTGGTGTTTCAAAGTCAATGAATTTAAATTAATTTATGCTGATACAAGATTGTTGTGAATTATTAGACGTTGTTTTTGCATATCTTATGAACTGGAAAGCATATCGCTGTCCCGAGGACATGCAGCTCTACTGTATGAAAATATGATGATGGCATCCTCTCGGGTAAAATATTCCGTAGGTAAAATAGTCCCCCATTCGGATCTTCGGGCGGGGACTACTCAGGAGGATGTTGTCACCAGGAAAGACAATACTGGCATTCTACGGATCGGAGAGTGGAATGTTAGATCCCTTAATCGCGTAGGAAAATTAGAAAATTTAAAAAGGGAAATGGATAGGTTGCAGTTAGATATAGTGGGGGTTAGTGAAGTTCGGTGGCAGAATGAACAGGATTTCTGGTCAGGTGAGTACAGGATTATAAATACAAAATCAGTTGGGGGTATCACAGGAGTAGGACTGATAATGAATAAGAAAATAGGAATGCGGGTAAACTACTATGAGCAGCACACTGATCGCATTATCATTGTCAAGATAGATACGAAGCCAACACCGACAACAGTAGTACAGGTTTATATGCCAACTAGCTCTGCCGATGATGAGGAGATCGAAGAAATATATGAGGAGCTAAAGGAAATTATTCAGACAGTTAAGGGAGAGGAAAACTTAATTGTGATGGGAGATTGGAATTCGGTAGTAGGAAAAGGAAGAAAGGAAAAATAGTAGGTGAATATGGACTGGGCAAAAGGAATGAAAGAGGAAGTCGCCTGGTAGAATTTTGCACGGAACATGATTTAATCGTAACAAACACGTGGTTTAAGAATCACAAAAGAAGGTTGTATACGTGGAAGAGACCAGGAGACACCGGAAGGTATCAGATAGATTTTATAATGGTAAGACATAGATTCCGGTACCAGGTTATAAACTGCAAGACATACCCAGGGGCAGATATAGACTCTGACCATAACTTGTTAGTCATGTAGGCTGAAGCTGAAAAAACTGCAGAAAGGTAGGAAAACAAGGAGATGGGACTTAGATAAATTGAAGGAACGTGAAGTTCTGGAGAATTTCAGAGGGAGATTTAGGCAACAATTGACAGAAACAGGGGGAAATAAAACAGTAGAAGAGGAATGGGTAGCATTGAGAGATGAAATAGTGAAGGCAGCAGAGGACAAAATAGGTAGAAAGGCAAGACCTTCAAAAAATCCTTGGATATCACAGAAAATACTAAATTTAATTGATGAAAGGAGAAAATATAAAAATGCAGGAAATGAAACAGGCAAAATGAAGTACAGACGACTAAAAATTGAGATTGACAGGAAGTGCAAAATGGCTAAGCAGGAGTGGCTAGAAGCCAAATGCAAATCTGTAGAAGAATGTATAACAAGGGGAAAAGTAGATACCGCCTGCAGGAAAATAAAAGAGACATTTGAGGACAAGAAAAGCAACTCTACGAATATCAAGAACTCAGAACCAGTTCTCAGCAAAGAAGGGAAAGCTGAAAGGTGGAAAGAGTACATAGAGCAGCTCTACAAAGGAAATGAACTTAGAGACGATGTTGTAGGGAGAAAAGAGGAAGTAGATCAAGATGAAATAGGAGATACTATACTGAGAGATGAATTTGACAGAGCCTTGAAAGGCCTAGGTCGGAACAAGGCCCCAGGAGTAGATGACATACCCTCAGAGCTACTAAAGTCTCTCGGAGAGCCAGCCATGACGAGACTATTTGAACTGGTGTGTAGGATGTATGAGACAGGCGAAATACCCTCAGACTTTAAGAAAAATGTAATAATCCCCATTCCAAAGAAATCAGGCGCAGACAGGTGTGAAAATTACAGAACCATCAGTTTGATAAGTCATGGTTGCAAAATTTTAACACGAATTACCTATAGGAGAATGGAAAAGCTGGTAGAAGCTGACCTCGGGGAAGATCAGTTTGGATTCAGGAGGAACATAGGAACCCGGGAGGCAATACTCACTTTACGTCTTATCTTAGAAGATAGGTTAAGGAAAGGCAAACCTACATTTTTAGCTTTTGTAGATTTGGAGAAAGCATTTGACAATGTTGACTGGAATACACTCTTTCAAATTCTGAAGTCATCAGGGGTAAAATACAGGGAAAGGAGAGTTATTTACAACTTGTACAAAAGCCAGACCGCAGTTATTAGACTCGAAGGGCATGAAAGGGAAGCATCAGTTGGGAAGGGAGTAAGACAGGGTTGTAGCCTTTCTCGGATGTTATTCAATTTGTACATCGAGCAGGCCGTGAAGGAAAGCAAGGAAAAATTTGGAATAGGGATTAAAGTTCAGGGGGAAGAAATAAAAACATTGCGTTTTGCCGATGACATTGTAATTCTGTCAGAGACAGCAAAGGACCTGGAAGAGCAGTTGAATGGAATGGACAGAGTGTTGAAGAGAGCGTATAAAAAGAACATTAACAAGAGCAAAACAAAAATAATGGAATGCGGTCTTAGAAAATCAGGCGATGCTGAAGGAATTAGTGGTAACGAAACAATGAAGGTGGTAGATGAGTTTTGTTACTTGGGTAGTAAAATAACATGCGATGGTCGCAGTACAGAGGATATAAAATGCAGAATGGCAATGGGAAGAAAAGCATTTTTGGAAAAGAGAAATTTGGTAACATCGAATATTAATTTAAGGGTAAGGAAGTCTTTTCTGAAGGCATTTGTGTGGAGTGTTGCCTTGTACGGGAGTGAAACATGGACGATAAGCAATTCGGACAGGAAGAGAATAGAGGCTTTTGAAATGTGGTGCTACAGAAGAATGCTGAAGATTAGGTGGGTAGATCGCATAACTAATGAAGAGGTACTGAACAGAATTGGTGAGAAACGGAATTTTTGGCATACCCTGACCAAAAGAAGGGATCGCTTGGTAGGACACATTCTTAGACATCGAGGAATCGTAAATTTAGCATTGGAGGGAAGTGTGTGGCGTAAAAATCGCAGAGGGAGACCAAGAGACGCGTATAGTAAGCAGATTCAAGTGGATGTGAGTTGCCGTTCTTATGAGGAGATGAAAAGGCTTGCTCAGGATAGAGTAGGGTAGAGAGCTGCATCAAACCAGTCTCCGGACTGAAGACCAAAACAACAACAACCATCAGAAATATAAATTTTGCGCAACTAGTGTGTCACATGTCAGAAACGAATTATGGTCATTAAGGGAGGTGCCACTGTATAAGTACTTTGTGAAGATTTAATTATTGCTTCTAGCTCAATTTCCTATCGATTGTTCCTGAAAACAGTTTTCAGGGTTTGAGCTTATCAACAGTTTGGACCTAGTGAATGGAATACAGGTAGTCATGGTTTCCCTAATCTGCTAGGAAACAGGAAATGAGTGTCTTGATTGAGCGAGTGCGGCTATTCCAGATTGCAACTGAAACACAATATGGTCACACACATTATTCTAGAAATCCATATAAAATCAGGGAATGATCATATGGCAAATATAATTATATGAATGGATTCAGGAGACTTGGGAGAACCAAACGCTGTAATTACAATTTCAATATCCCTTTCAGATAAAAAAACCAATAGATTTCGGTACCATAATAATATTATTATTATTATATGACGTCTATTTACAATTATTGATACGTAGTGTTTATCAGTAACAGCTTAAGTAAAAAATGGGTAGCATTGCATCATGCTACCTATCTAAAAAGACGCACCACGTTATTTCCGAATTCTTTTAATAAACTTTGATTTGTTCTCTTGTTATGCTTTTCTTTGAGGTAGAAATATTCGTGCGTCAGAACATAGATTCCACCACAGTAACACAAAACATGAACCCAGCGAATCGCATTACATTTATATATGTTTCTTATTATATTTAATATTATTCTCAGTAACGTCCGTTTTTTATGTTGTAGACTGCCAGTTAAATATTTCATGGCAGACTAAAAATAGTAGATATACAGCAGATAATTTATATATAAATAATTATATCTATTTATGGACAATAACTGAATATATTTGTATAAAAAGACATGATAAATTAAATATTAATTGTGTAAATTTATTCGCTTAATAGCTACCTTAATAGGTACCTGAGCAAAGAGCTTCAGTCTCAACCGATCTTAGTATTGTTATATTATATTTTTGTTAAATGTAAACTTCATTTGTAGGGAGGTGGTCAAAGCATTTAATTCTGTGATGATCAAATGTATAATATTTTGGAAGGGAAATTGTATTTTAAAGATGAGGCGTTAGGATGCGCGCAAGGATAAAATTTTAGGAGCAGGGAGAGCAGGCTTTCGAACGCTTGGGAGGGACTCGTAACTTGTACACGGCGGTGAAAGGTTGTGACGCTGGGCGGTCTGAAGCCGCGGTACGAACTTTTGATTTGAAGAGATAGGCACGTGTGGACTTCGTAAATTTACAGGGCTGTGACTGCAGAACTAACTCTCTGGTTGAAAAGCGGTAAACTATGGACGGTAGTAGGCTGTGGAACTGTAATAAATCAGCAATCGTGTACTCGTGTGATGACAAACTGTGTTTTATAACAAATACTGCAATCGCGGATTAATTTGGAACTGCAGTGTTCGATGTACTTCACTAATTTACGAGTGCGTGTGATACTTATTGTGCCTCTCATGAACAATAGTTGGGGAAATATTCAGTTATTTAGCCGCGGCGCAGCGGCCGAACGCATTGAAGCGCTATGCTTCGACGCGCGAGGACTTTCCCTGACGGGGGTTCAAATCCCCCATCGGGCATGGATGTTTGTGCCATCGTAAGTATAAGCTAGTTCAAAGTAGTTTTTAAGTTTAGGGGCTCATGACCCCTTAGTTATTTACCGATGTAAAAAGTAGGACCACCTCCGCATTTTCATGTCCAAAAAACAGTAATAAACTCCGCTTATAAAGAATTACTTCGTGAGTGAATCACTTCTTCATCTTAGAATCCATTTTGTTGGTTATTCAGAGCTTTAATTTATATTTGTTTAAATATATTTTTCGCGTCACCATCTGCAGATTGATAGACTGGCTAAACTAAAGATTAATTATTGATCTTGTTTAAACAGATTGGGTAGCTATTTAGAGCATAGAAGCTGACATACATGAACAGAGATAACGAGCCATAAACCTTTTACTTACCTGAGTTATGTACTACCCAGTTCTTATTGGTGAGTAACGATAAGACGGTCGCATGCTGTGTGTCTGCCACTAGAGATAAAATCAAGGAGGTTAGAATAAAGGGAGATGGCATTATCGCCGGCCGCGGTGGCCGAGATGACTGAGGCGCTCCAGTCACGGTCAGCACGGCCACTACGGTCGGGGGTTCGAATCCCCCCTCGGGCATGGATATTTGTGCCGTCCTAGTTCGTAAGTAGTTCATAAGTAGTTTGTAAGTTTAGGGACTGATGACCCCGTAGTTAAGTCCCATAAGCTTAACAAACATTTGAATTTTTTGTGGCATTATCTATGTAGAGCATATACCTCAGTTGAAGCCTGCCCGCCATCTTTGTCAGTTTTGAAATGCTATTTCTCCGTTAAAACTACGCGTTGATTAGACCCTCTTACTACTAATGCTTTGAACTGGCAGTCACTGTAAATTTTGAACTTTCAAACACTATACTTTATTGAATATACAGTAATGAATACCGATAATAATATATTTGAAAACTTAGCTAATAGCACTCTTTTAACAAGTTCTGCATCACAGCAAAACCTACCGATGTTTTATTCATGTTTTAAGTGACATAAAACATTAGTTCTACAATACTAACACTTCTACAAAACTTAGGAATACGGCGGAGGCAGGCTTCACTTTTTCAGCTTAAGGGCGTCTCCCTGTATTCTAACCTCCTTGGATAATATGCACACGCGAGTGATAAACTCATCAGAAACCTTTCTGCTTCCATAATTGTACAGAATAATATTGTGATTAAAATTTGGAATTACTTACTTTTGCTGCGGACTACATTAAAATAGAGACAGACATCTCCTTTAGCAGAGACAATTGTGCTTAGACTTCTGAATATATAGTGCAATTACAAAAGGTCGATTTCAACTTCGTGTTATACGAAGTAATCACTGAAGGACTGCTGGGACATGTATTAGCTGAAACAGTGGCCGATGCTGCTAACAAAGACAAGAAAATTCACTGGAAAAACTGCATTGTATGGAAAGTTCTCTATACAGACAATCAGCTGACGCCATTCATCAACGACTACCCAGACTTACTTTATCGTACATTGACACCTCCATGACGTCTTATTTAAACAGACATGAACTGCTCTGTTGATTCAATTACAAGACTTTCGTCGAGTTTTCGATAATAGGGTACACTGTATACAGAATAACTAAATTGTCCTCAGTGCAAAACCTGACGGTGCGTGGCGAAGGGTACCTTGAACACCATTATCGGTTCTCCCTCCTAGTCTAGTCACGGAAACAAAGATTGTCGGTATGCCTCTGTGGGGGCTCTAATCTCTCTGATTTTATTATCATGATCTCTTCGCGATATTTACATAGGAGGGAGCAATATACTGCTAGACTCCTCGGTAAAGGTATGTTCTAGAAACTTCGACAAAAATTAGCCAGTACGGAGCGACAGAGCGTCTCTCCTGGAGAATCTTCCACTGGATCTCCGTAACGCTTTCACGATTACCAAATGATCCTGTAACGAAGCTCTCCGTTGGATCTTCTCTGCTTCATCTATCAACCCCACCTGGTACGGACACCACACCAGTGAGCAGTATTCAAGCAGTAGGCGAACAAGCGTACTGTAATCTACTTCCTTTGTTTTCGGACTGCATTTCCTTAAGATTCTTCCAATGAATCTCGATCGGGCGTCTGCTTGACCGACGATTAATTTTATATGTTCGTTCCATCTTAAATTACCCCTAATGCCTACTCCCAGATAATTTATTGAATTAACTGCTTCCGGTTGCTGACCTGCTATAATGTAGCTAAATGATAAAGGATCTGTCTTTCAACAAGGTGTCCAGAAAAGGACTTCATGGTTTCAAAATTAAATATCTCGAAAACAAAGATCGATAGAGGAATGCAGTAAACGGTATGTTTATTGTGAAAGCTGTAAGAAGTTTATACAGCAGTATGAAATATTAGTTACAAAAGCTGCTAACAGATGGCGCTGTAATCGCCATAAATAATGCCTAGTATAAATAGTGATCCGAAGCCCAGAGCGATAAGTTCCACTATTGAAACGTGAAAGGAGCTTAGCGTACCGTAAACCATGTACTCCATTGAACAAAGCGTTTTTCTGGTGCTAGAGTACCACAGGTTAGAAGAGAGACCTACGGCAACAAGGCGAAGTTTTTAAGCACGGTTTAATGTTCCAAAAGGACCCGATGCGAAAACCATTCGTAAGCTCTTCGCAAAATTTCAACGAACAGGCAGCGTAACTGATGATCTTGTGGGCATGTTGGCCGCAAGCAAACCGCCACAGTTTCTGGAATTATTCAGCGAAATCCAATGCCATCCGTCCGTAGAATTGCGTCTGAGACTGGTTTGAAGCGTTCCAGCACGCAGAAAATACTGAGAAAGAGCCATTCAAAATTCAAACGCACCATGATATATACCCGTACGAGCTGTGCTATGAAGGGTTGCCTTTGCTAATCAGATGCTCACAATGACTGATAGTGAAGGATTTGATGATGGCTGCATCTGGTTTACAGATGAAGCCCACTTCCACCTGAATGGATATGTGAATAAGCAGAACTGGCGATTTTGGGGTTCCGAAAAAAGTCATATTAGTCTGAAGCGAAACCCCTGTTTTCTCGTAAAGTTACTGTGTGGGCCGCAGTATGCAGCAGAGGCATTATTGGCCCTTCTATCATTCGAGAAACGTTCACTGGTGCACGTTACGCTGCAATTTTGGACAATTTGTCGCCACACAGCAAGCGTCAGAGGATCGACCAGGTACTGTATGGTTTATACAAGATGGAGCCCGACCACATCGGACCGAACAAGTGTTTAGCTTTCTTGAGGAATACTTCAGGAATCGAGTCATTGCTTTGGAATATCCCAAATTTACTGGTGCAGGCATGGACTGGCCTCCATATTCGCCGCATTTGACTCTCTCTGACTTTTTTTTGTGGAGAACAGTGAAAGACATGGTCTACCCGAAGCATCCCGCCACGGTGGACGAGCTTCAATCGGCGATCTCTGTGGCATGTGAATCCATTACGGTTGAGACACTACGAAATGTGATGGCGAATTTCATTCTTTGTTTGCGCCTGTGAAGTGCCAATAGTGAGCATTTTGAAAAAAATGTGATCTGATTGTTTGCAAAGAGTGTTTTCACACGATTATTTCACTTATTTATGCTGATATGAGCTGTACAGCGCACAGCGCCATCTGTTAGCAGCTTTTGGAACTATTATTTCAAACTGCTGTATAGACTTCTTACAGCTTTCACAATAAACATACCGTTTACTGCATTCCTCTAGCGATCTTTGTTTACGAGATATTTAATTTTGTAATCAGGGAGCCCTTTTCTGGACACCCTGTATGTATTCGTAGTACATTACACTTGTCTACATTGAGATTCAATAGCCATTCCCTGCACCAAGCGCCAATTCGTTGCAGATGCTCCCACATTTTTATGTAGAGGGTCATGAACCCCAAGAATCGTGCTGATGAAGAACTTTTTTTGACGCGTGTACATGCTTCCTGACGTGTCGGAATGCTGTCAGAATACTGACGGAGTACAGCCGCTCTCAGGCGCTGTTTTTGGTGACACGTGGAGAGCACACGGAGGGCGCGTCAGCGGAGACGGAGTGAATTCTTTGGGAAGGGAAGGGAAGGCGAGGGCAGGGTCTGCGGTAGGCGGGTCACGCGCCTCGGCGAGCGGTTACCGGCCTCCTGGGGCCGCGGACGCCGCGAAGTGCGCCCTCAAACATTGATGCCACCAACGGCCAACAGCGCCGCCGTCTCGAGCCGCAGCCTCTGACTCGCGCTTCTCCACACCACTCTCCGTCCCAGTGTTTCCAACTCTCTCATGTGTATTCGGGCAACCACACTTTCAAAATCTACTAGAAATCTGCCCAGAAAATAAACATCTTCGTCACTTGCATGAGGAGCATTTTATTTGTTTTGAAAATGGTCCCAATTTGCTGCTAGGTTGAGACAACACCCACAATGCCGTAAGCGGCCGACTGATAACAGCGGACAAATTGAAGAGCGCATCGGCGGCCATTGTGGTGGCAAACTTCCGCGCGAACTTTAAATGTGCGTAAGACTCTTTGATTAGAGAGAGTATTCATTTGAGTTAAGTCGCGAAAACTATGTCTAATCTATATCTATAAATGTGAATGTCTGTTCGGTGTACGTTTATCACGTCTGAACCACAAGACATAAATAGCTAAAAATTTGTACAGTTACTAATGTCTACCCGGGGAAGGCTTTAGACACGGTTTTATGCCGATCGGATAGCTATTTATCTATATATATATATATATATTAATGTGAATGTCTCTTCGGTGTACGCTTATCACGTCCGAACGACCAGACGCAGAGACCTAAATATTTGTACAATTACTAATTTATACCTAAGGAAGGTTTTAGGCAGGGTTTTATAGCGATCTGATAGATATTTAGTAATTTGAAAAATATAACGCGAAATGCGGAACAATAATTACCTTTTGAATATTATATATACTCTATGAAAAAGGTATTATTGGTTGCATTGTTGCTTGAGGGTTGATAATGATAAAATGGTGGAGTATATTCGGATGGAAGGTTATCGGAGTATATAAAATTCTACGTGTGTGTTTGTGTGTGTGTTAGTATTTCGCTCTGCAGCGAAAACTACAGAAAGCAAACGAATGGTCTGTGTGTAATTGTTGTCCGACGTCTCCCGTTGTACTCCACAGCAGTTCCATGCCGATAGCTATAAGGGGGTGGAAGATATGGTGGTTGAAAGAACTGAAAGCCAGCAATGACGTTTGCGACTCTACAGCAAGGAGGTTACATACAGCGAAACGTGATGCTACAGACCATATCTTTGGTCTATGCGTGCTACAATGTCTTCAGCTCTTTCTCTGTAAGGATAAGCATACGAATAAGGAAATAAAAGAATAAATAAAAAAGGCAGTAAGAAAGAAATTTCTTTTAATACATCTCTTCGAAAAAGAAAGAAAAAAAACGATTTGACGTTTCGCGCATTACATCAAGCAATCGATCTGTGAATTACTACAATCATTATTGTTGAATTTCGTGATTGGATTCTTCGAAACGAGTGCATTTTTACGTATGATTTCATCTACACTACTTACCTGATAAACGGTAAGTCCATAGACTTCCGCAATCTGGTACGAATATTTTTTCAGTTCCGCTTTCTCAGCTACATTTCCTCAAAAATGAGTGAAATTAATGACATTGATTTAATTGTTATTTTAACTTCGTTTCTTATATATTCTCCAATAATGTTTTCAGAAAGGAAATGGAGAGAGATAAGGCATACGAGAAGTACTAAATCAAGGCAGGAACAAATAATCAAATACTCGGGCAACGCCGGGTTTTCAGCTAGTTGAAATATATAACTAAAAACAGCTTCAGACTCCTTGACTATACAGCAACTATCGATTGCGTGTAAATCTATTACACATACGGTGTAGAAATTGGCCAACAGCGTTTCCTGTTCCTAACGAAACTAGCGTTCTAAGTACAGCATATTAACGGAATTTATCGTCAGACATGATTGTTTGGCACTTTCTCAGTATATTCTACGATTGTGAAACTTTTGTACAAACATTGATTTCCGAAGAGTTTCACACTTTACGTCTTTGCTTTAGTGCGGTATTCTTCAATATTTAGATATTTCATAGCATCACAAAATTAAACAGGACTGCCTGAAATGGCTAATGTTAAAATCGATTGTGAAAGTGAACAATGCCATTACATACATAACTGAAAAATAGCTTCTTTACCTTGTGAATACAGCAACCAGCCACAACCAAATTCTTTTAAGAACACGAAGTATGCATAAATTTTATTAACTAATGCATCTAACTTTAGCATTAGTGTCTAGCAAAAATATTAGCATTTTAATGCTGTAAGCCAAGTACCTTACAGTAGCGTGAACTGCTCAAAAGTCAACAATTATTGTAATAGGGTTTATGTTCACAAAGTGCATCCAGTATGGCTATGTGTCATTCATATATGGAACTATACACAGTTCTGCAAACCCGTTTCAGTTGTTATACCTGTACGTAAAGCAGATTACCTTTAAATTCTCTTTTACATGTTGTTAATATTAATTTCATAAACAAAAATTCGAACTCCAGTTAGGCAACTAATCTCGTGACCCCAGTAGTTATTTTAAACAATCATACTGAAACTTTTTGAACTTCCTGTCCACCAGTACTGCCTAAAATAGCTCCTTCTTAAGAGCTGCCAGTATTGTAAAATTCTGTTATTTATTTCATTCAATCTTATATTGTCTTGAATAACAACCTGTTACGCAAGAGTAATTATCTCTGAACACAAGTAGTAAGGCTACTTGTATTCCTGACAAATATAAATGATCAGACAATGTTTGTTCTTTTTATTCCTTTCTTAAATTGATTTATGCATTTAAAAGCTGAGCCGCTTTTCACCATCCTGCTTCATGTACCCTGCAATAGTCAAACAATACAGACGTGATTATGAATTGTGTATATATACTGCTGTAGCTATTTAATACACGATGTACCTGCTACCAACACTCGTTTTTATCTGACGCTTCGCATTACCATGGCGACCGGCCGAAGGTTCAAATTATCCCGCGACAGCAGCGCCGTTAGGGAGTCTAGTTATGTTTACAAGGTCTTTGGGTTGAGATGTTAACTTTTATTTTCACAGAAGACTGTTTCGGGTTACATTTTTGCCTTTTTCAAGTGACCTGCGGGTATATAATTATTTTACATAGCCCCTACTGGAACGTTACTTATATGTAGCACATTCCATACATCGCGAGTAGCCGGCCGCGGTGGGCGAGGAGACTGAGGCGCTTGTCACGGTCTGCACGGCCACTACGGTCGGGGGTTCGAATCCCCCTCGGGCATGGATATTTGTGCCGTCCAAGTTCGTAAGTAGTTCATAAGTAGTTTGTAAGTTTAGGGATTGATGACCCCATAGTTAAGTCCCATAAGCCTTACAAACATTTGAACATCGCGAGTATACACTCACCGTTGCCAACATTACAGACACAACCAGTAGGGAGTCTTAAGTAAAAGTTTACAACCGGACTTTTAATTTGTAATATTCTAGTACTCTGTTTGAACTACTGCGGTTCAATTACATTTACATGAAACTAAAATGTTTATTTAAAGAACTTGTTAACCTTTGCTTTATTGCTATTTAATAATATGTTCGGATACTTTCGTAAATAACAAACACAACCACTAAGAATACATTACAGACAGTTACGGAATATGATGTTCCCATAAATTTATTTACCAAGATAAATATAACTTTACACGCTGTAACTATACGACAACATTATTACATATTTACCTTTTTAAACATATTAGGGCAAATAGTGTCTTATATATCACTGGATCCTAAAAAATATTTAATACGATTAAGTCACGCGTTTCAATAATCTGTTAGATAATACGAAATTATTGCAGAACTTAATAAAAATGCTGCTACACTAAACAAATCCGTATTTATAAAAAAAATTAAACCACAAACCGAAGCATATTAAAATTACGTGTCTAAATAACAGTACACCGAGAAACTAATTACAAACTATTGACCTACACATGTAAAAATCATAAATACAGTTGATTACTTGATTAAGTCTAATACGTAAATTTATAGACAAATGAATATTTTTTATTTGTGTATCTTGTTAAATGCAATTACCGAAACTACATACATCAATTTAGCCTCAATAATTATTACAAAACAAATGTTAAAACAAAAATTATGACGTATTTCAAATGTTAGTTTAACGTATATATAAAAACTGCATAATGCAATTGTTTCCATGTTTACGCAGTTTTTTCTCAAATGTCTAGGAAGAAGCCATATTAACTCACTCTTAGACTGTCCGTCATGATATATATCTGTGTTTTGTGTATGGAACATAGTTTCCTAAGTATTTTAATCAAATTATAATGTGATGTAAACGACTATGTTGAAATGGGAGGAAAAGAATAAAACTCAAGATTCTTCGTGAAGTTTATTCACACTGAAGCGTCATTTTTTATTTTTTATTTATTTTTTTTAGCACTGAGAACCAGTTGCAATATAACAGCACACTGAAGGACATCACTAGCTGGCCGCAGAATCGAAGTTAGTAACAGAACATATTTTTTTACTTGGGATACCAACTCTTCTGCATGTCCAGTGAAGTTTGTAGCCCACACTACTGGAGTGGTACAACAAGGAGGTAAATGGGAACATCATACTACCTAATTAAAATTACATATCTTATTCAGTATGTGTAATAAATTAGTTACGTCTAGGTTGAATCACGTACATACATCAACGTTATAAACTGTAATATCTGTCAATATATATATTGCTTTATTGCTTTATTGGTTGCTCTATTTTACAAAATAAGATATATAAGTACAATGCTTATACAATCCTCAGTCTGTTTAATTCATCTAATATATTAAAATGAGTGGCGGTGGAGTGGACGAGCGTTCCAAGGCGCCTTGCTGCGGAATGCGCGGTTGCTCGCCATCGGAGGTTCGAGTCCTAGCTAGGGCATGGGTGTATTTGTTGTCTTTAGCGTTAGTTTATGTAGTTTGTAAGCCAAGGGACTGATGAAAAGAGTAGATTTACAATCAGTTGAACAGTTGAAGTAATAAAATGAATGTATTGTATGATACAATTCTCAGTGTGTTTCATCCATCTAATATACGAAAAAGAATCATTGTTTGTATTATATATGCTGTCGTACCGTTCATCTGATTGTGTCGAAATTTTATCAACATATCTTTTGTATTTTCACTAAGGTTATAGACGCAATTACATCACTGTACGACACGTACTTCAGGTGATACGACTTCATAAATATTGAGCTGCCTGAATAATTGCCGCATTATGAGTGACGTTTAAATTTATTACGTCTTTGCTACTAAATGTATTCGAGACATATTTTCCAAACAGTATCGATTTTTGCCAGTGAATGCATCTACAAATCGGTTACATTGTACGACTTGTGGTTTATTTTATATGACATCATAAGGAAGGAGACATGTGGAGAAACTGTCACATCATCGAAAAACTTACGGGTATGCTGCCAGGTATCAATATCGATGACGGCCGGTATTTCGGCAGGAGACCACCCTGCCATTTTCAAGGCGAAGCTGCAGTGAGGAAGCAATGTGCAGCGATCTTTAAAACCTCGGTTTTTAATGAGTAAACAGGAAATACAACACACAACGAGCAAGCAAACACACAGCGCCGACTCGACCAAAGATGAAACCGGTCAGAATATCGATAATAAACACCAGTTTTCGACGGATGAGGTCGGATTAGTTTTGTCCCGCTGTTTTTTTGCGAGGGACAAAACTGCGTTCGAGGATACATCAGTCATTACCAGAACAAATACTTTCAGGGATAGCGTAATAAACGAGGCTATCGAAATCTCTTAATAAAGACGGCGGCTTGCAGCTGAGCACAGCTTGGGACCCGGCCATCGGAAGGTTGAAGGGGCGCGGCAGGCACGCGGCCAAAACATTGCCATTTATGGCGATGCGGCTGAGCACCAGTGACGTCACAGGAGGCCGCGCTGGTATATAAGGACGGCGGCAGCAATGATAAGACAGTCACTATTTGACAATGGCCGAGGAGATTTCGGCCGAAAGCTCGTGGATATCAAACCCCTTGACGCGGCTGGAAGCCCGAGAGAATTTTATCAACATGACTCGCCGCGAAACTATACATTCATACAAAGATGGTATTTATATTTATTTTTGTATGTAGTAACTAAATTTTTATACATACAAAATAAACTGTGTGATTTTAAATACTTAGGCGCTACATAAAATATTATTATATCGACAGTTGAATTGAAAAGGGCAATAATGTAAGCTGAAACACTATTGTGAAAATAAAATAGAAATAACATCAACACAGTAGCAAATTTGGACCATGTTGAAAATAAAGTCATTATATGACCTTTATACTGCAGCAGGCCCCAAGGAACGAAACAATTTCCTTATTTAGGTTAAAAATTGCATATTGGACATTTTTATCATAGACGATCCCTTTCGGCCCAAATCAGGCCATCTTCGGGGTCTCCTGAACATGAGAAGGACAAGTACTTGAAGTGTGGACAATGCAACATATGAATTTGTACAACATTTTCTGAACGAAGAACAGTGATATTTGATGAACTGTAGTGGATAAAAGTGCAGTCTAGACAGCAAAGAACATTAAGTTACTGGTTTCCACTTATGTAATGATAATTCTCAGAAGATTATGGCCCATCTGGTTGGTGCTGCTTGGCTGCAAGATTTTTGTGACACGACTGAAACCGCAGTGACTGCTATTGCGTCTAATACAATACATTTAACATGAGTAGATGCTATAATGTATACATTTTCCATAAATATTCATGATAAATTACTTAAAAATTTGGTTTCAGTAGTACATTTCAGTAGTGGCGATAATAAAAAACACTTTATAAGATCTTCCGTAGGTTGTCTGCAAAACAAGGTGGACTGCCCCACCATCACCAGCTGACATACGCCAGAACGATTATAACCAAGTTATAGGTCGAAGACTCTATGTCAGAACATGCGAGCATTACAAAGGTACAGTATGAATAAAACAATTGTGCGTATAAAGCTTCGAATTTAAAAGAAAAGAAAAAAAAATAATAATAACACTTAGGAAAAGAATTTCCGACATTTCGACCTTTGTGCAATGGACCTCTTCATGGAGGTTAACTGTTTGATGCTGCATTGCGCAGTGGTCGGAACGTCGGCAATTCTTTTGCTAAGTGTTTTAAAGATGTTTTATTCAAAATGACGCCGGCCGTGGAACTTATAAAGGTACAGTTATTGACGACAATTTCGACTCTTAAGTGTTCTTTTTAAATAAACAGATAAGATACATAAAGGTTACTCACTTTGGAATAGGAAGATACAGCTACTCACTAATGTTAGAAATAATCCTTAGACATTACAGGAGGAAGGAAGGTTGGAGTTTAACGTCCCATCGACAGCGTGGTCATTAGAGACAGAGCTTATGCTCGGAATGTTTGGGTAAGGATGTGGAAGGAAATCGGTGCCCTTTTCAAGGAACCATCCCGGCATTTGCCTGCAGTGATTTAGGGAAATCACGGAAAACCTAAATCTGGATGGCCGGAGATGGATTTGAACCACTATCTTTATAAATGCGAGTCCGGTGGGCTACCACTTCGCCACCTTGCTCGGTCATAGGCATTACAATGTAAAATGGTATGTTTGTACACGGTAAGGATTAAGTTACGTGAAAACGGAATTCGGTCCAAATTGTCTACAGATACTGGTGAAATGGTCAGACAGTGGGGCAGGAGACGATGGAAAGAGCGCGAATAGGGAGAATAGGTAGACAGATTAAGAGAAGAATCGAATAAATACAGTGTAGACCTGGGCAATTCCGGGTACTGAGGCTAATTGTTCATAATTTTCGCAACTATTCGCCTAGAGCTCCTTTTTCTTGTTGTTCAATGAATAAATTTAGATGATTCACGTAGTGTGTTACGTTAGTTGCAAAGCAAAAGTGCTAAGACAGGTTGGTTTTTAATTATCTGAGCTCCGATATCTTGCACAGTTTTAATGTGATGTTATTTTAGTGAATACAACAAATCGTGTTAACAATCGCACGGCTGTGCTTACGCTGTCCTCAATTCCCCACAAATCTCTTCGTCGGTGTTGCAGTTTACCTAGAGAGGACCAGCGCAAAATTTTGAAGAGCAGGTAATGTTTTTCGTCCGAATGAAACTTTAGAGCGCACAGATATATGCTATGATAAAAATTGGATCTTTTGTCTATAAACGAATTATCATAGATAGTACATTGATTAAAAAAATTACGGGATCAGTTGGAATATCTACGTAGTCAAGTACTGTCATCGGCGGAATGAACTAAAATGGTTCGAAGTCTTTCTGTTGGTTCTACGGAGTGCTAATAACAGAAAGTTGCTGCAGAGTGGGTTCGGTTTGACTTGTGTTTACTCTACCAAACGAATTACACAAGCAGCTGGGTTCAGATACTGTAGTGAACAGATAGTGCAATGCAACAACAACGTCACTTAACCGAAGCTATGGCATGCAGAGCTATAGGAAGCTTGGAAGTGGGGCAGTGAGAAGGAGGTGGTAAAGTTCAAAAAATCAAATGTTTGTTAAGCTTATGCGACTTAACTACGGAGTCATCAGTCCCTAAACTTACCAACTACTTACGAACCACGTTATACTAAGGACAGCACAAATATCCATGCCCGAGGGGGGATTCGAACCCCCGCCCGTAGTGGCCGTGCAGACCGTGACTGGAGCGCCTCAGTCCCCGCGGCCACCGCGGCCGGCGGTGGTAAAGTTGTTGGCGTGTCCCAAAGAGTAATTTTCAGGACCTTGATGCGTTTTCCGACAACAGGAACCGTTAGAAGCAGGCACTGCCAAGGTCGTCCACTGGTAACATCAGCAAGAGATGACAGTTATCTCCGGTTAACAGCCTGTCGAGACAGTACGATGAATGCAACTCAGCAGCACCCCCCACGCAGCAGCCAGACGCGCAATATCAACTCAGTTCGAAATCACTTTGGAGAATGTGGCCTCTACACAAATAGGACTTTGGTTTGCGTTCCATTACAACCACGACCAGCATCTCCCACAACGGATATTGCACTCATGGAAGAGGGG
The DNA here is from genome assembly GCA_026315105.1 of Locusta migratoria. Taxonomy (NCBI): domain Eukaryota; kingdom Metazoa; phylum Arthropoda; class Insecta; order Orthoptera; family Acrididae; genus Locusta; species Locusta migratoria. The sequence continues at coordinate 318,708,021 of CM048747.1, read as the reverse complement.
CCAAATATCCTTCAAGAGCTGATTGAAAATCTCATGCTGTCCACGCCATGGTGGTTAGGTTGATCACACACCTTATTAGAGGGCAACGAGAATGACTTTTTCACTATTATGGTAGCCCCATGGTGTCTCGTTCTAAGTAAATCTCAAACTACAATTGTAGGTATATAAACAACATAGATAGGCTATAGGCAAGATACAGCGCTCTGGGTGGCAGCACTAAGCAACATTGGGCGCCATATTTGAGAACGTCAGTTTGAAGCAGCAGAGTGAGCAGACGCTTCTGATTGTAATCTAAAGTAACGTGTAAGCACTATTATTAGTGGTAACACATGCCCAGTGTATGTTCGGCCTACAGCTGCAGCAACCGCAGTCATAAAACAGTAGGAATATCAGTCATAAAGAAACAGGTATGTAATTATATAGGTCGTTGTGTATTAGCGTGTTTTTGTCTATAAACATTCATTATACTTAACTTTCGCATTTACCAAGTTTAAAAATGACGTTTACTTCAGGACCATCAGAAAGCTAGGCAGAGGACAGATGTATTTCGTGTGTTCTAATGTAATGTCAGTACTTTATATAGTGTATAAAACCGTATTAATCATTGGGTAAGCAGCCTAGGTATATGAACTGTAATTAAACTATTCTTTATACAGATTTCTTTTGAAAAACACGGAGTTGCTAACCAGTATGAGGAGTGATACGTGGCGGCCTACAAAGTATAGTTCCATATGCTCTTGTCATTTTGAAGAAAAGTTATGCATGCTACCACCGATCGAAAGCGGCTAATGGCAAATGCCATTCAACAATATTTTCGTTTCCGGAGCACCTACAGAAACCAAAAGCTGTAAGGAGAGTACTAAGAAAACGTCAAATTGTGGGGGCTTGATAAATACGTAATGTATTTCAAAGCATGAAATATCATTTGATGTTCAAATGTTTGTAGAACTTATGGGACTTAACTACGGGGTTATCAGTCCCTAAGCTTAGAAACTACTTACGAACTAGCTAAGACTAAGGGCGGCACAAATATCCATGCACGAGGGGGGATTCTAACCCCCGACCGCAGTGGCCGTGCAGACCGTGACTGGACCGCCTCAGTCCCCTCGGCCACCGCGGCCGGCATGAAATATCATTTGAACCACAGGCAGAATAAAGGTAATTAAAGATTTTAAAGAAATTCGCCTGTGTTTATAGGGAAGATATGTCGGCAAATACAAACGATTGTTGACATTATAGTAACATCAAATAATACAGCAGTTCGACGATTGTAAACATTACACTTAGGATGCCGTAGTAAGCGAGAAATGCTGTTAGTAGTGGGACTTACTTTCCGAAATGCGCCATCCAGAATTTAAGGAAAAATTGACACTGACAGTGATTAATATGGAACCTATAATTCAGTTGTTAGCAGACGCCCAGTACCACTTGGCGTGACACTGACGTTCTCAAAGATGGCAGCAGCCTTTCCAATTGGCTTCAAATATAGCGGCGCTGTGGCCAGTCTATGTTCTTTATATAGATCTTTGATTGTAACAAATATGTGAATAAAATGTTGTGTGATATCTCACCTGATCCTCTAATTGTTTTGAGAACTGTATTTGGAAGCGTGGGAAGACTGTTGAGCAAGGATATAATTTACACAGAGGCAAAGAAGAGCAAGCTTGCGACGACAAAGGGCACACGCTATATTGAATTTCCATTTTTTCTGCCCCGCAATATCGTACTGGTCTCCGGGGCTCTCGCGACCGCATCGTATTTTGTAAATGAATTTTTTGCCGCGCCCGTTCAAATGTATCTGGAGCAGGCGGATAACTTCCCTGGGGCCACCTGGGGAGAGAGAATTTTCCAGTGCTGTTTCTCCGCGGTGCGCAGCCTTCGACCTGCCACATGAAAAATGCACGCACGCACCCACCGTTCGCCCGCCAGAGCCGCTACTTGACGCAGAAACCGCCGGTGCGTGACCAGTGTGCTGCTGGCTTGAGCGAACGTCATGTGTTTTGATCCCGAGGCCTACGATAAATACAGACCTGAGTGCGAGTGAATCTGCCGCACGGTAGAGCCCTAGAGTGTCAGTCATTATGAATTATGCTCACAGTATAAAAGACGAAAGAGGCCTTCCGCAGAACAGAACAACATTTAACTGTCTCAGGAAAGCAAAAAAAAAAAAAAAATATAAAAATATAAAAAAAATATTTAAAAATGTTCAAATATTTGTAAATATATCGGACCAAACTGCGTGGTCATCAGTCCGTAGCTTACAAACTACTTAAACCTAGGTAAACTAACCTACGGACAAACACACACACACACACATGCCCCAGGGAGGACTCGAACCTTCACGGCGAGCAACCACGCGCTCCGCAGCGAGGTGCTTTAGACCGCTCGGCTACTCCACCGCGGCAGTCCGTAGCTTACAAACTAGTTAAACCTAGGTAAACTAACCTAAGGACAACACACACACACACCCATGCCCCAGGGAGGACTCGAACCTCCAACGGCGAGCAACCGCGCGCTCCGCTGCGAGGCCCTTTAGACCGCACGGCTACTCCACCACGGCCTCAGGAAAGTCCAGGTTTGAATTCGACAATGTAAGGAAGATAGTTTGCAACTGAACGCAAAGACGTAGATGAAGAGCGACACGTAACTTAGTTATAGACCACTAGCATTTTCAGAAAAGAAACCGCATACTTCCATTCATATAATCGCGCAACCATATTCCACACAACTGTCTTCTCCAGCTGCTGCGTTCGAATCACGCTCTTCGATAATGTTATGGGAAGGGATGTGAAACCGGAAACGGGGTACTCTATATGGATGGAAAGAGATACAGCTTCAAGACACAGTGGGTAAAGGGAAAGGGTGAATGGCGATATACAGTGCTCAAAACAATTTTAAGGGGATCAGGTGAGATATCACAGAGAATATACATGTGGTAACGTGCAATTATAATCTGTGTATGATACGATATTTTGTTGCCTCAACTTCTTACTTGAGCTTGACTTGTTGTTTGTCTAGAACGAGGCACCATAGGGCTACCATAGTAGTCAAACAGTCATTCTTGTTGACCTCTAAAGTGGTGTGTGATCATCTTTTACGGCCAGTACAGGTGCTCACCTACGCGGCACAGGCAATACGAGGTTATCAATAAGCGCTTGAGGGATTTTTGTCCATTCTTTCGCCGGCCGCGGTGGCCGAGGAGACTAAGGCGCTCCAGTCACGGTCTGCACGGCCACTACGGTCGGGGGTTCGAATCCCCCCTCGGGCATGGATATTTGTGGCGTCCTTAGTCTTAGTTAGTTCATAAGTAGTTTGTAAGTTTAGGGACTGATGACCCAGTAGTTAAGTCCCATAGACTATACAAACAAACATCCATTCTTTCGTGAGGGCAATATCCAGCTCTGGATACGTTTTGGAAGGTGCTGGTCTGCCTACGATGCGTCTTCCAAATGCATACCATACACGCCGAATCTGGTTTAAGTCCGGTGAACAGCTGGACACCCCATTCAGTTCCCATTCTGTGGGGTGTTATCGTCCACTAGAAGGAACTCATGTCAAATCGGACTAGCGTAGGGCACAACAAAAGGTCGAAAGATCTCATCCCTATGAGTAGTCAAAGAGCGATTATGAACGACGTAGTGATCCGTACGTCCTCAAATAACAATTCCTGCCCATACTATTCGTCGACTGTGCTCATGTTTCTTATACAGGGTATTTCCAAGTTCTCTCCATATGAGGGAACGACGGTTGTCCAGCTGAAGTGAAAATCGTGACTCATCTGAGAACAGAACCCGGCGCCATTCGTTACTATTCTACCCTGATGTTCCTCCGCCAGTTTCTGCATGATAAACGGTGTGGTGGTTTTACTCAGTCCTCTGTGAGTAGAAGCTACTTTCTAGTAGGCGGTTTGGAGGGTGCGTTGCAGCTGAGTTGCATTCAGCCTCCTGTCTCAACGGGCTATTAACCGGAGATAACGGTCATCTCTAGCTGATACCCGTGTACGACCTTGGCCTGCAGCCATCTCCCTTTGCCCCGCTTCCAACCTCCATGCCATAGCTTCGGGTAAGTCACATTGTGGTTGTATTACACTACCTGCTCAGTAATTTGGTAAACACAATTTGGTACCAACCCTCTCTGCAGCATCTTTCTGTTATCCTTTCTGTTGCCGTAATGTTGTTGTTCCCACTCCGTAGAACCGACAGAAAGACGTTGAACCAATATAGTTTATTCTGCCAATGATACTACTTCAGAACTACATATCTCAACCGATCCCCTTATTGATTTGAAGTGTGTATATTGCACATACATAGACGCAGACCATGTACGTACTACATGGGTGCAAATGGGAGTGCACAGTTGGCTTGTCTGTGGGGCAGTAGCAATGCGCACACACACGCACTCGCACGCACACACACACACACACACACACACACACACACACACACACACACACACACAAGCACACACACACATACATACATACACGAAATATACAGGAAAGAGGTAGAATATAAAGGGGACAGGAACTGTTGTGTGAGGGAAATGGTTCTGTAGGTTTTGTCCCGCATACTTTCGGGACTGGAGAATGTAGTGCAATATTAACTCCCATCTGTGTAACTCACAAATTTAGGGGCGGAGGGGGGGGGACGATCCAGATGGCCAGGGTTGTGAAGTCAAGCTTATATGCTCGACTGTATGTTGTACCACAGGTTGGTCTACCGGGCCACGCGGAATGGATTGACGACCATAGCAGTTTGGTCCAAAAGGTTTACAAACATTTAAACATTTGATGATCTACCTCGTTTATGGTCACAGTTGCCCAAGCGTGACTCGGAACATAGCAGCAGAGATGAGGGTTGTGTGTGTGAGTGAGTGCATGAGTAGGTGTGTGTTTGTTAGAAGTTTGCTGTGTGACTTTATGAATTGTAGTATGTCTCTTTTTCTGACGATTGTTGTGGGCGAAAGCTGAGCTGGCGTGTGTATGAGTATCTTTTTGTTTGCCTTTCACAGCACGACCTCTTTGCAGTGAGTTTCTCATTATATTATCTTGCTCACTGAGTTCTGCTGAAATTAGTTGATACACGACTCTTTCGTATTCAATATATCGTTCATAAATCATCGTGTTTTCACGTCTGATGCTATCGTGAGCTCGGTTGACGGCACATTCACCTTCGCACAGGAATTTTTTTATCGTCCTCCACGTTTAATTCTATTTATTCTATCAGCATTCTAAATGTTAATGTAGAAATTTCAACTTTTCTTCCATAGTTTCTTTCCTTCATCGGAAATGTCCTTTCCAATGAATTTCTTCTTAGTGTAATCTTTTGTTCTCCTTCTTCTATTGGTCAAGCATTAGGCATATGCCTCTTGCGATACCCTCCCACCCTCTTCTTCCTTCTTCTCTGTTTAAGAAATCTCATACCCGGTGCCTGTTGTTTATACACAACCGGAATAGGCCAGTCGTCGTAGACAAAAAAATTGCCTTAGGTCCAAATAAATTGCAGGAAGCTGAATTTTTCGTATGTCGTTAGGACATGTTATAGTAGCATTAAACCAAGTTTGCAGCTTCGAAATCCTTTTGCGTAACTTTTAAGAGCCAAAAAACCTCGAAATTTTCTGACTTTTTTCTGGTTTTGGCTTATAACTTGTGAAGGGTTGTTTTTTGACGAAAAGTCACTCACACCTCTATTAATGTAGATAAAATATTCTAAAATTTAAGCTCAACCGCAGCTCTGTAAGTCCAATAGTTCCCGAGATATCGGACTTCAAATATTGACTTATTTCTCCAGAAAGTTCAAATTTTCGATTTTAGTCATCTTTCGGCTTGAATATTGGCTCTAATGATCATCCCACGGGGGAATGTCATACAAAAAAGTTATAGAGCAGTTATTTAAGTTTAATCTAAGTACTGAACGATGTCCAAAGGCCCAATATATTTCTAGTTATCGTTAAAAAACGAAAACTTGGAAAAATCGGAGTATTCAATAAATTGACCCAGACGAATTGCAGTCCTCTTCTCCTGTGTATGTTAAAGAAAAAGAAAGAATTACTCATTGATGATGATTATTAACGCATCGTATATAAAAAAGGATTTTTTCAACACTGTTTTCCGCAAATATTGAGCAGAGAAGTTCCGTGAGTCACCTCCTGCCATTATGGCACCGACGGCCCCTATGAATAACATAAGGTGGTCAAAACCTCTAAGTCTCACCCCTATGTTGACAAGCTGAGGATGGTGGTGGCTCTCCACAATGCCTCGGGCTTTTAAGTACAGTGGTTGATCGTAGGCCACAAAACATGTTTCCTGACCGTAAATGCTTGTTCTTTAACTGGCTTCTAAAAGTTATGTTAAAACAGTGTCGTAGTCAGTTGGGGGAGCATGGATAAAATGGAGATATACAATCTTTGAACGTTTGTAAGGTAGATCTTCTGTCACTTGCTCCATGAATCCATTCCATCCTGGGATGCCTGGCATGTTAGTTGCTTTTCCAAACAACCACAGCAGGTCTGGGGATTTTGGCAAAATGACTTCAGCGATTTTCATTTCGTTAATTGAAATGGCTGACAAGCCAAATTTCTTTCTAATAGAAGAATTTTTAATGTGTGTGGCAGTGTGTGAACCTGATAGACTCGGCACATACAGACTTCAAACGTGGTTTGTTTATGTCTGGGTGAACGGATCATTGTCGTGATCATTGTACACGGGTCGTGATCATTGTACCACCCATTTCATGGAACGTATTTTCTCCATCAATTGCGTTAACGTTCACAACTGCATTGTCGAAGACAAAATGCATAAAAGCTCCTTTGTCGACTGGTTGGGCCATTTCTCCACGGAGGATAGCGGAACTTTCAAAATGCATAGCCTCCGTATATGTACAAGAAATTTCCATACAGTGACAAAGTTCAACAAGGTGCTTTGATTCAAATTTTCTATACAAATAAGTTCCAAAGCTTATTTGGATTGAGGATAAGAAAGATTTGGGCCTCGTTTCAGCCATGATTCCATGAGCAAATCCTATGCACTTTTTTTTCCGCTGTTCAAGAGAAGGATGCCTCTGAGTCTTTTAAAAAAAGCATCTGACGGGGGATATTGAGTATTGGCAAATGTTTAGGAACGAATGTCTTGCAGGATAATCTCTGCTGCAAATTTGACAACTCTAAGCCGCTCTTCAGCAGCATCGGTAAGTCTTTGATTGTACCATTTTTCATAAAGAATGTTTTGTCCAATGTCTGTGAACATCAAGAATGGCCTGTGATACGGACCAACCTGCGCAAAAATAATTTTTCCTCCATATCGTTTTTTAGATTAGCTTGAACCTTTGCAACTGCTGGTTTGTAATCACATGTGAAGGTCTCTGCAAACAAGTTACTTATGGAAAATTGGTTTTCCTGTCTTGTTTCTGCAGGGTATTCATATATACGCTCCATACCTTCGATAAGGAAGCGATGTTCAGGACGGTCTTGTTTACCTGCTGCATTAGTAGCAGGAGTGCAATTTTACCTAGCAATGTTTGTGGTACTTACCCTCAGTAGCAACAAGTTCACTTATACATGAAAGACGCCGAAGAATGTGTTGTCCCCATTCACTAGCTTGTCTAGCTTTTTCCACAATCAATTCTTTCACTTCCAGTGTTTCCCTTTGATGGAGTTCATCCTGTAGATATTCGGGTAATTTTATCTGCTTCTCGAAATATTCCTTGGAGAATTTTTCACCACAAAGGAAACAATAATATCCAATGATGTGACGCCTTGAATCCGACGCACGTTTCAGCCTTTCCCCACACGAAGACGATGGTTGAGCAATCAAACATCTTCTCTTAGCTGGACAAATGCTTACACATTACTTTCCACAGTGTACCTCTTCCTGCATGCATCATGTACGTTTAAACTGCACAAAAAACCTCATGTTCCTTTCAAGCCCACGTTTCTGAGTCATTTTTATCAGCGTCTAAGTTCCCGCGTTTTTTCAATGTCACTGTTCCCTCTGCAAGCACTTACTAACGACCCCAAAACAAACATGCGACGGGGGTAGCTCTGACATATTGTAAAACAGAAAGTACTTAAAACGCCAACAAGACCAAGATTTAGACGATTTTCACGGATCCGAATACGGTTGTTTCTAAGGGCAGACTGGGTGTAGTGGGTAAGCCCTCAGAGGCAAGAAGCTTGGGAGGACAGAACACCCGCTAAGTCACGACTCTGAGTAAGGGGGACGGGAGGGGGGTTTGATACCTTCGCACAACAAAAGGCATCGCTACAAACGGAAGACCCAATCCCTTAATGGCTGCCCAATACCCAAAAACGGAGAGGCTTTTTTTTTTTTTTTTTTTTTTTTTTTTTTTTTTTTTTTTTTTTTTTTTTTTTTTTTTCACAGCGATACCTACTTTCACAAATATATTTGTATGCACTAACACATAATTACACCTATGTATATCCAATACGTTAATAATCATCGTCAATGAGTAATTCTTTGACTTACACAGGACAAGAGGACTGCAATTCGTCTGGGTCAATTTATTGAATACTCCGATTTTTCCAAGTTTTCTTTTTTAACGATAACTAGAAATCTATTGGACCTATGGACTTCGTTCAGTACTTAGATTAAAGTTAAATAACTGCCCTATAACTTTTTTGTATGACATTCCCCCGTGGGATGATCATTAGAGCCAATATTCAAGCCGAAAGATGACTAAAATCGAAAATTTGAACTTTCTGGAGAAATAAGTCAATATTTGAAGTCCAATATCTCGGGAACTATTGAACTTACAGAGCTGCGGTTGGGCTTAAATTTTAGAATATTTTATCTACATTAACAGAGGTGTGAGTGACTTTTCGTCAAAAAACCACCCTTCACAAGTTATAAGCCAAAACCAGAAAAAAGTCAGAAAATTTCGAGGTTTTTTGGCTCTTAAAAGTTACGCAAAAGGATTTCGAAGCTGCAAACTTGGTTTAATACTACTCTAATATGTCCTAACAACATACGAAAAATTCAGCTTCCTGCAAACTTTTTGACGACTGGCCTAGAAAGAAGATAGTACTCTTGGAAAGACGACATCGATGTTGCTCCGATGTTGCCAGTTACCAATAAAATGTTCAAATGTTTGTAAATCTATCGGACCAAACTACGTGGTCATCAGTCCGTAGCTTACAAACTACTTAATCCTAGGTAAACTAACCTAAGGACAAACACACACACACACACACACACACACACACACACACCCATGCCCCAGGGAGGACTCGAACCTCCACGGCGAGCAACCGCAGTGAGACGCTTTAGACCGCTCGGCTACACCACCGCGGCTGTCGGTTACCACCCGGGGGTAGATGTCGGACTCAAACAGCGTTATGATTAGACCGTAGATCTGTAGGTTAAAACCTATTCTTTTCTTGAGTTCCTAGTTGCAAATTAATTTGTACTTAGGCGTTTAATTACTAATTGTAAACAGCTAATTTTGTAGCACCTAAAAACCTATTTAGACGTTAAGGTCTATTTTTGTCTAATTCAGCTGTAAAATCCTAAAATGCACCTATTTCATCTATTTTCAAAGGACGTGCTTAGAATAACAAAAGTAGGACCATTGAATATTTTTAAAAAATGAAGTGCCATCAGCCTGTGCCGGCAGAGTTAACGTTACGTAAAAATTATGTGGACTCAGCTTACACGGAATCACTGCACCGAATCCGAGAAGGTATTGCGGAGTCTTCCACATGGATTTCTGTTAATGAAACTACAGCACATTCGAAAACTTATTGTTGTCAATTTAGACCCAGATGCGCCATCCAGTGCTTGTTTTGTTAGTTCAAAGCAAAGGCCAAAGACTAAAGAACAAATAACTGCACACCTTGTGAACACTGGGTTGAAGGTACTATATTCAAATGGCGTAAATGAAAATAAAGCTTCGAAAAATGCAACACAATTACTGGAAGAGTCCTCATTTCAGTGGGAGTTGGCTTACACTAGATCCGAATGCACATTTATGGCGACAGTTATTTCCGAATTAGAAGGCTCAGGTAGACCAGTCTACGGCAATATTGCTTTTTCTGGTGGAAGTGAAAAGGAAAATCAACGAAGCTCAGGTGAAGTGGGAAGAAGTGATTCTTCAGTTTCTCCCGGCGTATTTGATGATCAAAATATCCACGGGTGTACTGCCGGTCTATAGTGTCCAACGGACACAATATTTCGGCGATCATACATGTCGCCATCATCAGGTGAACTGACGGACTGAGCTCCTGGAAACGCGCCGGCACGGAGGTCCGCACGCTACGGCTGCTCGAAGGGAACTGGGTTCTAGCCCGGTAGCGGGCCATTTAAATACCCGCGGCCCGCGGAGCGACCCCTCCGCGGTCCGCGCCCCGCGCCGCGGCCGGGCAGTGGAACCGATTGCGCCGGCGTCTGAGAAGACGTCGGTGTGAGGGCTCTGTCCGCCGTGGTCGTCACTTCGTTACGTTTGCTAGATTTACTCTTAATTAACCCAATCGCTGGTTCCCAAGCTTTGCTAAGATTATAGCCAGAGTCACGGTTTATGAGGTCGTCACTTGTGCGAATTTCAGTGGCCTCTCTAACGACGCAGTCCCAGTATCTCGACGTCTGTACCAAAATCCTAGTGTGTTCATACTCCATGGCGTGATTCTCCGACAAACAATGTTCAGCGACCGCCGACTTGCTCGGATACATCAATCGTGTGTGCCTCTGGTGTTCAACGCATCGATCCTCGACGGTACGCATCGTCTGTCCAATATATGACTTCCCACACTGACACGGAATCTGGTACATGCCCGCCTTCCTCAAACCGAGAACATCTTTAGCGCTCCCCACCAGTGCACGAATTTTATTCGGCGGACAAAAAACAGTTCCAACCTGGTGTTTTCTCAAAATGCGGGCGATCTTCCCTGAGAGTGCGCCGGTATATGGAACGAACGCAGTGCCTACATCCTCCCTTGCGTTTTCATCCGTTTCCACAGGTTGTGTTGTAGTGGTTGGGCGGAGAGCCCGCTGAATCTGCCACTCTGAGTACCCATTTTTTCGAAATACAGTTCTCAGGTGTTCCAATTCCTTGGGTAGACTCTCTGCGTCGGAGATAGTGCGCGCCCTATGTACTAGAGTTTTAAGTACCCCATTCCTCTGTGAAGGGTGATGACAGCTGTCTGCGTGTAAATACAGATCAGTGTGCGTTGTCTTCCGATATACACTATGACCCAGGGTGCCGTCAGCTCTTCTCTTGACCAAGACGTCAAGGAACGGCAATTTACCCTCCGTTTCAGTCTCCATAGTGAATTTGATGTTGGGGTGTATGGAGTTCAGATGTGTAAGGAAGTCAAGGAGTTTATCCATACCATGTGGCCAGATGACGAAAGTGTCGTCCACATAACGGAAAAAGCAAGTAGGTTTACAGAAAGATGATGCAAGGGCTTCCTCCTCGAAATTCTCCATGTATAAATTTGCGACCACAGGGGAGAGTGGGCTACCCATGGCGACTCCCTCCGTTTGTTCGTAGTATTCGCCATTGAAAAGAAAATACGTGGAGGTCAAGACATGCCTAAAAAGTTCGGTGGTCTTCTCGTCAAATTTCTGACCAATCAAATCTAGTGACTCTCGAAGGGGCACCCTCGTAAACAACGAAACGACGTCAAAACTTACCATGATATCCGACTCATCCAGCCTGAAGTTGTTAAGGCGTTTCACAAAATTCCCGGAATTACGTATGTGATGAGGGCATTTACCCACATAAGGACTTAATATTCCCGTCAAGTATTTGGCCAACAAATATGTAGGTGCCCTGATGTTACTGACAATAGGACGTAACGGCACCCCATCTTTGTGAACCTTAGGGAGTCCATAAAGTCTTAGCGGTACCGGACCTTGAGGTAAACGTTTCTTGGCGACACCCTCCGGTAAATCCGCATCCTTGAGAAGCGCCCTCGTCTTGTTTTCCACCTTCTTTGTGGGGTCAACGCTGATCTTCCGGTAGGAATCGTCATTTAGCAGGCTCTGCATCTTTTCAGGGTAGTCCTTATGGGAGACAACAACCGTAGCATTGCCTTTGTCAGCCGGTAAGACAACAATATCAGGGCGCTCCCTCAGGTCACGAATCCTCTCTTTACTAGTGATGTTTAACTTCGTGGGCTTGGATTTCGTCAATGCACGACAAGTTTCTCGACGTATTTCCTCAGCTGAATCAGGCGGAAGTCGAGCTGCAACCTGTTCAACAGCACTAATAATTTCTGCGACAGATGTAAACTTGGGGGTAGGAGCAAAGTTGAGTCCTTTCTCTAAAACTGAGACCGCATCATCACTCAACTCCATGCCACTCAGATTGATGACGGTCTTGCACGGGACCTGCAGAGGTGGCTTGTCAAGGAGGCGTGAGAACTTAGCTGTTTGACGTCCCGTTGCCTTCTTATGGGCGGAATCGGCTGCAACCGAAGTAACACCATCAATCCAATCCCAGGAAAAAGACGTAAAGTGACTAGCCAGTTTCAAATGCAGATGGAATAGTTCCAGAGAGACGAACTCAAGACTACGGCGGGTGAAATGCACTCTCTCACGAAGCAATACGAGGCCGGCCCGTTTTTTAATTCTCTTGGCTGCTGCAGAATCGATATGATGCGTAACCTTAGCAAAATTTGGAACAACATTCTCGGAACGACATCTCTTTAGAAAAGCAAGAGTACTTAGCAAACGACATCTACGGTGGCGCAACTTTTCAAATTTCTTCATGCTGCGATACATCTCCTCCCCGTAAAGGTGTATGATGTGATTCTTCAGTTTCTCCCGGCGTATTTGATGATCAAAATATCCACGGGTGTACTGCCGGTCTATAGTGTCCAACGGACACAATATTTCGGCGATCATACATGTCGCCATCATCAGGTGAACTGACGGACTGAGCTCCTGGAAACGCGCCGGCACGGAGGTCCGCACGCTACGGCTGCTCGAAGGGAACTGGGTTCTAGCCCGGTAGCGGGCCATTTAAATACCCGCGGCCCGCGGGGCGACCCCTCCGCGGTCCGCGCCCCGCGCCGCGGCCGCGCAGTGGAACCGATTGCGCCGGCGTCTGAGAAGACGTCGGTGTGAGGGCTCTGTCCGCCGTGGTCGTCACTTCGTTACGTTTGCTAGATTTACTCTTAATTAACCCAATCGCTGGTTCCCAAGCTTTGCTAAGATTATAGCCAGAGTCACGGTTTATGAGGTCGTCACTTGTGCGAATTTCAATGGCCTCTCTAACTGTAGAAGTGCTGACATCGTTGAGAGAGAGAGAGAGAGAGAGAGAGAGAGAGAGAGAGAGAGAGAGAGAGAGAGAGAGAGACCGTCATGAACAAAGTTTCTACCCAATGTGTAACATGTATGGGAGAAGCTAAATACCGCCAGACTTCAAGAAGAGTATAATATTTCCAATTCCAAGGAAAAAAAGTGCAGAAAAGTGCAAAAATTACAGAACCATAATTCTAAAACGAATTATTTACAGAAGAATGGAAAACTGGTAGAAGCTGACCTCGGGGAAGATCAGCTTGGATTTAGGACCGCGGAACAATGCACACTCTAACTGCAGCCTCTTAAAGTATCCAACCATAACCAAAGATATTATTTATAAAGACACGGTGGAAATCACAGAGTAACCAAGAGGTGTCTCAAACAGAGAGCATTCCAGAGTGCTCCTGAGAGCTACAACAACAGGAAATGCTTCTCTGCTGTTGGCAAGAGCAGTGTATGAATTTCTTTTTCATTTTTTAAAATAATATATAAGGAAATAAGATAAAGAAAATCTTTATTTCTCCGTCTCTCTCTCTCTTTGCCATGTTCGCGCACGAACAGGATAGGCTCTTTTTAAATCCGGATAAGGCTTGTCTTTATATTTGCGGAGTGGCCGGATGCCATTCCTGTTGCCACCCCATGCCACCCCACCCTACCCCCCGCCATCGACACCCCACGAGGAAATGTGTACCCCAAATCTCTGGGTAATATAGTGTTCTAAGTGTAAAGTGATAGGAAACGCTTGCGAATCGTGTAACTGAGGCGGGACTAGGGGGTCAGCCCGGTATGCACTTAGGAATTGTGGAAAACCGCCTAAAAACCCCATCCTAGCTGGCCGGCACTCCAACACCCTTCGCACTCTTCGTAAATTCGCGGGGCAGATTCGAAATGGGGCCGGTACTCCTCCCCGTCTCGGAAAATGGTGCGTTAGACCACACGGCTAACCAAGCGGGTAAGGAAAATCTTTATTTAAACATTATAATACAAAGTGCATCATCTATAATAATGTGTTACATCACCAACCATCTCTGTATTTCAACAGACTCCAAAACCTTTATACCAGATGGTAGCAGACTTCATCTCATTAATTCTGCATCGATTCATAGTTCTAACAACAAATGGCAATTACTTGTCAAATACGATCTACCATCAGCCTAATTACCAACTTCAATAATATTAAAAGTGCGATAAGCTGTAACATCTCTGCTTTTTGCACTCTCCAAATCATCAAGTGCTTATCTTGGAAGATAGGTTAATGAAAGGAAAACCTACGTTTTCAGGTTTTGTGGATTTGGAGAAAGCATTTGACAATGCTGACTCGAATACAATCTTTCAAATTCTGAAGGTAGTAATGGTAAAATATGGGGAACGAAAAGTAATATACAATTTGTACAAAAACTAGACAGTCGAAGGGCATGCAAGGGACGTAAGAGAGTGTTGTAGGCTTTACTCAATACAACTTAACCCGTATATTGAGCAAACTGAGAAGGAATTCAAGAAGAAATTTGGAGTAAGTTTGACGTTCAGAGAGAAGAAATAAAAACTTTGTGATTTGCCGATGACATTCATATTCTTTCACAGACAGCACAAGATCTGGAAGAACAGTTGCACGGATTGGACAAGAAGTTGTAAGGTGAATATTACCAAGAGCTAATCAAAGATAATGGAATGCACTATAAAAATATCAGGTGACACTGAAGGAATTAAATTAGGTAATGAGCTAATCAAAGTAGTAGATGAGTTTTTTGATAAGTTTAGCAAAATTACTTCGGATGGGCAAAGTAAAGAAGATATAAAATGTAGAATGACTATGGGAAGAAAATGTTCAAATGTTTGTAGAGCTTATGGGACTTAACTACGGGGTCATCAGTCCCTAAACTTGCAAACTACTTATGAACTAGCTTATACTAAGGACGGCACAAATATCCATGCCCGAGGGGGGATTCGAAACCCCGACCGTAGTGGCCCCGCAGACTGTGTCTGACGCGCCGCAGAACGCGCGGCCACCGCGGCCGGCCTATGGGAAGATAAACATTTCTCAAGTTAGCAACTTTTTGACATCCAACATCAATTTAATTGATAGGAATTCTTTTCTGAAAGCATTTGTCTAGAGTGTAGCATTTTACGAGAGTGAAACGAGAACGACAAGGAGATGATAAACGAATATGATAGAAGGTTTTCAAATGTGGTGCTGCATACGAGACTGAAGATTAGATGGTTAGATCGGGTAACTAATGAAGAGGTGCTGAACAGAATCGGGGAGACAAGAAATTTCTGGCGTGGCCAAGAGAAAGGGTCGATTGCTGAGACACGTTATGAAATGTCAAGGAATCGTCAGTGTAATGTATGTGGGACATTTGTGGGGTAGAAATTGCAGGAGGAGAGATGAATAAAGCAAGCCGGTTGCCATTCTTATTCAGAGATGGCAAGGCTTGCATAGGATACAGTAGCGTGGAGAGTTGCATGAAACCAGTTTTTGGAATTAAGACACAAACGTCGGAAGTTAAAATGAGTCTTTCGCCGTGATGATGCGGTATACAAACAAGTGCAACGCTGGAAAACTGCAGCAGGACGTAAAGAATACTTGATAGCTTGATAGAGGCACTGGTAATCAACCATCAGCACATTTTACGAAACGAAGGAGGACAAGAAAGAAGACTGAAGCTGACAGAGGACAAGAAGAAACTGTTTTGGCTACGACGATAATGAATTTGCACCTAGATACGAGAGAGATTGACAAGCAATGTGGAACGAACCTGAGTTTCATTCGCATCTTACATCAACAGAAATTCCGCCTCTATCATCTGTCACTACATCAGTCACTCGACGACCGTGATTTCGAAAGTCGTTTGTCACTTTGTTCTTCAGCAGCTCAGAGACGACGACCGTCGTTTTTTTCCACCTTGTGCTCGTTGTCGATGAAGCAACGTTTAGTGACCATGCTAAATTTGCATAACTTGCGTTACTCGACAGCAGATACTCCACACTGGCAAGTGCAAAATTAACAGCTGTAAAGCGTAAGCGTATCAAAGTTCAAAGTTTGTATGACTTAAGGACGAAACCACTAGTGTCAAAGACTAACAAACTATTTAAACTAACTTATGCTAAGAATAGCAAACACATACACACCCACACACATACCCCTGTACAGGGGAAGGACTTGAACCTCCAACGGTGAGCGGTCGCGCAATCTAAGCAAGCCGTCTCATAGCGCGGGGCCATTCCCACGCGGCCGTAAGCGTCTGGTGCCGTATCATAGGAAATTACAGTTTGGGACGTTACTTCATCGTAGGTGCACTAAATGGAAATTCACATGTCTTACGAACATTTTGATGGTTTTAGTAGATGGGGTACTCACTGGATATTCGAGAGTGTTGTCGCTGCAAAAAATTCAAATGTTTGTTAAACTTATGGGACTTAACTACGGGGTTATCAGTCCCTAAGCCGGCCGCGGTGGCCGAGGGGACTGAGGCGCTTCAGTCACGGTCTGCACAGCCACTACGGTCGGGGTTTCGAATCCCCCTCGGGCATGGATGTTTGTGACGTCCTTAGTTGTAGCTAGTTCATAAGTAGTTTGTAAGTTTAGGGACTGATAACCCCGTAGTTAAGTCCCATAAGCTCTACAAACATTTGAACATTTGAACATCAGTCCCTAAACTTACAAACTACTTATCAACTACCTTATACTAAAGACGGCACCAATATCCATGCCCGAGGGGGGATTCGAACCCCCGACCGTAGTGGCCGTGCAGACCGTGACTAGAGCGCCTTAGTCTCCTCGGCCACCGCGGCCGGCTTTCTCGCTGCAAGACGACAGTTGTGCAGCTTATTTATCCCATGTTTGCTCAGTATATACTTCATGAAAAATTTTATTGGCGTTAGATAGGACGAAATTCTGTTGCTGGTAGTACTTCCGGTAGAACTGTCCGCGCAGCTCTGGACGAAACATTAGGTGAAACTGAAAAGTTTTATGGACCACGGCCTTATAACCTGGAAGTTCTACCAGCAACTGTGACATCCGGTCGTGAAAGCCTTCTGTTGTCAAGAGGTCTCCTTATTACACGATGTCGACTACGTCAGTCGATGGTAAACAGTGTAAAAACCTGTCATTTTATAAAAATCGGATCACGAAAAAAAAGACATCATAATTTTTAGTGTTTTCAGTAACAGTCATGGCTGTTTGTTCAACTGTTAAAAACCTCTTATCTCCAAATCTATTTCATGAATTTGCATGGGGTTGTCACAGGTAACTCGAGCGTAACTCAGGGCAAAATACAGACTTCGCTTCATAAAAATCGGACCACGAAAAAAGAAAAAAAAAAGAATATCACAATTTGAAATTTTTTATCTACGAACGTAATGTCAGTCTGTCTCTTTGAACACGTTTGTCTCCAAAAAAACTTTACAAATCATCATGGGCTTTTCACACGGAACTTGAGCGTGTCGTTCGGTTACTTAAAGGCTTCAATAATTAAGATCGGATCAGAGAAAATAAAGATACCATAATTTAATCATTTGCTTAAAAGTCATCGTGTATGCCTATTTGTTGAAGGTAATCTCCAAAAGTACTGCACGAACTTTCATGGGTTTCTAGAAGTAAATTTAGAATAGTTTGGGTGTAACATAGGCTTCATTTCATCAAAATCGGATCATAGGAAGGAAAGATATCGTAATTTGTAGTTTCTGGTGTATGCTTTGGTTGTTTTGCAGCGTAGTATAGCAAAGATCCGATAGAGGTGCTGTTACTTATGTAGTACACCAATAAACTAATGGATGGCGATCCTGTGTAGTTTATCCACGTAACTAAAGTGTAATACACTGCCGACCGCGGGGTCCAAGCGGTCTGCGGCGCGCCAGTCACGTTCTGCACGGCCACTATGGTCGAATCTCTCCTCGAGCATGAATATTTATGCCGTCCTTTGTATTAGCTGGGTCATAAGTAGTATGTAAGTTTAGGGACTGATGACCCTGTAGTTAAGTCCCATAATCTCCACAAACATTTTGTAATACACTGAAACAAGGGCTACGATTTTCCTTACGGCAGGGGTGTGGTGTATTGATGTTGGCAACGGGCGTTGAATCCTTTTTGAAAAATCAGTCACGCCCAACGAGGGGAATAATTCTTTGTGTTGATAATGAAATAAATAAATAATGCTGTTTCGATCAGTAAATTAATTATCCCCCTAAAGCAAATATTTCGTTGCCAACGTTAACATGCTAAAACGCTGCCACTGCAAGTAAAATTTAACCCGTATGTACCCGTATGTACATACAAAA
The DNA here is from genome assembly GCA_026315105.1 of Locusta migratoria. Lineage (NCBI taxonomy): Eukaryota > Metazoa > Arthropoda > Insecta > Orthoptera > Acrididae > Locusta > Locusta migratoria. Next base: position 318,689,486 of record CM048747.1, on the reverse strand, counting down.
AAAAAAATACAAAAAAAAAAATAATAATAATAATAATAAAAAATTACTAGCTGTATCCCACATGCCTTGCAATGGAATTCAAAGAAAAAAAATGTGTTTTCCGGGGGTATCGTATGAATTTAAAACATAACTACGTTCCTTCGCGTCTATCGATGTTTTCATTCACTAAGAATTATTTGCAAGGAAACACGAATTTATATAGTTTCCTTTATGATTTCGGTGCGTCCATATTACATCTTCAGTCCATTCTTTTTGGGAATGCCTAGAAAACGGAGTAGTACAGTAGAGAACAAATAGGGGCCCTGTCAGTTACGTAGTGCACTAAAGAACTAATAGTTGGCACTGCTGCATTTTTTTACTGTTATTATTTTTTATTTCTTTTAGATGGTTGTGCCATAGAACAGCAACGAACCACTAAAGATGTGTTTGGTTTTGTAGGGCTGCAAAGAAACAATACATGATCGTGTTGCGCGTTTTCCCTCTGTAACAGAAGTATTTTGAATTAAGTTCCGCAATATTATATCTGCCAACACAAACTAATATTGAACAGCGAGTTGCTGATTACACTTTGCAAAAATTTATTCACAGCTTAGCGACATTTCTTTGCTACTTTTGACAGGGAACATTTGAATTTAAAACATAACGACATTCCTTCGCGTCTATCGGTGCTCTAATTTACATAATTTGCAAGTAAAATCGAATTTATGTAGTTTCCTTTCTGATTTCGGTGTATCCTCATCACATTTTGAGTGCATTCTATTAGGAATGCCTGGAAAACGCCATAGTACAGGAAAGAACAATATGAGGTGACATTAGTTACACAGTACACCAAATACCTAATTATGGCGTTGCTGCGTTTTTCATGCTCATAACTATGGTGTAATGCACTACAAGAAGGGGCATTGTGTGATGATGCTGGCAATGGCCGTTGAATACTTTTTCAAAAATCAGTCACGTAGAATCAGGGGAATAATTCTTTATGTTCACGTTGAAATAAATAACTTATGCTGTTCACGTCAGTAAATTAATCATCCTCCAAAAGCGAATAGTTCGTTGCCAACGACAGCAAACTAAACCGTTGCCATTGCAAGTAACGTTTAACCCAGGTAGGAAACAGAAAAAAAAATCTTATCTCTATCCCATATGTTTTGCAATGTCATGGAAAGAAAATAAGTGCATCTTTAGTCGGGTATAATCACTAAATTGTACATAGAGTAGAAATATCTATGGAGTGAGCATTGTGTTCTGTGCATCTTCCCACGACTCTTTCCACACATTTATTTGTTAAAAATGTTCAAATGTTTGAAGAGCTTATGGGACTTAACTACGGGGTTCATCAGTCCCTAAACTTACAAACCTATTATGAACTAGCTAATACTAAGGACGGCACAATTATCCATGCCCGAGGGGGGGATTCGAACCCCCGACCGTAGTGCCTTGCAGACCGTGACTGGAGCGCCGCAGACCACTTGGCCACCGCGGCCGGCACATTTATTTGCTCTTACGATAGGTCTGTACGGCACTGGCCCCTCCTCCTTTTCGCAGAGCAACCACATAACATGAAATAATTTCTAAATAAATGTGTCACAGAAGCAACAAGATTGTGGAGCAAGCGCCGCTAAAAGGGCCATTTTCACATAGTCATCCGTTTTAACGGAACAAAAAGGACCAAGATAAAGTCAGGGATTTGTAGATTTTCCCCAATATCAGGTGACATTTCCATCTTAATGTTGCGTATCGGAATGCTCACTCCAGATATATTTCTGCTCTGTGCCTGCCACTAGAGAGAATATACACACGGGAGTGACAAACTCATAAGAAACCTGTCTGCTTTCATAATTATTCACTTCAATGTTGTGATTAAAGTTTATAATTACTTAATTTTTGTGCGAAATACATTAAGATAGAGAAAGACGTTTTCTTTTGCAGACACAATTGTACTTAGACCTATAATCCGACTTCTGAATATACAGTTCTATCACTCAAGGTCGATTTCAACTTCGTGCTTTACGAAGTAATCACTGAGGGGACGTGGGGACATGTCATAGCTGAAAGAGTGACCGATTCTGCTAACACAGTAAAGACAATTCACTGGAAATACTTTATTTAATGGAAAGTTCTATACAGACGATCAGCCGACACTATTCGTTCAACGATTACGCAGACTTACATTACGCACATTGACACCACCATGACGTCTTATTTAAACAGACATGAACTGCTATGTTGATTGAATTACCAGACTTTCAGCATTCGTCGAGTTTTCGATAATAGGGAGCACTGCAGTGCAACACTGCAACATACTAATAATTCAGCATACATTTACTGTGAGAGATAAACAGTTTACTACTACACCATAGAACGAAAACATGGTGCTATTATTATTATTATCATTATTTCTCATCTCAACGATAGAAGTGTTTTCGAAAGTTTACGTCAAACAGACAATTACACACCGTACTCATAACTTTATGAACACAAAACTAACATTGACTTTACCTCGTTACGGAGTATGTACTTAACGTAATTTCACTTCTTGTATGAAAAGGTTTATGACGTCGTTTTTGTTTTCGAAAATGACTTATACTTAAATTTGGCATTTGTCTAGGAGAACTGAGTTTATTGACAGATCAATCCAACAAGGATTCTATTTTTGCTGGCCTTGTTCCGGAACCCTAAAAACCATGATAATACACAGGTCCCTGTTTAACAACCGTTCCGAAGCACAGGCGTGTAAGGTAGTAAATAAATATAATCGTGACTAGTAGCAGTATATCTTTATATATAAAGAAGTGTGTCCGGTTGTTTGTATGTACGTATTGCATACATAACTACAGTTTTGTTCCAGTCTTAATGAAATTTTACACACGCAAGCTTCAAACCTTGAGGATGGTCGTCGTAAGTGTGAAGATCACGTGTAACACATAGTTCACGAGATATGACGTCATAAACAATAAGATGCGATAGAAACTGCTACATCATGCGGCAATGTTGCACATTTCCTACTAAACCACTGGACCGATTTCAACCAAATTTTATACACATATTCCTTACCGTGAAGTAACAGTTGTTGCTAACCACATACGGCACATGTTTTAGGAGATATAACGTCATAAACAATAGGAATCGCAAAAACCACCACAGTATGCGACTAGACTATATTCATAAACTGTATGAGAAAGAGAACTTACGACTTGCAACAAACTTTCAACATAATTTCAAACCTTTATTATATTTTTTTCTGCTATCAACCACAGTAAAATGAGGAAAGTATAAAAGTTTCTCGCTGACTGCTTTTCCACTTTTCATGGACTGAAACTGCGGCATTCGGTATGACGTTACAATTTATAATTTCTACACTACACAGGAAATTTTACAGACAGTATACACAGCTATAGCTGAATGTACCTTCGAAATTGTAACACAGTACTACATGTAGTGCATGAGTTACGAGCACATAAACAGTAACGTTCATAGTAAACCGTCCTATCAAGCACCAAGTTTTAACCTGTTACTTCTTTACTACTAATTGTATTCGCAACAGATTTTACAGACGTATAGTACATAAACAAATGAATATATACCTGGAAAATTATACAATTGTATAATACATAACTCAATTAATATGAGATCGTACGAATTTGGCATATCGTTCGAAGTTTGATTACTATCTTTCTTTCTTTGGATACTGCAGTTATAATTTTGTACATTATGCAAGACAGCCTTATTTCTTATATATTCTCCGATAAATACAACATGTTTTCAGAAAAAAGGAGATGCACAGAGATAAGGTATAGGAGAAGTACTAACTCAAGGCAGGAATAAATAAATTAAAACCCGGGCAGCGCCGGGTTTTCAGCTAGTTCATTCGTAAATAAATCCAATACTTAATTTTCTTACCACGCTACGCCAACCAAAGCTATTACAACAGATCTGACTTGGCCTAACAAATGTAGTTGCTTTTCAGTTATCACCGTGAAACTAAAAGTGAGTCAATGTTTACTTCCGAATATCTGAATGGTTGCAATTAATTAAGTTTGTTTAAATTTAATGAAAATTAGTTACTTCATATCAGATTAGATTAGTTGTTCGTTTCATAGTTACGCGTTGAGGAGATCCTCGTGGATGTGGAAGATGTCAATTTTTTTTTGTCTTTTTGTTTTGTTTAACAAGCTGATAATAATAATACTACTACTACAGATACATACTTTTTCTACAAGTTGATAATATTAATAATAGTATGAACACAAATACATACAACATTTGGTTCTATTTAAAAATTCGTCAGTGGAGTAGATGGAGTTGGCCACTAGAAAGTCTTTTAAGCTCCTCTTAAGCTCATCATTATTTGTGCTAAAATTTTTATGGTTGCTGGTAAATTATTGAAAATGCGTGTACCTGAGTAGCTGACCCCTTTTTGAACTAAAGTAAGTACTTTTAAGTCCTTGTGTAGAGCATTTTCGTTCCTAGTATTGTAGGTATGAACTGAGCTGTTTGTTGGGAAAAGGGATATATTATTTATGACAAATTTCATTTAGGAATAAATATACAGAGAGGCAGTAGTTAGTATATCCAGTTTTTTGAAGAGGCTTGTACTGGATATCCGTGAATTTATTTCACAAATAATACGTTAGACATTTTTGGACTCTCAAAACATTTGCTTGACTTGAAGAGTTACCCCAAAATATTACACCATATGAGTTATGGAATTGAAGTAAGCAAAGTATGCAAGCTTTTTTATTTATATGTCTCCTATGTCTGATTCCACTCGTATTGCAAATACAGATTTCTTAAGTCGTTTCTGCACTTCTGTGGTGTGCTCCTCCGAACTAAATTTGTTATCAACCTGTAATCCCAGGAATTTAATACTGTCGACCTCTTGTATCTGCTCTTTTCCATACTTTATGCGTATTCTCGGTGGAAGTCTCTTACATGTTCTGAACTGCATGTAGTGAGACTTTTCAAAGTTAACCATTCATTACCGTTCATGAAAATACCAGTAGCAGACCTTTATAGAAGCTATAGCTTTTCAGAAGAATCAAAAAATGTTAATATAATGTTGAGTTAAACAAAAAATGCTACACTTAAAAGAAAAGAGAATTAACCTATGCCATATTCATATAGAGCAAACTATATATCAAATGGTAGAATTTTGTTTCCATTGTTTCAAGTCGTTCTAAAGTAATCATGTTGTGCGAGTTTGGAAATACATACGTGTATGCGATGGCGAAAGTTCACGCAGCAGAAAACATCCTCAGCCGCGCCGCGTGCACACTGAATTTGTAGGTCAGCAGCGCGTCGCGCAAGACGTGGGCCCCTCCTCGAGCCGTCTGAGCCGGCAATATCGCCCGCTAAGCCGATCCTGATGAACACTTCCCACAAGTTGCGCCCTCTCCCTGCTGCATCTCTCTGCGTTTTCTTCCTTCACTGCGAGCTTAACGTATCTGGCATGTACACTGATGTACAAAGCACGCGCGTTCAGGCAGTGACCTTACTGACAAACAATCTCATTATTTGTGACAGAAAACCAGCGATCAGTCGCGATATAAATTGTTTATTACAGAGCGATTTCGGCAACTTCCTAGCCCTCATAAAATAAGAAAACACAGGGCAAATATACTTAAATAAGATGCTAACAGATGGCGTTGTAATCGCCATACGTAATACCTAGTATAAATAGTGATCCCCAGCCCAGAGCGAACAGTTCCACTATTGGAACGTGAAAGGAGGTTAGCGTACCGAAGGAAGAGATAAAAACCACGTACTCCATTGAACAACGCGTTTTTCTGGTGCTAGAGTACCACAGGTTAGAAGAGAGTCTTACGGCAACAAGGCGAAGTTTTCAAGCAAGATTTAATGTTCCAAAAGGACCCGATGCGAAAACCATTCGTACGCTCTTCGCTAAATTTCAACTAACAGGCAGCGTAACTGATGATCTAGTGGGGCACGTCGGCCACAAGCAAACCGCAGTTACGCCTGAAAATATCGCCATAGTTTCTGGAATTATTCAGCGCAATCCAATGTCACCGGTCCGTAGAATTTCATCTGAGACTGGTTTGAAGCGTTCCAGCACGCAGAAAATACTGAGAAAGAGCCAACACATGTTTCCATTCAAAAATCAAACAAAGGGTTGCCGTTACTAATCAGATGCTCACAATGATTGATAGTGAAGGATTTTATGTTGGCTGCATCTGGTTTACAGATGAAGCACACTTCCACCTGAGTGGATATGTGAATAAGCAGAACTGGCGATTTTGGGGTTCCGAAAAGCCATATTGGTATGAAGCGAAACCTCTGTATTCTCCTAAAGTTACTGTGTGGCCTGCAGTATGCAGCAGAGGCATTATTAGCCCTTTTTTCATTTGAGAAACGGTCACTGGCGCACGTTACGTTGCAATTTTGGAACAATTTGTCACCACACAGCAAGCGTTAGAGGATCGACCAGGTAATGAATGGTTTATGCAAGATGGAGCCCGACCACAACGGACCGAACAAGTGTTTCGCTTTCTTGAGGAATACTTCGGGAATCGAGTCATTGCTTTAGAATATCCCAAATTTACTGGTGCAGGCATGGATTGGCCTCCATATTCGCCGGATTTCACTCCCTGTGACTTTTTTTGTGGATCACAGTGAAAGACATGGTCTACCCGAAGCATCCCGCCACGCTAGACGAGCTTGAATCGGCTATCTCTGTGGCATGTGAATCCATTTCGATTGAGACACTACGCAATGTGATGGCGAATTTCATTCTTCGTTTGCGCATATCTGTAGTGCCAATGGTGAACATTTTGAAAACATTGTAATGCGATTGTTTGCAAAGACTGTTTTCCTACGATTATTTCACTTATGTATGCTGATATGAGCTGTACAGGGTACAGCGCCATCTGTTAGCAGCTTTTGTAACTATTATTTCAAACTGCTGTATAAACTTCTAACAGATTTCACAATAAACATATCGTTTTCTGCATTCCTCTATTGATCTTTGTTTTCGAGATATTTAATTTTGAAATCAGGGAGTCCTTTTCTGGACACCCTGTAGATGAATCAACTGATATTCATTAATACAAAAGTATTACTTGTATGAAACTAATTTAAACCAAAGGAAAAATTGTTACAAAAGCAGCATCCAACCCCTAGTCTCTGCTTTCAACAAACGAAAATGACCGAGCAGTTCTGTTTCAGGAGACACGACTGCAGAGCGCCCTAAGGAAGCGGTACCATAGTGCACGTTAAACAGTCTGTAGATTTCTCGGAGAAATCATAGACTCCTCTTCAACTTACCCGACCTTCCCCTATACTTCTATGGCTTGCTGCCGCGCACACTGATTACCTGCAACTGCTGGTCTCTTACCAACCAGTCAACATAGGCAGCTAAAGTGTGTGTTACTGTCATCTAGTGGATCGGTTATTTCGACGTACCAGACATGGAGTTAATGCCAGCGAGACACTTCTGGAATATACCTTGTGAGAGAAATTTCTGCAGTAAGAATTTAATGAATAAGTAACCTCGTTAATGAGTGAACATTTTATAAATTGAAAATGAAATCCTTCTCTCCAACATATCTAAACATACGAAGTGATTCAGTAAAACGTATATAAACTGACATGTCACGTCGGTTATACAAACAAGATCAACAGATTCCAGTCGCTTACAAAATTTCTAGCTCATTGATACTAAACACAGGTCGGGATGATCTTCAATAACAAGATTTCAAATAAAACGAATAAAACGTATGTTGATTTTTTGTCAGGGAAGCCAAAACAGTTGTGGTCCAACCCGCCACTGCCCGCACCGAAACTAAGTTTATTGTGGGGGTAGAACGTATGGTGCTGAATTAACTTTCTGTAGCTGATCACTTCGTGTTAGAACCGTCCACAGAGAACAGCATTATTCCCATTTGGAAGATTGCAGAAGACACGCGGGTTGCTATTGAGCAATTATACTGCATGCACTATGGATATTTGGTACTGTGAACTCACAACGCTTGGTCGTTTGGTCACTGTTTCTGATTTCGTAATACAGATGTTCTGGCTAGGAACGTTCTCCCATTCAACTGTTCTCCAGTCTCTCTACCGACTGCAAGTAATCTCGTGTACTTTCCATGTATTTTTATGTAATTTTACTCCATCATTTCCTTGTCCTATAGCAAGACGGCTGCGTGCCAAGTTGTCAGATTGTGAGCGAATAGTGGAAAACATGTGACAGGGCTACCTCACATTGGTGTGTTCTTTATCTGCAATGAATACGAATTATTATGATTGTTAGTTCCTACAATCCTGGCCATTAAAATTGCTACACCACGAAGATAACGTCTACAGACGCGAAATTTAACCGACATAAAGAAGATGCTGCGATATGCAAATGATTAGCTTTTCAGAGCATTCACACAAGGTGGCGGCGGTGGCGATACCTACAACGTGCTGACATGAAAGTTTCAAACTGATTTCTCATACAAAAACAGCAGTTGACCTGCACTGCCTGGTGAAACGTGGTTGTGATGCCTCGTGTAAGGAGGAGAAATGCTTTCCCTATAAAGGTCGGATTGTTGCCTATCGCGATTGCTGTTTATCGTATTGCGACATTGCTGCTCGAGTTGGTCGCGATCCAATGACTGTTAGCAGAATATGGAATCGGTGGGTTCCGGAGCGCAATACGGAACGCCGTGCTGCATCACAACGGCCTCATATCACTAGCAGTCGAGTTGACAGGCATTTTATTCGCATGGCTGTAACGGATCGTGCAGCCACGTCTTGATCCCTGAGACATCAGATGGAAACGTTTGCAAAACAACATCCATCTGCACGAACAGTTCGACGACGTTTGCAGCAGCACGGACTATCAGCTCGGAGACCATGGCTGCGGTTACCCTTGACCCTGCATCACAGACAGGAGCGCCTGCGATGGGGTATGCAACAACGAACCTGGGTGCACGAATGGCAAACATCTGTTTACTGCATCATGATGGTCGCATTCGAATTTGGCGACATCGCGGTGAACGCACATTGGAAGCATGTATTCGTCATCGCCATACTTACGAATCACCTGGCGTGATGGTATGGGGTGCCAATGGTTACACGTCTCGGTCACCTCTTGTTCGCATCGACGGCACTTTGAACAGTGGCCGTGACATTTCAGATGTGTTACGACCCGTGGCTCTACCTTTGATCGATCCCTGCGAAACAGGAACTTCAGCAGGATACTGCACGACCGCATGTTGCAGGTCTTGTACGGGCCTTTCTGGGTATGGAAAATGTTCGACTGTTGCCCTGGCCAGCACATTCTGCAGATCTCTCACCAACTGGAAACGTCTGGTCAACGGTGGCCGAGCACTACTCTTGATGAACTGTGGTATCGTGTTGACGCTGCATCGGCATCTGCACCGGTACACGCCATCCAAGCTCTGTTTGACTCAATGCCCAGACGTATCAAGGGCGTCATTATCGCCAGAGGTGGTTGCTCTGGGTACTGATTTCTCAGGATCTTTATCTGCAATGAATGTAATCATGAATGTAATCACAGGTCAGTTCTAGTATATTTGTTCAACGAATACTTGTTTATCATCTGCATTTCTTCTTGGTGTAGCTGTTTTAATGGCCAGTAGTGTAGTTGTTCCGTAACTTTAAAAAGAAAAGTTTAAATGTTAATAAAAGTATGGGACTTAACTACTGAGTTTATCAGTGCCTACGCTTCCAAACTACTTAAACTAACCTAAGGACAACACCCAGACACGCATGCCCGTGGAAGGACTCAAACTTCCGACAGGAAGCAAGTGAGCACTCTGCAGCAAGGCGCCTTAGAGCGGTCGGCCATTCCAACGTGGAATGTAACTTTCTCATTGTCCCTTCTTCATTTAATCAAGCTGTCGATTAGGCGATGAAATTCCTACAAAGAGAAGTTCGACATACTTAGAATCCAGGGATAACAGATAAGGTGGTGAGTGAAACTTCCTTTCTGTTAGCAAAGTTGATCGGCAGTATCAGAAGCCCGCCATTTATAGTGCAACGTTGCTGTCCACGACTGTCCTATAGATCATTTTTCACGCACCTTTTGGTGCTCTTCTTCATTCAGCCTAAGCAGTCCACATCAGCACTGTGAGAAAATGTACAATGTTCTTCGGCCAGAAACGCTGTATGGAAGACTAGCCAATATGCACACATCCCCGGGTTGCGTTCAATAATTAATTTTATGACAGGTTTTTACAAATTTACGAAAATTTTAATCAGTTTCTTCAAACAGATCGGTTATTATCGATTAAATAGGCAGATTACTGCCAAGCCCGCACTAACCACTGTCCAGAGTACACACATACGCACGGTCACTCATGTAGCTTGCTTACGATAAACGGAGTGTCAAAAAATCAGCATAGGAATTATCTGTATTAGAAAAATTGCTCGCTCAAATATCATGTAATGCGGTTACTTAGAAAATATTCTGATCGCGGTAATAGACTGCGCAATATGCCATGTGGATTTATTAGAGTTTATACAGACACAGTTCACGTAAAAAGTTGTCGTTCTTACATCTTCGCGGTCCATGAACAATACACAACCCTTTCCAATAAACCGCAATCTCCACATTTTCAGTTTACCGCGAAAGTATGTAGGGTGTTTATAAATGAATATGGGATTTTTAACGCTTTATAGTATTTATTATATTAAACGTACAGTTATAAATGATATGTTAAATGAAAGAGAAACTCAAACAGTTTTGTTTGGCACCAATGCGCATGCGCTGCGCGAAATGTTTCCGCCGCAATCCGCTGGAATGCGATAGTAGCAAAGATGGCGACTAGTGAACAGAAAGCTTTTGGTGTTTTGCAGAGACCGAGTCTATTTTTACTGTGAAACGTGCGTTCCAACTGAATTCGGTTGTGATCCTCAAAGTGACAATAAAATTCGTAGATGTTATCATCAGTTTCAAGAGATCGTAAAGGGAAGAGCACGGGACGACCAAGAGTTAGTGAAGAGACTGTTGAGCGAGTGAGGGAGTCGTTCACTTATAGCCCAAAGAAATCGTTCGGGAAGGCTAGTCGTGAATTACATGTTCATATGTCGATTGTTTGGAAAGTTTTAAGAAAAAGTGTACAACTATTTCCTTACAGTATACAGTTATTACAGGCTCTAAAGCTGTTAGACCATATATTGCGTGCCAACATTGCAAACGACATATTGTTTCATGATGGTGACGATTTTCTGGATTATGTTGTCTTCAGTGATGAAGTGATGAATCGACCTTTCACCTTAGTTAACATGTTAACACTGAATGTGCGCATCTGAGGGTCCGAAATACTCACAAGATGGTACAAATGCAACGAGATTCCCTAAATTAACTTTTTTGTGCCGTATCCCGGTGAAGAGTTTATGGACTTTTCTTTTTTGGTACACCTACTGTAACTGGCACGTCTTACTTTAATGCACTAGATCAATGGTTCTTCCCTCAGTTGGAGGAAGATGAGCCAGAGAACTCCATTTTCCAGCAAGATGGTGCGCCACCTCACTAGTATAGCGAAGTACGCGATTGGCTGAACGTCACAATCCAAGCGCTGGAAATACCACAAGGGGCCCAGTGACACGGCGTGCTTTGCATGGCTCCACGTACACCCGACCTGACGCCATGCGATGTTTTCCTTTGGGGCTTCATCAAGCATCGGGTGCAAGTGCCTCCGCTACCTGCTGACCTCCCTGAATTAACCCTTTAGTGACCAAATTGTTTCCAGAAGTTGTAGACTTTTTATGAATACTCTATTGGGCTAAGAAGCCAAACACAAAATCATAGTTGAAATCTTGAAAGTGAGAGTTTTACCTACAGGTATAAAAAAAATTAGTGGGAACTATTGTTCCCACCGAACTTTGAGTAACTCGACTTGATAATTAAAAAAAAATGTAAGACTTTTATTTTTTAGTACAAAAAGCATATTAAACATTTGATTTACTTTTGTGTTCATATTGTCCATTGAGTTCACTAAGGTGACTTACTGTGGAACTTAGAGAAGCACGTTGCTACACACATAGGTACACGACAGTTACTGCACATTATTTTCGTCGTCTTTTCCTTGTTTTTGGTGCTACATTGGAAGCAGCTTCTGTTTGTAGTACCTTTTGTTGGCAAATGAGTTCCAACTTTCGCCAGACGAACTTCATCTGGAACTCCAGACACGCCTCTTTTTGGTGTCTGAAAACGAACGGCCCGTCCTCTTCGCTAACGACTTGGGAAGCCGAAGATGAACTGCCTTCCCAAATACAATGTAAATGTTAGCTGGTCTGTTTCTGTCTTTTGTAACTTCCACATAATGAAGGCATTGACAACTGCGAAATCTAAAAGAAATAAAAATAGCTAGTCTCTGCCTCCACTTCGATGAACGACGACCCACAGCATATTGTTCGCGCAGCTGATCAAATTTATCTACTACTGCCACCGCCAATAGGCAGAATACTTCACTTCTGCTTCCATCTTTGTTTCTTCTCAAAATAGTTGTAATGTTTCTGGGTTGTAGCAAAGCGTAAAAAATTCTCAAAACCTCACCTGGCGTGAGTCCAGGCATTCTAAACAATAAGAAACAAACATTAACGGTGGCGATTGCACAGCCATACACACTGCACTTCCCACACGTTCAGTGGGGCAAATACAACAGAAGTCACTTCACACGTAGGTATACAACCACTTTCGTGCACTTGTTGACAATCTATATGTAGTTAGCACACTAACAGAAATGGTAGCGCAAGTTAGAAGTGGGAAGACGGATTACCACTGAACTTATAGGGAGAACAAATAAGTGGGAACTATAGTTCCCACTGGTCACTAAAGGGTTAAGAAACCGGATTGAAGCACCTGTTGCCACAATCTCTGAAGACACGATTGTCAACGTTTTGAGAGAACTCGGCTATAGGCTTGATGTGTATCGTGTGCAAATGGTCCTCACATTGAACATGTATAAGGTTCATGGTAAAATGTTTGAATTGCTCTTTCATTTGACATATTATTTATAATTGTAAGTTTAATATAATAAATATTATAAAGCGTCAAAACCTTGAAATTGAATTATAAACACCCGATACTTTTCGGATCTCATATTCGCATGTCTGTCTGTGTTTACTGCTGAGCCCTGCCCCACTTCTAGAATAGACATTGCCTTCCTCTTCTCCTCGAAAATATGCGCGAATTCTCTTATTTCTCTTTGATAGAGGGCAGGCAGTCACCAATCAGCTTACATAAAATAAAAGGCCGCGCTATCCCACGCCTCATCGACAGCCAATCAAAACAATTCGATCTTTTCAGACTAATTTCAACAGTACCAATGTTTTCTAAACTCTTAACTTCGCATTCACACCTCATTCACTCTGACAATTAACACACATTAAATCCGTAATGATGAATAATTTACATAATTTTTACAAAGGTGATGTCTGATTAAACTTAAAGCTATGTTTTGATTTCTTGTATTCTGAATGTCTGTACGCTGGTATCATTTGATGGGCACTGAAGCTGCTGACAGGCCATTTGTCGTTTGAGCCTTCCTATGGCTTGCTGCTTAACGGCATAGGAGCGATGTAAGGCACTATGGCTCAACAGAGTCATTCACTTACAAGGAGACCACATAAGTGCCGGTTTTTAGAATTTTTTGATATTTATGGTACGGGAACTTCAGAACTCAAATAACAATCAGCCAAAGCCATTCCGCAGAACTCTCAAAACATCTCAAGAAAATCGACTTTGAAGTTTTGCAAGTACATGTAAGTGTCAAGCGTAGCAGCATCCGTCGATGTAGCTTAGGTGGTAGCGTTCTGGCCTTATAACCATAAGGTCGTTGGTTAGACTCCTGCTGTGGCAGTATTTTTCTTCTTCTTCTACTTCTCTCTCTCTCTCTCTCTCTCGTTATGTTCGAATACTTACACAATTTTAATACCTAATGGTAATTTTTACCAAAAATCTTCGTATTTTTGTTTATTTGTAGTTTCCTATATCTTGTAAAAGACTTTTAATAATGATGGTGTCCATCAAATAAACTTAACTAGTTCGATTTTCAGTTCGTTTATAAACATATGAACAAAAACTGACACAACAGATAGAATTAGAGATCCCAAAATGCTTTGTATATCTGTATATGAAATAATGTAAATCCTCAATGAAATTTTTCCTCTCACACGAGTTCGATTGGTTGTTTGGTTTTTGTTTTCTTTAAAAAAAATAATAATATCGGCAACCTTTTATAAAATATAGAACATTACGAATAAACAAAAATACGAGAACTGTTCATAAAAATCACCATTAGTTTTAAAAATAGTGTAAATATTCGAAAACAAGAGAAAACGTATTTGTCACAGCAGGTATGGTTGTGATGCCAGATGTTGCATTTGTTTTAATTAATGGTACTTACAAGTGCTTACAACACTTCAATGTGTATTTTCTCGAGAATATTTTAGAGTTGCGTCGAATGGCTTAGCCTGGTTTTTATTTAAATTCTTTACTTCAAATACCATGAATATATATAAAAATTATAAAATCGGATACTCATGTGGTCTCCTTGTTAATGTTGCCCAGCATGGGTCAGGATTGCGAGTTAACAGAATTTTTCAACTTTACAAAAAGTTTGTGACTGAAAATATATATTTACTATAGTCCTAAATAAAAGGAGCTAGTGAAATTTACTTTAGGTGTAAATTTACGTACACTTATTTCATTCACTTAAGTCATATGTTCCGAAATCTCTTACTGACTGAACTCTGAGGTTCAGTAAGGAGTTTCAGGGATGAAATACAATTAATGAAACTTACAAAGAGGAGACATGCTCTTCATTGTAATAACACATTGAATAAAACAATATCAATGACATAGGAAGGAATGGTTTGTATTTATTACACTAATAAGTAATGATTATAAGAAAAATGTTCAGATTTCGTTGTTTCCACACTGTGAATGTATCGTCGTCAGTGTTTCGTCCGTGTTACCAGCTGTACTGCTGCATACTGCAGTCCTTTTACAACCCTTAAGTCGCGGTAGAGCCCTATCGGGCGACACAGCAAACGGAAGTTCGACACTCCTTCACTACAACCTTTAACTGGCAAGACTTACAGTTTCTGCATTGAAAACTTCTACGTCGATCATCCAATTCATCTTACATTATTAGTCGTGATGTATTTCAGTCTTTCGGATTATCAGCCACTTTGATGAAATCATCACGAAGAACTGTCTTCAGTTTTAATGGATCACGTTTGTACACTTAGCGGGGTCGGTGGCTCTTTGTGGAAGGACGGAAATACTCCCCACTTTGGAATTCCAGAGATAGAGTACGCACAGGATAAGGTGGATGGTGCGCAGAGACAATTTTTCGTACAAAGCGCTGAGCGAATTCATTCCTTCCTTTTAGAAGAGGAGATCGCATCAGTCCACTTCCGCCTGCCTGCCAGTGAGCTGGGCACTTTCCCACCAGAGCTCGCCCACTGCTCCGGCCGCTGCCCCCACCACTACTGCTCTCCCCACGCTCGCCCGTCCGTCTGCGCATCTACCGGCCAATTTATCCTGCGTGCACTCTACCGTAAGCCACAATGTAGCGAGTTCCACCACCTCCCGTGCACTGCTTTCCAAATTTTAACGTGTTTACTTATGTTGTAGGTGGGACACACTCGGAAAACGCGAGGCGTGTTGGTAACAGTGGAGACGGAGTGCCGGCTCACAGCAGCTTGGTGGTGGTGGGCTGCTGGGCGACGCCGTTGCTGTGGACGACGGTGCGTGTCTGGCCCTGGATGTGTGGGAGTGGCGCCTTGTCGGGCGCATGCAGCGGCTCCATCTCGATGTCCGCCGGCCGCTTGCCGTCCCCAGGCGCCCACGGCTGCTGCTCGGAGCTGCCCAAAGCCAGGTACACCACCGCGCCCAACACGTAGAACGCCGCCGTCACGTACAGCACCACTGTCCACTCCTCGCGCGTGCCCTGCGACACGAAACAAATTTTTTCCCCCTTTATTGTCATTTCATTTTCCTGGCGTGACGAGCTGGCAGCACTTTGAGGGGCTCATCAGCTGAAAGTATACAATACATAAACAGAAGACATATATAAAGGAGGAAACAACAGGAGAATACAAAACATAGACATGACGAAAATTGAGGAAACCGTAATACGTAAATGGAGTGAAGAAAGTGAAGTTACAATACACACAAAGGCGACGAAAGATGGTGAAACACAACACTGTATCCCTGAGGTACATGGACATTTAAAAAACACAGGAGTCGGCTGCATGATGGCCGTTCGAAGTTCGGTTAAAAATTCACTAATTGTTGTCATTCAGACAGAACACAGACAAGTAACAAGCATATGTTAAATGATTGATGTAATAAATATGGATGGGGAAAAGCACGGAGAAGAGAGAGTGGTGGAGGGTTGGAGGGGGGGAGGGGTGGGGAGGGGGGAAGGAGTAGGGGTGGGGTCACAGGGCCATATGGGAAAGGAGGGGGGTGGGATGACCCAAGGGGGAGTGGGATGCCCCTTGGTGGGGGTTGGGATGCCTCGGGTTAGGGATGGGATGCCCCAAGGGCGAATGGGATGCCCAAGGAGAGGGGGGTGGGATGCCTCAAGGGGGATGCCCCAAGGGGGGGGGGGATGCCCCAAGGGGGTGGGATGCCCCAAGAGGGGTGGGATGCCCCAAGAGGGGTGGGATGCCTCGGGTTAGAGGTGAGACGCCCCAAGGGGGGTGGTTGGGATGCCCAAGCCGAGGGGGCTGGGATGTCTCAAGGAGGATTCCCCAAGTGGGGGGGGATGCCCCAAGGCGGGTGGGATGTCCCAAGAGGGGTGGGATGCCCCTGGAAGCTGTAAGGAGTGGACGGGGAAACTGGAGAGACTGGCAAGAGTAGGGGTTGAGGAGGGAGGAAGGGAGTGACGAAGTGGGGTGCTCTATGGGGCGGAGAAAGGGGAGGATCAGAGCTGGTACGAGGGCGTAAGGTGGAGGTCACTGTCATGGAGGGGGAGGGTGCAGTAATTGGCATGGGAAAGGGTAAGGCGGGTGGACAGGTGGAGAGCGGGGTGAATACAGTGGTAATGGTGCAGCAATGGACTGTGATTGGTGAAGAGAGGGTGGACAATAGGGTGAAGGGAACAAATGAGAATTGCCACTCACTTATACCACAGTCTAACATATTGGCATGGTAATTGGCATGGGAAAGGGTAAGGCAGATGGACAGGTGGAGATCGGGGGCAATACAGTGGTAATGGTGCGGCAATGGACTGCAATTGGTGAAGAGAGGGTGGACAAAAGGGTGAAGGGAACAAATGAGAATTGCCACACACTTATACCACAGTCTAACATATACAGTCGCGACAATCACTGCTGTGAATGTAGTTACCAACTGACAATGGCTACGACGCTAGTGTTCCTAGGAGTGATATTTGTTTATAATTATTTTTGTACGTAATTAACGAAACAGTTACTGCAGTTTTTGCGTTACAAGCGTTAAGGGAGAGTCATGCAGTGTCGGCCAGCATACAGTATTGGCCACTGCAGTAGTTCTCCTTTTCGCCATTAGATGGTTAAAGTTAGCACAAACCAGTGTCAAGCTTGAGTGCCCATACGCTCTGAAAACGGATATCTTTCGTTACTCTTGATTGGTTTGTTTACTGTGTGTGTTTGATGCTGATTATGTTGGTCTGAGAGTACAGAAGATATTTTGTGACCTTCGTTACTCCTCTTTATGGCAACTGAGTAACTTAGTTTATCTGTGCTATTTGAGGCATGGCATCTCAATCATTTCATGATAATTTCTATAAAATAACTTGTAATGGTAATACATACCAATGCATATGTCTCCAGCTATATCGGTCCCCTAAATGTTTCTCAGTATTGGCCAGAAGTAAATTACAGATATATAAAAAAAAAAAAAACAAATAAGAGCAAATGGAGTGAAGAATGCATGAAAATGGCCGTAAGAAAGGTGATGTCTATGGAAATGACCACCAGGGAGGCAGCCAAAGTGTTTCCTGTACCTCGAAGCACACTTGGAGACAGAATACGAGAATTAAAAAAAGGTAATTCAATAACGTTAACTCCTCAGAAGGGTAGATTCAAAAACACTTTTGATGAAGAAATGGAAAGACAAATGGTATATTATACAAAAGATTTAGATAATAAGTTTATGCCTCTCAACAAAAAGTAATTCTTGCATTTTGCGTTTGCGTTGGCTGAAAAACTGAACGGGCCTCTGAAGTGAAAATAAAAAAGAGGAAACCGAAGGGCCAGAAAAGTTAGATGCTGACATCATCACCTTTTAAGCAACAATTGGAAGAGAAAAAGAAATGTAAAGAAGAGATTAAAATTAGAAAAAGTAAGTCTGAAAGAGAACTAAAGAAAGCTGAATGTAACTCAGATATTCAAAAAGTGAATAAACATGCAAGGAATGGACATGAAAGATAGTTACGAAGCGGCGAAGAAAACTTGAATTTCCTGGTAGTAATGGATCAACAGTGGCGGAAGTAAAGTACATTATGTGCTCGGAGTCATTTGAAGAAGACTTGGTGCAGTGTACCAAGTGTAATGGCTGGGCTCATATGGGATGTGTGGATGAGGAGAACATTTTGTACTTTATTTGTGACTTTTGTAGACAGTGAGCTAAATATTAACTGTATCTTTAGCAATATGTTCCCATATATATGATATTATTACTTTTAAATATCACTATATATTATCGTTTACAACCATCATTAAGAATGATAAAAAGTGGCCAGTACTGCAAGACACTTTCTACAATCGTTGAAATTTAAGCTATTTTATTTTCGATGTTTCTAAGTACTACGAATAAAAATTATAAATTATTACCCTCTGATATTCATGGAATATGAACTGAGTGGGGTATCACAATAAACTAGTAATATTCATATTAATCTTCAAAGTTTTACAGGAAAGTCGAAAAACCTAACGCAGCAGATACTGCACGACTCTCCCCTAGTAAAAAATAAAGAGACAAACATATACGGGAAATTAATGCAAGAACAGCCAAATATCACTGAGTCAGTGGTATAAAGAACAACTTTGTCATGAACAAACACTTACGAATATATATATTCATTTGCAGCTTATTCCGCTGAATTTAAGTAGAATATAAAATAAGACAAATATCAATTTCCACTGTGGTCTGTTCTATCATAGGCAGTTTTTTTACGCTTACCAATTCGGAATACAGTCTAATGATTCGCGCGTTGTTACACTTCATTCGTCTTTCTTATATACGCATATGCATTCGAGCATAATTATTTTAAATTTTTACTAAGATTTGTGTTACCAGCCGTAATATACTATAAAAATGCGTATCGTCAATCATCAGCTGTTTATTGTATTTATAACTTTACCGGTTTCGGTTATTAACCATCATCAGAAAAGAAAAAACAGGCTGATTACGTTGATATATTTTCTGTCACAATATCTATATCAAACAATAAAAGATACATAAAATGTCAGTTGACATTAGGTCTTGATGATAAATAAAACAATAGCAGGTAGCATTATAGTGAACTAAGGTCTAAGAATTCAAAGAGTAAACTACTCTTTACTCTTTGCATCCTTAGATCCTGGTTCACTATAATGCTGCCTGCTATTGTTTCATTTATAATCAAGTCCTAATGTCAAGTGACATTTTATGTATCTTTTATTGTATGACATAGATAGAAAATGTACCAACGTAATCAGACTGTTTACTTTTATGATAATGGTTAAGAACCGAAACCGGTAAAGTTGTTAATACAATAAACAACTGATAGTTGACAGTATGCATTTTAAAGTAATTATCTTAACTTAAAAAGTGAATGTTTAGAGGATTCTTGACGTTTGTGGTTCATCTGTAACAACAATTGTGGAATTGGTTTCTTCTTTGTTGGGAAACCGAGTCATTGTTTTTTCCGTTATATTGCCACGTCTATGGCTTTTTCCTTCAGCTATTGAAGTTATGATTGATTTGGGACGTCAAATAATGTAGTTATTGCATTCTACATATGTTTCCTACGTTCCACAATCACCGGTTTTATTGAAATTGTAGTGAAGGAACCTTAACTTTCCTAAGTAGAAAAGCGTCGTCTTTCTGCAAAAGGGCAGGTCTTCTGGTGATACCTAGTTATCTTTTATTTTTAATAGAAAATGTAATTATTCAGTAGAAACATGGAAGTCACAAGATGATTGTAAATAAAGTGTCCTGTAATGTACCGTTTCATACCTTGTCAGGAACCGTAGCAAACCTAACAAAGACAAATGTGGAGATATTACTAAATTATTACCTATTTAAAGGGCACTAAATACATTTACACCGAAACGAACAGGAGGGAACATAGGCGAATGCGAATTCACCAGGAATTCGCCTGTGCGTGCACGTATTGGCTTCTACTTGCGAGTAAGCGTTTACACCGGAGCGAGCGGAAGAGAAAACAATAAACAGCCACAAAGCGAGCATACGCAGTTTGTCACATACGCTAGCGCTGAAGCAGAGAGGACGTGAACTTCCTTTTATGGTTTGCCCTGAAACCGACACCCAGCGGATCACAAGCGAACACTTGCAAATACGAGCCGAGCATGACCGAACACCGTGCGCATAGCGTTTACACCAGGGCGAATTCTCGTTCGCTGCTGCTCATTCGCTTGTGTACGTTTCGGTATAAACAGGGCTTTATGGTTTTTATTTATTTATTTAATATTTAACATGATCCATTACATAGTAATATTACATGTTTGATGGTTAGATTCGGGCGGTTACATCTATGTAATTCGGCATGTCACACACCACGTTGTACTTAAGAATAGTATGCCACTGCCTTCCCACACGAATTTCGTTTAGCGCACAGTATACTTAAATTTGTGATCAAGACACCCCCATCTCGTCAAGACGCCGCCAACGCTTCGTTTCGCCGCTTCTTTCGAGTGTTCCAGGATTGTAATGTATTATGCCTATGTCTGTGATTGAATGAATGTGCTTTCGGCTACCCATCGTAATTATATGATTTAATTCAGTTTTGTACAAGGTGTGTGCTTAATTTGATCTCTCCACATTTATTTGCTCGTTATTTTACTGATTAGATTATGATTTTAAAGTATCAAACTTCTGCTTTATGATTTCATGCTTCCCATCCCATGTTTAATTAGCTATTCATTTATTTTTTACCATTGATTTTATGTTTATTAAAACGTTGGCTACTCCATTAAGGAGTGAGCAGTTAGATAAATTTCCGTTGCACGTGTTCTGTGGCAACTCATAAAGTAATTTCGAGCAGCAGTGAGCGTTTTAACTTACATTTGCAGATTTCAAGTGCCCAAGATTTTGTTTATTTTAATATCAGGCTACTTTCACTACTTATGACCCCATATTACCATATCATTTGCAGAAGTCATATTTATGTTTCTTCTTCTCTCCTTCTTTTACAATATCTGTAATTGCCCCATTCATTTCCTCCAGAGACCATTACAAATTACAGGAGATAGAATTCTTTTACGTTTAAAACAAAAAACGAACGAAAGACTGTTTCGTTGCTATAACAGGTAGATAACAGGTAAAGAAACTGCCTACACAATACTTCTGCGTCCTATGTTGGAGCATTGTTGCGCATTGTGGGATCCCCACTAAGTGGGGTTGACAGACGATTTAGAGAAAGTACGGAGAAGGGCAGCTCGTTTTGTATTAGCGCGATATAGGGCAGAGAGTGTCACGAAAATGATGTGCAAGTTGGGAAGGAAATCATTAAAAGAAAGGCGTTACTCGTTGTGACGAGATCTATTGGCGAAATTTCTATCACCAACTTTCTCTTCCGAATGCGAACCGATCTAAATAGGAAGACATGATCATCAAAATAAA
The DNA here is from genome assembly GCA_026315105.1 of Locusta migratoria. Classification (NCBI taxonomy): domain Eukaryota; kingdom Metazoa; phylum Arthropoda; class Insecta; order Orthoptera; family Acrididae; genus Locusta; species Locusta migratoria. Next base: position 318,667,675 of record CM048747.1, on the reverse strand, counting down.
ATAAGATAAATCAGAAAGAAAACGGAAAGATTTGAATGTTCCTTTTCTCAGCGAGCTATTAGACAATGGAACTGTAGAGAAACATCATAATAGCAGAATACGTAGAAGACCTTGTGTTATTTCGAAGGATTTCGAGCTCCACAAGTGGTGGTCTAATTCTACAACTTCAACAAATGCTAGTAGACAATAAATGGAATTACATTGAATATAGTTTACGAGTAGGTGGTAATTTTCATTTGGTACTTCATATGACGTATTGTTCTGAACTATTTTACACCTTATAACTACGCAAAATACTATTTAAGCGGAGCTGATATGATGCTTTTCCCTTTCTGGTACCCATTATCGCTTTTATTTTGTACTTTTGCATAATTATTCAGCGAGGATGGTCAATGGCCTAAAGTAGTTGATAGTTACGGTTTTTTTTAAATAATTTATAATGCAGTAGTTACTTTTTACTAATATTTTAATTAGCTCGACGAGTTTTGGCAGCATGCCGCCATCATCGGATGCGTTTCACAGTTAGAAGTTCATTTTTGTTTGGTTATGTTTTGTGTCGTGGGTAGCAGTGGCAGACCTCATGTCAATTCGCATAACATGGAAACAATTATATAGTTACGGTTTCATTAAAACAGCTGATGGATTTGAAATTAATTTCATGAAATGTTTGATGGGTGTTAGTAGTCCTATGACCAAAAACGTAAAAGAAAAAAAAAGTAAATAGTAATAATAATTAAATGCAACCATTAGGAAATAAATCAGTTATGTTCGTGGGGGGCTGCAGGAACCTGGAGTGGGACGTGACCTAGGTGTACAGTGAGTGGAGTACTCACGTTGGTGGTGAGGTAGCCGACCATGGTGGGCGCGAGCACGCCGGGCAGGCTGCCGAGGGCGTTGGCGGCGCCGGTGAGGGTGCCGGCGAGCCGGGGCGCCAGGTCGAGGAAGGAGAGCACGTAGCCGCCGGTGAAGGCCAGGTCGGTGACCGCCTGGCCCGCCGTCAGCACCAGCACCGCCCAGAACTGCTGCTGGCACGACAGCGACGCCACGCCCACCAGGCTGGCCGCCGCGCCCAGCGTGCCTAGCGGACACACGACAACATCACATCTCACACACTTGTGTCAACGGAAATTGTGGAATTCTCCATTATCTAATTTTGGGGGGTCAAAATTTTGCGGCCTAACCACCCTTGGGATTTATGTACAATGCTCTGAATCTTAACCTCACCCCCTATCTGAAGGACACAGTAGACATTTAAATATAAATTCAAAAACCCTAGAGACGGTTATTCGTCTCCAACATGTCCAAGACATTAAAGATAAAGCAGGAGAAATTAATTAAAATTTGTGATGCGGCCGGGAATCTAACCTGGACCTCCATGCTTCACCTTTATCTTTAATGTCTTGGACATGTTCGAGACGAATAACCGTCTCAGGGTTTCTGAATTTATATTTAAATTGATGTTTATATCACCTTAACAGGAATGTTCCAATAAGTCTATTACCGAGTTGCTATTCCGCTGCATGGAGAGCCTTGGCAATAGTGGCAATTATCTATGGAACACAGAAGCTGAATGAAAGTTTGTGACGTGGAGGGAAGGCAAACTTAGACTATTCCGAGCCGCCTTAACCGTTAATGGTGCGGTGGTCTAACAGTAAGACATCTGTCTAGTAAGGTCCGGGTCGATTCCCGGCCGCATCACAAATTTTAATTCATTGCTTCATCTTTATCTTTAATGTCTTGGACAGTAGACATGGTTCACTGGTCACCATGTAAATTGGAGGATATGTTCAAATGTTTGTGAAGCTTAAGGGGTTTAACTGCAGGGTCATCAGTCCCTAAACTTACAAACTACTTATTAAACTACCTTATACTAAAGACGACACAAACATCCATGCCCAAAAGGGGAATCGAACCCGTGATGGGGCATGGCCTCGCGCAATGCAGCATAGCGCCTCAATGCGCTAGGCCACTCTGCTGTGGCTAAGGATATAATTTTTCAGAGTTAGTAGAGAGGAAGAGATGGACAAAGAGAGGCAGAGGAGTGAATGGTCGGAGAGTAAACGAGCCAACAGAGATGGGTGGGGGGGGGGAGCAAGAGACAAAGTGTCAGAGGCAGAGAAAGTTCTACAGAGGGAGAAAGGAGAAGCAGAAGGAGGGAAGGTAAAGGGTCCAGAAGGAGAAACAAAGGGTTCAAGGCAGGGGGAAGGGGAACGAGTGAGAGAAGTGGGTCGAGAGAAGGGGGGAAGTGAAATGACAGAAGGGGAAGAGCGACGAAAAGAAGGGAAGTAGAGGGCTGAGAGAAAAGGAGAAAGGGGAATGGTTGAGAGAAAGGGGGTAGGGCAAGGCTGAGGGGAGAGTGGCAAGTGAACAGCCGAGAGAGAGGTGGGAGGGCTTAGAATAGGGAAGGGGTGTGACAAAGGGGGACAGTGAGAGAGTTGTGAGAAAGGGGACGGACTGAGAGAAGGACCATGGCGATGCAGCTACAGAAAGGGCAAATAGAGTCTTGATAAGGGGTGGCTGACAGAAGAAGAAATGGGATATCCCAAGAGAACGGGGAAATGAGCAGGCTGGGGGAAGGTGGGAGGGGCCAAGGGAGGGTGAAAGCAAGTGCCAAGAAAGATAGAGGGATAGGTAAGTGCTGAGAGTAAAGGAAAGGGATTCGGCCATGATAAGAGGGGATAGTCAATATAAGGGCGAATAGCGTTAGGCTGAGGGAAGGAGGAAGGGAATAGGCTGAGATGAGGGGGAAGAGGATGTTCCAAGATAAGGTGAGATCGGAATGGGACAAGAGAGGGGGTAAGAGCCGAATGAAGTGGCAAGGTAATGGGTCATGATAAGTGTGGAGTGGTTTGGCCAAGATAAGTGGGGAAAAGATCAGTCAAGTGAAGAAGGAAAGAGGGAGGGGCATGGGATTGGGAAACAGAATTGACTAAGATAAATGGGGAAGGAATGGATCAAGAGAAGAGTGAATTGGAAAAGAGTGAGGAAAGGGAAGGGAAGGGAAGGGAAGGGAAGGGAAGGGAAGGGAAGGGAAGGGAAGGGAAGGGAAGGGAAGGGAAGGGAAGGGAAGGGAAGGGAAGGGAAGGGAAGGGAAGGGAAGGGAAGGGAAGGGAAGGGAAGGGAAGGGAAGGGAAGGGAAGGGAAGGGAAGGGAAGGGAAGGGAAGGGAAGGGAAGGGAAGGGGAGTTGGCCAAGATAGGAGGATGGGATCAGTCGAGATAATGGGGAAGGGCAGAGGAAAGGGAATGAGCCAAGGTAATGTTGGAGAGAATGGGCCAAGTCAAGAGGAAAGGTAATGGAGCAAAATAAGTGGGAAGTGATTGGAAAAAGATAAATGAGGAGAGTATGGTTCAAGAGAATGGGAAAAAAGTAAGGGTGTAGACAAGGGAGGAAGGCATGGGCCAAGAGGGGTAGGAGGAAGGGCTTAAAAGGAGGGCGTGGATGGATAGAAAGAAAGGATAACTAAAATCGGCAATGTAAAATTAGAAAGCAATTTCCCATAGAAAAATTAAATAATTGTTATATCGTTATAAAGCAGACGTCCTTGTATAGGTTGAAAACACTACTTTAATTGGAATGAAAATAGGCATTAGAAAATTTAGAAAGTAAAAATAACCAAACTTGTTAAAATACTGGGTCTAACGAGCAACAAATATTGCAATCTTCTTTTTCATAACGGAATGAATAACATTCTTTATTGCTATAAAATTTCAGATGATATCAGATGGTCTACATTTTGTGGACATCGAAGAAGAATTAGGGACAAAGAAGGTCTTCACAAACGTCTAAAATAGACAAAAAAGAAGATGACGAAAAAAAAAACCTCTGTGGTTAAGGCTCAAATGGGAGCAACAGAGCTAATGCTGAGAATAAATGAGAGTTTTCTGAATATGGCAGAGCAAAAGACAACACGAGGGTTTTGAGTTAGTTGGACTGAAACGACGATAAACAGAAACAAAATATACGTGTTTTCGCTTGCGATAATTAAAGATCGCTGCGGTGGATGGCAGAGCGCCCTAAGACGCCTTGCTGGGGAGCGCGCAGTTGTTCGCCGTCGTAGCTTTGAGTCCTCCTTTGGGCATGGCTATATATATATATATATATATATATATATATATATATATATATATATATATTTTGTGTGTGTGTGTGTGTGTGTGTGTGTGTGTGTGTGTGTGCATGTTCTCCTTATAATACGTTAGTTTCAGTAGTTTGTAAGCTTATGGACTGATAACCGCGGCATTTTATTCTCTTAGATTTACAAATATTTGAACACTTTTTAACTAATTATCTCGGAATTGACACACTATACAATGAAAATGATGTAGGTGGGAAGTTAATACAAGGGTTGGTACTTAAATAGTGACAACACTGCTGTTGAGACACAATGGAATCTACTTTTGTCGCTGATAGCACATGTTGTTGACATACCTACTTACCTCCGAGCAAATGGACTGCCCCGTCCCACGTCAAAATCAAGGGAATCAAAGTCACTTGTGAGCGAGCGGTCACTGTGTTTTAGAAACAGGAACAACGGAGTTTGATCAAGATTGAATGTTCCAGGGGTCGTACAGCACGACAGTGTCCTCAAGGTCGTCAAGAGGCGTGCGGGAAATCGGTATTACCGTACAGAACGGTGGCACGTTGGGTAAAAGCGTTCAACAAAGGTCGTCAAAGTGTGGCAGACAAGCATCGGGCAGGTTGTCGTAGCGCCCCTGAAGAAGTAAATTTCCCAATTTTTTCTTAGTCTACTGATTAAGGGCATGGGACTCGATGTTCAGTAGCGTTGCAGCCGTCCAGTGCCCCTGCTGCCACTCGGCGCCGTACAGTAGTCTCGGCTAAGTGGTCCGCGTGGCCAACTACACACTCTCACACCACATAATGTCAGGCGTATGGGAGCTGTCCCCAGTGTTGTCTGTACTGTGTCCTGTTTGCTTTGAGGAAGCGTTATTTGGTGTTTATAGTTTGTGTAAGTTGATGGCTTATTTACACATTACGGAAAGAACTGATGCTGAAATTTTGATATAGCTTGTTGAATCAAAACCTATGTTATGAGACAAAATTTTAGATATTTATAAGGGCAGAAACGCAACAAGAAAAACCTGGGAAGAAGTATGCTCAGTACTCAAGCCATATTTTGAGAACTTTAGTGATACAGAAAAAGATGCGTTTGGTAAGTACTATCTACTAAGCAAAGTAAATACTTTGTAAATATCAATTTGAATTATACCTGAACAACACTTTACCTTTTCTTATGAGGCATTACGGCCGTGTCAAATTGGTCTAACCAAAATTCAGTTTTTCCTGTTTGTATGGTACTTTTTTGACGGGAAAATAAGAAAGAAAATTTATATACGTTCGTAGGATTCCACGGCCGGAGTCATTTTGAATAAAACAATTCTGGGTATTAGGCCACTTTGTATGTAAACACTAAGCAAATGAATTGCCGACGTTTCGCCCACTGGTCAGTGGTCCTCTTCCGGGCGGTTAACTGTTGGATGCTGCTTTATATATCCCTTATATAATGTGAATTTTTCGGTTTCCTAATACCGATGTCATACATCTAAAATGGTGATTGGTTGGTGATAGCTTATCAGCAGGCTCTTACGTTTGTTGTCCTGTGACTGGTATGCAAAATCTTATCTCTGATTGGAAGGCAACAGCCAGTCAGCAACTAGCATCCAGGGGATGGTGTTTCCTGCTACGAAAGTTCATCCCGCGCGTCAGTCCTACTGTGGCCGCTGTTTATACTGCAGACTCGGGTCAAGTGGAGTCGCTGCCGGCGTTCACACGCGGTGTACTGGCAGGACGCGGCGAAGTTTATGTTGGTGAAACCGGGAGGCCCATCAGCACTCGCGTTTCGGAACATGAACGTTACGTACGACTGGGACAAGTCAACAAGTCAGCTGTAGCAGAATACCAGAAGGAATGCGGCGGTACTACTAACTTCCGAGAACCTCGCGTGCTTGCCCGGGAACCGTGGATGCAACAACGCAAAATAAGAGAAACCATAGAAATAACTAAACGACCTAACAACATGAATAGGGAGGATGGCTACAAGTTACCTTCAAGATGGCTGCCGACAATCCCTGCACAGCGAACCGCATATGTACGCCAGCCAGTGGCTCCACTTGACCCGAGTTATGCAGTATAAACAGCGGACACGGTAGACCTGACGAGCGGCCTGAACGTTCGCAGCAGGAAACCCCATTTCCTAGATGTTACCTGATGATTGACTGTTGCCTTCCAATCAGACGTAAGATTTTGCCTACCAGTCACTTACAGGGCAGCAAACGTAAGAGCCTGCTGATACGTTACTACCAGCCAATCACCACATTAGATGTATGACGTCGGTATTAGATAATCGAAAAATTCACAGTATATAAGGGTGTACATTCAGCAGCATCCAACAGTTAACCGCCCTGAAGAGAACCACTGTACAGTGGTCTAAACGTCGGCAATTCATTTGGTAATCGCTTAAAAATGATGCGGTCTAACACCCACAATTTTTTTCTTAAATGAATAAATAAATAAAAAATATGTATGGAATTAGTAAAAATTTAAGTATTATTTAGCTTCAATTGCATATTTGTTAAGACACCAGCAATAATATAGCTGTATTTAAGAACTTACCGTAAAGTCATAGCCACTATTTCAATAGATCGTATACAATGTCTGAAATGCTTGTTTTGGCGTTCAAGAACATTCATCAGTTTCTCGTGCAATTCATTGAAGGTGCCAAGTGACATTCGGTAGCAATTCGAACACTTTCGATCGTCATTTCTGTGATCTGCAGATGTGTAAAAATCCCTGACTTTCTCACGTCTCTGATTAATTGGATGAACTCAGTGAAGGCGATTGCTCCTTTATCTTCTCCGACGTCAATACAGAATCCCTAACGCAATATGTTGTTCATGATCCATAATAAGATATGTACTAGGCCACTCTTTCATGCAAAATGTTGTTTAACGTTTAAAAAAACGTTCAGTGTGAAAATCACACAACTATGATTTAAATCTCGAGAATTCGCGTAATGTGTAAGTGGCCTAACTCCTGCCCAGCCACACGGGTAGAGAATGAACATTATTGGCAGCAAGTGTGGTAAAGGAGGGGGATGTGCAGAACGGCTGAAAACTGGCATGCCTTCCTACACGACACGGACTATAATTATCTATGCTTTTTCTAAAAAAAAAATACAAATTATGTCATTTTATATTATCAGTATATATTGTCCCAAATATTTGAAAAATTCATGGGTCTACACCATTGACATTTTCCTGGAGACAATTTGGCGCTTCTTTGAAAGTACCGCCCCGTTATTCAGCAACAGGAATGCATTTTGACAATAGCGAATGCGCGCATGTGAGTGAAGTGTGAGACAGTGTAGAGAGAGCATGGTGCTTGCTACAGGACAAGTGGTGTGTGCTGGTACGTACCGACGGTGTGGTTGAGCTTGCGGAGGTTGGTGAGGCTGAGGCCGGTCCTCCTCTGGCAGCCGGTGAAGGTCAGCGACACGACGATGCGCACCACCAGCACGCCCAGGTACGGCAGCGCCGACAGCATGCCGTTCTGGAACAACAGCCGGCGCTCTCAACAAACTGTCTGTAATAGTCTGCAAGTCCATGGTGAAGGAAAGTCAACAGCAAATTCCTGGGGGATCAGTACCATCTTCTCCTCTTTATGGACATATCAGCAGGATGAATGAAACCGGGCTCACAAGCCAAATATTTGAGATAGCGAACAAGAGCAAAAACAAGACGAAGTGGATCACTGAAACAGAAGAGGATATTAAAAAACAGGGAATCACAGAACATAAACAATAGGGAAAGAGTTCAGGAACATTATAAAGAAACATAAACTTAAACAAGAACACACGGAGAACAGAACAGGAAAAAAGTGGTCAGAAGAACCCAAGAGAGAACAAAGTGAACGCATGAAGAGAATTTGGGAAGAACGAAGGAAGAAGAAGAAGTCATAATTACTCAAGTTCAATCGCTCTCTTTGAAGGGAAAAGTCGAAAATAATGTTTCACTAACTGTGTTTGCCTCTGTAACTTATAAAATAATAGGTGACGGGAAATTTTAATGCGGTAGGTCAACACAAGAAATGTTACACTTTCTGCGGAGCTATGAACATAGTCTATTGTATCATTTTCCAAAGAGTTACAGCACAAAGGTATAATTTTTTTAATAGAACAATAGTTTATCTATCGTGTATTCGATTTGTTGAAACTAGCTGTGTCCAAATCAATTTAAACTACATTCCTATCACTGTTATTTTGGGATCTACAACCCTTCAAAGTTTAGGGGGCGGAGGCTACGACAGCGTAGCTGACTGGCTGGTGGTCATGAGACAGTGGGCCCTACCCCAGGGGATAGCCACTCGGCCAGTCAGCTACGCTATCGCAGCCTCAGCCCCCGGACCTTTGAAGGAATGTAGTTTAAATTGATTTGGACGCAGCTGGTTTAAACAGATCCAATACACGATAGAAAAATGTATTGTTCTATTAAAAAAATTATATCCTTGTGATGTAACTCTTTGGAAAATGATACAATAAACTATGTTAATAGCTCCGCAGAAAGTGTTACATTTCTTATGTTGCCCTACCGCATTAAAATTTCCCGTCACCTATTATTTTATAAGTTACAGAGGCAAACACACTTAGTGAAACACCCTATATATATATATATATATGCGTCATTACGTTTTATTTGCTTGGAACTTCATTGACTATATATGGCTTCATTGACTATATATGGCTTCGACTGCGGCCTGGACTTGGTTGTTTCATGCACACCAAGCCTTTTACGGCGAGGCTCGAGTGTGAGCCCTTTTGCGCCTCGCCTCGCGGCCCTTTGAGCATCTCACTCAGCGGAGCGGCAAATTTAATGAGCAGGCAGGGAGGCGCTGTCCCTATTTATAACGGAAGGGGCACGTGGCTACGCGACCGGGCATCGCTCAACTTTATTGACTTAGCTGTATGTTTGGGGAAGACAGCTGCTCGACGTAGTGCGCGGACTCGCCGCTAGATGGCAGCAGAGTACAACGCACTGCATGCCCTCTGTGGCAGCGGAGCACACAATAACCGCGACGACCGCCAGATGGTGCAGGCGTTCAGCTCGTAAAGGAAATTCATCATTCTGAGAAACTTGCGCGGAATGCTCCTAAATTAAAAATCTGTGCTATGAAAGCAATATTGCTCAGGTTTTGTCGACTTTAATGTTCCCGAACTAATCATGACTTCTAAATGGGAAATAGGAAATATTCTCCGCCAAAAGCTATAAGAGGTTTTACATAGTCCTCTCTCGTGGTACTTTATTTGTGCATAGGCCTACGATGTTCATATATTTGTAAATCTATGGGACTTCTTTGCTTATTAGTCCCTAGCAGTGGCGTAACTATGGGGGGGGGGGAGGATGAGGGGGATAGAACCCCCCCAGAACCCGAAAAGAAAAGAGAGAGAGAGGGGGGGGGGGGGAAACAGAAAAGAAATCGTATAACAACAATCTGGTAAAGGTAAAGATTTGGAACTTGGGGTGTTTTACCATAAGCTTTCATTGGAAGGGAGTGAATTACTTTCTTCAACGGGAGTGGTAGATGGTAGTCTGTCTGGAAACTGACTAAAATTTTGCTCGTCAAGCAGATCTATCCCCTCCCCCCCCCCCCCAATGCCAAGTCCTAGTTACGCCACTGGTCCCTAGGCTTACAAACTACTTAAACTATGTTAAACTAACCTAAGAACAACACAAACACCCACATCCCAAGGAGGACTCGAACCTACGACGGTGACAAACCACGCGCTCAACAGCAAGGCGCCTTAGACCGTTCACTCACTGCACCGCGGCTTGTGCATGCGCCAAGCGTATGCACGCCTGTATAAATCTCACATACACAAATGAAAAAAAGTCACTTTTTTGCTAAAATACGTTTCTCCTTCGCCTACGATGAAATGATTCGAAAAATTTGGTCCTTTAAACTGCCATAAAAAATGTAACCAAACTTGTCTATACCTGCATCTATCGAAGAATAACCATTTCGTTGTACGTACATGAGGCAGTAACATTTGTACCTCCATTCAATACACGGTATAAAAACACCGTAGGTCAGTGGTTGCCAGCCTTTCTTGTAATGGTACCCACAATCATTCCAGAATAATTTTCGCAACACACTATATACACTGAAAGCCAAAAATCCGTCATTTAAAAAGCAAAAAAAAAAAAAAAAAAACGTCATTTAAAAATCCTAATGAAGTATCCTTTCCACTGAAGCATATTAAAAAAAATTCTTACTTTAAATTGCATACAGAAACTTCAATGGTGTGAAGAATATTTATGTTTCAAATGTTTCTTTGATGATTATCACCCTGAAAAATGTAACGTAACTTCCGGAGGCAGCTGCTAGAATTTTCAGAAATTTTATTTCATTCTAAAGTTCGCAGAAATCTGAAAATTAACTGTTTAGTCATTTTAATTAATTCAAATGATTGTAGGTAACCTGAATATATGAATACTGCACTGATAAACTGAATTGTTCAGTCATATTTAAAAATCCCATCAGGATCGGAATACAACTATAGAATCTGACGAAGTTCATATGTAAAGTATCCTCCGTCATACACCATCCAAAATTTTACATGACAGTGACCTACCTCGTGTCTTGAAGGTCAAGTTTCCATAATGTCATGAAGATTTTAGGATGAATGAAGTATTCTTATTCGCATGTCGCATGATGCCACAGGATTTCAACCATATAATTGTTTTATGACATACTATCTCCTGAACTATATGTCGTAAGCAGTTCTTACCTCTAACTCAATTGTTAATAATAGTAATAATAATAATAATAATATGGTTTTATCTTCCACAGGACCTATATGAGGAGTGAGACTCCATGGTCATGGAACAAGTCAATAAATGAAGTTTAACACAAGAAGGGTTATACACAAATTTTTTAAGAAGTCCTTGTAACATCTCTGGAAAGGTCACAAACAGTGTTGGACGTGAGCGGTCGCGATACTGGCCGCCAGAGGGCGCCCGCGAGTGTGAGCAGAGCAGAGCGCTCTCGTGTAGAGGAGAGGGCTGCTGACTGCTGACTAGGGTTGCCAGATCTCCAGGCGCCGCCCGGAGTGCCCGGGTTTGGAATGAATTCTCCGGGTCTACGGGCCAATGACTCTCATCTCCGGGCTTGAATGTAACCTTCATATTAACTTTTTTTACAGTTCTTCTTAAGTACTATGATCATGTAGCGACGATCTACATCGAACTTAACGTAACTTAAACTAAGGACGAAGACAACATCCATGCCCTAGGGGGGGGGGGGGATTCGAACATATGGCGGGAGCAGCCTCGCGCACCGTAGCAAGACGTCTCAGTGCGCTCGGCCATTGCCAGCCGGCTCCTCTCTAGTAATTATGAATAACTTTATATAAATGTCAATTTCTTATTACAACAAAACGCTACTTTTCGATTCTTCTTCTGAAAACGTTTCATTGTTGCGTCGGTAGAGATCGGCTAGCGCATTATTAAGCAAACATTGTTGCGGCAAGGGTCAAGTGGCGACGTCTATTATTTGTGTTCGTTCGTTCATTCATTGTTTATCAGTTTACCTGCAATTTTTGGAATACTCGGTTCGTGTGTGAACAGACAAGTTTACATTAACTCAGATTAGTGAGTAATAACAGTGAAATGAAGAGACGATATCTAAGTTCGTTCCGTGAAGAATGGTTGCAGGAAGAAAATTATAAAGAGTGGCTACAAAAAGTCGATACTGATGAGTGTATATGTAAGTGCAGAATATGCAATATCTCATTTACTCGTAAGTACGACGGAGTGAAAGCTGTGAATAAACATTTACAATCAGAAAGACCAAAGCGAATATTACCACACAAAAGAAGAATCAATCGCTTCTTAATTTCTTGCCGAAACTATTTTCTGTAGAATACGACAATGCTTGTTGGGGGGGGGGGGGGGGGGCGGGGGAGTTGGTCGCAGTTGGAGGGGGGGGCGAGTCATTGGCCAAGGGGGAGGGGGGCACGTCTGGTCTCCGGGCCTGCCTCGAGCTCAATCTGGCAACCCTGGTTACTTGCTATCAGGTGCGGCTGGTATTTAAAGGCTCTGAGGCGGGGCCGCCCAAAAAAAAAAAAAAAAAAAAAAAAAAATATATATATATATATATATATATATATATATATATATATATATATATATATATGTGTGTGTGTGTGTATCAACAACAGATTACAGAATTATAATCATCGGAATTCATTTAGCATTTTTCCGTCACATGGATATAAAGAATGAAGATGTATGTTTTTTGGAACTGTTGATATTGAACGATGTTTTTCAATCGGGTAGTAGCCTCAAGGCTGCGCCTTGAGATGTCGTTTAGCTCCATGTAGTGGAGGGTTGGGAGTGGGGGTTCGTTGGTGTATTGCTTATATGGGCGTCTCGAAGGCTCCGAGCTTGTAGCCTAAGAGTCTCCTACCAACCTCCACACTACTTTCACGTTCTTCTGCTTACTTCAAAAGAGATTAAAGAGTGGCTGAAACTCCACTATCGAATCTCTAGTCTCTGTACGTGTCTATTATGTTTTGGTGTGCGGTCTACCACTCGTTAGTTTTACTGTTTTAATAGAGTTTTAGATAACTTTTTGTTTCTGATATTGGCGTTGTATCCGGTGTTAGAATAAGTTCGCAAATTTCTCACTAGAGTGCACTACAATGCGGTACCGTAAAGTGTCACAACCTAGCGAGAGAGTTGCAAATGATTTTTTAAAAAATGCGCGCGAAATGTGTCCCGTTACTTTCGAATCCGTTCTCGCTGATTTGAGTTTGCGGTTAACGTGTGTTATTAGTTTCGTATTTTGTGCGTGTATTGTGGCTAAGTTTTAGTGACTTTTACTTCAAAATGATCTGCTAGAATCGATTGATGACGTATGCCTCAGTCTCATAAGGAGTGAACTGTCGCAGACAAATTACCTCGCAATCGAAGTTGACGAAAAGACTGACTGTGCAAATTTGTCTCGATTGGTCTTCATAATTCGCTATGAATTACGGGGGAAAATAAATGAAAGATTTATTTCCTTTGTACGAGCGAAGAGCCACACTGCAGAGAATGTAACTGCAGCAATTCTCTGCGAGCTGGAGAAAATGAATATACATCAAAAACCGGAAAAAATGCTCAGTGTAACGACGGTGCTCCTGTTATGAGTGGCCGCAATAATGGAGTTCGGATAAGAATGAAAGAAGTGTATCAAAATGCGCACTTTATTCACTGTTACTCACAATTATATAACACCTCATGTTTACAATTGAAATTATCATAACTTTAAGCAAGCAGCGTAGTTTATCCGCACCACTTTAAAGATTCCTGCAAACGGTGTCATTTAGTACTGTTTATTGCGATAAAGTCTTGAGACGTAATATCAGTAGATAAAAGCTATCAGAGGGCTTTATGTTGGTTTTAGCCTTTGATTTTTAATTGCTTTTGAAACAGGAAGAAGGTGTAGTACGTAAAGTTTGAGGTAAAATATGACATTGCCCCTTCCCCCCCCCCCCCCCTTCCTTTCTGGAAATCGTCGTGGTTACAGACTGAGACGTAGTTCGAGGTCTGGGTTTGTTTCGATCGGTAAATGTCAGAGCCTTCCCTAGTATGAAAACCACGAGCCGCGCCTGCTTGATATTAAAATATCATGTTCTCAGTTTCAGACAGTAACCAACTGTACTTAATACTCCCCGGTTCCAATACGTGTTAGCCTGTCCCGAATCCATGGCATCGAACCTGCAATTTTATTAATCACCGTGCTAAATATGGGCTCAGGGGCATGGAATTGTAAGGAAACGGCCTTGTTGCCTTCCACACGTAACTAATAAGGTAATTATGTATTTTTACGGAAATAGGTGTTTTATATCCTATGCACAAGACAATCTTAAGACAAAGTGAAAAGAATCAATAAAGAAAAAAAATGAATTAGTTTCATTGTTTAAATTTTCTAGGAGTTCCTCGACATAATAAAAGGAGTGAGCCATGAGGTAACTATTCAATTTAGATTTGGAAGCGTGTGGGTTAGTGGTAAGATTCTTTAGTTCTTCTGGCATCTTATTGAAAATGGATGCCGCAGAATAATGTACACCCTTCTGCACGAGTGTCAAGGTGGTTTGATGTAGATGTAGATTCGACTTTTGTCTAGTATTCACCGAGTGAAAACTACTAACTCGTGGAAGTAAGCTGATATCATTAACAACAAACGACATTAAAGAAAAAACGTATTTTGACGCCAGTGTCAAAATTCCCAGACTACTGAAAATGGGTCGACATGAAGTTCGTGTGCCGGCCGCGGTGGCCGAGGTGACTGAGGCGCTCCAGTCAAGGTCAGCACGGCCACTACGGTCGGGGGTTCGAATCCCCCCTCGGGCATGGATATTTGTGTCGTCTTTAGTCTTAGCTAGTTCATAAGTAGTTTGTAAGCTTAGGGACTGATGACCCCGTAGTTAAGTACCATAAGTTGTACAAACATTTGAACATTTTTTGACGTTCGTGAACTTACACCACATATTGCTCGAACCGCCCGTTTCCGAGCCAGAAATATTCTTTTTCGCATCAGGCGAGTTACCCCAAAAAATAATGGCGTACGTTATAAGTGAGTGAAAGTAAGCGTAATAGACTACTTTTCGTGTTGAAAAATCTCTTACTTCAGATATAGTTCTAATGGTAAATATAATAGAATTTATTTTTGGAACAAGATCCTGAGCATGGGCTTTCCATGACAGCTTACTGTCTATATAAAATGTCAGCGTTTGTTAAATTATGTGTGATACTGTGTCAATATTACGAACAACATCCTTCACTAACAAGCTGGTAGCAGCAAACAAAAATATTTTACAATCACCTGTTGTACTCAAAGGCATATCATTTATATAAATAATAAACAGCAATGGTCCCAAAACAGACCCCTGGGGCACCCCACATTTAATTGTGCCCCATTGCGATTGTACGTCATATCCATTTTCTGCACTGCGGAGAATTACCTTCTGTTGTCTATTATTAAAGTAAGAGGTGAAGCAGTTGTGAGCTACTCCTCGTATTCCATAATGTTCCAACTTCTGCAACAGTATTTTGTGATCTATACAATCAAACGTTTTTGTTAAATCAAAGAAGACGCCTAATGTCCATAGCCTCTTATTTAACCCATCAAGTGCCTCACAGAGAAATGCAAATATAGCATTTTCAGTCGGTAAACCACTTCTAAAACCAAACTGTAAGTTTGACAACAAATTATGTGAACTGAAATGATTAATTAATCTTGAAAAACAGCCTTTTCAATAACTTTACATAAAAATCGATGGCATAGAAATAGGTCTATAGTTGTCTACATTATCTCTTTCTCCTTTTTTATAAAGTTGTTTCACTACTGAGTACTTTAATCTGTCTGGAAACTGACCATTCTGAAAGGGAAAATTACAAATATGGCTTGGTACTGGGCTAACATATGGAGAACATTACTTTAGAATTCTGGTAGATACCCCATCAAATCCATAAGAGTCCTTAGTCTTTAGTGATATAATTATTGACTCAATCTCCCCCATGGAAGTATCATGAAGGACCATTTCAGGTAACAGCCTCTGAATGGCTGTAGAAACTAGGGTTTTGTTTAGTCCACCTACTACATTCTGAAAGTGATTATTGAATATTGGACATATATCTAACTTATCAGTAACAAAAACATTTCTACTACGCACTGACGTGATAGTAATGGCGATCCTGCCGACGATAGCGCTACTAAATCTCCCCCATGGAAGTATCATGAAGGACCATTTCAGGTAACAGCCTCTGAAAGGCTGTAGAAACTAGGGTTTTGTTTAGTCCACCTACTACATTCTGAAAGTGGTTATTGAATATTGCACATATATCTAACTTGTCAGTACCAAAAACATTTCTACTACGCACTGACGTGATAGTAATGGCGATCCTGCCGACGATAGCGCTACTAAAGCAGAGTTACTAAACATAGCTTTTAGAAACTCATTCACCAAAGAAGACGAAACCAATATTCCAGATTTCGAATTACAAACACAGGCCAGAATGAGTAACGTTGAAGTAGATATCCTCGGAGTAGTGAAGCAACTTAAATCACTTAACAACAACAAGCCTTCTGAGCCCGACTGTATACCCATTAGATTTCTGATTATGCTGAAGCGATAGCTCCTTACTTAACAGCCATATGCAACCGCTCTCTCAAAGAAGGATCTGTATCACAAGATTGGAAATTTGCACAGATCACACCTATATTCAAGAAAGGTAGTAGGAGTAACCCACTAAACTACAGGCCTATTTCATTGACGTCCATTTGCAGCAGGGTTTTGGAACATATCCTCTGCACGAGACATGACTTGCACCCACAAATTAGGCTGCCGCGGGGAGTGGGGCGGTCAGGGGAAGGCAGCATCTTCTGCTTGCTGCAGTGCTGGAACTGTTACCCTAACAATGTTTACAGTAATACTTCGCGTCAAGAAGCATTGTAGCGTTGACAGCACATGCAAACAAATGAATATCGCTCAATTAGTGCCGACTTTCGCGGCTTCCGGTAGCACCTATTAAGTCGGCAAGTTATCGTGGCCCAATAGTAGTAGTGAGAGTTTGATGCAGTAGCGTCGTTCTACTTGCTGCTGCTGACCAGACACTTCCTTCGCGACTGACCAGATGGTTTTAATTTTATCCCGAGAGTTTGCTATTCTTTTTGCATACCACATACTTTTTGCATTCTTAATGACACTTTTCAGAACCTTTCTCTACTGTTTGTAATGAGTTACTGCATCTTCATTCTGACTGCTTCTAACAGTTTGATACAGTTCCCGCTTTTTTCTACTTGATACTCTTATCTCCTTTGTTAGCCACCCTGGCTAGAAGGAATGTGTGTACCAAATTTGGTTGAAATCGTTACAGTGGTTTAGAAGCCGACGTCACATGATGCAGCACTTTTCCGCGCATTTCGTTGTTTATTACGTCATATCTCCTGAACTATCTGTCTACCGTCATTTAATGGCGCCTATGACCATCGCGAAAGCGCAAGCAATATGTTGACAAAGTTTCATCACAATATATTCAACGGTACGGCCGCGCATAAAATACGAACACACAAACCATTCATTTTTATACATATATTAGATATGAACCGAGGTTAATATTACTTGGAAAATTTGCTGAATAAGAGTTTTGAAACTAGTGTAGTGAATATTTTTAATAAATTTATATTTTTATTCCAATAAATATCTATTTTATACAAATTAAAAGTTGAATGGAGAACGCAATGAGTCTGGCAATAATTGTTTAGTCGTCTTGTCAACCTTACTATGTGTATCTATGATAAAACTTTAGGCGTACATCGTTTAAAACACAATATTTGTTTTTGTTTTTATTTAATATATTTCATCTTTTTTTCTCAAAATGCAAGCTAGAAAATGCTCACTGGCATAACTAAGTAGTTATGGACGTGATTAATTCCTTTAATGTTATATTTATAAACACCTGATATCCTCCCTAGCCACTCGATATGGACGATCCAGTCCCACGCGCCCGTAGTGAAAAACTAGATATGTAATAAAACAAACCGCCATTATAAACAGGGAAAACAAAGTAAACAACAAGCAAATAAGGTACGAAGAATGACATGATAACTTCCATTAGAGTTTTCCTCATATGCTGATTGTTATGTCTTTTTACAGCTGTCCTCTACAAACAAATATCTTATCAATAATAATTCATAAGGAATTCTTCGAGAGTAACTTATAAATCACGAGCCAACTTTGACATATATATAAAATTTCAACCTTTTGGGGCTACGTATATTCTTATATTTTTTATTTTTATGTAATAGTCTTGGATAAACAACTGTCACTGGGACAAACGTAAAAATATCAGCTTTCAATTTAAAATATTAATCTGTAGATACTACCAGGTTTTTTCACGAGGCGAGAAGTAGTCGTTATATTATGAAATAGTAAAATGAATGAAAAAAAAAACACCCGTCGGAGGTTCGAGTTCTCCCTGGGGCATGGGTGTGTGTGTTGTCCTTAGGATAGTTTACCTAGGTTTAAGTAGTTTGCAAGCTACGGACTGATGACCATGCAGTTTGGTCTGATAGATTTACTGACATTTTTGAAAAAACACCTTACTTTTTTTCTGTGATGTCTTCTGCTGGTGACATTTCAAAGTCGTCCGACGAGTCACCCGATTAGATAATGCTACCAGCCAGTGGGTCGTGGTCCACGTTTTGTAAACTACTGTTCCAATACCATCGTTGAACCGTTTCATCAGCATTTCAGAGAAGAACTTACGTTCAAGGACATCTCCCAAGTCCATCGTGAAGGCTTCGTCAACGATTTCATCAATCTACATCTTCAAATATGCTCCGCAATCCCCCGTAAAGTGCGTGGCGGAAGGTATACTGTACTTGTACTAGGCATTACCTTTTCTATCCCACTCCCAAACAGAACGAGGGAAAAATGTTTATACGCCTCTGTACGAGTCCTAAATTCTCTTGTCTTTGTGATCTTCAAGCGAAATGTAAGTAGGCGGCAGGAAAATCGTGCTACATTCAGCTTCAAATTCCGGCCCTCTAAATTTATTTAATAGAATTTCTCGAAAAGAACGTCGCCTTTCCTCCAGCGATTCCCATTTGAGTTCGCGAAGTATTTCCGTGACTCACATTGGTCGAACCTACCAGTAACGAACCAGCTGCTCGCCTCTTAACTGCTTCCATGTCTTCCTTTAAAAAGATCTGATGCGCGTCCCAAACACCTGAGTAATAGTCAAGACGTGGTCGTACAAGCGTTTTATACGCAGTCTCCTTTACAGATGAAGTACATCTTCCCAAAATTTTCCCAATAAATCGAAGTAGGCTGTCCGCCTTACTCACAACTGTCATTACATGTTCGTTTCACTTCATATCGCTCTGCAATGTTACGCCTAGATATTTGAACGACGCTACTGCATCAAACTCTCACTACTACTATTGGGCCACGATAACTTGCCGACTTAATAGGTGCTACCGGAAGCCGCGAAAGTCGGCACTAGTTGAGCGATATTCATTTATTTGCAAGTGCTGCCAACGCTACAATGCTTCTTGACGCGAAGTATTACTGTAAACATTGTTAGGGTAACAGTTCCAGCACTGCAGCAAGCAGAAGATGCTGCCTTCCCCTGACCGCCCCACTCCCCGCGGCAGCCTAATTTGTGGGTGCAAGACATGTCTCCTGCAGAGGATATGTGTCAAAACCCTGCTGCAAATTGACGTCAATGAAATAGGCCTGTAGTTTAGTGGGTTACTCCTACTACCTTTCTTGAATATAGGTGTGATCTGTGCAAATTTCCAATCTTGTGATACAGATCCTTCTTTGAGAGAGCGGTTGCATATGGCTGTTAAGTAAGGAGCTATCGCTTCAGCATAATCAGAAATCTAATGGGTATACAGTCGGGCTCAGAAGGCTTGTTGTTGTTAAGTGATTTAAGTTGCTTCACTACTCCGAGGATATCTACTTCAACGTTACTCATTCTGGCCTGTGTTTGTAATTCGAAATCTGGAATATTGGTTTCGTCTTCTTTGGTGAATGAGTTTCTAAAAGCTATGTTTAGTAACTCTGCTTTAGTAGCGCTATCGTCGGCAGGATCGCCATTACTATCACGTAGTAAGGGTGTTTTTTTTTTTTTTTTTTTTATGCCCCTGGTATATTTAACACGTGACGAAAATCTCTTAGGGTATTCAGTGTTTTCTAAGTGTGATGCCAACAATTGCTTATCAGTTCTTTCTAACGAAAACACGCACCTAGCCTTCTTGATTGGTTCAGTAACTTTGGGCAGCATTGATGCAATGACGACTCTACACTGTCTCTACACTGACATCGTTAATAAGTTCGGGCTTGTTTGTAGCTACAAGGTCTAAAAAATTCCATTGCGTGTGGGATGTCGGTTTAACTGCTCAAGACAGTTTGCACGAAAGGCAACAATCAGACTGCTTTTTTATCGCTTTTCGAAAGGAGTTCGACACTGTGCCACACCGCAGACTGCTAACGAAGGTAAGGGCATATGGAATAGGTTCCCAAATATGTGAGTGGCTCGAAGGCTACTAAAGTAATGGAAACCAGTACGCTGTCCTCGATGGCAAGTATTTATCAGAGACTAGGGTATCGTCAGGGGTGGCCTAGGGAAGTGTGATTGGACCGTTACTGTTTTCTATCTGTATAAATGACCTGGCGGAAAGAGTTGCAATCTGCGGCTGTTTTCTAATGACGCTGTAGTGTAGAGGATGATGCCGTCATTGTAGTAGGAAACAGAATGACTTGGACCAAATTTCTAAGTGGTGTGAGGAATGGCAGCTACCTCTAAATGTAAATAAAATGTAAGGTGATGCAGATGATTAGGAGAAACAATCCTTTAATGTTCGAATACAGCATTAGTAGTGTGCTGGTTGACAGATTCGCATCAATGAAATATCTACATGTAACGCTGCATACAAGGATAGTCGTGGTGAAGGCGGATGATCGATTCCGATTTATTGGGAGAATATTGGGAAGACGTGATGTAAAGGAGACCGCATATAAAACTCTTGTGTGACCGACATCTAGAGTATTGCTTAGGTGTTTGGGATTCCCATCAGATCGGTTTAAAGGAAGACATAGAGACAGATCAGAGGCGAGCTGTTAGGTTTTTTTACTGGTAGGTTCGATCAGTGCGCGAGTATTACTGAAATGCTTCGGGAACTCAGATGGAAGTCGCTGGAGGAAAGGCGACGTTCTTTTCGAGAAACACTGTTAAAGAGATTTAGAGGGCCGGAATTTGAAGCGGACTGTAGAAAGATTGTACTGCCGCAAACATACTTTTTGCGTAAAGACCACAAAGATAAGATCAGGGAAATTAGGGCTCGTAAAGATGCATACAAATATTCGTTTTTCCCTAGTTCTATGTGCGGGTGTAACAGGAAAGTAAAAGTACTAGGTACCCTCTGCCACGTACCTTTCGGTAGATTGCGGAGTATGTATGTAGATGTAGACTGGATTGGCCTTACAGTGAATACATCATGGAAAGTTATACTAGATTCTGCGTGAGTACAAATGGAATCATTTGGTGTTTTTTATTCTTTTCTTTTGTCAATAAATTGGACAATGTGCTACTTCATAATTATCAATCCGCGATAGTAAAGAATACCATAGAAAATTTCTTTGATGGGTGATGCAAAACCAAATCTTTGGTCAACCAAACAAACATACGGCTAATTTCCACCCTGAGGCCAGTGTTATCAACGACAGATCCTGAACTTTCTTTCTTCCATATGATTCCTCCGTACGTCAAGTGGTTTATAGAGCACTTAAACTACACCTATCTCTTTACCTTACTCCAGTGCGCTGAATATGTGGCTTCAAAATCAATTTTCGACAGGAAAGCTGTGAAAATTATAGTTACAATTACAAAGCAAAATTCTATGACCATTCACCATATGGCTGGTCGGTATTTATCGCACACAATAACTGATTTCACTATAGCATTGATATTTTAATTCATTAACGCAGTAATCAGCTGGCAGTAGACAAGTACATCAGACATTCCAGTTCTCGTATAATTACAGAGTGATGGCATATTTTTTGATAGTGTCAAGCCGGCCGCAGTGGCCGAGTGGTCTGCGGCGCGCCAGTCACAGTCTGCACGACCGCTAGGGTCGGGGGTTCGAATCCTCCCTCGGGCATGGGTGTTAGTGTTGTCCTCAGAGTAAGTTAGCTTATGTTAGTCAAGTAATTAGTGTGGAAGTCTAGCGACTGATAACCACGAAGTTTGGTAGCATAAGACCTCACACATTTTCACATTTGATAGTGCCAAAATCATCAGTTACGCGAACCATAAATATTCACTAGGGATACTAAGATTTTATGTCGTTTTAAACGTGTGCCGATTTCAGCGATCGATAGTTACATAACAATACTAAATAAAAGATCGCAGGTATGGGTGATCCGAGTTGAATGGGCGTGCGGTCTGAAGCACCATGTCACGGACGTTCTGCCGGAGGTTCGAGCCCTCCCTCGGGCATGTCGTTAGCAAAAGTTAGTAGTTTGTAAGTCTAGGGACTTTGACCTCAGCAATTTGGTCTCTTCGATTTACGAACACTTGAACATTCTTGGAGTTACAAGTAATACAACGAGAGTGAGACTGATTTTCAAGTGGGAAACATGATTCATGGTGCCCCACAGGGTATAGTTCGCGGTCTCTTGCTTTTCTTGGCGTATATGCATTATTTTCTTGAGAGAGTAGTTTGTAGGTTTAGGTACCTTGACTTCAAAAATGTTCAAATGTTTGTAGAACTTATGGGACTAACTACGGGGTCATCAGTCCCTAAACTTACAAACTACTTATGAACTACTTACGAACTAGGACGGCGCAAATATCCATGCCCGAGAGGGGATTCGAACCCCCGACCGTAGTGGCCGTGCAGACCGTGACTGGAGCGCCTCAGTCCCCTCGGCCACCGCGGCCGGCGCCTTGACTTCAGCAATTTGGTCTCTTCGGTTTACGAACACTTGAGCATTCTTGGAGGTACGAGTAATGAGACTGATTTTCAAGTGGAAAACATGAATTATGGTTCCCCACAGTGTATATTTCTCGGTCTCTTGCTTTTCTTGGCCTATATACATTATTTGTTTGGGAGAGTGAGCTGTGCAAAATCTGTGATGTTTGCTGATGACACAATTGTGCCGCTAAAGAGGCCATCCGCATCGTTACCAGACTCAGATATGAGAACAATGGAACAGCCTTGCCACTTCTAAGAAGCTATCAGCTTAACCCTTAATCCTTGAGAGTGCCGTATTATGTAATTACAAACAAAGAAAAACGACTTACACGCTTCCGAATGAGACCTCAACGGATACTTAGCATATGAGGCTCGAGAGGTAAACTTGCTCGGCTTTCAGAAGGATAATGTAGTGAGATGGTACCAGCACTTAGCTAGGCTAAACAAAACAGTTCTGATCGCTTCGACTCAGAAATCAGACTCACTGTGTTGACCTTGAAATAAAAAGTTGTGACATAATCTTCTCAGGCAATTATGTATTGTAAGGAAACCTTTAGTACGTATACTGTCTAATGTTGATAACCAAACATACTGCAAAATTCCCTCCAGTTAACTTTTTATTCTTACACAGATGTACAGATACATACTTTCTCGAATAGTACTCATGTTAATAACCAGAAAAAATTTCTGATGAACTGTGCAGTTCACAACCACCATACTAGAATTAAAAACTATTTCCAAACAAACTATGTTTCCTCAATTCTATGGTTCAGAATGTATCTTGACATTATGGTGCAAACATATGAAGTTGTTGGTATGAAGGAAGAAACCTGAAAATACTCAGATATTAAAAAAAAAAAAAAAAAAAAAAAACCGACCTTATTTGTCATTCCTACAGAAATTTGGATTAATGGGTGTAAACTATCCTAAATTTAATGTTTGTATATGTAGAACTGCATATACAGGTGCCTTTATTCTGTGTATCACTTATTGACACTCTGCAGTATTAGATACAATCATGAGATTGTGTTATAGACGATAAGTGAATGTTTTATTTTCTGTTCTTTTCTTTCTTTTAATTGTAATGACATATCTGATATCGAATAATATGCATAGTATTTTGAAATACGATTTGAAAGAAAAAAATAAACAAGTGCAATCGAATGAAGCCGAATAAGGGGACGCCGACTAAATTAGATTAGGAACTGAGACACTATGATTAAACGACGAGTTTTGCTCCTTGGACAGGGTAATACCTGGTGATTGCCGAATTAAAGAGGATGTAACGGGCATTTTGTAGGTGGGAGGAAGTACCTGCAGCTGTATAGAAATTCCTTATTTAATTTTGCGCGACCGGTTTCGGTGCTTCAATTACATCATCATCAGGCTCCCGTTATGTGACTGTCATGAATGGCCCATTTGAACAGGGTAGCCGTTAATACCGGTAGCCGTAAATTTCTTCGTATATTCATGTCACAATCTCGAGTAACATGAAAAGGCGAAGAAATGTATGGCTACCGGTATTAACGGCTACCCTGTTCAAATGGGCCATTCATGACATTTACACAACGGGGGAGAACGAAACCTTGAAAATGATACCTCATTTATTAATTTTTGATAAGTAATACACAAGATATGGCGTACCCACAAAAAAAAAAAAAAAAAAAAAAAAAAAAAAAAAAAAAAAAAAAAAAAAAAAAACACCGATGAGAAATAATATATATGACTAGCTTAAACCCGCGGTTCCGCTCGCGTGTTGGTTGATTATGATAGATAATGCGCGAAACGTCAAATCGATTTTTAAAGATATGTATTAAAAGAAATTTCTTTTTTACTGTTTTATTTTTTTAATTTTATATTTCCTTATTCGTATGCTTATCCTTACAGAGAAAGAGCTGAAGACATTGTAGCACGCATAGACGAAGGATATGGTCTGTGGCATCACGTTTCGCTGTATGTAACCTCCTTGCTATAGAGTCACAAACGTCATCGCTGGCCTTCAGTCCGAATTTTTTTGTACTTTGACGACTTTCAACCACCATATCTGCGATCCCCTTATCGCTATCGGCATGGAACTGCTATGGTGTTCAACGGGAGACTTCGGACAACAATTACACATAGACCATTCATTTGCGTTCTGTGGTTTCCGCTGCAGAGCGAAATATTAACATACACTCACACACGCGTAGAATTTTATGTACATCGATAACTTTCCATCCCAATATACTCCACCCTTTTATCATTATCAGCCTTCAAGCAACAATGCAACCATATGAAACCATTTTCGAAGAGTAAATACAATTTTCAAAGAGTAATTATTGTTCTGCATTTCGCATTATATTCTTCATATTACTACATATCTATCAGATCGCTATAAAACCGTGCCTAAAACCTTCCTCACGTATAAATTAGTAACTGTACAAATATGCGTCTTGTCGTTCGAACGTGATAAGCGTACACCGTACAGACATTCGCAGTAATATATATATATAGATAAATAGCTATCCGATCGCCATAAAACCGTGCTTAAAGACTTCCCAGGATAGAAATTTTTAGCTCTTCATGTCTTGTGGTTCAGACGTGATAAACGTACACCGAACAGACATTCACATTTATAGATATAGATTAAATTTTGTGCAATACCACGTGAAATGACATGTTATACTATGTGAGACGAAGTGGGTGGTGTATGCTAGTGTATCCAGCAATACTTCGCAGTTGCTAAATATGCATGGGAATTTCCTCAATCTCCCTGTTTATCATTTCCCGCATCCTTATGCTTTTTTCTTACTCCCTTGTCCTCTTAGGCTTCTAAACCTATTATCTAGCGAAAAACCTATCATCCTCCTCCATTTCTTTTTTCCTCCATCTCCCGTGTATCAACCTACCTTTGTCTCGACCTCCTCCTCCAACTATTACTACTACTCCCCTGTATCCACCTATCCATACCCCTGACTGTGTGATTACATTCGCCACTCTCTGTCAATCTCGTCCTGTCGCTCCTTCCTGTTAGTTCCCTCCTCACAATACCTGCCAATTTCATGGTGTTCTGTCAAACCTTGTCAACGTTTGGAGTAAGGTAGCCTCCGATATGCATCGTTGAAATATTATGTACACAGTGATGTTTGTCATGCTTTGAAGCTCAATTATGCAAAATTATATCGCATTCGGATGAACGGTATGGTAGCGCATAAAATACAAATCTAATCCTAAGTGGCGAAGTCACTCTTACAAAATTACCAACGTAGATTTTTTTTCGATTTTTCAGATTAAAAGTGGTGTGTGTTTGAATTGGTAAAAGTGTGTGTATGGAACGAGCGTGTCACAGTTTGTATTAAGAGACTGTCCCCTCTAAAATACACAAATAAAGGTTCTGTTGTGGTTTTGGTTACAAAATAATTTGACTAAGCAATGAGACTTAGTACCTTCCTTTGCCCTGTTAGAATAAATTGCAACTGACATGGAACGCAACGATCTTACGTGAAAATATTTCTTACTCTTTACGTGATCTACTTCATTTCAGATCAGACATATCACTTTCACTCTTACTAACATCGACAGACTTAATAATTTGAACTTTCATTAAGAGTCAGAAAATCACTAACTATGAACTTTACTGGATTTATGAACAAACTACTTTCTGCTCTTATTAATAGACCAATTTATCATGACAGAAAGCCTGCACTGAACTGTTCTTATTAACACATAAATTTACAAACACAATAATTATGCAACACTATCACAAGAAACAATGATCAGGACGAATAGCAATTAAGATTGGTGAAAGGAACGAGGAACTGGAAAAATGATAAATGCCAACTGCTCTAAACAGTATTCATTAGCAAAAAGTCTAACACAAATTACAATAGTTCAAATACAGGCTACCATACATAACAATAGAAAAGTACAAGTTTACCTTATTTGAGACATTAATCTCCATACAAAAATTACAATGTGCAGACTTGGCTGCGACTCTTCGAGTCTAACACACAGACAGACTAGCTCGACAGTTCCACGACTACTACTCATCGACTAAACTCTACCATAAGCTAAACTCTACCATAAGCAAAGATATGAAATTAAGAACAGTATGTTATATCGATTAATAAAATGGTACAAAATACTACATAAATCTGTTTTCTACAGAATTATAGCGTAGGTTTTTGTAACAAAACATGATCAAGGCTGTATGACAGTCAAAAATTAAGTGAAAATTATTTTGTATACTCCTTTCAAGCTGTTAATTGGGGTTTTACCTATTTTTTCCACTAAAAGTCCCCTGTATGAAAGCGAGCAAAACAAAACTATTATTCAAATCGGTGAAGCCATTTCTTAGTCTTCGCGAAAGTAAAGCAATTGATTTTTATGAATGCAGACAATATACAATAAACAACGTAGGCTTTCACGGCCGGTTTTTGGTAAAACACTGGTCTCGTTAAATTTAATTCGATGGTCGCCCTCTCGGTAAACATGATCCGCTCCGGTAAACAAATTTTATGCGCCTTGTTGACCAAGGTTTTGATCTCTCCTCTTTTTTGTCTAGGTCGACAGGACGCGTAAAATTTGTGAACCGGTTTACTTACAAGATGAGGTCGAACATATTCGAAGGACCTTCAAGAAGAACGGTTATTCCACCAGAGAAATAGAGCGAGTTCTTCGTCCCACGACGAAATCGAAAAACAATAAGGAACCTCAACCATCCAAAGGGAAAGTGTCCCATCCCTTTATTAGTAATGTCACAGATCGCATTGGAAAAGTGCTGAACAAACATGGGGTTTAAACTATTTCCAGACCTATCAGGAAAATTAAAGAACATTTAAGATCTGTAAAAGATGCACGACTCCCTTTGGATACACCGGGTGTGTATAAAATTCCTTGCAGCTGTCGCCAAGTGTATATCGCAACAACGAAAAGAAGTGTCAACACTCGTCTAAGTGAACACAAGAGACACTGCCGCCTGGGACATACACAGAAATCGGCCGTAGCGGAGCGACCATCAAATTAAATTTAACGAGACCAGTGTTTCATCAAAAACTTCTCACTATTATTTAGATTATCCATTACGGATGTTTCAGAACCCGTGACTTATTTTCAATATTATTTAAGAAAACTGCTCCAGTCACTTTTACTTGAAATGATATTTATCCCATGGCCGGATTTTTTTGGATAATCCGGCCATACAGTCGCAGTAAGTAAATAAAGAAATTTCACGGAATCTTACAAATACAAAATACGACCTAATCAACGTGCAATTCGAGTTTTTAAAGTAATTTTCTTCTTCCCACCACAGAGCCAGCATCCAACATGACGCTTAAAATGTTATTGTAACATGATCCATCTGACGATGAGCCTGAAAAGGTTTGAAAATCGGTTCATGGAATAAATATCATTTCAAGTAAAAGTGACTGGAGCAGTTTTCTTAAATAATATTCTCACTATTATCCTCGTACATACAGAGAAGCAATTGAAATTTACAAACGTCGTAATAATTTCAATAGAAAGGAGGAAGGTGTGAAATTAGACAAGATTTGGAATTCAACGTTGCACAAGTACGTTGACAATTGATCGTCTTCTAGTAATAAGGTTGGCATTACTAGAGATAGTTGCTCAGCCGACGTCACGTGATATACTGTGGCGCCCCCTACACTGGCTATATATGCGGCGCTCCCTCGAGGCCCTATTGCAGTTGCCACTTAGACTCCGAAGATGTCTTCCGCAGCTGAAGACGAAACGTTAGAGCCGGCCGCGGTGGCCGAGGGGACTGAGGCGCTCCAGTCACGGTCTGCACGGCCACTACAGTCGGGGGTTCGAATCCCCCTCGGGCATGGATATTTGTGCCGTCCTTAGGATTAGCTAGTTCATAAGTAGTTTGTAAGTTTAGGGACTGATGACCCCATAGTTAAGTCCCATAAGCTATACAAACATTTGAACATTTTTTGAAACGTTAGAGGAGAGTTTTATCCATCGACCACGGCCTACCAGCCCGGAAATTTTAAGTGAAGTATTCAATAAAATTAAAGTAAAATACACAAAAAATTTAAAAATCATTGTTATGCCTTATGTGTAAATTTTGATAAAAATGAAGTGTAATTTGAAATAAATTGAAGTATCAAGGAAACGTCCTAAATAGAATATAATGATAATTTCGTGTGGCTCACTGACCAGGTGAAAGTCTTCCGTTTGGACGGCACTTCAGCGCCTAACATGTCGCTATCCTACCCAAGTTATTCACCCAGGAAAAGGGAACCTACAGTTATCGTGGAATTCGAGACAAGCGTCGTTTCTGGCGAATCCTCCAATCGATGAGGTGAAGGCTAGGTTAAATTTCAAAGTGAAAAAATTCGTAACTGCTGCGAGTTTAAAATATCCTTTACCTTTCGCTCTTCAACCAACTTTGCCGCTAGCCCAGACCTCAGCTTGAGAAACAGCAATAAATTTTGGGTACTTATCCAACTTAGATCTCGTTAAAAATAAAACTCTTGTTTGAGTTGTACCAAATTACAGACATTCACTGACACACACACGAAGGTCGACAATGCTCCGCAACTTCGAAATACGAAAACACATCCTACTCGTACACTCCATCCCCTGATCCCTCTGGCCATTACCTTCGCTAGCTCTCTGCTAATATATTACCCTTATTTCTGTCCTCTCAGGACTCTCTCTCTGTCTGTCTGTCTCTCTCTCTCTCTCTCTCTCTCTCTCTCTCTCTCTCTCTCTCTCTCTCTCTCTCTCTCTCTCTCTCCGTAAGCTGAAACCAGGCATTACAGAGAAATTTATTTATTAAAATATGCTTTCAGTCAATTTTCTCTTCACTACTTTACCTCTCCATCTTCTCTCTTGTCTCTCTCTGTTCTTACCTCCTCTGTCTGTCCATCCGCTCCTCTCTATTCGCATCCTGCCCTTCCCTCTATCAACCTCTTTCCCCCTCCCTCCCGGTCATTTCCTTCTGTCTCTGCCATTACCTTTTTCCTTCTGTCCTCCATTTCTGTTTATCTCCTCCCTTCCCTGTACATGGAAAAATTACAGATATCAGCCTTATTCCGTGGTGATGGGTAACACTGTGTCGAAGTCTGGAGTAAGGTGCCCTCCGCCATGCACGGTACTAAATCTCATGTGAACAGTGATGTTTCTTCGGTTTTGAAATTCAAATATGGAAAATGCAATGAAGATCGGAATGAAATTACAGATTGATGTTGAAATCTATCGTGAATAATCTTCCTCCATACATCGTACAAAATCTACATCTACATGGGATCCCCTGCAAATCACAACTAAGTGCCTGGCAGAGGGTTCATTCATCTCTTCATCTACCACTCCATTCTCGAATAGTGCGCGGGAAGAAAGAACATCTGAATCTCTCTGATCCAGCTCTGATATCTCGCACTTTATTCTGATGATCATTTCAACCTATGTAACTGGAAGTCCATAATATTCTTTCGCATTCGGAGTTTCGTAAATAGACCACGCCGCAGAGATAAACGCCGTTGTTGTAATGATTCCCATGACAAATCCTGTATCATTTCTGTGACGCTGTCTCCCCTGTACCACAACAGTACAAAACGAGCTGCCCTTCTTTGGGCTCTTACGATGGCTTCCGTCAAATCTACTTGATAAGGATCCCACACTTGGCAGCAATACTCGAAATGAGAACGGACAAGCTTGGTGTATGCAGTCTCTTTAGTAGTTCTGTAGCATCTTTTAAGTGTTCTGCCAATAAAACGCAGTATCAGGTTCGTCTTTCCTACGACATTATCTACGTGTTCTTTTCAGTTTAAGTCTGATGTAATAGTAATTCCCAAGTATTTAGTGGAGTTTATGACCTTCACATGTGGACGACTTCACATTTCTCATTATTTAAAGTCAATTGCCAATTTTTACACCGTAGTGATGCCTTATTTAGAACGTTCTGAAGTTGGTTTTGATCTTCAGATTACTTTAACCCTGCGGCAGGCGCGCTTACATTTAAATACATAGAAAATCTATTTTTTTTTTAAATTGTGGAATTAATTATTTATTGTGTATAACATCATTCTTAACAGCAACTTTTAATATGATCTGTACAGATATATAGAGGGTGCATGGGAAAATTAAAATTGTTACAGTATATCTCGCATAAGTTTCCAGGATATTTCGTAAGCGCTACTTTAATAACAAATTCTAAATAAATTATAACCACAGATATGATTCGATTGTTTACAATTGTTAAAGCAAGTTTTACAGAAAAGTGTAATATGTATCAAATCTTTGTAGTAATAATAAAGAATAAGGCAGTCATAAATACATATCAAGAATCACACACTTTCTTCCTCCGAAGAAGCGCTGCAATCATTACATCTGACAACATTGTGACAATGTTGCTTGCAAACGAATCTTTAGCAGGTATTGCAAGTGACAATAGTTTTATTTTTTTTTTTTTTACCACCACAAAGGTGGCACTTACCACACCTTCTTACAGTCTCATCGTGGTTGGCGGGAATTGATCGATGAGGTGACAGAAATTCTTGAATATCTCTTGGTAGAGTAGAGAGCTGAGCCATTTCAAATGGCAGTCCATCAAAGCCATGGCCAGGTTTGTTAGATAGGCTCTTCTTCTGAATCTTTTCTCAGGATTGTTTGCAATGAACAAGACCTGGGAATTTATCCCAGCAATATCCAGATAACGAAAAAACAATGCTAAGGGCCATCTTCTTGTGGTCCTTTGTGTAGAATAGGATGTACACATAATCCACAGTATCGACTCCAGCTTTTGTTGCATTGTAGTACAAATTTACAACAGACTTGCCTGTAGCGGTGCCTATTTCAGCAGTTTTATGCATTGATGACAGGAAAAGCACAGCCTTGTTCCTTTTTGTTTGGCACGAAGCATGACAGAAGTCGTCTTGAAATCCGAAAAGACAATTTCCAATTTCTCTCGATCTGTTCGGCAAAAATTCCGGAGGAATTTCCTTCTTGTTCTTTTTCAATGTTCCAACGAACGTTAGTCCATTTTCTAAAAGATGCTGGACTACAGGGTAACTACTGTAGTAGTTGTCCATGGTTACATTCCTGTGAGTTCCCTTCATTGGCTCAACCAATATCTTCACAATATCCATTGGCTGGTTAGATGCAACATATGGTCCAGGATTCTGTCTGCCGCAGTATACTTCAAAATTAAAAGTATAAAATATCTTGCTATCGCACAATGCATACAACTTCAATCCATACTTAGCGGGCTTATTGGGCATTTACGGAACAAAACCACAACGTCCGCGAAATGTGACAAGCATTTCGTCTAAGGTTGTAAACTCCCCTGGACTGTAGTTATTTTTGCAGTTGTTAAGAAATGCTGAGTGGAGATTGCGGATAGTAGCAAGTTTAGCAGTTGCTAGTCGTTCTTTTCTTGTAGAAGTATCATCAAACCTGAGTGACCGGAGCAAGAACAGAAAGCGCTTGTAGCTAAATGCTGCCCTTAGAATAATCATTCCTGTTCCATGTGATGCCCACAGTTCTAATACATTTGTGCATCCTCCTTTTTGTACAGCAATGAGAAACAGTGCTCCTAAAAGAGCCGTTATTTCAGAAGCAGAAGTAGTTTTGAAATCTCTAGCCCTTGAGTAATTCACAGATGATCTCTTGTTATTTATGTACTTGTTTGTGTTTTCAACAAAGTAATCAAACTTTCAGTTTCAGTTTTAGCTTTTCTACCATTCAGTTTTGGGCCAGGTAGAACTTTGATTATATTCTTACGTTTTGTTTTTCTTGGTAATGCTAACGGATTATTTATCCACAAAGTTTCTTGGTCCTTACCAGTCATCATGTGGCATTCCTATCACTTCATTCTCGTCAACGCATGACTGCTCAGATTCGTTAGAATGATCTACAGTTTCAACAATTTCTGCTTCCTCATCGCTGTCAAAGAAATCAGCGTAATCTTCTTCGTCAGAAGATGCAGAAGAAGACGCTCAATTTCTTCTGGTGTTAGTCCTTTCCTTTGTGCGGACCTGGGAGACAATAAAATAATTCTAATACCACAGCAGTGTTAATAACTAAATCAACATACACCCACAGAGTTGTAAAACAAAGCTTCTAATCATCAAAACATCCGACAGTGGTACGCAGTGCCATCTCGTTGCAGTCGTCCACTCCACAGGTCAGTCACAGCTGTTGTGGTGAGTATATTGGTGGCGCTGTAATGTAGTTTGGCGCGTGACTAAACAATCGAAGCATATCTAGCACCATTGTTGCGTGCTCGGCACGCTGACGTAATTATTGAAAGGAAACAAAATTGCCGCCACGCGCCCGCCGCAGGGTTAATAGACAATAAATGACGACGTAATCTGCAAACAACCTAAGAGAGCCGCTCAGATTTTCTCCCAAAACGTTTAGATAGATAAAAAAGAGGATAAATCCAAAGCAACAGTTGAAAAATCGAAAAAAATCTAAAATCGGATGCCTATCATCCGCAGTTGCAGCTGTATTAAGAAAAATTAGCACCATCTTATTAATAAGTGAACATGAAAATTGAAGTGCCGGTTTTTAATCTATCTTTTCTGTATACAAATAATAGCATCCGTTTGGGTGTTCGTTTGCAATTGATAACAATCTACAGTTTCATTCTGATCTCGGTGAAAATTTACACACTTGACGTTCGAAACAAAGAGGAAGGTCACAGTCTACATAAAGTCTCTTACGGTACATGGCAGAGCTTACCTTACAATGAAATTTGACAGTGTTCACTGATCACCACGAACGAAGACAGATATATGCGAAGAGAAATAAAGGCGAGGGGCTGCAGAGAGAGAGAGGAGGTGGAGATTGCAGGGGAGATGGACGTAGTGAGGAATAAATAAATATGGAGGCAATGTCGGGTTTTCAGCTAGTCCTCATAGCTTTTAGTATATTTCGCGGAAACAGCCAGTGTTGGTCGTTTCTGGCTGCTAAAGCGTAACTGCCACATCAGTGAAAACTCTCCTCCCCATAGTGATTAACGAATGGGAATGAATGAATGTGCGGCGCAGCGCTGTATGTGTCGTCGGCAGTGACCTGTAGTCTTGTGTAGTTCGCGAACGAACTAGTTCGGAAGAGCGCTCCCACAGGCGAACTACGCGAACTAGTTTCCAGATCCCTCGCCTCTTAGTTCGACCGCTCATTTTCCGAAGCGAGAGGATGCGAGAACGCGCAGAATCGCGTGATTCCCTTCTGCCAGTTGCCGTCATTTCGAGCTGAGACGCAGCTCAGTTGTAGTTTTAGTAGCGGTAGCAAAAGCCAAAACGAGCGGACGAACTAGAAAGAGCGACCTACTTCACGGCCGAGCTGCGAACTAGAAGGAGAGCTACCGGTCGCCAACTGAAATATGCGCGATAGGTCGCGAACTAAAACATGCGTGATAGGTCACGAACTAAAATATGCATGATAGGTCGCGAACTAAAATATGTGCGATAGGTCGCGAACAGAATTAAAAATCACGTGTTTGCCTTCTGCTGATGAGAGCCATTTCGAGGTAAGCGCTGCCTGCTAGATTACATAGTTCAGTGCTACAAAATTTCTGCTTTGAAGTATTCTGCACTCTACAATATCTGACTAAAAAATTCCATAATGCCAAAATATAGAGATAACTCTAAACTTAAACGCGAGAAATTATCCACAAACTGTTTCTTTTGGTTTGCGTGATATCGTTAGCGGCTCACGCAGCAAGCGCATGAAGCAGTTAGGTGGGGGAACTTCTCCCTCCACCTGCATGCGCAGACCACGCCGCTCAGCCGTCACTGGGAGCGGACGAACTAAAAGAACGAACTAGTTCGCTGCTCTACAGTGAGCACTCCCGTACGCGAACTGTTATGAGAAAGCAGACGGGAAACATCCGTAAGGGCCCGGTCACACGCTCAGTGGTGTGGGGTGGAGGGAGTGCTGAAGCAGTTCCGTAAGATGTCCCATGATGCGCTGCGGTCAGAAGCAGCCCTTTAAAACACGTGTGCTTATATCCCAGGCGAAAAAATCTTTCCCAGAGATACTACCTGTTGGCATTAGGCAAAGATCTAAAACGTTCATGCAGTACGGATGTAGAGATGTCAGCAGACGACATTGTTCTGAGTATTTTGTATACACTTGAAACAGAAATTAAATTTAGCCCGATAGTATCTTAGTTAACCTCACACTGTAATCGTGACATATTCAGAAACAAAGTAGCAAATGTTGGTGACAAGTAAAGAATATCGGGCTAAGTACACTCTTGGAAATCACGATATATTCGAAACCAAGCAGCAAAGTATCAGCCTTTCCATACCCTCGGAAATCACGAGATATTCGGAAATAAATAGCCAAATCTTTCTGACTAGCGAATAGTGTAGGTCTAAATGTCATTTATACTCGTTTCACTTACTGTAGCAGCAATTTAAACGTTCGCATAGTTTTGTCTAAAACAATATTATTATATTTGGAACAAAGTCAAATATTTGTGAGAAGGAAGAACACAAATGTCATTGCTGATCATACCACTTGCAGCAGTAATTTCATTATCCGTTGTTCAGTCACACATAAACCACCATATCGATGTTACTAACTGCTGAAGACAGCACATATGATTACTGAATAACATAATACTGTTATGTGAATAAGAAAATCCCACAAAGTGTTGTGGATAAATAACTTCTACAATGTGTTACAAACGATAAGATTAAAAAAATATTTTTATTTGGAGGAGCTCCTCTTCCATGGCAATCCAGCACGCTAAACATTACGCTACAGCAACTCGATGCCAGCTAGGCCTTTATGATTTGTATACCAGTACCCACATTTTGGTTCTCAATGTTAATATGCTTTTAATTACATTTAGTTATAATAAATTGATCCACATATGATTTTGTAATTCATCTTCAATTCGCTGTAGCCCTGAAACTGTTTACTGCGAGTTATAAACCAAAAACTGTGAGATATACGGCAAATCAAGATGGCGTCTGCGGCATCGAAGGAACAAGTGAATATCGTTTTCACGTCACTTTCCAAAGTCTTCGTTCATTGGCTAATGTAGCAGCTAATTTCATTGGAGGTAAACAAAATTTTGCCTGGGATATAAGAACTTCTGCATACCGGACACAGTCGTGGCCTCGTGGAAGGAAGTACGAGCTCTCCCCTCAGCCCCCCCCCTCCACGCTACCCTCTGACGTACGAGAGGCACCCTCAGAAGCGCCTCTAGTGTGGTCTACCAGTACTAAGCCGGGAAACCGCCTGACATCTGCTGGCATCGTACGGAACTACGACGAGAGCGTAGGACAGAGGTTTAGGGGGGGCTTCTTCTCTGTATATGTTACTCTGTGACGCAAGTCTACTGACCTGGTGCAGGTCGAAGAAGAGGACCTCCTTCATGAAGAGCGGCAGGTTGACGGCCAGCGTGACGAAGCCCCACGAGTAGCAGAAGTGCGCCACCAGGTACGCCAGCACCGGGCCCGACCGCAGCACGGAGCCCCACGGGATGCTGGGCGGCTGTCGACACACAAACACCATTGAAGAGTGCACTCCACCACACACACTACTTATACCATACTGCTCATCACACACATTCACACTTTACTTTCCAGAATCCTCTACCGGCTTCAGCTTCTTAGTCCTATTGTTTACTGAGCTGTCCTATGTTGCAGTGGTTGGGAAGGAAGTACGACAGGGTTGTAGCCTTTCCCAAGTTTTATTCAATTTGTTAGTTACATTGACCAAGCTGCGAAGAAAAAACATGAGAAATTTTGAGAAGGAATTAAAGTTCAAGGGAGAAGTAATAACGACTTTGCAGTTTGCTTATGACCTTGTCATGCCGTCAGATACAGCAAAGGACTTGGAAATGCAGTTGAACGAAATGGATAGTGTGTTTCTTGAGTTTCTCCCGGCGTATTTGATAATCAAAAACTGTCGGTTTACAGTGTCCAACGGGCACAATATTTCGGCGATCATACATGTCGCCATCATCAGGTGAACTGACGGACTGAGCTCCTGGTAACGAGCCAGCACGGAGATCCGCACACTATGGCGGCTCGAAGAGAACTGGGTTCTAGAATTTAGAATCACACGGGAAATCACAAGGTTTCACGTCAGTAACATAACGTGCGAATGATAGCTTGACTGACAGTCTCCCTAATTGTACCGACAGTTGCGGCGAAATAGCCGTGCACGCTAAGGCACCTTGCTAATGTCCGCGTTGCCGTTTGCCGTCGGAGGATCGAGTCCTCCCTCGGGAGTATATATATATATATATATATATGTGTGTGTGTGTGTGTGTGTGTGTGTTTTCTGAAAGCATTTGTCTGGAGTGTAGCATTGTATGGGAGTGAAACGTGGACGATAAGGAGTTCAGATAAAAAGATGATAGAAAGTTTTGAAATGTGGTGCTACAGACGAATGATGAAAATTAAATGGATAGATCACGTAACTAATGAGGAGGTGCTTAACCGAATCGGGGAGAAAAGGAGTTTCTGGCATATACTGACTAAGAGAAGTGATAGACTGGTTGGACACATTCTGAGACATCAAGGAATTGTCAACTTAGCATTAGAAGGAAGCGTGTGGGGTAAAAATCGTAGAGGAAGACCGAGGGACGAATATAGTAAGCAGATTCAAAAGGATGTAGGTTGCCGAACGTATTCTCAGATGAAGAGACTTGCACAGGACAGGGTAGCGTGGAGAGCTGCATCAAACCAGTCTGCGGACTGAAGACCACAATGTGTGTGTGTGTGTGTGTGTGTGTGTGTGTGTGTGTTGTTCTTAGTAAAGGTAAGTTTAAGTAGTAAAATCTGACAGAACGGAGATGGGCGGACTTATAATTAGATAAAATGCTTAAGAATTTTAAACAATTTATTTAAAATTAATGAAATTGGCCTGGACAGCAAAGTGTAAGTTTTTTTAATATATCATATAGTGGTGACCATAAACCGTCTTTCCGTTCGAAGTGGTTAGAATCGGCAAGTGCAGTGATACATCGTGTTTAGCTGAGCGTGCTGTGTGTGGTCTCATTAGTGCGGTCCTGTCGCTACACCACTGCTCATGTCGACGTGCCTGCATTGAAGACACACACAACCGGTAGCTTACTTCTGATGTATGCCTATTTCTTGGAATTGAAGTTTTGTGAATGTGGTTTCCGTCAATACATGAACACCTTTTGATGCCCTAAAAAAGTGAAACGTGCCATTAGAAAAAATCATTAGCAGCAAGACTTTTTTATGTTATATACTTAAGTCCTTTGTTTTCGACAAAGCCGGTTTTAATTTTCACATGCTGATCTACCACATCCTTAATACTCGTGGAATGACACAACGTTACTATGTGATATTCAGTGATATGCAGGTAACTGACAGGCACTGAAACGTATTTAGCCTACCAAATCTACGTTATATACTTATTTTCAAAATGTATTATTTTACAGTATTGTATTCTTAACCTGAATATTTGGAATGTTGCCAATATGAATTTCATATACGATAATGATAACATAATATTGTCGAAACCGGTTAATGAAATAGTTATAAACGATTTTGCTCTGCAGTTATTTCAGATTGCTTAAGGTTGTAGATGGTCCCCTAGACTTGATGAATGTCAGTCTTTTATTTATTTATTTAGCCTGATCGGATTAGTGCAATTAGGCACTGTCTTACATCGGACCCGAGTTTCACACATATACATCAGTACTTTTTATATTTGAGATACCTATAATATAACACTGATTTTAATAGATAAACGATTAATAAGTTATTATAAACTTAAACGGTTTTAATACATGTAACGAGGATGTACGCAAATAGTACTGATTAAACTCTAATAAGATTAATACTAGTAGTAGTACTGAAACAGATTCTGCTGGTGCAGATATAACAATGGAAATAATAATATTGATATTGGCAGATACAAAATGTATGTTTGAGTATGTAGAAATTGATTAAGACTTGGCTAATTCATTGAAGGACGTTAGGAAAACTGTACCTTGTGAGAACAATGGGATTTAGAGGATATCTGGGAGGAGATGAGGATGGGAAGTTGTGACAATAGTTTAGGGGAACAGAAAACGGCGTTTTTATAGAAAAATATTGTAGTGTCATTAACTGAAAAGAGTCTTTCATTTTATGTTTTTTACTCACGAATTGTTGACATATTAGTAATCCCCTACGTGCGTCACTCTGGAGGTTGTTCGCATTTTGCCTGCCTGCTCCACTCACTCACCTTGCCCGTTTCCTTGACAGCCACGGCGTTCAGGTACTCCCTCTCCTCGGCCGAGATTCGTGGGTGCTCGTTAGCATTTTCGTACACCAGGAACCAGCACACCACGGAACATATGAACCCAAAGGCACCTGCAACATTAAAACAAAATTATAACGTTATTACATAGAACAGTAAAACAGTGTATATTCTGGAAGTACCGTACTACTTTTGCAACATATTGGTGACGTATTTCGCTGGATATGACGTACAGTGAGAAGGTCAAGTCAACAGATTCCAAGCACTACAACTTTCACAGCTGTCCATATAATCTACTTTGTTCTGTGAGGGTGGATTAATAAGCCTCGTAGATATAGAATTTTTTAAAAATGTTTTAAAGGTGAAAACTCTATTTCTCGACATAGTCTCCTTACAAGGCTATACACTTGGTCCTGCGTGTTTCCAAATTAGGCTTCTCAAACTCTGCAAAATGGCCTCTCACAGCGGCGGTCACTTCCTCATTCGATGAAAATTTCTTCCCACCAAGCAAAATTTTCAAGTTGGGGAATAAGAAGAAGTCACTCGGAGCCATGTCTGGTGAATAGGATGGGTGAGGAACGAATTAGAATCCCAAGTCGTGCACTTTTGCCATTGTCATTGCTACTGCGTGGGCTGGAGCGTTGTCGTAATGAAACAGCACTTTCTTCCGTGCCAGTCTTGGACGTTTTTCAATTAGTCCCTGTTTCAAACTATCTAGCAGAGCAGCAAAATAGGGCCCAGTTGTGATTCTGTCTTTATAAAAATGTCTTTCGGGATTATACCCTGGAATCCCAAAAGAGTGGCCATCACCTTTAAAGCTGACAAAACAGTCTTCGTCTTCTTTGGTGCACCCTCCGTACTCTTCGTACATTGTTTAGACTGTTGTTTCGTCTCTGGAATGTAGATCCAATATTCATGCACATGAATCTGCGCAAAAAGCGCTATGGATTGCGCCTGAAAAATGTGAGGTTCTGAGCAGAAATGTTGTTTCGTTTCCCTTTTGGTCCAAAGTGAGCATGCGCGGCACCCATCGCGCACAGAGCTTCTTCATGGCCATTTTCTCATAGAGGATGAAATGCACTCGTTCAGCTGAGATGCCTATAATGTTAGCTATCTCGCGAACTTTTAAATCTTAGATCTTCCTTCACCGTTACATGCACCATACCGATGGTTTCCTGTGTGGTGATTTCAACTGCGTGCTCCATCTTTCGTGCTTCTCCGACCACGTTTAAACGCATTGATCCAAACGTAAATGGTTTTCAATGTTGGTGGAGAACTCATATGGACCTCATCCAACTCGGATTTGATCTGTGCAGCTGTCCAACCCTTCAAATGAAACTCGGATTTGATCTGTGCAGCTGTCCAACCCTTCAAATGAAAATGTTTACTATGGACCGCATGAAATTCGTTGTTCTCCGTCCTAAGGAACTAACTACACAGTTTCCAATTCACCTGGCAGCCAACAATCAACTAATAACAGCTGCCGTTTGAAACTTGCTGTAATATCCGTAGAAATATCAAGTTTACCAACAACAGTGCAGATTCCGAAAATTTCCCACTCTTTCGTTCAAATTCACCAGACTTACCAAACCAACCTCGTCCTGCAGCGCGTACACTCCACTGTAACACTGTAGTTACTCTCCTAATAACCCTTACGATAAGGTGAAGAAAAATAATTATTATAACATTGGTTGATTGAAAGCGTTTCCCTTATGTTTTTTTCTTTGAACTACCTCCTCTATTTTACCGTAGATGCCGACTAACTATATTATGTTGTAACGAAAATTCAGTACTCGCAAGGTGCCTGGTTGCTTTCACCGACATGAGTAAAATCCACAGTCTCTAAATAAAATGTTCACCAACATATTGTCTTCATAAGTTGTGTCCCCAGCGCAGAAGTCGACACGTAGGTCTTTGAATCTTCATCTCGAGGCTGTTAGGTTAATTAGAGACGAACATGTGTGGTGAAAGAATTACATTTATGATTGATGGATTAACACATAAGTATAGAAACTTACAGTTAAAAAATTATGTTTTCAATTAAACTGTTGCTATCTAACATGGAAAAATTATGTCAAGTTTCAACATTTCAAATACATTTTTATGTGATCAATTCCTAGCCTAGGACCGACCGCATCGGACAGCGGGTCTGTCTGTGATGACTGCCGAAACAAGAGTGAGCAGACAGCGCGATCCCCCTCGGTCTGCCGACGCCAAAACATGGCCGAAACGTTTCGTTTGCCATTTCGTATTATTTTTGTTTATTATTTTAAAAGTTATTAACTGATTTGAAATAACAATACTATTCACAGATGAATTCTTATGAAACTGAAGATCATTTTAATGAAAAATATTTATAATTTTCGCAAAGAATAAATTAATTTTGGCGCGTAGCCTTCAACTGCAGTGGACATTCACAGCAAAGTACTGGAACTTAAGGCCGGCACGGGAATAGTGCCGACAGTAACAATTGTTATTGGTACACCACACCACCATGCGGCAGCTCCATACATCTCTGTTCTGACTGGCTTTCATCGGTCTCTGTTTTCATCCACAGAGCGTAATTTAATAAAACAGTCAACACTAATATAATGTTTGAAACCGCGTTAATATTGAAAACGTGAATAACTCGTCAAATTTAAAAACAATAACTAAAATGAAAGAAAGATTTAAAAGAAATTATCGGAGGGCCTTAGCTGGCTGATCGCAGCTTTAAAAGGATGATCCAGCCACTCTGTTAGACGATAAAATCTCTTGGCAAAAACTACTGGGCAAGATAAAGGCAGAGAGGAAAAGAAAATATACTAACTCTTAATTGAATGATAAAAACCAATTGCATTAGTAAAATTTGAAACTTTATCAAAATTCGTAGCCTCCTTGATAACACGTCATTTGTTTGGCACAGTCGTTGACATTTCAATGTCATTATCCCAAACACTTTCAGGTGTAATGTCGATCGAAGATCAGTTACTGGGTTGCCGATCCTCAGGAGTAGTTTACTTGTAGCCTGATCGATAAGCCTGTCAAGCAGTTCGCTCCTCGGAATTTCGAGTTCGACGTGTCCAGACGAAGATCACCGAACTTCGAACCAATCAAGGGCGTACATAGACTCCTGGATAGCCACCACCAAGGTGGTAACGCATGCCGATGGCTTGTAAGCTTCTCAGGGTGTGAATACAGATAAGGAACGACTCGCCGGAGCAAGAGCGGATACGTTGAAGAGCGCGAGAGATAGCTATCAGCTCTGCAGTGTAAGGAGCGCAGTTCAGTATAGTCTACATGAGCATATGTGAATCCGTGAATTCGACATGACAGGAAAGGACCATCAACCTTCGTGCTCTCAGTACAGACTATTTCGGAGCCCCGGAAGTGTCTAAAACAGAGATAAAGTGACAGCGGAGGTCTTCACGGTGGACCAAACGAAGTTTTGGTAGAGGTATATAGCGGAGATGTTTATATGAGTGGGCCTGGAATGGGGATTTCAGAGGCTGACTCGAAGTCGGGGAGAAGGGTACGAACGCTAACTGCGATCGTTTGCCCTTATCTGGACCGTCGTTACGGGTGTTGGATGACCGTGTCTGAGAAAAGGATATGATAATTTGAATATTCCCATGAACTACTAACATGGGCAATATACGAGGAGTTGGAAAATAAGTTTCCCTTGTCGTCTGTGGGTAGAGTTTTGCATGAAAGGAAAAAAATAGAATGACACATTAAAGATAAGAAATAGGGTAAGGTGGTACAATTTCGATCATTTCGGAGAAATGTTGTTGTTACTGGAAATATGTTGAGAAAAGAAATAATTTTAACTATGGCACTTGTTCTTGGATGTTTAACGAATATGTAACACAAATATTAGGCCATTAGAAAGGTTAGTGTAAACACAAAAAAAGGTTACAGAACTGTGAAAAATCGATCGAAAATGTACCACACTAGCTACAATTATGATCACTTCCTCGTAAAATTTTTATCATTGGCTTCTTCCACATAAAAATCACTTGTTTCCTCGTGCACCAACGCATACTTCGTAGTACCAAACA
This sequence comes from Locusta migratoria, assembly GCA_026315105.1. NCBI lineage: Eukaryota > Metazoa > Arthropoda > Insecta > Orthoptera > Acrididae > Locusta > Locusta migratoria. The sequence continues at coordinate 318,624,897 of CM048747.1, read as the reverse complement.
TTGCAATAACATAAAATTTGCAAGCACGTGGAAACTAGAAAATTTATAAGAGCGCGTTCGACGAAGTTGCTGCACGTGCCTCGTAACAGAAAAAAATATATATCTCCGTTGCGGAAAGTGGTGTATTCTTGAAAAAGACAAGAGGAGCTGCAGAATCCTGCTACACTACAACGCCACACAAAGGCAAGTGCTACCAACACTACGAGACTGACAAATTATGTTGATCGGAATTGTACCTATGTCGAATTTGTACCACCTTACCCTATATATATTTTTCTACATAATTTCCAAGTAAATTGAGAGTTTGTCAGACCGCTTTGTAAACTTCAAAAAGCCGCACAGGAAAAAAATAATCAGGGCGTTGCCTACGGAAGAAGCGTTGGACAGCTATGGGCGAAAGACGACACAGCAGTTAAACGCGCACGTGCAAGACACCATACACCATTGGGTATAGGTCGAACATCAATATGGTAATGACTCTGCGTTTCGGATTGTGACGGAGGATGAAACGTGGTTTCACCATTACACGCCCGAATCGAAGGCCTCGTCCAAGAAGTGTAAACATCCGTCGTCACTTGTCCGAAAGAAGTTCAAAACACTCCGTATGCAGGTAAAGTGCTACGGACTTTTTTCTGGAATGCCCTGGGAGTTTTTTTGCTGGCCTTTATGGAGGCTGCAACCATCAATGCTGCTCGGTATTCAGCCACTGTGTGGAAATTAAAAGAGGTGATTCGGAAAAAGCGGCATGGCCTTTTCAGATCTGGCGTTCTTCTGATGCGTTCTGCGTTGTGATGAAGCCACTTTCACTCGTGACGCCATCAGTTCACATCAGTGGCCCGCAGAAAGCTGACATGGCATTCTGGAGTCATATTTTCAAGAAAGCTTCTCTATAAATGATTTTATTTTTAGTATTCAAAGTCCCGTCGACATCGTTATCATTGAAGACGGTCACTGCAAATGTGTGGTGTGGTTTAATAGACAACCAGTTGATCGGGCCTGTTGTGTACCGGGTCAGCTAACAGGACGTCATTATGTACAGTTCCTTCAAAATGAGTTTCTAGCGTTATTTGAAAGAAAATCCTTCAGCTACAAGAATGCGATTGTTATTGCAGCATGACTAGGCTGCTGCTCATTCTAGTAGTCAGGTCACACATCATATTCTCCGGACGATAGATCGTGTAACAATTACTGAGAAACTGTAGCATGCTGTGAGCCTCAGATATTTTTCTGCCACTCATATATCCCTGACTGTTCATCGCAGAACATTACAGTGGACCTGAAAAAAAAAAAAAAATAATAATAATAATAATAATCTGTGACCTTCACACACAAGAAAGTCTAGTAGTATTTATATGCCGCGGCGGAGCGGCCGAGCGAATTGAGGCGCTACGCTACGAAACGTGAGGCCGTTCCCCATCGGGGGTTCGAATTCCTCCTCGGGCATGGCTGTTTGTGTCGTCTTTAGTATAAGGTAGTTCATAAGCAGTTTGTAAGTTTAGGGACTGATGACCCCTCAGTTAAGTCCCTTAAGCTTGACATACGGTTGAAGATTTTGGTCTTTATATCATGACGCATGCCAAGAGACCAAGCGCTGAGATAAACCAGTTTGGAAAGTAGGAGGCGAAATACTGGCAGAATTGAAGTTGTTGGGCGGCAGCATGAGTCGTGTCGGGATAGCTCAGTGGTAGAGTAGATCGCTTTCCCGCAAAAGGCAAATGTCCCTAGTTCGAGTCCCGGTTCCGGCACACAATTTAAACCTGCCAGTAAGTTTCATATCAGCGCACACTCCGCTGCAGAGTGAAAGTTTCACATATATATATATATATATATATATATATATATATATATATATATATATATATATATATATATATATATTTCATTCTTCAAAGAATTTTCTCCCTATATATATAATGTAACAGAATCTTCGGTTCAGACCCCAGCTTGAGGTGCCAACAGTCACCACTGGCTGCTGGTATTTAGTATTGCCCTCCGGTACAAATGTACTGTTAGATGGCGGCGGCTGACCTGTGACGTAGAAGATGGAGGGCCATCCGCCGAGCGCGGTGGCCTGGCAGAGGACGCCGGACAGCGGGAAGATGACGACGTTGGCGAGCGGGAAGCCGGTGTAGGCCACGCCCATCAGCGCCGTGCGCTCCTCCGGCGCCGCCCACCGCGTGTACAGCTGGTACACGCTCGGCAGGCTGAAGCCCTGCAACACACACACACCGCCTCATTGCCACTTGCTACGAACCGTAGCTGCAGCTCAACGACTTGACAAGGCTTCCGAAAGCTGTCCGACATTACATCTTAAAATATGGTGAACAGATGCAGCGGAGGAAAGGAAACGGAACTTCCAAGAATAACCAATGCTCTCGTGATAGGATACGAGTGGGTATATCAGTAATTTTGACAACATTGTCAAAGGAGAGAAACAGCGATCTATTTGGTATGATTAATATTACAAAAAATAGTCTTCATCCCAAAAATTAACAGTTTTCATTGATCGGTTTTGACCTGATGTAGGTCATCTGCGGAACAAAATGTAGCCCATGTGGTCAGTGCTGGACTCGCCTGGGCTGGACTGTATTGGCTGTTCTCCTGACAGCAGGTAACTGGTAGCAGAACAGCCCAGGACAGCCCAGCCCAGCCGAGTCCAGCACTGGCGACATGGACTACATTTTGTTCCGCAGATGACCTACATCAGGTCAAAACCGATCAATGAAAACTGTTACTTTTTGCGATGAAGACTGTTTTTTGTAATATTAATGGGTACATCAGTGTTGCGAATAAATGCAACAGGGGAATTACAAGTTCCCAAGTTGGGGACAATGTTAAATATTATTTTGGTCTTTTTTTATTTATTTTTTTTATTTAGGACGTGATATTCACTTTAGACACAATGGCTCCAAGGCAAGTCATGGTCTGGGGAACGAAATGCTACAACTGTCTTTCAGCTCTGCTGTTTGTGGGAGGAACACTGACCGGCGCCCGGTACGTATAGAATGTTCTCAGACCCGTTCTTTTACCGTTCCTGCAGCAGGAACGTGATGTGTTTTTTCAACAGGATAATGCTCGACCACACACTGTGCGTTACACGCGTCGTGCTCTGCAAGACGTGCAGCAACTTCTCTGGTAAGCTCTATCTCCACACTTGAGTCGATATTATATTCAAATGTTTGTAAATCTGTCGGACTCAACTGCAACGTTATTAGTCCATAGGTTACACTCTACTTAAACTAAGGTAAACTAGACTATGGACAACACTCCTGCCCGCCAGCCGCAGTGGCTGAGCGGTCTGCGACGCGCCAGTCACGGTCTGCACGACCGCTACGGTCAGGGGTTCGAATCCGCCCTCGGGCATGGGTATTTGTCTTTAGTATAAGGTAGTTCATAAGGAGTTTGTAAGTTTAAGGACTGATGACCGCGCAGTTAAGTCTCTTAAGCTTAACAAATATTTGAACATTTTTGAACTCCTGCCTGAGGGGCGGGGGGGGGGGGACGCTCGAACCCCCGACGGCGAGCGGCCGCGCGCACCGCAGCACGGCGCCCCAGTGCGCACGACTAACCCACGGCAGCGAGATTATTTGGGATGTGATGGTCCGACAACGTACACTTGCGACTCGTCAACCAACAACTTTTGTAGATCTAACTTTAATTCGCTCCGTATTGTTTGGGCAGGGACAACAGCTGTACATAGTATCAGACTGAAACAATTTCCGGCAGCTGTGTTTTTATCGTTTTATTAATCGTTACTCCAATGGTACCATCAAATCTTCGAATGTTAGTAAACCTCAATAAACACACAACGTCTTTAGATTTTTAACGCCAAGACCGCTGATAAAATTTATTTTCCTTGACCGGTTTCAATTATTTAAATCACCATCTTCAGAATGGTTTACATGGTCTTCACTTAGGAGAACATGTCAAAGAGTTTCTTGTCCAGATATTAAAAAAAAGGTCAACATATTAAAAAATATAAATAATTTTTTTACTTTTAATGCTGCTAATTATTTTATTATTATTGCAACAGCTGTTTCGACCAAGGCCATTTTCACGTAATCTGTCATAAGCCTCTTGATCTTTTCCCTTGACCGGTTTCAATGATTTAAATCACCATCTTCAGAATGGTTTACAAGATCTTCACTTAGGAGCACATGCCAAAGAATTTCTTGTCGAGATATAAAACAACATGGTCAACATGTTAAAAAATATAAATAATGTTTCACTTTTAATAGTGATAATTATTTTATTATTAATGGAACAGCTGTTTCGACCAAGGCCATTTTCAAGCTACCTGTCATAAACCTATTCATCTTTTTGACGAACTTTTTATTGAATATTTATGATGTTCGTATGTTCTTTTATATGACTTTCAATGCTGCATGATCTTTGTAAACATGCAGCATTCGAAGGAAACTGTCATGTAGCAGTATACACGAACATCATAAAAATTCAATAAAAATTTCGTCATAGCTACAAGTAATAAGTACAAAAATACAATGAGCGTAACAAAAAGATCAATAGGTTTATGACAGGTTGCTTGAAAATGGCCTAGGTCGAAACTGCTGTTGCATTAATAATAAGATAATTAGCAGCATTAAAAGTCAAACATTATGTTTTATGGTGTATATTATGCTGTGGACCCAATATTGAACGAAATGTTAAAAAAAAAACTTCACGATAATGGATCTTCATATTAGGTAAAACATGACTATTTCTGGCGCTAGTACAAGACAGACTCGAAGTTTGTAAACCTATTGGACCTAACTGCTATGGTCATCAGTTCCTAGACTTACAAACTACTTTAACCTATTCTAAGGACAACACACACACACACACACACACAAGCGTGTGAGCGCGCCCCTAAGGGAGGACTCGAACCTTCGGGGGGAACGGCCGCCCAGTACGTAGCATGACGCCTTAGACCACGCGGTCATTCCGCGCGGCTCTGTCACCATCTTCAGACCCCATTATGTACTTTTTGTAAGACATAGTACATTCAAAAGTGGTGCCTGTAATTGCCGGTATCCGTAATTTCTTGTGTCCTTTGATTACAGGTATCAAACGACAATGAAAGGACACAAGAAATTACGGATACCGGCGATTACAGGCACCACTTTTGAACGTCTTACAACAGGTAAATAAGGGTGCCTGAGGATGGTGCCAGGGGAGTACCAAAACCGGTTGCTATAGTAATAAAAAGATAAAAACACAACTGTTGGAAATATTTTCAATCTAATATTTGCAGATCTACGTGAAATGGTCAGGCAGGCGCGGAATAATTTATCCGAAAACAGAATTCGCCATCGCTATGATGGAACGGATGGCATAATAAAAACGCACATTGCTGCTTTTAGAGGTTATACCAAGCAATGATACGGATGTTCTTAACATGAGTCGACTCTTTGTTCCTCAGTACCTCTCGAGTTATTACTCTGAAAATATAATCATTTTATGTGCCTCCTTTTCACTGTTTTAACAGTAAATCTTGACTGAACTGGAAACTCAAACGGTGTGCTCATTTTTATTCTGTCAGTGTATTTACTATAATGATCCTTTCTAAGATTTATAAGAAAGTGGACGTTGTTACTGCGTATTTCTGTTGCATACATTTTGAGAATAACTCTTCCCGGTGGTAGACAGAACGATTTCGTTGTTGGTTGAAGGTCTCTCGGGCATGCAGTCGGATAGATTGATCGTTGTGCAACGAATTTTCGACAGCGTAACGTGCTATCATCATCAGGTTATACCCGCCGACAGAGGTGCTGGACTGGCGGTTCTGATATACACTCCTGTAAAATGAAGAAAAGAACGTGAATTTATCGTCCCAGCAGAACGAAATTTTATTGACACATTCTTGAGGATGCATAGATCACATGATCACACAGGCAGCGACATACGCACTTGAGTACAGACACAAGAGCGTGCACAATGTCGAAGCTAATACCGACTAGACCCTCGTTTTGCAGCAATGCAAGCTGCAATTTTCCCATGGATACTATCGTAGAGGTGCCAAACGGTCTTGCGGTATGCCGTGCCATGCAATTTCCAACTGGTGCATCAGTTGGTCCAGATTTCGTGTCGGCCTTGGTGGCCGCACCAAGATGAAGTTTCATCCGGTCCCAAACATGCTCAATTGGGGGGTTGGAACTTAAACAGTGGCAACACTGTTGTGGAGACACTATGCAATGGAATCTACTGTTGTCGCTGGTAGTACACATTGTTGATATACCTACCTTAACTCCGAGCAAATGGATTCACCCGTCCCACGTCACTGGCCTGCGCACAATCGTGGGAAACAGACTCTTGTCAGTCTGCAGTCTTACGTAACGGTGTCACTAAGTTTTCGAAACAGGAACAATCGAGTTGGATCCAGACTGAATGTGCCAGAGGTCTTACAGCACGACAGTGTCATCAAGGGCTTCAAGAAGCGTGCGGATAGCCCATATGTTGAAAGATATGGTAATTTTCGTGTACGACTGTGATGGTGGTATCCTAACGCATTACGTTCCTCCACGGCAGACCGTCATTGCATAATATTACAGTTCGTTTTTGGAGAATCACCTGTCCAGCTTTGCGAAAGAAGCAGCAACACTTTCTATACAACACACCCATCATTTTGCACGACAATGCGCGGTATAGGTATAGGTACTGCCTGGGGCAGCGTTCAAATTTGTACTGCGAGTAACCGCCAATAAAGCTTAGTGCTCCCCACAACAACACAGCTACCACAGAGTACATGAAACATTAGTACCGTACATTATCACAATTCCTTATTACCCGTTTCAGATTTAATGTAGCTAAAAACTTTCGATATATTGTCATGTAAATATTGTAAACTGTGTTTCAATTTTCTACTTTGTGAGATATCTGAAGATGCCCTAACCGGGTAAAACGCGACATTGAAATAAAAAATATTTGCAATCAAGACGTTCTTTTATTCAAGAAAAATTCGATTTATGGATCAAGTCCCGATGACACCTACATCGTGTACCACTGTGACAGATTGGTTTCCTGCCCACAAGACTATAATCGCCAGTGACGGCACCTCGTAACTCAGAGCCTGGCTGGGCTATATTTAATGGTTAGATACGGGGGCGGCCCATGTGGGGTGGGGAACCCCTGTGATTTCTGGGCCTTCCCCTCCCCTCTTCACCCTTTCCCAGTGCGTGATAGGTCACAGCGGCCGGACGCCATCTCGCGCGCCCCCATCGACCATTACACTTGTAACGCCGCTACAAACTTGTCCGCAGGCTGTTTCGTGCGCCTCCTTCCTCCCGCTTCTCAAATGCAAATGGCACGCCTCGCCACGTCAGCCATGTTTCTTCCTTCTTTTTATTTTTACTTTCCGGTTGTTGTTTTCTTTTTATCGTCAGGGAAGTAAAAGAGGAATACTTTTTTTTCTTTGTTTTTACAAAGACCGTAGTTACCAGACGTTACTGTCGCTTCCACCGGTGTAACATTTACGAAGTACTGATAATGTCTTAATTACCAAGTTGAGTCGATCAAGTGACGTAATTAAGTGTATTTATTTGCAGTTACATGGCTGCATTACTAGTACGGTAGTCATTTATATTGCCGCGAGACTTACGACCGAACGCGTGGCGCTGTGTTTCCGCCGGCCGCGGTGGCCGAGGTGACTGAGGCGCTCCAATCACGGTCAGCACGGCCACTACGGTCGGGGGGTTCGAATCCCCCCTCGGGCATGGATATTTGTGCCGTCCTAGTTAGTAAGTAGTTCATAAGTAGTTTGTAAGTTTAGGGACTGATGACCCCGTAGTTAAGTCCCATAAGCTTACCAAACATTTGAACATTTTTGAAGCTGTGTTTCCGGTCCCCAGTTCAAATCACGCCACGTGCAGATAAAAATGTATTTCTTTGTATTCACTATTTCCAGAATGTTCTACATGTTTATTATGTCTGATGTACTTGTAAGTTCCAGAAATTTCTTTCCATGAATATACAGGGTGTCCCAGCTGTCTTGTCCACCCAAAATATCTTTGGAACAATAACAGCTATTGGAAAACGACTTTCACCGGTATCAATGTACGGCTGGGGCCCATGAATGTACATATTTGGGAACATTCTAAAACGAAAGCAAATGTGTTTTTTAACAGAAACTTATGTTTTTTTTAAATGGACACCCTATATTTTTTCTCCAGCAATCCACAGTATGACAAACCACATAAACAATGGCGTTAATTGCATCGCAATATTCCAGTTACATCCCGAGATATTGCGAAGCGAATTTGACGCTCGAAATACGCGAAACGCGTGGCTAGCGCTCGTCCTGACCAGCATGGTGTTCTCGCCTGAGTCTCAGGACTTGCGCTAGGCGTGCGCCTCGCGTATTTCAAGCGTCAACTTCGCGTCGCAATATCTCGGGATGTAATTGGAATATTGCGATGCAATCAACGCCATTGTTTATGTGATTTGTCATGCTATGTATTGCTGAAAAAACGATATAGGGTGTCCATTTAAAAAAAAAAAAAAAACATAAGTTGGTGTTAAAAAACACATTTGGTTTCGTTTTAGAATGTTTCCAAATATGTAAATTCATGGGCCCCAGCCGTACATTTATACCGGTGAAAGTAGTTTCCCAATAGCTGTTATTGTTCCAGAGATATTTTGGGTGGACAAGATAGCTGGGACACCCTGTATAGTGGAGCACTCCAAGCAGGAGGCAGTCTGTACTGAGTGTATGCTTGTGTTAGCAATAAACGTGTGCTAACTATAAAGCGTTGTGCTCTAGACCAGGCTTCGAATTCCACACTACCTGCATATTTCAACCTTGACACTGTCTGGTTGAGGCGCCGGGTATCCTGCAATACATCTGCATCATCGTGGCTCCGATTAGGCAACGCAAGAGCCGTCCCTTACACGGAATACAAAAGATATACTGACTATCTCCGTACAAAGGTTTGTGTCATCGAAAGACCCATGGATTCCAAATCAGCGGTAAGCTAGCTGCACATCAGGCATCCATCGGTGTTCTGGGAGACGCTGGACAGGACCCGAACAAATGGCTGAAAGGATTCGACAGAGTGGCCATGTATAACAGGTGGGACCACATTATGTGCTTGGCAAACGTTTATTTCTACCTGGTCGGGACTGCCCAACAGTGATTTGAAAATAACGAGAACAAGCTAGATAGCTAGGAAAAATTCCAGACAGCACTTAAGAAGACGTTTGGAGACCACCAACGGCAAGTCCGATTATCAGAAGAGCAATTGAAGAACAGGGTCCGGCGACATGGTGAGTGAACACAGACGTATATACAGAGTGTTTTGGCCCTACGTCACGTAGTTAACCCGAATATGACGGAGGCCGAGAAAGTTTTATACCTGATGGAGGGCATTTCGGAAGACATGTATGAAATTCTTCCGTTAAAAGACATGTAGACGATACAAGAGTTATCCAATGGTGCCAGAAAATTGAAGAGATGCAACAGAGGAGGGTTGGACGAAAGAAGTACGACAGACTCCCGAACGTAGTCCCTATGGCCGTTGTGGAAGATCAGCATGATTTTGCTTCTCTCATACGACAAACTGTGGGAGAATAATTGCAACAGTTGCTCAAGCAGCCTGAAGACCGTTATGCTAATGATGAAGCCACGACAGAAGGGTCTGGTGCCGGTCATCGTCACTGCAAGGAAGGCGTGGAGGCACAAGGGAAGGATTCTCCTGAACTGCCATACAGAGGACCCATGACAAGAGCCAGGACACTTCACCTGGCTGTAAAGGGACCCTAAGAGCGACTCGCTGTTCATTCAGGAAATGGAGAAATGCCACGAGTCTTCCAACAACGCGCGTCTCGCATTGTTAGTATCGCAGATCGCAGGGCTTGCTTGCGGTCTCCAGTTCATATCCCGCCATGGGCAGAACAAAAATTATTTCTTTTTATTCACTATTTCTAGAATGTTCTACATGTTTATTATGTTTGATGTACTTGTAAGTTCTAGAAAATTCTTTCTACGTATAAATAGTGGAGCACTCCAAGCAGGAGGCAGTCTGTGCTGAGTGTACGCTTGTGTTCCCAATAAATGTATCCTAAGGTAAAGTATTGTGCTCTATTAACGACCAGCCTTCGAATTCCGTACCGTCTGCGGTTTTCAACGTGACTCTTTGTGGTGGAGGCGTCGGGTATCCTGCAATACATCTGCATCATCGTGGTACCGATTAGGCAGCGAAAGAGCCGTCGCCTACACGGACAAGAACGGGAATACAAACGGTGTAATGATTACCTCTGTCCGGAGGTCCGTGTCATCAAAAGAACCATCGATGCCAAAACAGCGGTAAGTCAGCTGCACATCAGACACCCATCAGCGTTCTGGAGATACGATGTACAGGACCCAAATAAATTACTGAAAGGATTCGACCGAGTCGCCAAGTATAATTGGTGAGTTCACATTATGTGCTTGGCAAACGTATATTTCTACCTGGACGGGTAGACAGCTGGGGAACGTACCAGACGGAACTTAAGAATGCGTTTGGAGACCACCAGCGGCAAATGCGTTTATCAGAAGAGCGATTGCAGAACACGCCCCAGCGACATGGTGAGTCAACACAGTCGTATATACCGAGTGTTTTGGCCCTATGTCACGTAGTTAACGCGAATATGACGGAGGCGATAAAGTTTCACACCTGATGAAGGGCATTGCGGAATACACGTATTAAGCTCTTCTGTTAAAAGACTTTCGACAACAAAAGAGTTCATCGAATGGTGCCAGAAAATTGAAGAGATGCACGAGATGGACGAAAGAAGTACGACAGACTCCAGAATGTTGTCCCTATGACCGTTGTGGAAGACCAGAATGACTTTGCTTCTATCATAGGACAAATTGTAAGAGGAAAATTACAACAGTTTATGGCAGCCGGGACAGTTGGAACACCAGATTATGGGCATGGATGTCAGTCCTTTATGTGATGCGGGAGCCGACGCTGCTGAAGAAGAGGTATTTGAAACATTAGCGCCTTATGTAAATGCAGACTTTCTCGGAGGATCTCGATGAGGAAATCTTCTCGGGTTGACAGCCGAGTTAGTGCCTCGTTATCTGGCAATGTTTCGGCAAGTTGCATACTTGCCATCTTCAGGCGAAGTGGGGCACTTCGCCTTAAGATGGCAAGTATGCAACTTGCCGAAACGTTGCCAGATAACGAGGCACTAACTCGGCTGTCAACCCTAGATGATTTCCTCACATTAGCGCCTGTCAGCCACGTCAGTCGCTTCCGACGTGAAGAATCGCTTCGCCGCATCAGCCAAACGGCAGCTTAGGAAGCGAGCGACGCACCACCAACTCCCCCACCAACTACGACGCCTCGCAGGACAGATATCTGGAGGACAGAAGACAACACGCCATTGAGTTTCGACTGTGGCCTTTCTGGACATGTCGTATAATACTGGTGAGAGAGAAGGCGTGTTTTTGACCATTATTATGCCGCAAGACGCCAACCATCGGAGCAGTCCTTTCAACGACAGTCGACTGCATATGAGTACTGTCGACCTATGAGACGAAGCCTGTCGCCGTATCCTGGACGTGGTCGCACTCCAACACGCCGTCGCCTTACAGAGTTACCAGCCGCTCGCCTTGGCGCCGTGTTTAGGAAAACTAGGCGAGGCGACCATGTACGGAGGTGAGGCAGCCGCAGATGAAAATCCTCCATGGTGGACAGTCGCTAAGATAACGGGATATCTCACTGACATCATCGATGGCCATCCTGTCCGGGCAGGAGCTTCCTTCCCTGTGTTGTCGAATAACTACCGCCGCAAACTACAGAAGATATGCTGTGTGATACAAGAGCAACAATGCTGAAAGTCGCAAATGGAAAATACGTCCGGCCGGCAGGAACAAGTGTCGCAAGAATAACTATCAACAACAGGACGCAGCCTTTTGAATTTGTTGTTCTAACAGAATGTAGCCATAACACCATCTCCCGATGGGATTTCCTTCAGGCATCCGAAGCTGTCATTGACTGCGGAAGATCTGAGCTACAAATTGAGGACGCTGTACCGACGAGTACTCGTAACATGTTGTTCCGTGGGAGGTTGTTTGCTGTCGAGAACGTTGACACCCCGCCGTTAACGATGATAACAGTTTCAGTCAGCAGCCGAGGCGATCAGTTGGACGGTGAAGCACTTGTCGATCGCAAAAAGCTAATCAGTATAATAAAGGAAATCTACTTACCAGCGGCTATCATAAGCATTATAGGTGACGAGGAGAACTTTGGATCACTAACTGACCGCTGGCCCAAAGCGGAAAATCCGGGTTCGAATCCAGGTCCAACACAAAATTTGAACTTCGCCGTTGGATTTATTTCAAAGCTCTGAAACGGTAGAAAGGTTTCATTATTTCGATTTCGAATCGTATATTTCCCGAATAAAACTTTCACTCTGCAGCGGAGTGTGCGCTGAAATGAAACTTATTGTCAGATTAAAATTGCGTGCCGGAACCGGGACTCGAACTGGGACCTTTGCCTTTCGCGGGTAAGCGCACTACCGACTGTGCTATCCCGACACGACTCACGATGCCGCCTCACAACTTTAATTTTGTCAGGGAGTTTCATATCAGCGCTCATTCCGCTGCAGAGTGAAAGTTTCATTCTGGAAACATTCCTTAGGCTGTTGCTAAGCCATGACTCCACCATATCCTTTCTTCCAGGAGTGCTAGTCTTGCGTGTTTGCAGGAGAGCTTCTGTGAAGTTTGGATAGTACGGGCGTAAGTAAAGTTGTGATGCGGCATCGTGAGTCGTGTCGGGATAGCACAGTCGGTAGTGCGCTTGCCCGCGAAAGGCAAAGGTCCCAGGTTCGAGTCCCGGTTACGGCACGCAATTTTAATCTGCCAGGAAGTTTCATACATTTCCTGTTAGTATGGATTCTAATCATTCCATTATCTTTGGTTGTGACGGTTGACTTCAAACCTTCATGTGAGTAAAGAGCTAGTGTGTTTCACATGTACGATATTTTCTAAATCCGTGTTGACAACGCAAATTGTGGAGGACAACGCATCTAAAATGAATTTTAGCGGTTTGTGAAGGTGTAGAATAACTGGAGAGAGAGAGAGAGAGAGAGAGAGGAATAACGTTTTGAGGTAGGCCAGCGACTGCCGGCACGACGCACGCTACAAGCGTTCTCAATCTGGTGGGCGGGGCGTGCGGCGGCGCCACGGACTGATAGCTGGAAGTGGGTCACGCGAAGGCGCAGCGGGCCGACCTCGAGGCAGAGGGAACAGAGGGACACGTGGCGGCTGGTAGCGGCGCTGCTTGTTGTTACCGGCTGCGGAAACGGACGGCCCGTCGTCGGTTTAGTCTGTTAGAGCCAGCCAGCCGGCACGGCGCCTTCTAATTATGTGCTGGTTAACAGCCTCACGGCCGTGTACCGAGAGCACAAGAACCGCACTCGCCGCACCTTAATTGTAGAGGGAAGCGGCTGTTTGTTGCGTTAGCGCGATAATTCCCCCTCTAATGGCCGCAATCTCAAACATCTCGGCGTGTCTCAGTGTAAAGGTTCAGTCAGAGTGACGCGGTACCCTCTGGAATTAGAATCACGGCTCGCCTCCGTTTCCCTCTGTAATAGTAAGCTCGCCGTCCGCAAAATTAGTGATATCACTACAAAGATCATTTAACGACAGTAGTCTCGCCTCTCGTCTAGGTAACCGCTCAGATTCGGTTACCAAGTAAATCCACAAGGTTGCGCAATGTACATCTCATCCACGTTCAGCCGCTTGCTGAGGATTTGAAAACAGCCGCGAAACTCTACAGGGGAAAAAGTGAAGCATATTGTGTTCCGGTATATTAGTTAATTATAGGGAACACTGCAATACAGCTGCATACTTCGATAATTAAGAATCATTTCTATACCACACACAAATCATTCTATTTTCAGTAACTTATGTGGGGAAACTGACATGGACCCCTCACATTAGGAATATTTGCTCCAAGGCAAAGGGTACTCTGGTAAGTACCAGGAGAGCTTGTGACAAAAATTGGGACCTGAGCCCTAAGGGTATGCACTGGATATACACCACGGTGATTAGACCCAGGATCACCCTTGGGGCGGTCGTGTGGTGAAAGAAGGTAGAACAGCAGGTTGCTGCTAAGGAGCTTGGTAAGGTGCAGAGATTAGCCTGCTTAGCCATAACAGGCGGAATTAATAGCACACCAACTGCTGGGATGGACACCATGTTGGATATGCCCCCATTTCACCTTTGGGTAAAGATGGAGGCAGCGGCTGGTGCATACAGACTCAAAACTGGCAAAACTGGAACTCTTTAGGATATCCAGAATCACACACTAAAATAGTGAGTGAGGTAAATATAGGAAAGGTTGGGGAAATGCCAGCCGACTATATTATAAGCCCATACTGCTTCAACAAGTCTTTCAATATAACAATTGGAAGTAATGAGCAGTGGGAGGAAATAGTTCGACACCGTACGGGGGATATTGTCTGGTTCACTGACGGGTTAAAATCGCACCAAGGCGTTGGGGCCGGAGTATACGGGGTGCAGCCAAGACTGGAGGGCGTCATCTCTCTAGGAAAACTGGCATAAGTATTCCAGGCCGAAATCACTGCCATCAGGGCGTGTGTGGAGGAGCATTTGCGTAGGTGCTACAAAGACCGTAGCATCTATATTTATTCAGACAGCCAGGCAGCCCTGAGATCAATGGAAGCTCCTGCAACAAGGTCTAAAATTGTTGCAGAATGTCACAGGGTTCTGGTGGAGCTATTGTGGGTCCGTGGCCACTCGGGGATCAGTGGCAACGAACATGCCGACAGATTAGCCAGGATGGGGGCAGAGATTCCATTTATTGGACCGTAACCTGTCCTGACAATCACCAAGGCAATGATCAAATTGGAGCTACGTAACTGGTACAGAAGACAGCACGTAGAATATTGGACCAAAGTCTATCAACAAAAACATGGTAAGGCAATGATCCCATGGCCATGTTTTAAAAGAAGCTTTGCAATCCTGAGCCTGAAACAGGAGAGAGATTAGACTCATGGTTGGATTGCTGACAGCCCATGGGAATTTCAAAAAACACCTACATACAATGGGAATAACAGAAGAGGACCGTAAATGTAGGATCTTTGATGACGGTGATGAAACTGCATCACATCTAATCTTCGAATGCATTACATTGGAAAATAAAAGGCACAGAACATTTGGGACAACTAGACCCGAAGAAATTGTGTCTCATAAAGAACTGGCAAAGTGACTCCTTGCACTGTTCAAGGGCATTGGTTGGCTCTACTAGATATACAGGGAGCGATACCGCACAATAAACTTAGTTTCGGTGCGGGCAGTGGCGGTTTGGACCAAGACTGTTTTGGCATCCCTGAGAAAATCAAACTGATGTAGGAGTAGCTCACACAAAATATATTCAACTTCTTCTTTTATTCAGATTTTAGTTTATACACCATCTAATTCCAACTAACTGAATAATTTCAACTCACTGCAAACCAATCGCTTTGTTCTATATAGACATCCTTGACAATACGATGGGTTGATACATTGTCGTAATTAGTTCATTACAATTAGTAGTTTTTAATTAAATGAAAGTTAATGTTCATAGTCTAATTTTTCGTAAGATACATATCTTTTGTACAACACAGACATTATTTCTTCCTGAGTTATTAATTACATACACCAGAAATTACATTTTGAGTTTGAATTAGTTTTTTATAACTTGCTTAATTGACAACGCTATTAATTATAACAATGGGGCATTGACACATCTTCTAGATCTTTCTATATTGTTGATTGTTGATATTTAATTAAATAATGATACTGATGCTTAAGTCTTTAAGTTAATGAGCACTATACTTTTTTTTTAAATGAAATACGACATGCTGTTCATACAAATGTTGGTAACAAACCATGAATGTGAAATATGTTAGGTCATGTTGTAAAAATAATGGTAAAAATGGAATCGAAATAGATAACGGAACAATTGGTATCTCTTAGTTATATAGAGATAAGGTATCGGGTGATAGATTAAAGGATGGAATCGAAAGATAGAACTGAATATCTGCTTCTATCGTTACATTGCAAGTTGAAGCTATATTTTTGGAAAAAATTTGTTCCTATGGGATTACAGCGCCATTATGGTAATTTTATATGTAAAAACAGGTCTCAAACGAAATGTTGGTTATGCACTATCAACTAGTTTCAGCCCAGTGTTGGGCCATCTTCAGGGTTTTGCTGCAAGCGGCACAGGAGCTGCGAGTCATCATCATCTTGTAGAAAATCCCTGAAGATGGACCAACATTGGGCTGAAACTAGTCGGTAATACACAACCTATCTAGTGCTCTAGAGCTGTTTTACATATAAAACAGCTGAAGCGATGCTATGGCTCGAAACTAGCTGTATATACTACTAGAAGAAAGGCGTGATACAAACTGCCTAGTCGCCATTAAAAATGCTGTTTCCACAATCTAATATACACAGTCGCAACACTCTCTGCTTGCAAGTTATCGATAAAGGAGGGAAAGCAGAAGGATTAGTAAGGTCAGGCTTGACAGTGGCCGCAGTTCGGCATTGAAATTAAGCAATGGCGACAAGTGAAAATGTGAGCCGAGCCGGGAAGCGAAACATGGTCTCCCTCTTAGGGCCAGCGGTCGCCTTAACCACTTGGCTACCAGCGCTCGCCTTCCATCCGTCTCAAACTTCCACAAGTCGCACGCTATGTTTGTAGCGCCCCTACTGCCCATGCCCTCTTACACTCGCCATTACGGATTCCAGTGCAAGGTCGAGCATATGACCGCAACTGCGGTGAAATAAGTAAAGCTAACGAAGTCTTCGCATGTAAGTACTTATTATATTGCTGTGGTGTCTGTTCTTTCGGACACCAATATAATAATTTGTTACCAACTTACAGTTGCACTCATAGCGGTGGGCAAGCCGCCGGAAGAGTAATGTTTGTTTATAATTATTTTTGCACGTAATTAACGAAATATTAACTATAATTTTTAATTCGCATATTATGCATCAAACCATGCTCATAACCTGTTTCGCTAGTCAAGACATCATCCCAAGGAATTTCTACCTGAACGACGTTGAATACTGCAAGGTACGTAGAAATTTTGGCCCGTTGCGTGCACCATCTGCGCAGGGTATGACCAAAGAACGCACATCAAGGTTCCTGGTTCCTTGTTCATAACAAAGCTCGTCCACATAAAGCCAATATCGAAACAGTTCCTGGCAAAAAAGTGGAGGGTACAAATTGAATATCCACCATACTAGTCGGATCTCAATTCTCCAGACTTCTTCCTATTCCATGGACTCAAACTCGCTTTGAATGGAAAGAAATTTGACGATATTCCTGACATCGAAACGTGACGAGGCTTTTGAACACCATCCCAAAGGAAGGCTTCGAGCAAAATTTCCAGGACATGTATCACAGAGCTCAGGGGTGCATATTATGGGAGGTGACTATATCCAAGGACAGTAAGGTAACTGTAGTTCACAGTTCATCTACGTTAATGTTACAGGCCTCTTCATCGAAGTTAATTGTCAGAGGTTGTATTGTGTACTCACTGCCCTGTACATTTCTTAGAAGATTGCAACGAAAGAGGTTTTACGTTCTTAATCCATGGAATCTGCTCTGACTGCCACCGCTGCCAACCATCGTAGTCTGTTTGGGCCTGAAGATCGTCAGAAAATAGACCGAAACTAGTAACCATGTAATAAAGACCAATGCGGTGAATGTCAAAGGCGTCGCCTGCTACCAGGCTAAAGGGAATGGTGGAGAGCGAGTAGGAGGGCAGGATGGCCGGCCGCGGTGGCCGAGGTGACTGAGGCGCTCCAGTCACGGTCAGCACGGCCTCTACGGGCGGGGGTTCGAATCCACCCTCGGGCATGGATATTTGTGCCGTCCTAGTTCGTAAGTAGTTATAAGTAGTTTGTAAGTTTAGGGACTGAAGACCCCGTAGTTAAGTCCCATAAGCTTTACAAACATTTGAACATTTTTTTTTTTTTTTTTTTGAGGGCAGGATGGGAAAGTGAACGAGGCAACTAAGAAATAATGGTGCCATGAACAAAGTGAGAACATTCTTTAATGGCAAGACAAATTTATAAAATTACTAGCTTAAACCCGCGGCTTCGCTCGCGTCTTTGTTGATTATGATACATAAGCTATCTTTCAGTAGTGTGCTATGAGACTGGTTTTGAAGGATGAAATGAAATACAATATCTTCTTTAGAAACAAACGTTTTTAATCAACTTTATCAGGAAAGTAATTAGTGTAGATAAAATCACACGTAACAATGCACTCGTTTCGAAGAATCCAATCACGAAATTAGACAATAATGATCGTAATATCACAGATCGACCACTTGATGTAATGCGCGAAACGTCGAATCGATTTTTTAAAGAGATGTAATAAATGAAATTTCTTTTTTACTGCTTTATTTCCTGATTCGTATACTTATCCATACAGAGAAAGAGCTGAAGACACTGTAGCAGGCATAGACCAAAGATATGGTCTGTGGCATCACGTTTCGCTGTATGTAACCTCTTTGCTATAGAGTCGCAAACGTCATACCAATTTTTTTAATAATTTGACGACTTTCAACCACCATATCTTCCACCCCCTTATAGCTATCGGTATGAAACTGCTATGGTGAGACTTCGGACAACAATTATAGACCATTCGTTTGCGTCATGTAGTTTTCGCTGCAGAGAGAAATATTAACACACACACACACACACACACACACAAACACACACACACGTAGAATTTCATATACACCGATAACTGTCCATCCCAATATACTCCACCCTTTTATCATTATCAACCCTCAAGCAACAATGCAACCAATAAAACCATTATCGAGCGTTATCGTCCATCAAAAGGAAAGCTTCTCCAATGGCATCAGTGTAGGGTACAACAAAAGGTCGCAAGATCTCGTCTTTATAACCCTGAGCAGTCAAAGCGCCATTCTGAAGGTATAGATGTCCGTACGTCCATCTAAACTGCCTCCCGCCCACACCATTCGTCCACCATCATGATATGGTGATTTTTACTGCACATAAGAAGAATTATTTCGAATTCCACGTTCTCTCCAGATGGAGGAACGTCAATTGTCCGGCTGAACACTAAATCTTGATTCATCTGTGTACAGAACCCAGCGCCATTAGTTACGACTCCAATTCTGACATTCCTCCGCCAAGTTTCTGTGGGCTAGACGTTGTCGTGGTTTCAATAGAACACACACCATAGGCCTACGGGCTTAGAGGCCACATTTCCGAAAGCGATTCAGATTGTTCGTCTTCACATTGCGCGTCCTGTTGTTTCCTGGAGGGTGCGTTACAGCTGAGTTGCATTCAGCCTCCTGGCTCGTCGGGCTGTTGACCGGGGATAACGGTCATCTCTTGCTGATGTTACCAGTGACCTTCCCTTCTTTTAACAGTTCCTGTCAAATCGCGTCCACATCCTGGAAATTGCTCCTCCCTCTGTGTCTGTCCCGCTTCCAACCTTTCTATGGCTCTCCATGCCACAGTTTCAGGTAATTCACGTTGTTGTTGCGCTGCTGTTCCTGCTCAATACACTGTCTGAACCCAACTGCTTGTGCTTTTGACAAGTGTAGTAGTATTATTATTATTAGTAGTAGTAGAAGAAGAAGAAGAAGAAGAAGAAGAATGAAGAGAAGGCGTAGGTCTGGAGAAGAAACAGCAATGAGGGGAGGGGGGGGGGCAGATGCAGATCTGGCTGTTAGCACTGCACGCTTGGCCATGTATTATTCACAGCTGAGAGAGAGAGAGAGAGAGAGAGAGAGAGAGAGAGAGAGAGAGAGAGGGGGGGGGGGGGGAGGGGAGAGAGCGACGCCGGGATTAAGTAAACCGGCGGGAGCTCGTTATCTGCTCCTCCAGAGATAAGACGTCCCTACGGCCGGCGTCGGTTTTCGCCGCATCTCCTCGGGGGGCAGCGAGCAGATAAAAGCGGAGTTATGCCCGACGCGCACGGAAAGCGTGCCTGCTCTCCACGGCAGGGTCGTGGGGTCAGCTGATGGCACCAGCTGTTACCTCACGTCTGCACGCCGACGTCACAGGTGGTGTTGAAATTTCCAACACTTCACAAAAAAGTTCACGCAGCACCCTAAGCTCAACTACTACACTATCAGGACAAATTTCAAGAGATTTACTGCTTAGCCACATTTAACTTATTGGTTATTTCGTTTCGGTCCGTCCTTAGCAGCATAAATCTCTAGACAGAAGAGCGTCGATCTACCAAGGACTCAAGGGGCACTGAATTAAGGCTAGCCCCCAACAAAGAGGTCTTCTGGCTCGTGATATGGAAAACACAGTGACAACAGAAAGAAACAACACCAAGTAGGACCTTGTGTTGAAATCGTTTTTATGTCGGGAACAATCTGTTAGAATTTCCGGGCTGGTAGGCCGTGGTCGATAGGTAAAATTTTCCCGCAACATTTCGTCTTTTTCTGCGGAAGACATCATCGGAGGCAAAGTGGCAACTGGAATGAGGGCTCGACGGAGCGCCGCATATATAGACGGTGTAGGGGGCGCCACAGTTCATAGCGTGACGTGGCTGAGAAACTGTCTCTGGTAATTCAACCTTGTTAATAGAAGATAATTGATTGTCAACGTACTGGTGCAACGTTGTAATCCAAATTTTGTATAACTTAACACCTTCCTCTTTTCTATTAAAATTATTGGTAAATTTCAATTGCTTCATTATAGCAATAATTTTTGTAGAAAAGAGGAAGGTGTTAAATTAGACCAAATTTGGACTTCAACGTTACACCAGCACGTTGACAATCGATTATCGTCTGTCAGTAAGGTTCGCTTTAGCAGAGTTAGTTCTCAGTCGAAATCACGTTTTGAAATGTGGGGCCCCTATACCGTCTATACATGCGGCGCTCCCTCGAGCCCTCATTGCAGTTGCCACTTTGCCTTCGATGATGTCTTCCGCACCCGAAGACGAAACGTTATGGGAAAGTCTTACCTATGGACCACGGCCCATCAACACAGCAATTGTAAGTGAAGTTAACACCGGCCCATGCATGAGGATACAAATCGCTTCCCGGCTCCCATCAATCAGTACCCGCCCCATATCAGCAGTGGTATCAACAGTGTCTGTAGCGTAACCCGCGACCAGGGCCGTGTCTACACTCATCGCCTAGAAGATTCACTGGTTTCACTGGTTCTCCAAAAAAAAAAAAAAAAAAAAAAAAAAAAAAAGTTTGAAATGTTTGAATAGCTTATGGAAATTAACTGCGGGGTCATCACACGCTAAACTTACAAACTACTTATGAAACAACTTATACTAAGGAAAACACAAACTTAATGCCCGAGGGAGGATTCGAACCTCGGACGCGGAACCTGGTTCTTCTAAAAGAAAGATGTCATCCACAAGATTCAGGACTAGATCTGAGTTAGACAGGGGAAAGTCGTCACTGGTCTAGTGCTGGTCTAGTGCAACGAACGATCTTAAAATCAAAGGTAAGCAATATATCGTATCTATCATACCGTAGATGACAGTGCACGTATTAATATGTACGAGTACGCCGCGCGAAAAGCCGCGATTCTTCGGGAATCTATATCTCGGGTTCTGCTGATTGCCTAGATAAGAACTCAAGTGATTTGGATAGTCCTTGGCCTAGTGATCATTTTTACGCCATAACAAATTTACAAGAAACGCCATAAGTTAGCGGTCCAACGGTATACGGTCAAAATTTCAAGAATACATACTTCCTACAGTCCAGCCAAAGTGAACAGAACGGTTGGTTTTAATACATTACGTGTGGTCACAGAGAGCGCGGGAACAGCGATGCGCTCTAAAGCCCCTTGCTGTCTGTAACGTAGGCCTAAATAAGATAATTTTTTCTAGTTCAATTAAACTAGTTAAAATTTTTACATACATTGACAACGCTTCCATGTTCCCAGACATTGGACTTGTTTAAGATAAGATAACTTTTTGTCAAATTTTTCAGCTAATTTCTATTATTTCAATTTATATTTCTTAGGATAATGTCATAATTTATTATATTGTCACATATTTTATCAGTCAGGAACTTACACCACACCTCCTTGAATTATAATAATCCCCTCAGGTTAGTTATAAACCAAAGCATTAGACTCCGTTGATAGTTATATATCTACTAACGTAAGATCTTTGAAACTAAAACTTACAACGTTTACCTGGTGATGGCGTAACAGCCGAAAGACGGTTCGTAAACCAATATATTTGCTGAATATCTCACAGTTATCTTGTGTGTTTACTTCATAATGTAGATTACAAGATGATTGTAAACAAACAATCCTGTAATGCACCATTTCGTACCTTGTCAAGCATAATAGGAAGCCTAAGAAAGACAAGTGTTGGGTTATTTTTCTGTTATTACCTATTTCTATGGCACTACAAACGTGCCCTCTTGTAAAAAAGTATTTTAAAATTAATATAAACGAATCTGTTCACAAACAATCCGATATCGTATTCTGAAATGTAGCTTGCCGGTCGTTGGGAGCGCTGCGGTCGCGGTGTACAACAACAATCAGTTGGAATGTCGAGACTGTATCTACATCTACATAAATACTTTGCAAGTCACTTAAAGTACATAGCAGAGGGTTCATCGAACAACTCCTACCATTCCCTAATAGCTCGTAGGAAAAAGGAACACCTAAATCTTTCAGTTTTCGATCTGATTTCTCTTATTTTATTCTGATTATCATGTCTCCCTATGTTG
This sequence comes from Locusta migratoria, assembly GCA_026315105.1. Classification (NCBI taxonomy): domain Eukaryota; kingdom Metazoa; phylum Arthropoda; class Insecta; order Orthoptera; family Acrididae; genus Locusta; species Locusta migratoria. The sequence continues at coordinate 318,602,193 of CM048747.1, read as the reverse complement.
GTGAGTGCTAACAAAAAATGTTCAAATGTTTGTAGAGCTTATGGGACTTAACTACGGGGTCATCAATCCCTAAACTTACAAACTACTTATGAATTAGCTAATACTAAGCACGGCATAAATATCTATGCCCGAGGGGGAGGGGGGGAATTGGAAGCCCGACCGTAGTGACCGTGCAGATCGTGACTGGCGCGACGCATACCGCTCGGCCACCGCGGCCGGTGAGTGCTAACAAAGTATTTACTATTCGGAAGAGAAAGTTGGTGAAAGAAATTTCGCAAATGGATGTTGTCACAACGAATAACACTCTATCTTTTAATGATTTCCATCCTAACTCGTGTATCATTTCCATGAGACTCTCTCCCCTATATCGCGATATACAAACGATCTGTCCTTTTCTGAAGCTTCTCTAAATCATCCGTCAGTCCCACTAGGTGGAGAAACCGCAATGCGCAGCAATACTGGAAAATAGGACGCACAAGTGTGGTGTAGGCAGTTTCTTTAGTAGAATTGTTGCATCTTCTAATTGTTCTGCCAACGAAACGTAGTCTTTGGTTCACTTTTCCTACAATAACTTCTGTCTTCTTTCCAATTTAAGTTGTTCTTAATTGTTACTCCTAGGTCTTCAGTTGAATTTACAGCCTGTATCTTCGACTAATTTATCGTGTGAATGAGGTTTAACAGATTTCTGTTAGTGGTCATATGCATGACTTCATACTTATAATTAAGGATCAATTGCCAATTTTGTACCATGCTGATATCTTAATGGTTTTGCAGTTGGTTTTTGAAGTTCGGGTGATTTTACTAACTGGTAGAATGACAGCATCATCTGCGAACAGTCTAAGAGAGCTATTCAGATTGTTTTCTAAATCGTTTATAAAAATAACGAGCAAGGAGGGGCCCTTACCACTTCCCTGGGGAACACCATATGTCACTTTTGTTATACTCGATGTTAGACCGCACAATCACAGTTCCTTGTTTCTAGGCATACGTATTGTGCACAGCACTGTCGGAAATTTAGATGTCCACACTCGACGCATCTGTAGATCATTGACGCGACAGACGGACAACCATGGGGTTGGCTACTGATTTATATGTAGACCAGCGGCGACGCGTCCCATGTGTTAACTGGTGCAGTGAACTACCGAAAAAAAGCTCTTCGTCAAAAAACAGTAAATAATTGTATAACGTGAAAAGTATTTTTAATCTATCATTATTCGTTTCGTTCTTCTGTCAGATCATTTTATATGTACATGCAAAGTATTTTTGTCGCATGAGAAACGTTTTACGTCACGGAGACAGCACATATACGAGTCGTAGCGCGGCCGCTTAACATCGCGGCTGGGGCCGCAGCGTTGCAATGTGCATGCGCCGCTGTGGTTTAAATTCTCGTCTGAACCCCATGGCAGCATGTGGGCGCCCTCGCGGCAGGGAGGGGCGAGGTGAAACGCCGCTTTTAGCATTGGCGTTGCAGCTGGTAGAGGCACCAGCTCCTTGCATCTCTGGCGGTTACACACGAATTGTCCCGAAGCAAGACAACAGAGCAACTGCGCACCTCGCCTTGTGCATAGGCAAATCCTCCATTAAGCAACATCCACCCTTCAACTTTGTTTTTGGCGCATTGAAGATTCATAAAAAACACGTCAAATTTGTTAAAATGCCCGACAACTATGAATTAAAGACGCATCAACTGTAAAAGCCCTTTTTTTCATCTGGTAGATCTATGGTTCGCGCTCGTTCTTTCAGTTTGTTCGTGGTTGTTCGTTGAACGGTTTGTTCGGCTCTTTTATTACAAAGGACGCTTAGCCCTCTGATCGGGCGCGCTGAGCCAAGGCGCCCGGCTTCAGAAGATACGACCATGAATAATAATGAAGTCACTTCTATCCACCTAGCAAGTATGGCGTTGTGGATAGCGGCATTTACGCAGTCGACGGTGGTGTGCTCGATATCGACTGCAAGCAATTTTTTTTAAAACCCAATCTTCTTTTTAACAGATACGGGAACAACAATGACTTGTATTGTTACTTGCCTCTCATCTTTGGACGTTTTACCAAATGTATCGCGATTTTGAGGGCAAATGACATTTATACTCTTTGCTGTAACAATTACTTAACTGTTTGAAAAGGTGTGGGGGAGAGAAGCCTTTGAGCATGCGTAAGGTTAGGAGGGGGTGCTGATTACAGAGTCACGTGACCCGAAGGTAGCTTGTCTCTTCATCGTAAGAGATGCTTTTTGTTACACTCACTTAACAGTGTAATCAGTTATTTACTGTATTTTGGTGTCATCATCTACTTACTGTGTTTTAGTGTTCGTATGCATATTCATATGTTCTTGGTATTTATGAGTGGCGTAACTAGGACTTGGCTTTGGGGGGGGGGGGGGGGATACATCTGCTTGAAGAGCAAAATTTCATTCAGTTTCCAGACAGACTACCATCTACCACTCCCGTTGAAGAAACAAATTCACTCCTATCCAATGAAAGATTATGGTAAAACACCCCAAGTTTCCAATCTTTACCTGTACCAGATTGCTGTTATACGATTTCTTCTTCTATTTTTTTCGGGGTCTTCGGGGTCTGGGGGGAGGGGGGGGGGGGGGTTCTATCCCCCTAATCCCCCCCCCCCCATAGTTACGCCACTGGTATTTATTATCAAAGAAAAATGAACAACTTTGAGTATCTTTTAGAAACAAATTGCCGGCCGCGGTGGCTGAGGGCACTGAGGCGCTTCAGTCATGGTCTGCACGGCCACGACGGTCGGGAGTTCGAATCCCCCCTTGGGCATGGATATTTGTGCCGTCCTTAGGCTAAGCTAGTTGATTAGTAGTTTGTACGTTTAGGGACTGATGACCCCTAGTTAAGTCCCATAAGCTATACAAACGTTTGAATTTAGAAACAAATTACTCGGCCTTAAGCTTGGAACTAAAGTGTGAAATAAAGAAGCTTGGTAGGTGGAAGTGCATGCAAGCCGAGGTGAGACATTCAGTAGATCTTATAACGAAAAACGATAATATATCTAAAGGTGGGGAGAGGGGTGGAGAAAACCGGGGTGCTTCCCCCCGGAGGCATTTGCACAGGTGTACCAAATTCCAAGTGGTCTCTTTAGACGCCGAGCGGACGGGGGGGGGGACTTCCACGCCGCTATCAAGATTCGGTACTCTGAACCTCCAGTAATTTGAAGCACCAGCCGCTGCTGACGCAGTTACAAAAACTACTCGCACTTCTAGTGTACCAGTTTCACCATTTACCGTCTAGTAAAATCATCTGAAGATCAAAACCAACTGCAGAACGAATGAATAAGATATCTGTATGGTGTAAGAATTGGCAATTGACTCCAAATAATGAGAAGTGTGAAGTCGTCCATATAAGTACGAAAAGAAATCCGTTAAACATTGTTTACATGGTAAATCAGTCAAATGTGAAGGCCGTAAACTCCACAAAATACCTAGGAATTACAATTACTTCCGACTTAAATTGGAAAGAACACGTAGATAGTGTCGCGGGAAAGGAGAACAAGAGACTGCGTTTTATTGGCAGAACCTTTAAAAGATGCAACAGAACTACTAAAGAAACTGCGTACACTACGCTTGTGGAATATTGCTGTCTAGTGTGCGATCCTTATCAGGTGGGTTTGACGGAGGACATCGAAAGAGTCCAAAGAAGGGCAGCTCGTTTCGTATTGTCGCTATACACGGGAGACAGCGTTACGGAAATGATACAGGATCTGGGATAGGAATCATTGTTGTTGTTGTTGTTGGTTTTGAGGGGTCATCAGTCCCCTGTTCCTAGCTAAGAGTCTTCTGTCAAGAGCGTAAAAAGTAAAACACAGCTCCGAAGATGAAAGCTCACAACTGGGGTAAGCTGACATTGGATAAGTCGCTGACAACACAAAACGAAGACACACAATAGGTAAAACGAAGTCGGGATCTGAGCTAAAACTTGTCTCCAGAGGAACATGGCTGACTGATCACAAAGAAAAAACAGGATGAGCCAGCCATACAGCGCACACTAAAAATCCCTTGGTAGTTTACAGAAGGGTCTTAAAAGGGTGTAAAATCGCTGGATAGGTGGGGACCTGAAGTATCAGGCTATAGCACCAACCACTAGATGGAGTTGTAAAAACCAGCTGCGCGAATAAAACTTAAAACAGAATGAGCCATGGAGGCATCGTCGCCTAAAACTAAGGGTAGCGCGTCTGGTAGGTTAAAAGACTGCCGCAAGGTATCTAAAACTGGGCAGTCCATCAAAAGATGGACGACTGTCAGCGCTGCTCCACACTGACACACGGCAAAGGAGATGGCCATGGGTCAGTCAGGTATGTCCAATAAAATAAATAAATGTTTGTGTAGTCTATGGGACTTAACTACGGGGTCATCAGTCCATAAACTTACAAACTACTTATGAACTAACTACGATTAAGGACGGCACATATATCCATGCGCGAGGGGGGATTCGAACCCCTACCGTAGTGGCCGTACAGACCGTGACTGAAGCACCTCAGTCCCCGCGGTCACCACGGCCGGCGGTATGCCCAATACGGAGGTGGCAGAAGACAACTGACTCTCGACGTATGGGCCGCAGTGAAGACTTCCACAGAGTTATGGATAGCTTCACTGCTTGAAGCTTGTTTGTTGATAGACCATTCGGCACTCCAAGCATCACAACAACAACAAGGAATCATTACAACAACGACGCCTATCGCTGCGGCGTGGGCTGCTTACGAAATTACAATTGCCAACATTCTCCTACGAATGCGAAAATATATTGTTGGATCCCACTTACATAGGTAGAAATGATCATCAGAATAAAATACGAGAAATCAGAGCCCGAACGGAGAGATTCAGGTGTTCATTCTTCCCGTGCGCTATTCGAGAATGGAATAGGAGATAAAATAGTATAGCCGCGGTGGAGTAGCCGAGCGGTCTAAAGCGTCTTGCTGCGGAGCGCGCGGTTGCTCGCCGTGGAGGTTCGAGTCCTCCCTGGGGCATGTGTGTGTGTGTGTGTGTCGTCCTTAGGTTAGTTTACCTAGGTTTAAGTAGTTTGTAAGCTACGGACTGATGACCACGCAGTTTGGTCCGACAGATTTATAGACATTTGAATATTTGATAAAATAGTATAACGGTGGTTCGATGAACCCTCTGCCAGGCACTTAAAAGTGATTTGCAGAGTATCCGATGTAGATGTAGACCATAAAGTCTACAGTGCAGAAGGGGCCTAGAGCAGAGTGCGCTGCAGCGCTAGATCGGGCGTTCCTAGAGCGCACGTGCCTAGGTTCTAGTTTCTAGGTTCTAGCAACTATCTCCCGCGACCCGGGTCGTGACTCAGCCGCGGCGGTATCGGTCGCGTGAATCTGCCGCGAAACGTGCGCCATTTTTTTACGGTCGCGGATTCCGACTGATAGCGGCCGCGCAGACGGCGACGGCGACAGCAACACTCGCCGACCGCTCTACCTGGCGTGTCCTTTGAGGGCGCGCTGCCGCTTTTTAGGACTCCGCGCGCACCTAGCCTGCAATTTGTTGCACTGACGCACGGACTGACGTAAAACCTCACAGCGAGTCGCCTTGTCAAAAGCGGTGCAACATTTTTTTTTTTTTTTCTTTTCTGTAAGGTGCGGAAAGGTTAGAAACGTGTTGTATGTACCTTCAAGGCTGGCACTGCTATTTTCAAGGTGCCTTCACGAAACATAGGCTCCGTAACATTCGTCCAGCACAGCAAAAACACGTATACATGACAGTTACTGGTGGGGAGTGAAAAAAAAATTAAAAAAAAGAAAGACAGCCGCGGCCGAGCGCATTGAGGCGCTATGCTACGATGCGCGACGCCGTTCCCCGTCGGGGTTTCGAATCCTCCCTCGGGCATAGCTATTTGTGTCGTCTTTACTATAGAGTAGTCTGTAAGTTTAGGGTCTGATGACCCCGCAGTTAAGTCCCTTAATCTTGACAAACATTTGAACAAAAATAGACAGGAAATATATTTATTGACAACCATATTTCCGCACCAAGGAGAATTTGACGGAGCACACCATCCCTGGAGTGGATGATATTCCCTCAGAACTGCTGACATCGTTAAAGAGACATTCATTAAGAAAAAAATTATATAGATATATATGTTCGGTGTACGCTTATCACGTCCGAACGACAAGACGCAGAGATTTAAATATTTGTACAGTTACTAATTTATACCTGAGGATGGTTCTAGGCACGGTTTTATAGTGATCTGATAGATATTTAGTAATTTGAAGAATATAACGCGAAATGCACAACAATAATTACTCTTTGAAAATTATATTTACACTTTGAAAATGGTTTCATTGGTTGCATTGTTGCTTGAGGGTTGATAATGATAAAAGGGTGGAGGGATGGAAAATTATCGGTGTATATAAAATTCTACGTCTCTCTCTCTCTCTCTCTCTCTCTCTCTCTCTGTGTGTGTGTGTGTGTGTGTGTGTGTGTGTGTGTGTGTGTGTGTGTGTGTGTTAATATTTCGCTCTGCAGCGAAAACTACAGAACGCAAACAAGTGGTCTGTGTGTGATTGTTGTCTGAAGTCTCCCGCTGTACACCAGGAGCAGTTCCATGCCGATAGCTATAAGGGGGTGGAAGATATGGAGGATGAAAGACGTAAAATTATAAAAAAAAATTAGAGTGAAGGCCAGCGATTACATTTGCGACTCTATAGCAAGGAGGTTACATACAGTGAAACATGATACCACAAACCATATCTTTGGTCTATGCGTGCTACAATGTCTTCAGCTCATTCTCTGTAATCATAATAATACGAATAAGGAAATATAAGAATAAATAAAGCAGTGAAAAAGAAATTTCTTTTAATACATCTCCTTAAAAGAAAGGTATTGTATTTCATTTCATCCTTCAAAACCAGTCTCATAGCACACTACTGAAAGATAGCTTATCTATCAAGCGGGTTTAAACTAGCTTAAATCCGCGGCTCCGCTCGCATATATATATATATATATATATATATATATATATATATATATATATATATATATAATTCCAATTCTAAAAGAAAGAAATTCCAGACAGATGTGAAAATTACCCAACTGTCAGTTAAATAAGTCATAATTGCAAAATACGAACTCGAATTATTTACAAACGAATCGTATTTATTTATTAATGAGTAGTTAGAACACTATTAGCTTTTGGAACTACTACAACTCTCCGAGGCACAGATTCGTATCGTACCAAAACATCAGTAAATTACTTTAACGTACTTGGAGCTGTTGGTCTGCTGTATCCCAACAACGCATCCAGAGCATTCTATATCTACATCTACAACCATACTCCGTAAGCCACCCGACGGTGTGTGGCGGAGGGTACCTTCAGTACCACTATCGATTTTCCCTCCTATTCCAGTCACGCATTGTTCGCGAAAAGAAGGATTGTCGGTATGCCTCTGCCTGGGCTCTAATCTCTCTGATTTTATCCTCATGATCTCTTCGAGAGATATACGTAGGAGGGAGCAATATACTGCTAGAGGCGAGTAGAAGCGGTTGTAATCAGAAATGGCGACAACACTCAATACTGATTTCATCATCGTCCACTCTTCACATGGGGCAATATTTTAAATCATGCGATCTTTTTACGACATGTTATATCTACACTTCCTGTGACTTTTTTTTTTTTTTTTTTTTTTTTGGTCTTCAGTCCGGAGAGTGGTTTGAAGCAGCTCTCCACCCTACTCTACCCTAAGATATCCTCTTCATCTCCTCATAAGAACAGCAACGTACATCCATTTGAATTTTTGCTTACTGTATTCATCTCTTGGTCTCCCTCTGCGTTTTTTACCCCACACACTTCCCTCCAACGCTGAATTCACGATTTCTTGATGTCTAAGAACGTGTCCTACCAATCGATCCCTTCTTTTAGTCAAGATATGCCAGAAAATCATTTTCTCTCCAATTCAGTACCTTCTCATTAGTTACGCAATCCACCCACCTAATCATCAGCATTCTTCTGTAGCAGCCGCGGTGGAGTAGCCGAGCGGTTTAAGGCGCCTCGCTGCGGAGCGCGCGGTTGCTCGCTGTCGGAGGTTTTAGTCCTCCCTAGGGCGTGGGTGTATGTCTTCTGCTTAGGTTAGTTTACCTTAGTTTAAGTAGTTTGTAAGCTACGGACTGATGACCACGCAGTTTGGTCCGACAGATTTACAAACATTTTTATTCTTCTGTAGTAACACATTTCAACAGGCTCTATCCTCTTCCTGTCCGCACTGTTTATCATCCATTGTGTGTACGTATTGTGTACAAACCTACAGTTTTGTTCCAATCTTTATAAAATTATTCACACGTCAGCTTAAATCCATGAGAACAGTCGTCGTAAGTGTAAGCATCACGTACAACACATAGTTCATGAGATATGACGTCGTAAACAATGAGATGCGTGAAAAACTGCTACATCATGCGACAGTGTTGCACATTTCCTCCTAAATCACTACAACGATTTCAACCAAGTTTGATAAACATATTCCTTACCGTGAGGTAACAGTTACTGCAGGGTTGAGAACCACATACGACACATGGTTCAGGAGATATGACGCCATAAGTAACAGGAATCGCAAAAACTGCCATATAATGCGACGACGCTTTATTCATACACTGTGTGAGATTGAGAGTACATAGCGACATTGAACAAATTTTAAAGGTAATTTCAAACCTTTGTTATATTTTTCCTCGCTGACAAAAATGTTCAAATGTTTGTTAAGCTTATGGGACTTAACTACGTGGTCATCAGTCCCTAAACTTAAAAACTACTTATGAACTACCTTACACTAAAGACGGCACAAATATCCATGCCCGAGGGGTGATTCGAACCCCCGACCGTAGTGGCCGTGCAGACCGTGACTGAAGCGCCTCAGTCTCCTCGGTCACCGCGGCCGGCCCTCGCTGACAACCACAATAAAATGATGAAAGGAAAAACGTTTCTCGCTTACTACTTTTCCGCTGTTCATGGACTAAAACTACGGCATTCGGTATGACGTTACAGTTTATAATTTCTGCACTACAAATTATAGCTACAGGAAATTTTACGGACAGTGTAAACAAATAAGCTGAATGTACCTTTCAAATTGTATCACAGTACAACACGCAGTTCATCAGATATGAGCACATGAACAGTAATGTTGATGGAAAACGGCTCCATTACACGCCAAGTTGTAAACTATTACTTATTTACTACTAATTGTATTCGCAACAGATTTTGGAGATATGAAGCACTTATTTAAATGAATATACACCAGAAAAATTATACAATTATACAACATATAACTCAATAAATATGATATCGTACGCATTTTATATATCATTTGTATTTTGCTTACTATCTTTCTTTGTTTGGATACAGCACTCACAAATTTGTACGTTATGCAAGACAACTTTATTTCTTGTATATTCTCCGATAAATATAACACGTTTTTAGAGAAAAGGAGATGGACAGAAAGAGGAGGGATAGGAATAATACTAACTCAAAGCAGGAATAAATAAATGAGTACCCGAGAAACGTCGGGTTTTCAGCTAGTCTGAAATAAATTTGGCTGTGACGTCATCGGTCTCTCCTGGTGGTTCATTCTGGATGTCCAGCAGTATATTTATATGGCACCAACAGTCTTAGCATACTTTTAACAGTCCTTGAGGCAGTCAAAAGACCTTGGCTTCAGACTGTATTTCACCGCGTTATCTGATGTAGACTCAAGGACTCGCCCTAAATATAGCAGATCGGCAGTTCACTTACATCTATCAATCTCAGATTAATAAGTTACGTCTTAGCTATTGTACATCAAACGCCGTTACTGAAGATGTTTCCTTGCCTTATTAATTCTTCTGCTTCTTGTGTGTGTAAAAAGTACCACAGATTGTTTTACAGCGTGTAGTGAATAATCTATCAATATCCCGAATTTTACAAAGTAAGCACTATTGTTTTCCTTCCAGACGCTATGCGTTAGTAAAATTGCCCCTGAGGACAGAGTTCCAGGGTACAAAGAAACACAGCACTAACTTGACTATAGAAGATGTTGAAACCAATGATTCATATAAACGAATCCTTTGGCCCTGGCCAGCAAGTTGCTGAAAGGTGCAGCGTCGATGGACTGCTGGCATTGTTGTTATCTCATCCTAAATGTTCTGATGTCTATGAGGGCTGTTACGATAGACCTTAGACTTTGGAACTCACCACAGAAATTAATCGCACACTGACAGATGAGGTGAGATGGGTGCAAAGCCAGGTCGGCGACCAGGCTGACGTCTCCTAACAACTCTGCACAGTGTGAAGTCTGTGTAAATGTGCTTCAGGATTAGGTCGGTTGTATGGCCAGTTGCTCAATGCTGTTGCAAGTAACAGTAAGTCTTATATGCATATATATTCACGTCCAATCATATACACTTATCCGGACCAATCTTGTTTGGCCCACCCTGAAACAGGTAATGCAGCTTCAAAAATATCAGTTTCACTTACATATACACTACTGGCCATTAAAATTGCTACACCAAGAAGAAATGCAGATGATAAACGGGTATTCATTGTACAAATATATTATACTAGAACTGACATGTGATTACATTTTCACGCAATTTGGGTGCCTAGATCCTGAAAAATCAGTACCTATGACAACCACCTCTGGCCGTAATAACGGCCTTGATACGCCTGGGCATTGAGTCAAACAGCTTGGATGGCATGAACAGGTACAGATGCCCCTTGCAGATTCAACACGATACCACAGTTTATCAAGAGTAGTGACTGGCGTATTGTGACGAGCCAGTTGATCAGCCACCATTGACCAGACATTTTCAGTTGGTGAGAGATCTGGAGAATGTGCTGGCCAGGGCAGCAGTGGAACATTTTCCGTATACAGAAAGGCCCATACAGGACCTGCAACATGCGGTCGTGCATTATCCTTCTGAAATGTAGGGTTTCGCAGGGATCGACAGAAGCGTAGAGCCAAGGGGCGTAACACATCTGAAATGGAACGGCCACTATTCAAAGTGCCATCGATGCGAGCAAGAGGTGACCGAGACGTGTAACCAATGGCACCACATACCATGTCGCCGGGTGATACGCCAGTATGGCGATGACGCTTACACGCTTCCAATATGGGTTCACCGCGATGTGGCCAAACACGGATGCGACCATCATGATGCTGTAAACATCACCTGGATTCATCCGAAAAATGACGTTTTCCCGTTAGTGCACCCAGGTTCGTCGTTGCGTACTCCGTCGCAGGCGCTCCTGTCTGTGATGCAGCGTCAATGGTAACCGCAGCCATGGTCTACGAGCTTATAGTCCATGCTGCTGCAAACGTCGTCGTACTGTTCGTGCAGATAGTTGTTGTCTTGAAAACGTCTCCATCTGTTGACTCAGAGATCGAGACTTGGCTGCACGATCTGTTACAGCCATGCGGATAAGATGCCTGTCATCTCGACTGTTAGTGATACGAGGCTATCGATATGCAGCACTGCGTTCCGAATTGCCCTTCTGAACCCACCGATTCCATATTCTGCTAACAGTCATTGGATCGCGACCAACGCGAGCAGCAATGGCGCGATACGATAAAATCGCAATCGCGATAGGCTACAATTATGTCTTTATCAATGTCGGAAACGTGATGGTACGCATTTCTCCTTCTTACACGAGGCATCACATCAACGTTTCACCAGACAACGCCGGTCAACTTCTGTTTGTGTATAAGAAATCGGTTGGAAACTTTCCTCATGTCAGCACTTTGTAGGTGTCGCTACCGGCGCCAACCTTGTGTGAATGTTCTGAAAAACTAATCACAGCATCTTCTTCCTGTCGACTAAATTTCGCGTCTGGAGCATGTCATCTTCGTGGTGTAGCAATTTTAATGGCCAGGAGTGTACTTCGAAGAATTTACGTAATATTTATTTACACCGTTGGTTTAAAATGTTAGCTACTCCCGTACGGATGAATTTCGAACTGACAGAAGATGATAGATGTTTCTCTCCAGTGACACCATGTGGAACTCTCTGCTTTTGTTACAAACAAACAAGAATTTTTAAGTAGTCTCTCACACAAAGCAGTTTTGGTATTAATTTGTGTATTCAACAAATTTAGTTTGGGAACGTCTTGGTGAGGCTATCTGAGTGGAGATTGTTCTTTAATAAGTTTAGTTACCCATCTGAGTCACTGTCAACTACCTCAATGCAGACTGGTATTCGCAGAGGTAGTCACACTCTTCACTCCTACAGGAAAGCACTGCCAAAATCTTCTCGTTAAGTAGACTGCTCTCTATATCTGCAAGACGGTGTCAACTGATCACTGTCTACGGCATATCTGATAGGATCTCGATTTGGACCTGGTTGCCATGAGTGTGTGGTTAAAATGAAGCCTTATACCTACACCGTCTTGCGTGAATATTACGTAAAAGGTTGTAATTTTTCCTTCTTTCTGAATTATAATACTGCAACTGACTTTCATTTAGGAAGGGACATTGGAAATATTCCACAGGGATTCATGACAATCTATTTTTGACCAGAGGGTGACTTTATTGTGTTACGTTGGACCTATAGTGAATGCGACTGTACACATGTAAAAAGATACATAAATAAACAAAAATAAATAAAGAAAAAACACTCGTCTTTGTGCTACTCGCGTGGGCGACTTCATGTTGGTGTAACAAAGATAGACTAAAATTTTCCTCTAAATAGTCCTGTTTCGTGGCGTTAATGTATGTTATAAATCTCAGTTTTATTATTTCGATTAGGCCTTGTACAAACTGTGTTTTAATAGCTGTGTATTTTACTTTCTTGTCGGGGTAGTGGACTCTCACAAAAGATAACCAACTATTTACGGGTGTTGCAACCTCGTAAACTGTAAGTATACCGACTCACGTTTAGAGCACTTCATTGCAACTAACAGACATTCCTCTGGCTACTATTTAGCTAGTCGCAACTCAATTACGTAGATACAAATTCCGCACTTGGATACGAACAAAATTCACACAGTTTATATCCCTGCATCTTACTAATCTCAAATCTACAACATATACCGTTGTGAGAGTAGGCTGCTAAAAGAGTCATGCGTGAAGCATATTATGGAAAGAACTCTCAAAACGCAGAGTATTTGTGTTTATATGTGATTTCAAGGCCCAGACAGTAACGAAGGGTCAAGAAAGAAAAACATTAAACAGCATTTTGCGATGTTCCTTTAGAAAAAAATCCTAGAATGTGAGTCAATTTAATTTTTGTACCATTTGAGAAATAAAATGAAGTAGATGTTAGTGACCGTGACGCAGAGAAACAACACTATATTTTGTCATACATAGCAGCATACGAAACTCAGAAAACATATATGAATTTTATTTAAAATTGTGAACACAACAATAATCCATTGCGTTCTCAAGATATTGGTTTCATATGCGGCGGACGAACACGAGCGAGTGCTCACTTCTGTCTAAGCAGCCATGGCGGTCATAGGAAATTGTTATCATTCCATTTTACAAAAAAAAATAAAAAAAATCTGAAAGTAAATCTTACATTGTACATCGTACAGCTTGTTACGTTATTTCGATAGTTGACTGAATAAAAAGGGTCGAAGTACTTACATAAATTGTCGAAACTTTCGCACATAATATTTTTCATATACAAGCAGCTACACCGCTGTAGTAAGCAAAATAATGGAACCAGTTAAAAATGGCCGTCTCGGAGCAGCCAAAAGAAAACTATGTTTCTATTTAAAAGACTCTGAGGGAAAAGAGGGGAACGAGCTGCCTGAGTGCTCGTTCTTCCTCCTATATCAAAAATATTTGGCATGACATTTTCGCGTTATTTTGTACTAAAAGGGAATACCAGAGTATAGTGTCGGAGGAGAGAAACGTCATTGCCACTGAGTGAGAAATGGACAGCGGACAGTCATGGTAAAAGAGGGAGAGAGAGAGAGAGAGAGAGAGAGAGAGAGAGAGAGAGAGAAAGCAAAAGTGGTAGGAGGCAGTGAAAATAAAAAAGAGAGATGAGTGGAGACCTTATGTAAGATTCGAGGATTTGGATTCCTCAGACTAGCAAACTATTGTATAAAAATGTTGTCCACTTTCGTCCATTACTAATACCGATGTGTAAGTTTCTGTGTAAGGTTTAAAACTCCGCCAAAACCATCCGGTAGAACATGTGTCGAGAGGACACGATGGTGCCTTAAAGGTAGACAGTAGACTTTGAGGAAGGATGAAATCTGACAATGTAATTAAGAAATTCGGACTGGCGTCTTTACGGTCCACTTTAGATTTTCGTAGAATTTTATGGACTTTGCAAATATTTTGGACGAAAGAACTTAAATAAGAAAAATTAATTCTGAATTATTGCCGGCCGCGGTGGTCGAGGGGACTGCGGCGCGCGAATCACCGTTTGTACGGCCACTGCGATCGGGGATTCGAATCCCCCCTCGGGCATGGGTATTTGTGCCGTCCTTAGTATTAGCTAGTTCATAAGTAGTTTGTAAGTTTAGGAACTGTTGATTCCCTAGTTAAGTCCCATATGCTCTAAAACCATTTAATTTTTAATTCGGAATTATTTTTATTGGACACCTATGTAACTTACACATGTCTTCCAACTGAGTAACACGACCTTCCCTCCAGTCGTCCGACTGCAGCCCTCCATCCTCCCCCCCCCCCCCCCGCCGCTAACACCCACAACTCCACATTAAAAACTAGGCAAAAGGAAAGTTTATAAGGATTTGTAATACAAATTCTCCGACAAATCGCGTTTAAATTTGAATACAATAAAAAGTCTCAAATTGGCTTAAAATTAAAAGAACGCTCGTGAAATTCTGCACCGAGTACGCCGATTTAATCACAATGAATTCCTTTTGAACTAATCAGGTTGTAAATCATTCCTGGTCTTAAAACGTTTATGGACGATACTGATTACGACTCTACTGTCGTGATAATATATATGCACTCAACGCGTAATATTCTCTCTGGCCGTATTTTAACACATTCAAAATTATTTTACATTTCAGAGTTCAACAAACATATACTTTTTTGAACTTTTACCAGTTTAAACAATAATGTTAATATATTTTCTGGTAAAATAGTAACACCTTTCTTGTCGTGGTAGTTTATCAAATCGCCGTTTATGTATCTGAAACGGTGCGAGTTATGGAAAAACTTAAGACATCAAAACTGTAGAAAATTTTCTCCTCTACAAATTCGTTTATAAAATTGTCGTTTCTAATGAATGGTTAAGCCGTTATTTCCATTTACACTTCGAGCTGTCAAAAGGTGATTGCAAAGGAGCACTTGTAGTGTTACAATCAGTGGATCAAAAAGAATGGCATATGGCCAAGGGCAATCAGACAGCGAAAATGGCATAGAAGACATAAAGTCAGGGATAGTGGGGAAGACAGGAGAAAGTGCCAACTGGAGAAATAGGAGACAGTGGCTGTGTATAAACCTTTACGATGACTGACTCGGTAAACGGATTTAGCATGTCTTGTGGTAAAAGAGCACGAATATCCAGAATGAGTAGGCGAGGTACTGGCAGAAGTAAAGTTAAGAGACGTGTTCGTGAGTCGTGTCTTAATGAGAGCCCTTAGCGACCTGAAATAAACTTTAAATATAAATGTAAACCTTTTTCCGGTTATAGACATAAAAAGAATATTTAACGTATTAATTGATCTGTAAAATAATCATATGTCAGACGTTGCTTCAACCGCTTGAAAAAAGAGATCTCCGTTTGAAAAGATTGAAAATAGATTTTTATTACTACTACTTGTGTAGATTATCAAATTTAAAATCATCTGATCTTATAAAGCAGATACATTCGTTCAGACATAGGAGTACACTAACTGTACTCGACATTTCACTAAGCAGATCGCAGACGTACAAAAAATGGCATGTCACATTCAAAATGATTATATCGAATTGAATGCACCATAATTATACGACCCATATTAGTGGTGTCGAAACTTACAAACATAAGAACGCTTATGTAAGACAGAGATAGGAAAAATGTAATTCTATAAACGTGGATAACGTACCTTCTGAGAAAAGGTAAAGAACGCCCAACTACATATACGGTCTGCAAAAATTACAACTGATTTAGAAAATTTTAACGTTTTAAACTAAGTACATATAGTTTTGAATCCTGTAAATGCGCCCCTGGGCATAAAAACTGTAGAAATAATGACTTACGGGATGTTTTGTGACAGTTCACATAGGTTTCTACTGAAACATCAAGAGACGACCCTCTCACAAACGGCTTTACAACCACGTTCTTCCTGCACTCCATATGATAATGTCACAGGAATTTTTTGATGAAACATCACTCACGTATACGTTTTAAAATTTTGTCTGGGATAATGGACTACCTTGCTCCAGAAATTTATTGAAAATTCTTCAATTATACTAGTTTAGAACAAGGATATTGAAAAGACTCTCTTGGTCATCAGACAAATTAAAAGTCTGAAATGTTTACTTTTTCCCCACGCCTAGTCTGCTGGGAAAATTGGGCTGGCACGACGGTTATAGTTGTCAAACGAAAGTAATGAGGCTTAGATAAAGAATTTAAAAAAAAGTAAGAAAACGGAAGAGTTTTGTCATATGATTAGTTTACATACCTGTAGAGTGTAAACAGAACATTAAGTTGAAGTCACAATGATATTTTAATCAACAGAAAGCAGCGCTGATTCATTTGCTTCATTATGGAAAATGTATGTGTACATAAATTTCCAAATATTCTGAAGAAAAAAAAACACCCTTGTTATCTGGTTATGGCTTCATGAAACTGCTCATCAGCGTAAGTCCATTTCAGAAATTAGTTTTGTAGGTGTTTCATCCAAGGGTCCAGAGAGTCTTTAATTTTTAATTGTATTGGTATCGGCCTAATTATCAATTTGGACGTCGCCGACGTGAATATTGAGATAGATGAAAGGCACACGCCACAAATTCCGCATTAGAATGTTTGGATTTAAGACGTTCCCTTTGTAAAAATAAAACTGCTCCTAGTTACAAGTTAAATATGTGGTTATGACGTCTCAATCGAGAAAACATGGAGTAGTTGTGGCACTTGTTGCGAATTCTAGATATCTTTACTCCAAATTCCTGATTAGGCTTTTACGTCATTTTCCCAATTCAAGTGACTCTAATAGTAGACTCTAACGCTTCCCACGTCGACGGGAGATAAGACACTTATCTTCTTTCCCCCTCTTGTCTGCAGACGTATAATTAATAATAGCTTTGATTTATGCCGCCTTCAGTGTTTCTGCTGTGTTTAATGCTCGAGCTTTATTTAGGCAGTTCACATTACCGTTTGCGTGATTGCGATTCAAGGGCCTCTCATAGTAACTAGTGGTATGCAGGAGCCAATGCTGATAAGAAATGAGCTGGTCATTTCACATTGTGCAGAAGTGAATGACTAACCATTTGTCATTAACAGGCTAACACTTGCTTACATAATTGCACGTACTTTATCTGCTTGACGGTAACATATGAAGAGCAAAAGGCTCTTTACGTGCAACGACTAACAGAGCACAAATGTAAATTAGAAGCTTGTAATATATTCTGCCTGTTTTCATTCTTGCCCTTAGTCAATAATGGGCGAAGTGAGGTAATGGGTGTTGAATTAGAAAGACTGAAGGTGAGAAGGTATTCTTTGTAAATTAAACTCATATTCTATTCGGGATCTACCGATTATTAACATTAAAGTACCAAATTTACCATACCTATTTTATTTGCTATTTGTAATTTATTACTGGAAGCTGCAAGAACTTAATATCCACTCAACATCTTCACACTCCAAATATCGTGAAACTAATGAAAACGGCGAAACATAATTATGGTGAATACTTTTATATAATTACAGTGAATGATAATCATGTATGTTTTCACTTGAATGAATTTAATTTTACACTTCAGAACTTCTGAGACTTGTCATAGAATTCCATACAGCTTCGATTAAAATTATCTTTTGTAATAAATAAATGTTTCAACGTTTACGTGTTAAGTCGGGATTTTTCATGGGTGCATATGTTACTCCTTATAGAAAATACTCGTTCTTTTGGAGCATTTGTAACAGGCACGCAAAGAATAAGCTCTACAAGTCACCAACAGTGCGAAAATCAATATTTAACTCTTACAATTTTGCAAATGTTTCAGCCCATTTTAAATCAGTTCGTTAGTGACTTTAATCCTATTCATTTACTTCAGTATTAGTAACACACTGTCTAACATTTGAAATTTAATCAACAAGCTTTCAATAATTAATTTCTTTCCCAATGTACCTGAATGTAAAATCCAAAGATCTTTATCATAAAACCACCGAAACACAAGAGTCAGATTAGCCCAACACAGTTCTTCTATTTCAGAAAATGCCTTTTCTCTATAGCGACTGTCTCCTATTCTTCCCATTTGAAGTTTCTCCTAAGTGTCTATCCGTAAGTCAGTCCCTTCGTTCATTTCTCTCAATCTTCCTTACGACTGCTTTTGCTTATTTCAGACTGAAAGTCTTGGTAGAGATATGCAACTGTCATGATTCAAAAATAAAAAATTATTTTATAAATGCTTTTAGGTTGCTGTAATAATATCTTAGCTGTTGAGATAATCTACTTTCAACGGATGGATGTCTCAGAAGACCTCCGTTTTGTAGTTCAGTCACTGGAAAGATTAGCCGGCTCTTTAAGAGACACAAGATCGACTCGGTCTTCTTCAGGCCTCCTTTACAAAAAGTCAGATGATGAGGTCTGTTAAGGATGATGTAGGCGTAAGAACACCGGGAGTATATAAAATACCTTGTGGTCGTGGACAATTTTACATAGGACTGTCGAACAGCGCTGTATGGAACACGAAAGATGTTATCGTTTATGTTATCCCGAAAAATCAGCAATTGTGGAGCATGCACTTGAACATAGACATCTTATTGCGTTTGAGGAGACATCCACAATTACAAGAACGAACAGTTTCTGGGATAGTGTAATAAAAGAGGCGATTTAGATCAAAATAGCTGTCAATACTGTTAAGAGACGGCTAATTGCAGCTGAGCACGGCTTGGCACCAGGATATCGGCAGGTTGGAGCGGGCGCGGCAGGCACGCGACCAAATCATTGCCTTTTATGGTCATGTCGCGGAGCAACAATTTTGCTATCTGGAGTGCTCTTAATTTTAACAAATATGTGGATAGTAGAAATGAAAGAGGAATTCTGTGTATGTATTCTTCTTTACAGTGGGAGACCAGATACAATGAGTTAGCGTCTGTTGTGTTAAGAGTGAGAATATATTTGCGTACGAAAGTGGTTGATGAGGAACGCAGGATGACGCCCGAGGCAGCTGCTACTGTACGTTTCTGTCTCAGTATTTTAAAAAGGATCATATTCCCATTATTGTGCTCCGATAGGACAATTTTTCAGCTGGTGTTACTATTGTCGGATTTTTGTGTCCTGATCGTCACGAGCGGTGTTAACATAGGCAATGACAGCAGACGGCATGCGTGGCAGACGCAACACTATCAACGGAACTTCTTTCCTACGCAAACAGATTTTTGTGTATATTAGTTTCATTCTTCATTTTATGTATGACTAGCTGTAAACCCGGCGTTGCCCGGGTGTTTGTTTCTTCTACACTCTCGTACTCCACCTCCCCTTCCCTCCTCTATCTGCATTCATCTCTTTCTTTCCCATGTCTCTGTTCGTTTCCACCTTTCCCTTTATCGGCAATGTTTTTTGCAAGGCACTCTCTGTCATGTACCATACGAACATTTATGTATCTTGTGACATTCTTCTTGGTATAAGTGTCGTGTGTACAAAAATTCATCAAGATCTGAGGAAATCTATTCATTTTGTCAAATTTCGTATATTGCACCGTGCACCGAACGAAATTTTATACAGACAGTGAAGTTCCTCTTGGTTTTATGGTGAAGTGTTTATAATTTCATAAATGTATGTACAATAGATTTGTATGCAATAGAAACACAGAGTCACACTGTAAAACACACTTTGTTGTTCTCAAATTTTCCAGTTTTATTCCATACAACTTGTATTCTGAGAATAACGAAAACAACCAAAAAAAAAAGGATCTGTGAAATTGGTCGAGCCGTTCTCAAGTTATCGCGCGACCAACATACTTAGGGTTCCGTTTCTATTTGCAAGATATTCTCTCCTATGCACCGTATGAATCTTTAGGTAGACGGAGACCTTCCTTTTGAAGGTCAAGCGTGCAAAGTTTCGTGAAGATCGGAATGAAACTGTAGATCTGGTCAGTCTGTAGGAAAAGTATCCTCCGCCATGCATCTTCATTCCGTCCTATTGTAAATACTTTCTTAGCTAACATCTTCTACCTTTAAACTACATACCAGCAAAATTTCAGCTTCATAGTTGCAGTAGTTTTAGAGATTTCGTGCATCGTCAGGGAGTGAGTGAGTGACCTTTAGCTTAATATATCCTGCTCAAATGTTCAACCCCTGCTGCTGATGCGACCTAAGAGGTTTCTACACCCTTTGGTTACAAGCCAGTCGACGAGCCCTCTCCAGGGCGAGTCTCGCGATCTTCTATTCCCACCACCACTGGGTTTTGCCAGTTTCTGGTAGCTTTCCCGCCTCCTGGCCGCTCGGGCTTCTGGTGTTGGGATCATGGTGAGATAAGGTTGGTTCTGCTCTGGTGACTGTGGAGATGGTAGCAATTCGTTGTCTAGCATGTTTAACCTGGACTCTTGATTTTAGATTCATTTTTTGGAATATTCCTTCCGATCGTGCGCGGAAATGTGTTCTAGTTTTTCAATCCAGTGATTTCCGACAGATAAACGCGGTGTATGTGTTACTAGTTGCAGTTTGATAACGGCCTGGTATATTCAAACCTTTTGTGATTATGTGGTGGCGTACGAACTCTGTGTAAATTTTTTCTAGCTTTGTGGGACCCGATTTTCTCACTGACGATATGTTCATTTTTGTACAGTACATGTAAAATCTTTCTTATCGTTTCCTTCCATGAGTGATATGTTTTCCACGTGGATGGATCTTAGAACAAAGCCTTCAGCTTCCACTATTGTTTGTTCCATGTCCATCAGGCAAGCATCTATGTGTGTATCCTTCTGATTTCCACTAACATTTCGCCATCTTCTCTCCCCGGCTATTGTAATTTTGCTGTTTCTTCTCTGAGCTTCTAATATGCACTTAGTCTTTATCAGTAATTCTCTCCGAGCCTTGTACAACTTCCTTCAGTAGCTTGCTTATGCAATTCTATGTATTTATAAGGGTTGCATGCCGTAGTTTTTATTCTCACTTTTCCGTCTTTGTAATTGTTTCACTTTTCTGATATTCGAGACTGGACTTCATCCGTCTCTGTAATCGCTCCCTATCGCGTGTAGATGCATTTTATTCGCTTCCTTTTGTAATTTTAAGCATTTCTATGGGATGCATGCCGTAGTTTTTATTTTTACTTTTCAGTCTTTCTAATTATTTCAGTTTTTTCGGCTTAGAGACTGGACTTCTTCCGTCTCTGTGATCGCTCCGAATCACATGTTGCTGCATTGCAGTAGCTTCCTGATGAAATTCTACGCAGTTCTAGGAGTTGCATGCCGTAGTTAATTTTCTTTATTTTTCGGAAATTGAATTTATACATTTTTATCGGTTATTCGGAACCACGTGTATCCGTACTCCGACTGCAGGGGTTTGCAGCTAGTCACATGAATTCACGCCACTTTTCATAAAACCAGTGCCTAGATAGTTTACTCTCAGGTTGCAATTTAAGAGTCCGCCGTGATTTTGTGTAATGAATCCGATTATTAACCACTTCACCTTCAGTGAAATGCGGTCGTGTAGCGAAGCCTTACGTCGCCGTTAGCGTGTTTGCTCGCGGTCTAATCTAAATGCAATTTAACTTTGCTATCCTCACGCACCATCTCAAATAAAGCACGACAGACCAGAGCCATATTCGTAGTTTTATTGTATATTGTGTTGTGTGGTACCTCCAGGTCGCCCTGAATTTACGATAGCGGCGCCTGCTTCTGCCTCGCTTCAGCAAGCTGATTTTGGTGAGTTCCGCAGTTGTATTGCGTGTGAGTGAGCGAGTGAGTGTTGTTTGTAAATCGTCCTCCCCCCCCCCCCCTCCCAGTAGTGTTAAGTTCTGTGTAATTTATGTTAAATTCAATTCTGGGTATCGTCAGTATTAGACTAAGTAAATTAGATGCTTTTTTATTGTATTAACAAAATTGGTTCCCCATTTTACTTGCGTTCGACCTGAATAAACAAGTTAAGTTCAGTATAATTTTGACTTGCCTATAAATAGTGGTTTTCGGGCACCTTTCCACTTTTTATTTAATATTGTTTTCACCAGTGCTGAGAACAAGCTGAGATGCAATTTTTTATGTATAAGTTCCGTTGCGCCATAATTGTTTTCTTAGCCACCTTTATGGAATAACTTTAATTGTGGTGGCCTGTGAATTAATGCCTGTGTGTAATTTCGTGTGATCTGGTATGTATATTGGCCACCGTATCGCTAACTTCCTGTTATTAGAGTAATTTGAACCAAGTCAGTGCTCAATTTGGGCCAGGGAACAAGGTTTCGCAACAGGGAGTAGCCGTTAGTTCACACGGACCTTTTGCTAATTCTACTGCTAAAATTAAGCTTTCTTTATAACAGTAAACTTTTATCTGGGTACCCTCCTACCAGCATTAAGCTTTTATATCGTACAGTGGACTAACTTTAAGGTAGAATTAATCTCAGATCTGTTACAGTTTTTCTTGCTGCTGTCATTTATATCACGACACATCAATCGCAGATTTAGTTTTTTCCTAACAAGAAAACGCAATACAACGACAAACCAAATGTATTCCGCCTAACTCCAAATGTTCCCATCATTGTGAATCTATGGGATCAACTGAGCTCATGCGTCCCTAAGCGTAGAAGTATTACATAAACCTACTTATACAAACGAACGCTAACTCATGCCAGACGGAGTACTCGAAACTCCGACGGGAGACGGACGCGCATTCCATATCATGGCGCCTTAGCTCACGCGGCCTATCCCGCGCGACACCCAACTCCAACATGTAAATTTCGATAGGAAGACTATTATAGTAATTTTCAGTTCCCATCTTAAAAATAATTCCTAGAAATCCTTTTTTTTTTCAGAAAACATCACCTTTTGTCCTCTTTTGTCTGTTCTGACGCAGTCGTACTTGGAGCTTTAGAATGGTGCGACGTTAAAATACAGAAATGAGAATAGCCAAAGACGTAAGTATAAAGAAATCAAATTTCACACGGTAATATGCTCAAAATGTTCAAATGTTTGTTAAGCTTAAGGGACTTAACTACGGGGTCATCATTCCCTAAACTTACAAACTACTTATGAACTACGTACGAACTAGGAAGGCACAAATATCCATGCCCGAGGGGGGATTCGAACCCCCGACCGTAGTGGCCGTGCAGACCGTGACTGGAGTGCCTCAGTCCCCTCGGCCACAGCGGCCGGCTCGGTAATATGCAAACTGAATATTTCGTATATGTTAGTAACACGTTTAAGGCTAAACAGCAGTCGTGACGCTGCAGCTTATTTTGACATTTGGTATCAAAACATACATACAGTATTTGATATTATGAGTATAAGAATTGTAAATTATCATTTGTCAACATAGCAAAACAGAAGAGATTACAATCGTTCAGTGTTCGCTAAGTGACAACAGAATCTATGATATCGGTTCGTGAGGCGTGGTTTGGTAAGTGAATATAGAGCGTCTTTTACCAATTCGAGCCTCTTTCGAATAAAATATTTTAATTATACAGAACCTTAGATATGATTTTAGGAACATTAAAAAGAAAATACAATCATTTGACAGCAGGTGTAATAAAAAACAGATAGGACGCAATGTTCACTTTAAGTACAAGACATTGCCTCTTTCAAATACTGTGTGTACTTTACAGGCTATATGTTGTTTGTGCAAAGTAATAGCATCTTTGCAGCTTTCTAATCAGTGCTGAATCACATCTGTTGTACTCAATCAGGCTTCTGGCTGTAAGTAAACATCCTGTTTGATTTGTTATCTACATAATTTGATAAGGTGACGAAATGACAACCGGAGCGATCAGATCAGTTTTTTTTTTTTTTTTTTCAGTTTTATGCCGTAAACGCCTTTGTTGCATATCGATGATAACAACGGATCTACGACATTTGTTTCAGTGGCATTTACTATCCGTGTATGAAGAACTGATCACTCTTGTACGACGGGAACGACAACATTAGCCTCTGAAAGTGACAAATTAGCGGACGAATCTTTACATATACAGCAGAGTGTCCGTATTGTTGTGTGTACGTAATTGCATACAAATCTACAAGTCTGTTGCAATCTTTATGAAATTTTGCCCACGTAAGCTTCAGTCCATGAGGACGGTCACCGTAAGTGAGGACCACGTACAACACATAGTTCGCGAGATATGACGTCATAAACAGAAAAAAAAACTGCTGCATTGCGCGACGATGTTGCACATTTCCTCCTAAACCACTGGACCGATTTCAACCAAATTTGATACACATCTTCCTTACCGTGCGGTATCAATTCTTTAATGGTAAGAACCACATAAGACACATGGTTCAGGAGATACAACGTCATAAACAATAGGAGTTGCAAGAAACTGCCACATAATGCAACGAGACTGTATGGATTCACTATACGACAACGAGATTACTTAGCGACTTGCAACAAACTTTAAAGATAATTTCAAACGTTTGTTGAACTATTTCTCGCTGACAACCATAGCAAAATTATGAAAGGAAAAAGTTTCTCGCTTACTACTTTTCCGCTGTTCATGGATTAAAACTACGGCATTGACGTTACAATTTATAATATCTACACTACAAATTGTAGCCTAGGAAATTTTACAGACAGTACACACACACGTATAATTGAATTACCTTCTAAATTGTATCATAGTACGACACGTAGTTCATGAGATATGAGCACATAAACACAAACGTTGATAGAAAACCGCCTTAACCCGCACCAAGATTTAATCTATTACTTCTTTACTACTACTTGTATTTCCAACAGATTTTACAGATATACAGGTCTTATACAAATGAATACATACATGAAAAATTATACAGATTGTACAATATAAAATTCAATAAATATGAGATCGTATGAATTTTATATGTCATTTGTATTTTTACTACCATCTTTCTTTGTTTGGATACTGTAATTATAATTTTGTACATTACGCAAGACAGCGTTATTTATTATATATTCTCCGATACATATAACATTACTTTAGAAAAAATGAGATGGACAGAGAGAAGGGATAGGAGAAGTACTAACTCAAGGCAGGAATAAATAAATAAATACCCGGGCAACGCCGGGTTTTCATTTACTATGGTATAAAAACTTTATACATAAAGCCGGGTGTTTCTGTGTACGTATTGCATACATATTTACAGTAATATTCCTATATTTATGATACGTAGCACACTTTACCTTCAAACCATGACAACGGTCGCCGTAAGTTTAAGAATCACGTACAACACATAGTTCACGAGATATAACGTCATAAACAATGGATTGCAAAAAAAAACTACTGCATAACGTGAAAATAATGCACATTTCCTCCTAAATCACTGCACCGATTGAAACCAAATTTCCTATACGTATTCCATACCGTGAGGTAACAGTTGCTGTAGGGGCAAGAACCATATACGACACGTGGTTCAGGAGAGAAAAATGATGAAAGGAAAAATGTTTCTCGCTTACTATTCCTCCTTTGTTCATGGAGAAAAACTACGGCATTCGTTATGATATTAGAATTTATAATTTGTACACTAAAAATTATACCCGCGGAAAACTTTACAGATAGTATATACACATACAGCTGCATGTAACTTGGAAGTTTCATCATACTACGATATGTATTTCATGAGATATGAGGACATGGAAAACCGCCCCAATCACGCATCAGGTTTTAATCTATTACTTGTTTACTACTAACTGTATTCGTGACAGATCTTACACAAATCTTTTACAAATGAAAATATGCATGAAAATTATACAATTGTGCAATATATAATTCAATACGATGAGTAAAAGCCTGTCACATCATGTAGCACGTTTTAATTCATTAATTATTTACTAACAAGACACACATGTATTCTAGTCAACGTACGGAAAATCCTGAAAGCTTACAGTGCTACTGACAATTTTCAACTGTAAAGCGCACACGGCTGCAGGTGAAATTAGTTATAGTGTTACATGGAAAGGAGGAGAAAGGAACAGTGTACATCCAACGAGTACCCATTATTTCTGACAGCTCTGACTTTTAATTTCAAGTGACTTCAGGTTTCAGGTAGACTTGCATTTTCTATTACGATTAATAAAGCACAGCGCAATCTATTGGATACTGTGGAGTGGATTTAACCAGTGGCGAACTAAAGGGGGGGGGGGGGGGAGGCGGCGGATCACCCCGGGCCTCTCGTCTTGGGGGCCTTCCAAATACCTCCTAAGGACTTTTTTATTTTTTATTTTATTTTTATTTTATTTTTTATTTCATTTTTATTTTTTATCGCTGCCCTTGGCCTCCACATCTGTGGCCTCCAGATCTAGAAAGCTATTTTTATTTTATTTTAGACTGTCCCATGCCTCTCGTCCTAGGGGGGCCTCAGAGTCTCAAAAGTTACTTCATTATAGTAATACATGCATTTTTAAGTGGACGTGGGGACCTCATTAGGTTTTGCCGCCGCACCGGGACTCCGACAGCCTTAGTCCGCAACTGTATTTAACACCTCCATGTTTCTCACAGGCACCACAACTTCATGTTGCTTGCTCAGCTGTATGCTGACCAAAGAATTTATTCACATTAGATCCCGGACACGTAACAAAACATATTGCTAATAGTCATGTTTTGAATTAAATGAATGTATGAACATTACATATAATTTGTATTTTCATTACTACCTTACTTTATTTCGATATTGCCTCATAAATATAACTTGGAGATGGACAAAGGGAGGAGGGATAGGAGAAGTACTAACTCAAGGCTTCAATAAATAAATACCCTGCAATGCCGGGTTTTCAGCTGATCACAGATAACACAAACACATGCACGCACGCACACACACTCACCCCCCCCCCCCAACACACACACAAAGAGAAAATCGGGAAATATTACCTATGCAACATATCTACTATCTCAGACTCCCAAAGATAAAAGATTGTAAACATCTGGTATGGTATGTTTGTTAACATCGAATATTGATTTAAGCCTATGGAAGTCCTTTCTGAAGGCATTTGTGTGGCGTGTTCCCTCGTATGGGAGTGACACATGGACGATTAACAGTGCGGACAGGAAGAGGACAGAGGCTTTTGAAATGTGGAGCTATAGAAGAATGCTGAAGATTAGGTGGGTGGATCGCGTAACTAAAGAGGAGGTACTGAACAGATGTAGGTTGCTGTTCTTGTGTGGAGTTGAAGAGGCTTGCTCAGGATAGGGTATTGTGGAGAGATGCATCAAACCAGTCTCCGAACTGAAGACCACAACAACAACAACAACATGTATGACTCAACTATCAATGCGAGCTGCCAAAAGTATTTCTCGAAAATTTCACTTTGGATGAAAACTGTGTAACGAATACTAATACCTTAAAACAGATAGCCGACTGTTGGCCTTTGGATGTTACACGAACGGAAGTAGAAATGGAATGAATAAATGTAACATATTTAGTCGTAACAAATATTCAAATAAAAAGCATTAGTCACAACAGCCAAAGGTATATTTGATAATGGCGCTATACAAAAACAAGCAAGCTTGCCACGTAATAAATCACTTGGTACGAGCGAATTAACATTTTTTGCATCAGTGGTAAGTAATTTATCACATAATGTCGTATTTGGATTAATTAATGCTTCAGTCCCTACTAACAAGAACGTACGTCGATTACTTTTACAGTAATAAACGTTTTCATTTGTCAGTTTCCTGTATAAAAGAGAGACATTTCATGCTCCTTAATACATGTGATACCCGGCAATTAGTGTTCGACAGTTCCACTCTTCTGGAATTTATTATGAATTTGAGGTGGAGGGGTGGGGTTGGGTCTTAACCCTGTCAGGCCTGTCTCGCGACTCAAGACAAGACCAGCCACCCTTGTTTTGATAAATAATTCAAGGGTAGCCATTCATAGAAGTACGAGTAATACGTCCACCAACTAACGTTTGCGATCAAATCAGCTGAACAACTTGTCGCGTCAGTTGTCTCGAATGCCGCATAACACGAAAATTGTGACCGCAGCCACGTGTGCGACGCAGCGGAAGCTGTGAGAGAGGACGAAAAGAAGATTTTGCGACTCTTAACTTTCCCACCATTACACAGGTGTTTCCTGTTGTCGAGAGTGTTAGCAGAAAGAAGTTTTCAACGCAAAAAAGGAACCCTAAGCAAGTAATGACGGAAACGAAAAAATAGCAGTTTTTGTTAGCTTTTCCAAAAGAATTTTTTTTTTCCTTGGGCGTCATATTTGTCTTCTTCGCCTCGTTAATCCGTTGTCACACAGAACACAGCTATCGTTGACGTGTAGCCGTACTAAATATCCGACGTCCCGATACACTGCGTCGTCAGCACACGAGACGAAGAACGCGTTTTGCGCCCTTAGCCATCTCGTATGGCAGTTTATTAGCTTGAATTGAATGGCAAACCACACAGCTAATTAATAGCTTCAATTTGTGAGAGGTTAGACAATTTTTTTACAATGTAAGCTATTAATTATGTCCGTAATTATGTAACGCCACGGCGGAGCGGCCGACCGCATTGAGGGGCTAAGCTACGATGCACGAGGCCGTTCCCCGTTGGGGGTTCCCCCTCGGGCATGGATGTTTGTGTTATCTATAGTATAAGCTAGTTCATAAGTATTGATATTCATGTCGGGTTTCCAGGCGGATCGTAGAGTCATCTTGATACAATATTTCTGCGGACCACCCGGCCGCCATCTTCAGGTGATATAGCTGCTGCTGCTGAGTCTCGTAGGAAACTAAAAACGTGCCATGATCGGCGGCCTTCTATACGCCGCGAAGTACTGACGGCGCGTGCGCCAGAGAGTCGTGGTTGCGTCCTCTGCCGCAAGCAGCCGGTGCAGCGCCTCAGTGGAGACAGCTGACAGGAACGATGTATCGCTTTCATGCGCTCGTTGTCACAGGTGGAGAAAAGAGTGCGCTGTTTTTTTAAATTAGACAAAACTGGATTCCACATGTTGCTAAGAGGGAACCCCTTATCTCGATTTACTAAATCGTCCGCCAACCTAGTCTCAATCGATTCCTTTAAAATGCATTCGCAATAGCGATACGCAGAAGCAAGTACACGTGTTTCGTCACACTTCATTCGGTCCTTCGGTTAGACAATGCTCCTCTACTGCAGACTTGTCAGGTTGTAACAAACATGTATGTTTGTGGTCTCGGTGCATCGATCATTAACGGTGCGAATCGTTTGTCCTATATATGCTTTCCCACAGTGGCAAGGAATCTTATAAACACCGGGCTTTCTCATCCCCAAATCGTCTTTAACTGAGCGAAGAAGAGCCCTAGTCTTAGCAGGTGGTCGAAACACACTTTTGATACTAAACTTTTTTAAGATCCTTCCTATGTTTGAAGACACACTTCTGGCGTATGGAACGAAAGCAACTGATTTGCATTGGTCCTCTTCTCGTTCCGTCGATGACCCAATCTGCATGGCATGACGGATCTGTCTCTCTGTGTACCCGTTCTCCTTAAACACCAATTTCAGATGTTCTAGTTCCTGTGTTAAGATATCTGATCCGATATAGCATAAGTTCTTCTAACCAAAGTTCTCAGGACACCTGTGCGTTCGTTCGGTGGGTGGCAACTCATTGCTTGTAGATATCGGTCCGTGTGTGAGGATTTTCTGTACACGCTATGTCCTACGGTTCCATCGTCCTTCCTGTACACTAATACATCCAAAAATGGAAGCTTCCCATCCCTCTCCACTTCCATCGTAATTTTGATGTTGGGGTGAAGGCAATTAAAGTGATCCAGGAACCGATTAAGAGCATCTGGTCCGCGAGGCCACACCATAAACGTGTCATCCACGTATCTCCAGAAACAGATAGGTTTCAGACGAGCTGTCCTCAGTATCCTGTCTTCAAAGTCCTCCATAAATAAACTGGCGACTATGGGGGATAATGGACTTCCCATAGCCACTCCGTCATTCTGCTCAAAGTACTGGTCATTAAATAAAAAACAGGGCACGTTTGTTGCAACCTGACAAGTCTGCAGTAGCGGAGCATTGTCTAGCCGAAGGACACAGAATGAAGTATGACGAAACACGTATACTTGCTTCTGCATCTCGCTATTGGGAATGCATTTTAAAGGAATCGATTGAGATTAGGTTGGCGGACGATTTAATAAATCGAGATAAGGGGTTCCCTCTAAGTAACATGAAGAATCCGTTTTTGTCTAATCTTAAAAAACAACGTACTCTTTTCTCCACCTATGACAACCGGCGCATGTAAGCAAAACATCGCTCCTGCCAGTTTTCGCCACTGAGGCGCTGCACCGGCTACTTGCGGCAGAGGACGCAGCCACGACTCTCTGGCGCACGCGCCGTTAGTACTTCGCGGCGTATAGAAGGCCGCCGATCACCGCAAGACTTCAGTTTCCTACGAGACTCAGCAGCATCCATATCACCTGAAGATGGTGGCGAGGTGGTCCGCAGAAATATTGTGTCAAGATGACTCTACGATCCGGCTAGAAACCCGACATGAATATCAACAATTAATACGCCGGGAAACTCTACGTAATCACATCTAGTTCATAAGTAGTTTGTCGGTTTAGGGGCTGATGACCCCGTATTTAAATCTCATAAGCTCTACAAACATTTTAATATTTTGAACTATGTAACATTACAAGTGACTTGTGGCCCGCGGGTTGCGCACCCTAGTGCACGTTTACGTGGCTACGTGTTTGGCGCCTCGTAGGCAGTTCCTTCATGTCCTTCACTCCATACTGGTGTAATTTGTATTTTATTTTTATGGCCAGGATGCTAACTTTTTATTGTAATAGACATGAGCAATCCTGCTCGTAATATTTTTGATGTCATGTGTTTTATGTAAGTACTGAGAAGTGCACATTCTTTTTGCTTTTCCAGTGTTGGATAGATTGGTCGCTGCCTTTTGTTGCTGCCAGGGACAATATCTTAAGGGAACTGACGAACAGTAAATGGTGAGCCAGTCCGACTGTATTATGACCAACTGCTCAAGCACTCTGCTTTTCCACGGCAGAATATTCATATCCTGTATGTTACCGATCCACACGTGCCAAAAACGTCACCACAGTCCTAAATGAAACATGCAGGCTAACAACAGGGTGCATACAATCCGCACTACTTGTATAAAGAAGCCGGATTCTCTTCTCCTGAATCCGGAAGAACTGCTCATGAATACACAGAAAAATTGAGACAGACCTTCGACGAGCGCCACCCGCTGCATAGTTCCTCATGCGGATGCAGCAGACTTAAATCCCGCAAGAGATTCCTCGGCCGGCCGCGGTGGCCGAGGAGACTGAGGCGCTCCAGTCACGGTCTGCACGGCCACTACGGTCGGGGGTCCGAATCCCCCCTCCGGCATGGATATTTGTGCCGTCCTTAGGATAAGCTAGATGATAAGTAGTTTGTAAGTTTAGGGACTGATGACCCCGTAGTTAAGACCCATAAGCTATACTAACATTTGAAACATTTTGAGATTCCTCGCCAGTGAGCTGAATGAACCCCCGAATGACCACCCTGCTTCACGAGAAATGCAATCAAAGCAATTCTAGTCAAATGGGGTTTCAAAGGAGACAACAAATGCGACTGCTATGAAGTTCAAGATATGGAACATATTCTACAGTCTTCAATCTGCCCCACGAGGTGTACCCTTGACGAACTATGGCTTGAGAAGAGAGAAGCATTGGACTTGGCTCGACACTGGGCTGAAACACTTTGAAACAAATTTCCGGACACGAAAAAGTAAAGTAAAGTAAGTATGTAAGTACTGGTCATTTTACTGCTTCGCCTGTGTAAAACTTTTTTTCTTAAGTAAGATATTTATTCTGTTGTTATCATTTTTAGTTAACTATTTTTATTCTTCTGATGAAGTTATCCTTAGTGGCAACGAAACCTAGGCCAAGAACATAAAATTTACGCAACCGGTTGGCTGGCATATAAAATAGAAAGACGAATTTCATATATATTAACGATAATAGAGAATTTGTACATATTTATAGCAGATGTTTTCACATATAAACTGAGTTTGTGGTTTGGTTTTGGAAAAAGAATCTGTATATACATTATTTTCATGCATATTGATATCATCTGATTTTGTATTCATCACATATTATGCTTGTTGATATGGTTTTCATCGTATCTTTGTGTTGTATATTAGGCCTACTGAAGTGACGAGATCATCATTTTTTTTCCAATTTCCAATATTAATTCTTAAATGTGGGTTAACTTTTGACTTAGTGTTTTTTGTGCGTTTGTTTTGTGTTTTATGTGTTGTGTGTGTTATGCGTGTTTTGCGCGAGCGCACGCATACAGGGCGTGCGCTTGCGCGCAAAACTCCGTAAGTAGCTCGGCCGCTTAATACAGGCGACAGTGGCCGCAGCGTTGTAATGCGCATGCGTGGCTGAGGTTCAAATTCTCTTCTTAACCCCCTGGAGGGAGCATATGGGCGCTCCCGCGGCAGGAAGGGGCGAGGAGAAACACCGCTTTTGACAATGGCGTTGCAGCTGGTAGAGACACCAGCTCCCGGCTACCCGAGC
Organism: Locusta migratoria; assembly: GCA_026315105.1. Taxonomy (NCBI): domain Eukaryota; kingdom Metazoa; phylum Arthropoda; class Insecta; order Orthoptera; family Acrididae; genus Locusta; species Locusta migratoria. Next base: position 318,569,472 of record CM048747.1, on the reverse strand, counting down.
TGTGGCGGTTTCGCAGGAATTGTCCCGAAGCAAAGATATCAGAGCTACTGCGCACCTTGCTTTCCGCATGGGCAAATACTCCATGAAGGCAACATCCGCCCTTCATATTTGTTTTTGGCGCTTGGAAGATTTATCAAAAACACGTCATACATGGTAAATTATCTTATAACTACGTTAACGACGCATCAACTGGAAAAGACTCCAAAAGATCCTATCATGTATAGTAATCAACTCACTACTCTGCATCAAGCAAGAATAGCCGTGTAGTTAGCGGAATCGCATTGCGCCGTTGAAGGTAGACCGAATGCAAGTTATTATTCTTTTTAACACAAACTTCTTTTTAACAGATACGGGTACAGCAATGAGTTTTGTAATGTTACTTGCCACATATCTTTCGACATTTTAGCAAATATGTCACGTTTTTGAGGGCAAATGTAAATTTAACTTGTTTGAAAAGATGTGGGGGAGAGCAGCCTTTGCGCATGCATAAGGTTAGGAAGGGGTGGTGCTTACAGTGTCACGTAAATCAGTTACTTGCTGTGTTCATTTGAATATTAATACGTCATTGGTGTTTATTATCAATGAAAAATGAACAAATTACTCAGCTTTAAGCTTGGAACAAAAGTGTGAAATAAAGAAGCTTGGTAGGCCGACGCCACAGCTCGAGTTGAAGAAAGCGCAGTGGACCAAGGTAAGACATTCTGCAAAGCTTTTAACGAAAAAATATATCAAGAGGGGGGCTGGGGGACCGGGGCGCTTTTACCCGGCGTCGCTGGCAGAGGTGCGCCAAATTGCAAATTGTCTCTTTAACGCCATGTGGAACGGCGGCGGGAGGGGGTACTACATCTACATCTACACCTACATACATACTTCGCAAACCACCTTAAGATGCGTGCCGGAGGGTACACTGTACCACTACTAGGAATTTCTTTTCCTATTCTACTCCCAAATAGAACGATGAAAAAATAATGCCTATCTGCCTCCGTACGAGCCCTAATTTCTCTTATCTTGTCTTTGTGATCTTTACGCGAAATATAAGTAGGCGGCAGCAAGATCGTACTACTCTACTACTTACTCAGCTTCAAATTCCGGCCCTCTAAATTTACTTAACAGAAATTCACGAAAAGAACGTCGTCTATCTTCCAGCGATCCCCAATTGAGTTGCCGGAGCATTTCCGTGACCTCGCGCATTGGTCGAACCTACCAGTAACAAACCTAGCTGCTCGCCTCTGAACTGCTTTTGTGTCTTACTTTAAACTGATCTGCTGCGGGTCCAAAACACTTGAGCAATACTCAAGAGGTGGTCGTATAAGCGTTTTATACGCGGTCTTCTTTACAGATGAAGTACATCTTCCCAAAATTCTCCCAATAAACCGAAGTCAGCGATCGCTCTGCAATGTTACACCTAGATATTTCAACGACGCGACTACGTCAAGAAGCTCAGTACTAATAATGTATCCGAAAATTATGGGATTGTTTTTACTACTCATGCGCATCACCTTACATTTTTCTACATTGAGAGCTAGCTGCCATTCTTCGCACCAACTAGAAATTTTGTCTAAGTCATCTTGTATGCTATTACCGTCAGCGAAAGACGACACCTCCCATACACCACAGCATCATCAGCAAGCAGCCACAAATTACAACTTACTGTGTCCATCAGATCATTTATATAGATAGAAAATAATAGCAGTCCTATCACACTCCCCTGGGGCACGCCTGACGATACACTCCTCTCTGATGAACACTCGCCGTCGAGAACAACGTACAGAGTTCTATTACTTAGGAAGTCTTCCAACCAGTCACAAATCTGTGAACTTATTCCATAAGCTCGTATCTTCGTTAGCAGTCTGCTGTGTGGCACCGCGTCGAACGCATTTCTGAATTCGAGAAAAACACTATCCGCCTGTTGCCCTTCATCCATGGCTCGCAAGATGTAATGAATAGAAAAGGGCAAGCTGAGTTTCACATGAACGGTGTTTCCCAAACCCGTGCTGATTCATAGAAAGAAGCCTCTCCGTCTCAAGGAAATTTACTGTATTCGAACTGAGAAAATGCTACAAAATTCTACAGGGAACTGATGTCAACGCTATTGGCCTGTAATTATGAGGGTAAGTTCTCTTTCATTTCTTATAAACGGAAGTCACCTGCGCTTTATTCCAATCATTAGGAACTTTGCGCTGAATTAACTTTACTTCTTTTAGACCTGTTATACGTGCTCAGATAACTTGACAGTTACTTTCAACCTCGATCTCAGTAGAAACAATTTCTTTGTCCACAGCAATGAACACTCCTCCTCCAGTTGTGTCTGATCTATCTTTCCGTTACACATTCCACGCCTCGCTAAATATGTATGAATTTGCCACATCATGATTCAACCAGCTTTCGGTGCCTGAAACTATCCATGCCGTGCGGCAACTTCGGGAACTTTGTATCTAATACTTTGTAAGTTCACGGCTAATATTTTGATATTCGAATTTTTTAACCCAACGTGGCCTGATTTTGCTGTTTCAATGTTGATAGGCGAGTGCTCATCAGCGTCTAGCCTAAAAAAAAACCATGTGCACTCCACAAGTACTCTGCTATCCGAGTAGCCACTTCCTTAGTGTAATGCACCCCTGATCTATCTAGGGGCACCCTACAATTCGCCACCCGATAACGCAGATCCAGAAATTGCAGCCATGACTGTCACAGAGTCGGCGAAGCTTCTGGTTCAGACCCTCCACTCGGCTTCAAACCAATGGACCCCGATCAACCCTGGGAACAATGCTACAATCGACAGCTCTGCTTGCACCCTGCGTGAGGGCAGCAGCCTTCACCAATTCCGCCAGCCGCCCGTGGGACCTGAGGATGTCCTCAGAACCCAAACGACAAGCGTCATTGGTGCCGACGTGAGCCACGACTTGCAGTCGACCGTACCCTGCACCGTCGATAGCGGCCGGCAAGGCCGCCTCTACATCTCGGATGAGGCCCCCGACAGACACACCGAGTGCATGTTGTACTTATTTCCGGATCTTGACGCTGTTGTCCAAGGGGCTTCATCACGTGCCTAAGATTGGAGCTCCCAATAACTAATAATTCCCTTCCCCCGTGCACCTGCTCGGCCCCTGCTGAAGTATTGGCCACACGTCCACTCACAAAACGAACGGGCGCGGACGGACGGCTAGCCTCCACATTGGCCTTCCGTCTAGATGGACGCGAACGCTGCTCAACCTGCCACTCCCCTTGCGGAGAGGGAGGCCCGACCACGTCCGATACACCTGAAGGTGCCTCGGTAGCAGGGACAGAGAGCGAAGCATGAGACACCTGAGGTGTCCCACTCGACGCACCAGACTCCCCACCATCGCTGCACCCCGAGACAGCAGCCTGAAGACGGCTGACCGGAGCCAACAGCACGCTCAGCTGTTCGCGAACCGCGGCCAACTCCTCCTGCGTCCGCACACAGCAGTCACACATCCTATCCATCCTGTTTATACAATTAACTGTAGAAAGTAGAAAACTAAATAATCAACTATAAACTAGCCTAGTACTTTGCTAAAGGCGGTTGGCAGCTGACTAAACTGTGGCTAGTGTCAAAACAACGAATATCAAGATCCGGCAGTCAAAGAAGTGGAAGTGAATCCCTAGTCATCGTTTCTCGGCCTTTTTGCTAAGATCAAAGTGTAGGATCAAAGTTCGATTGTGTATCGAGTTGAGCGCTGTATCGGCAAATCTCGAGCATGTTCGAAAGCCCGTTTGCCGAGCTCTATACTTGGCCTGTCTCCGACAGCTTGACGCCTCAGCTCTGGTATTACCCCAGGTCAGTCAGTCGACAGCCTCTCTCTCTCTCTCTCTCTCTCTCTATCTATCTATCTATCTATCTCTCTCTCTCTCTCTACCTCTCTCTCTCTCTCTCTCTCTCTCTCTCTCTCTCTCTCTCTCTCAGAAGTGCCCTGTCAGCCCCGCTCGGACAGCCCTCGCTGAGCTGCGGAGAAAGAAATTTACAGCGGGCAGTGTCGCAGGGCACGGCACACGGCACAAGGCAGGCGGCGGTCACGCCATGGCCCCATTAAAAGAGATTAGCCGCCTTCTGCCAGCACGGAGGCACGCGTTCACGGCGGAACGGCGCGCCGGCACGCCTAGCCCAGCCCAGCCCAGCCAATCCTCTGTACAGTGCAGGCGGGCAGCAACACCACACGCCGCTTCCCGCGCGTCCTGCCGCAACCAAAACAAAAGGTGTCCGCTAATTTATGGGGCTATGCGGAATATTCCCGACGCTCGCCAGATTAGTTTCGCGTTTCCACGCCTCGCAGGCCGAGCGTGTCCGCGGTGAAAAGAAAACGAAGAGGAGAAAACGGAGGGAAGGCCGCAAGTTGAAAAAGTGTGCGCCGTGCTGCGTTCCGCTTCCGCACCCCCTCTCCTGCACCCCTCTCTCGCGTTGCGGAAGTGACGGCACGACTGGGAAATTTGTGGGGTACCGCAGCGCGCTGCAGGGGACGTGGTGGCGCAAAGTAACGTCCTAGCCAGTGTACTGTTCAAATGTTTGTATAGTCCATGGGACCCAACTAAGAGGTCATCAGTCCCCAAACTTACAAACTACTTATGAACTACTTACGAACTAGGATGGCACAAATATCCATGCCCGAGGGGGGATTCGAACCCCCGACCGTAGTGGCCGTGCAGACCGTGACTGGAGCGCCTTAGTCCCCTCGGCCACCACGGCCGGCTAACCAGTGTACTGTATGATGATGATGAGAGGGACGAAATTCGGAAACAAGTTACACTATTTGATCAAAAGTATCCGGAAACCCCCTAAAATACGTTTTTTATATTGGGCGCCATTTTAAATTCAGAAAAAAAAATCAAGTAACGTGAGATAAACTTCTGTATCTCGTCATACACTACTGGCCATTAAAATTGCTACACCAAGAAGAAATGCACATTATAAACGAGTATTCATTGGACAAATATATTATACTAGCTAAGACTAAGGACGGCACAAATATCCATGCCTGAGGGGGGATTCGAACCCCCGACCGTAGTGGCCGTGTAGACAGTGACTGGAGCGCATTAGTCCCCTCGGCCACCGCGGCCGGCGTTGCAGTTTACGTTCGCTATTTATACGTGGCAGTTCTCGCTTTGTATACAAAATAGGGTTTGGTATCTAGATCCCATTCTACACAAAACATCAATATTTTTTCTTGCCATGGTACTTAGAGCTTATTTTATTTAAAGTCTTCAATTTATATACATACTTCCTTCATTTGTTACAACAAATTGTATATTCGAAAGTAAAAAAGATAACAATTACAAAGAAAACAATTCACTACAGCAGGACACGACCATTGCCCATAATAACGGAAGTTTGTAACATGACGCGTTAACATGACATGCACTACATGGCACCTCTGCTGTTGTATTAGAAGCTTCTTACAACCGTTACGTATTTCTATGGATATATTTCAAATAAATAACTAGTAATAAACATTTTGAAAAGTAGCCTATGTCCTAAACCAAGACATAAGAAATATCTATATGAAATTTCATCTAAATCTGTGCTGAAGTCTTAGCGTGATGCGGTAACAAATATACAAAATTTCGCATTTATAATATGTATACGACTACAACTTACATGTGATTACATTTACACGCAGTTTCGGTGCATAGATCCTGAGAAACCAGTACCCATAACAACCATCTCTGGCCGTAATAACGGCCTTTATACGCCTGGGCATTGAGTCAAACAGAGCTTGGATGGCGTGTACAGGTCCAGATATGCCCATGCAGCGTCAACGCGATAATACAGTTCATCAAGAGTAGTGACTGACGTATTGTGACGAGCCACCATTGACCAGACGTTTTCAACTGGTGAGAGATCTGGAGAATGTGCTGGCCAGGACAACAGTCGAACATTTTCCTTATCCAGAAAGGCCGTTACAGGACCTGCAACATGCGGTCGTGCATTATCCTGCTGAAATGTAGGGTTTCACAGGAATCGAATAAATAGTAGAGCCACGGCTCGTAACACACCTGAAATGTAACAACCACAGTTCAAAATGCCGTCGATGTGAACAAGACGTGACCGAGACGTGTAACCAATGGCACCCTATACCATCAAGCTGGGTGATACGCCAGTTTGGCGATGTCGAATTCACGCTTCCAATGTGCGTTCACACCGATGTCTCCAAACACGGATGCGACCATCATGATGCTGTAAACAGAACCTGGATTCATCCGAAAAAATGACGTTTTACCATTCGTGCACCCAGGTTCGTCGTTGCGTAAACCATCGCAGCCGCTCATGTCTGTGATGCAGCGTCAAAGGTAACCGCAGCCATTGTCTCCGAGCTGATAAAAAATGTACAAATGTTTGTAAAGCTTAAGGGACTTAACTGTCGGGTGATCAGTCCCTACAATCCGACCTTTATCAAAGTCGGAAACGTGATGGTACGCATTTCGCCTCCTTACAGAAGGCATCACAACAACTTTTCACCGGACAACGCCGATCAACTGCTGTTTGTGTATGAGAAATCGGTTGGAATCTTTCCTCATGTTAGCACGTTGTAGGTGTCGCCACCGGCGCCAATCTTGTGTGAATGTTCTGAAAAGCTAATCATTTGCATATCATGGCATCTTCTTCCTGTCGGTGAAGTTTCGCGTCTGTAGCACGTGATCTTCGTGGTGCAGCAACTGTAATGACCAGGAGTATAATTATTAATGTCACTGTTCAAGTTCAGATTTAGTTAGAGATTTAATACAGTGAAATAGGCAGGCATCTATCCAGATCATAACAAAGGTATTCCAAACTGCGTCAGGATGCATTCCAAGTACTATAACAGTTACGCGCGAAGTTACAAAAATTGGAATTCGTCGTCGAGCGGCCGGCTTTGAGCCGCCTCGCTTGGTGTAAGGAGCGTAATTATTGGACGATTGAACAGTGGAGAAAAGTGTGAAATGACGAATATCGGTACAAACTGTGGCGATCCGATGGCAGGATGTGGGTCTGGTCAATGCCCGGTGATCCTCATCTGCCAGCGGGTGTAGTGCTAACAGAGGCGGTGGTGTATGATGTTTATGGAGGGGGCTCACTTTCATTGATTTTTTTCATGGCACTATGACAGCACAGGTCTACCTACACTGATGTTTTAAGAACCTTCGTGCTTCCCACTGTTGAAGAGCATTTCGGGGATGACGACTGCATCTTTCAACACGATCGAGCGCCTGTTCATAATACGCGGCCTGTGGCGCAGTGGGTACACGACAAGAACATCTTTGTAATGGACTGGCCTGTCTTGAATTCTGTAGAACACCTTTGGGATGTTTTGGAACGCCGACTTAGTGCCAGGTCGCGCTGATCTACATCGATACCTCTCCTCAGTGCATACTCGTTGAAGAATTCTCTGCCAAGAAACGTTCCAACACCTGACTGAACAGATGTCAGCGATAGTACAAGATCTCATCAAGGGTAAGCCTGGGCCAACACCATATTTCATCTAGCATTATCGATGGAGGCCGCCACAAGTTTGTCAGTCATTTTCAGTCATTTTTCTTTGAATCACATGGCGTATATCCTTAAAAGTACGATGTGAGTTTTCTTGTGTGTTACATTTTTATAAATGCTTATGAATCGCGCAACTGTGAAGGAACTTGGGTACCAACCCGATATTCACCTAGTGACAAATGGAAAACCGCGTAAAAAAACACACCCAGGTTGTCCGGCACACCAAAGCCCCGTCGTTAATTCTCAAGCGTATTCGAATGGGGTCTGACATACCTTCCCGTCCCGGGAAACGGAACCATCCAAGAATTTCATGAAAAATCATGTTTTACTAAATCATTGAACAGAGTTCAAACTTCGTAACTATTCATTTTATTATTTTCTCGATAATAGAGGAGAGATAACATTTGATCGTAATACCTTGCTGCTTGCATTAGAGTCTGATGAGACGTAGTGGCCACTTGCATGCAGCTGAAATTTATGTAACATTGTTGACCCGACTTAGCACTTTATTTATGCCTTATGCGTTTCGACTTTCCGCCATTTTTGAACGCAAAGCTTTGTTAAAAAATTCACCATTTACAATAATTTGTGTCACATACATACATATATATAAAACAAATGTTTGCGATACATATCCTTAGACCATCTCATTATTACACATGACCGTGTAACAAAGAGATGGTGTGGGGTAGGTATTTTAAACAACTGTTTGTCTGTGACGAAAATTATTTTAAATGAGGTTTTTTAACAAAGCTTTACCTTCGGAAACGACCGAAATGCACGAAATGCTAAGTGGAGTCAAGGTAGTTATGTTACGAGGTTGGAAGTTAAATAGGGACAACTATTTATTCACAACTGATACAAAAATGTCAAACGTTAAAAGTTTACACCTGTAACTGTCCATCAAAGTAGTCACCACAGTTATGTAGAACCCGTTGCCAGTGATATGGAAGGCACAGTATACCGTTTTCATAGCCCATCGTGTTGGTGGTACGAATGGGGGCGGAGTGTGCGCTGATATGAAACTTCCTGGCAGATTAAAATTGTGTGCCGGAACCGAGACTCGAACGTGGGACCTTTGCCTTTTTCGGGCAAATCTGCCAGGAAGTTTCATATCGGCGTACACTTCGCTGCATGGTGAAACATCTCTTAGGCTGTGGCTCAGCCATGTCTCTACCATAGTCGGCCGAGGGGATTGAGGCGCTCCAGTCACGGTCTGCACGGCCACTAAGGTCGGGGGATCGAATCCCCTTTCGGGCATGGATATTTGTGCCGTTCTTAGTAGTAGCAGGTTCATAAGTACTTTGTAAGTTTAGGGACTGATGACCCCGTAGTTAAGTCCCATAGACTCTACAAACATTTGAACATTTTCTCTACCATATCCTTTCTTCCAGGAGTGCTAGGTTCGCAGGAGAACTTCTGTGAAGTTTGGAAAGTAGGAGGCAACGTACTGGCAGAATTTGTGAGGACGAACCGTGTGTCGTGTAGGGATAGCTCAGTCAGCAGAGCGCTTTCCCGTGAAAGGCAAAGGTCCCAGGTTCGAGTCCCGGTTCTGGCACACAATTTTAATCTGCCAGGAAGTTTCAAAGCAGCCACAGGTTGCGCTGTATGCGTCCGCGCATTGTCGTGCAAAACGATGGGTGGGTTGCGCAGAAAATGTTGCCGTTTCTTTCGAAAACCTGGTCGCAGGTGATGTTCCAAAAACGAACAGTAAATACTTTGCAATGTCGTGGAGGAACGTAATGCGTTAGGATGACACCATCACAGTCGTATACGAGAATTACCATAACTTTCACTACACTGTCTATTCCCCGCACGCCTCTTGAAGACCTTGATGACACTATCGAGCTGTACGACCTCTGGCACATTTAATCTTGATCCAACTCCGATGTTCCTGTTTAGAAATCATAGTGACACAGTCACGTTAGCAAATTAATGATAAAGAAGAGGAAGGAAGAATGATTAGAAAGGAAAGGATTGACAGTGGCTGCTTTAGGGGCATTGAAATGAAACAAATGTTCAACTGTTTGTAGAACTTATGGGATTCAACTAAGGGGTCATCAGTCCCTAAGCTTACAAACTACTTATGAACTAGCTACAACTAAGGACGGCACAAATATCCATGCCCGAGGGGGGACTCGAACCCCCAACCGTAGTGGCCTTGCAGACCGTGACTGGAGCGCCTAAGTCCCCTCGGCCACCGCGGCCGGCTGAAATGAAACAAAGGCGACAAGTGAAAACGTGAGCCGGACCGGGAATCGAACCCAGGTGTCCTGCTTTGGGCCAGCGGTCGCCTTAACCACTTGGCCACCCGTGCTCGCCTCCTGGCCGTCTTAAATTCCTAGATGTCGCACGCTATGGCTGTAGCGCCCCTACCGTCCATGCCCTCTTACACTCGCCATTTTGGATTCCCATGCGAGCTCGAACGTGTGACCGCATCTGCGGTGAAGTAATTGAAGCTTTGGTGTTGTGTTCGAAAGAACAGACACCACACCAAAATAATACAGTCACGTTAGACAGCTCGCTCACAAGTGATTGTTTTTCCCTAGATTGTGCACACGCCGGTGACGTGGGACGAGCGAGTCCATTTGCTCGTAGGTAAGGGAGATATGTCAACAACGCGTGAAATCAGCGGAAATAAGAGATTGCACTGCATACTGTCTCCACAGCAGTGTTGCCACTGTTTTAAGCTACAACACTCGTACTTCCGAGTGATGGTAATGACGTTCGCTGAGTCTCTGAGAGGCACGTCAGACAGACAACCACATGACAAATGGGCGTATGGCTTTCTTGGCCGGGATTGTTCGGCCGCCGCAGTTAAGTCTTTTTAATTGACGCCGCGTGGGCGACTTACGTGCCAATGATGGTGAGATGACGATGATTAGGACAACACCCAGTCCCCTGCCGGGAATCGAACCCGGGACCCCTGCGTAGTAGTCAGCGATGCTGGCACTGAGTTACGCAGGCGGACTAGACATTACGTAGTGAGGGAAAGAGAGGTTGTGGTACTCACGCAGACGAGCCCCTGGACGAGGCGGAGGGCGAAGAGCGCGTCGTGGTGCAGCCTGGCGGCGGCGGGCAGCAGCAGCGTGGCGGCCGACTGCAGCAGGTTGCCCAGCACGAACAGCCGCTTGCCGCCCCACCGGTCGCTCGCCCAGCCGCCCAGCGACTGGCTCGCCACGTACCCGTAGAAGAAGCCCGACAGCACGCGGCCCTGCACCGCCTTGCTCCAGTCGAACTCGCCCTGCGCAAACACGACCACATCCAGCACCGCAGTTAGCGCAAACAGGTACAGCACAGGTTTATATATATATATACTAGTTGGTAGGCGGCGGGTTGTTGCCGCAGGAGAAATAATTGTACAAATAACGTTTGTAATTTAAAAGTGTTAGCTTTTTTTTATTACGAATATATATATATACCAAAACTACAGGCTCGCCGATAGAAACATAAAACACACATAAAAACACACAAACATTCAAGCTTTCGCCACCACTGGCAGATTCTTCAGGAAAAAGAGGAAGGAAGGAGAGGAGAAAGGGAAGGATACGGGTTTTAAGGAAGTGGAATCCCAGGAGTGGAAGGACTTACATTAGGGGACAAAAAGGAAGGTAAGCAAGTACACACACACTCACATATTGACATGCAAACACACCTAGGCAGACATTTGTAGCGTACAAATGTCTGCCTAGGTGTTTGCATGTGAATATGTGTGTACTTGTTTACCTTCCTTTTTGTCCCCTAAGGTAAGTCCACTTCTTTAAAACCCGTATCCTTCCCTTTCTCCTCTCCTTCCTTCCTCTTTTTCCTCAAGAAGCTGCCAGTGATGGCGAAAGCTTGAATGTTTGTGTGTTTTTATGTGTGTTTTATGTTTCTATGGGCGAGCCTTTAGTTTCGGTAAGTCAAACAATCTTTATTTTATACATATTTTTCCCACTAGGAAAGTCTCCTTCTATAATATTCGTTATATAAGTTACAGAGGCAAACACAGTGAAACACCCTTTCACTAAGTGTGTTTGCCTCTGTAACTTATAAAATAATAGGTGACGGGAAATTTTAAGGCGGTTGGTCAACACAAGAAATGTTACACATTCTGCGGAGCTATGAACATAGTTTATTGTATCATTTTCCAAAGAGTTGCACCTCAAAGATATAATTTTTTTAAATGGAACAATAGTTTTTTTCTTTCGTGTATTGCATTCGTTTAAACCAGCTACGTCCAAATCAATTTAAAGTACATTCCTATCACTGTTAGTTTGGGAGCTACAACGCTTCAAAGTTCCGGGGGCGGAGGCTGCGATACCGTAGCTGACTGGCCGAGTGGCTATCCTCTGGGGCACGGCCCAATGTCTTATGACCACCAGCCAGTGAGCTACGCTGTCGTAAACTTTGAAGGGTTGTAGCTCCCAAACTAACAGTGATAGGAATGTAGTTTAAATTGATTTGGATGCAGCTGGTTTGAACGAATCCAATGCACGATACAAAAGACTATTGTTCCATTTAAAAAATTATATCCCTGTGATGTAACTGTTTGAAAAATGATGCAATAAACTATGTTCATAGCTCCGCAGAAAGTGTAACATTTCTTGTGTTGACCTACCGCCTTAAAATTTCCCGTCACCTATTATTTTATAAGTTACAGAGGCAAACACACTTACTGAAACACCCTGTATATATTCTAGGATTGTCTGCCCCGAGTGGCACACGCACTGAGGCCTCAAATCGTCTGCAAGCGACCCGACGTGCGCTTGCGGTGCTGCAAGCGTTGGCGACGAGAGCACGGTCGTTAATCGGGAGACAGTGAGGAAAAGCAAAAATGGGATACTGAGTGTTTGTGTGTGTGCTGGGGGGACACATAAGCAAGATTTTTCCGTCCAAATAAATCGCAGGCAAACTGCCGGATTTCAGTGTCCAACGGGCACAATATTTCGGCAAACGACCACGTTGCCATCATCACGTGCGCTGATGAACTGACTGATCGAGTGGTTTCTTTTTTTTAACTTTTCATTCCCAAGCCTTATGGGCTATGGACGGGCCACTCGAGAACTTTTGTTCTATTGGACCTTAGGGTAACTTTTTCTTTCACTTTATTTACAATTCGATCTTACACTAATACATTAATAATATAACTGAAAAATAATGCATTGATATCGGAAAAATTGTTTTTTCATCTTGTCACTAGTAAATAGATATTATTATGGTTATTCATCTCGTCATCATCGTTGAAGTGTTGTACACCGAGGACATATTTTAGGTGTATGAAGAGGATTATTGTCAAAAGATGTTTTTTTTTTTTTTTTTTTTTTTTTTTTTTTTTTTTTTTTTTTTTCACGGTAATGCCCGACCTCACACGCCGAATGCGACCGAACAACTCTTACAGAAATTTCATTTGGAACTGTTTGATTATCCTCCATACAGCTCGGAACTCGCTCCTAGCAAGTTTCATCTCCTCTTACACCTAAAATCTGTCCTCGGTGGTCAACACTTCAACGATGATGACGAGCTGAATGTTACCACATGGTTGAATACACAGGCGGAAACCTCCACGAAGGAGGCATACAAAAACTTGTTATTGCTATGACAAGTGCCTACAAAATTTCGGAAGCTATGTAGAAAAGTAGTTTAACAGTTTTAGATTTTTGTTCAATAAATTTTTTTTGTATCTGTACACGTTTGTTTTTTATAAGCAAACGGAACTTACTTAGTGGACGTGCCTCGTATAATATAATATAGTGGATTGTGATTGATTGATTGCTCTGTTGGGCGTTCTGTATGTTATCTGTGGTCAGGAGGATCGGGATCAGGATCCACAAGGTGTGGTGGTGTTGCTGTTGTGTGGGCTATGAGTATTAGTTGGGCTGAGTTTTCGTGGTTGTGTATTGTGTCGGGGTGTCTTGTTAGGTGTTGTGTATAATTGTCCGTCCTGGGTAGGTGTACTTGTACTTTTTGTGTTTGGGTCTTGTGGTGAAAATTGGCGTGAGGTCCGGGCGGTTTATAAGTGTGCGCTGACCGTAGCGTGCTCTCAGGCCTGTTAATCGGGTTTGTAGTGGTGTTCGTCGGCGCGCTTTCATCGTCATCCGCTCTGTCGGCGGTCCGCGCCCAGCACCCTGCCCTCGCTTCTCCCAGCGACCGAGTGTTCAGCCCGAGGTCCGCGCCCAGGTGCGCGTGCTGGCGCCTCTTCTGCTGTTCCTCCACCTATCCCCGAAGTCAGTTCTTTGTCAGATATCTCGTTCTTCTTCTTCATCAATCCAATAGCGGGATCCCATGCCTTGCTAAGTATATACCCGCTATCACGACTTATTTGCGGTTCCCTTATACGTGTCTGAATCGATTCCCTGATGACACAGTCCCAGAAGTTGGACGCTTGGTCAGAACCTTGGTGCGATCGTAATCCATTCCGTGTATTTCCGTCAGACAATGTTCTGCGACTGCCGACTTGCTAGGTTGCTCCAATTTTGTGTGCCGTTGGTATTCTCGGCCCGATCCTCGACAGTACGCACTGTCTGACCTATAGTCCGTCCACAGAGAGCTGAGACGAAACGTAAACAGTGTCACGTGAGCGACTACGCTCGTTTCCAGCGAAAGCATTCGGTGTTCACGTGATACGAAGGGGTGTACAAAATCCTTGGCGCACGCTTTGCAGCTGGTGGCGACGGCTGGCTGCCAAGCTGACGTCACAGCGGACCCTGAGAAATCTGGATAACAATGTAACGAAATAAAGCACGACATGGAAGATTCAAAGCCAGTTAAAATAATGTTAAAATTACGATGAAACTGAGTTCATTCTGTCAAAACAGATTTGTTTTCTAACAAAACTCTCCATTCATACACAATTTTTAATAACATTACCAGTAATAATAATGGTAAAGGACGGCGAAACAAGGTTAATTCTGAACTGTTTTGAGGTTTACACCAAACCGCTCCTCTCTCTCTCTCTCTCTCTCTCTCTCTCTCTCTCTCTCTCTCTCTCTCTCTCTCCTCTACAATTTCCACATTTGACTCTGAACTAAAAATAATTCGCGGAGGACGCACTTGTTCCACACTTCTGCAGTCAGTGTTTTTACTGCTTCTTCTTGCAGTTCTTTAACTTCTGGCAATGTGTATGTTTTGTCTTTCGCTGCAACATAGCCTTTGATTCTGATTCTGGCCCACATTTACTCGATGGCGTTTAATTCACAGCAGTACGGAGGAATTCTAAGAACAGTTTTCCCTGAATTCCTCGTCATTTCTTCTACCGCGTATTTGTTGTATGCCGTTCTGTAATTTTGAAATATATCTAAAAGTTATTTTTTCAACATACCGTCTTCAAAATCGAGGTTTTTAGATTTTAACCACTCTGATATTTCGTGCTTATTGGAATTCGCACTGCGAACTTTTTCTTTTCTACGATAATGATACAGCGCTTTATCAACAACAAAAACAACTGCAAGCCGAGGAATAACATCTTAAAACCACTTATCGTAATCCATTCCGTGTATTTCCGTCAGACAATGTTATGCGACTGCCGACTTGCTAGGTTGCTCTAATTTTGTGTGCCGTTGGTGTTCTCGGCACACATCCTCGACAGTACGCACTGTCTGACCTAGTATTTCAAGCGTCTTTAAAGATGAACTTAAGAGATCCTTAAATCGCCGCTTTACAACTCGCACTACCGAGCTCACACCTGCAACGGAGACGGCCACGCTGACTGCGCGCCCCTGCCTTGTACAACCCCCGACGGCAGCGCTGTGGTCACGCGCCTTGCCGTGTTTACAGTACGTCTCTCGTTTCGGTGAACGGAGTATATATATGTTGCACCACATTGGCAGGAGACCTGATAGACACCGGACTTCCGCAGTCCCAGGTCGTCTTTCACACTTCCAAGCAATGCTCGATTCTTAGCTGGTGGGTGGAAGACTGTCTTCACTCGGTGCTTTCTGAGAATTCGTCCTATTTTCCCGGATAACGCGCCACAGAAAGGAATAAATGCCATGGCTACGTCCTCCTCAGCGTCCTCTTCTCATTCCGCCGGTTTTGCAGGGGGTGTAGGACGTAAGGCTCTTCGGAAAACAGCTTTCAGATGTTCAATTTATTCCTTGATAGTACCATCATCAGAGAGAGTGCGAGCCCTATATGTACCAATGTTTTGAGCACGCCGTTCCTCTGAGCTCGGTGGTGGCAGCTGTCCGTGCGTCTTTGTCCGGTATACGCTGTGACCCAAAGATCAGACAGTGCGTACAGTCGAGGATCTGTGCCGAGAACACCAACGGCACACAAGATTACAGCAATCTAGCAAGTCGGCAATCGCATAACATTGCCTGACAGAAAAACACAGAATGGATTACGACCGCACGAAGATTCTGTCACAAGTGTCCAACTTCTGGGACTGTGTCATCAGGGAATCTCTTGAGATATGTGTAAGGGAACCGCAAATATATCGTGATAGCAGGTATATACTTAGCAAGGAATGGGATCCTGCTATTAGATTGATGAAGAAGAAGAACGAGATATCTGACAAAGAACTGATTTCGGGGATAGGGGGAGGAACAGCAGAAGAGCTGCCAGCTGGCGCACCTGGGTGCGGACCTCGGGTTGAACACTCGGTCGCTGGGAGAATCTCACTCCGCGTTCTTAAGTCTACTTCTTATACCTATAGGGTGTAGGATTTACTGGGAACATCGAAGACAGGGAATCTGGGCGCGAACCGCCGATAGAGCGGATGGCGATAACAGCGCGGCGAGGAACCCCCTCCCCCCCCCCATCAATCAGTTCATTAGCGCACCTCATGATTGCAACGTGGTCGTTTGCCGAAATATTGTGCCCGTTGGACATTGAAACCCGGCAGTTTACCCGCGAATTATTTCGATATGAAGTACGCAGGGAGAATTTGAAGAATCACAAGATTTTTCCGAGTTGCACGTTCTATCCAGATGAGGAAACGACGATTGTCCGGCTGAACACAAAATCTTGACTCATCTGTGAACCGAACCCCGGCCATTCGTTACGAATCCAACCCTCTGCCCAGTTTCTTCGGACTTAACGGTGTCGTGGTTTTAATGGGACCCACAACATAGGCTTCCGCGCGAAAGAGCCACAGTACCGAAAGCCATTTCGCACTGTTCGTGTTGATATTTCGCGTCCTGTTTCTGCCTGGAGGGTGCGTTACAGCTTGGTTGCATTCAGCCTCCTGTTTCGAGGTCTGTTAACCGGGGATAACTACCATGGCCTCGCCTTCTTCGAACAGTTCCTGTTGTCTGAAATCGCGTCCAGGTCCTGGAAACTACACTTTGGGACACTCCTTAGCTGTAGCCGCCTTTCTCTCTGTTTGTCCCACTTCCAACCTTCCTATGCCTCTCCTTTGCGAAGCCTCAGGTATGTCATGTTGTTGTTGCATTTCACTACGTGCTCACTACACTATCTGAACCAAACTGCTTGTGTATTTCCTGTGATAAGGTGAACACCAGTCAACACCAACCCCATCTGCAGCAATACCTCGGTTGCCGTAATATTGTTGTCTCCACCCGTAGAACCGACAAGAAGACTTCGAACCATTTTAGTTCACTCTAGCAACGACAGTACTTCAGAAGCTAGATATCTCCACCGATCCCCTAATTGTTTTGACCAGTCTAGTAAAGAGGAATCTGAACTTCTAATGTAAATGTGAGAGCTAATCTTTTCTGCAGCGTTTGGTTTGGAGTGCATCGAGTTGCAGGAGGAGAGATACGGGATCTAAGGAAATTTATTACATTACTTGACAAAAATTAGGCTTTTTTTTTTTTTTTTTTTTTTTTTTTTTTTTTTTTTTTTTGTAACGCAGATTTTAAAGCATCAAGAAATCATCAAGAAAACTAGCATATACGATTGTGCCCGACCAAACTTCTGGCAGAAAATCAAAACAACAACGGGAACAAACGTTTATAGTTACTGAGTCGTATCAGTTCTGTTGTTTCAAGGTACCATTGAATATGCCCTTGGGATAACGTCCTGCAATCACAGGTACACATGAGGCGCATGTAGTCATATAATTGCCGCGGTGGAGTAGCCGAGCGGTCTAACTGACGGCGTGGTGTAATGGATAGCATCACCGACTGCGGTGCTGAAGGTAGTCCGTTCAATCCCGACCGCCGGCAAAAATTTATGTCGGGCGCCGTGGCTCAGCGTGCCCGGTCAGGGGGCTGAACGCCCTCTGTAATAAAAAAGCCGAGCCAACCATTTAACAAACAAACTGAACGAACGACCGCGAACCATATATCTACCGGATGGAAAAAAAGTGGTCTAAGGCGCGTCGCTGCGGAGCGCGCGGTTGCTCGCCGTCGGAGGTTCGAGTCTTCCCTGGGGCATGGGTGTGTGTGTGTTGTCCTTAGGATAGTTTACCTTAGTTTAAGTAGTTTGTAAGCTACGGAGTGATGACCAGGCAGTTTGGTCCGATAGATTTACAAACATTTGAATATTTTTTAGTCATGTAATGTTTTACAGAGTTTTAATCAACATAAGAGCTCACATTTGTTGACAGAAAATATGTCATTATACGGTTTCGTTCTCCGCCCACTGGCCACATCACAAACAGCACGCCTTGGGGTATACGGTATGCAAATTATGTACGAAAATTGTGACATCACGTTTACCGTGCAGGTAAGTATGTCCGCCTGAATAAACAGCTTAACTTCAGCAGATATGCTACCAATTACACGTAATTTCCGCATGACGTGAGCGTGCTGCAGAGCCTCTGAATATTTATGTCGCATTCAGTCTAACTGTTGGAAAGGGGCACGTGGTACGACAGGGGATAGGAACAGGCCACCAGTAAGGAAAACTTTATACTGTGTATTACCGAACATCTGCAATAGAAACTTGACTGTAATGTTTACAATGAGATTTTGAAACTATGTAACATACAGGGTGAGTCACCTCACACTTGCACCGCAAATATTGCGGAAACGGAAAGTGCGACTGATGTGAGGTTTTCACAGAACGGATTGGTAGTGAGGGGATCGTATTTTTAGCCAACAAACAGATTGTAATATTACTTAGAAAGTGTATTTTTTATGCAAACATACAGTTTTTTAAATGGATCAATGGTTGTCTCTATCATGCACTGGAATTTTTGACACGAGCTGTGTAAAAAGAATTTTATGACATTTTTATCACGTTTAGTTTGGCAGATACAACCGTTCAAAGTTTCGGGGGCGGAGGCTGCGGTAGCGTTGCTGACTGGCCGAGTGGCTAGCCCCCTGGGGCACGGCCCACTGTCTCATGACCACCAGCCAGTCAACTACGCTGGCGTAGCCTCCGCCCCCAAAACTTTGAATGGCTATAGCTGCCAAACTGAACATGATAAAAATGTCCTTCAAAATGATTTGTACATAGCTGGTGTCAATAATTTCAGTGCATGAAAGAAACAACCATTGTTCCATTTGAAAAATTGTATGTTTGCATACTATGGAACACCATCCCAGAGAAAGACTTCGTGCAAACTTTCCACAACATATACCGCACAGCTCAGAGGTGCATACTTATGTGAGGTGACTACTTCGAAGGGCAGTAAGGTAAATGTAGTTCATAGTTCATATCCGCTAATGTTACGGGAAAATTCACCGAATCTTATTGTGAGAGATTATGTATTGACATGATTCTTCAGTTTCTCCCGGCGTATTTGATGATCAAAATATCCATGGGTGTACTGCCGGTCTATAGTGTCCAACGGGCACAATATTTCGGCGATCATACATGTCGCCATCATCAGGTGAACTGACGGACTGAGCTCCTGGAAACGCGCCGGCACGGAGATCCGCACGCTACGGCTGCTCGAAGGGAACTGGGTTCTAGCTTTTTTTTTTTTTTTTTTTTTTTTTTTTTTGCACGTTTCATTCCCGCCTCTTAAGGAGGCGGGCGGGCTGTTTGAGGGCTTAGCTTGTGCCCTTTTCAGCCTTATTTATATGTGTTATTCTGTTGTGGCTCTTTTTATTTGTCAAAATGGTGCTAGGGTTATTAGTTAGCGGGTACTATTTTCTTATTTTATGTTTTTGGGGGGGCATTGTTTGTCCCAATTGGGAATACTCCGTGGGCATGGGGACAGCTCCGGTATTTACCTTACAGCCAGCAGGGAACCACGGAAACCTGGGCCAGAGCTGCTGGTGGTGACCACTTGATGTGTCTCTTGATGGTCCTCTTAGTGGCGCCTGCGGTTGTTGCCGCGGCGTTCTTCTCTCTCCTTTTTATCAGCTTCCTTCTGGAGCTGTCTGAGCGCTGCTGTTGATGCCTCGTCTCTTGGAGGGTCGCCATAATCTTCTTGGAGATGGTACGGAGCATCGTACTTCCAGTAAGGCTTGTGAAAGACCTTGCGGTAGGGCCATTGTCCCCGCGCCTTCTCCTCGTAGAAACATGTCTTCTCGTGGTTGTACTGGTACTGCGACAACAGCCTTTCGTTCCAGTTCAGGACCTCCTCTGTCATGCTTATTTGGTCCCTTGTCTTCTTGGCAGTCGGTACAGAGCATTCCGCCTGCGTCCCCTTGTCTGAACAGACAATGAAGTCGGGGGCGTCTGTCTGCTCGGCCTGCGTCCTCATCTTCGGTCGGCGCGTCTGCGTCCACCTTTCTTCCTTCTCGTTGGCGGAGTCCGTCGTGGTCTCCGCGTCTGCCGTGGACACCACGACTCGCGAGTCCTTCCGCTCATCCTGCAGCAGTAGGGACTCGCGCAGTCGGAGACACGCAGACTCCATCTCAGCGTGGAGGACCATTCGGAATCTTGCTTCCGCCTCTCGGATGGCCGCGTCGATTGCGCCGATCGCAGCTCCCTCCTGCTGCGCGGTGTCGTCCACTGCTGCGGCAGTGCGCCCCGCACGACGGTCCGGAACGGACTGCCCGCCTGCCCCACCCCGCGGCCGGCGCCCCCCACCACCTCTGTCACCGGTGGCGGGGACCGCCGGCCGCGCGGCAGGGAGGGGGGCAGCTTGCTGCTCCGGGAGCGCGGGCGCGGACCGGACGGCCCTACGTCTTCTGGCTCTTCTTTTCCTGGCTGCCGTACTTGTGTTCTGCTGCGTCATCTTGCTGGTTGCGTTGCGGTCTTGGAAGACCGGGCAACCCCGCCAGCTGGCTACGTGTGGTCCGCGGCAGCGGGCACACGTCGGCTCGGACTCGCGCGCAAGTGGGCATTCGTGGCCGGCGTGTTCGCCTGCGCACTTAACGCACTTGGCGCGGTTGCGGCAGTGCTTTGCCACGTGCCCCTCGTCCTGGCACTTGTAACACTGTGGGACAGTGTCCATGCCGGCCGGGAGTGGCTCCACAGTCACGGGAAACCCAAGGAGCTTGTACAGCTCGAGTACTTGGATCCCCTTCTTCTTTAATAGGCCGTCACCGTCCGCGTCCACGACGAGGATAAAAAGCGGCGGCTTCTTCTTGTTGGTCCGGTTATGCAGCCTGACTGACACGCTGCCGAACCCGGCTTGTGTCAGACAGGTGCGGACCATATTTTCTGTACACAGCCAGGGCAGTCCCCTTAGGAGCGCCTTGACCGTCGTCTTCTTTTGTGGTGCCGTCTCACGCCGCGTCTTCTCTGGCGTGGGGATGATGTAGAGGTCCAACAAAGGAAACAGGGCCCGGTAGCGGGCCATTTAAATACCCTCGGCCCGCGGAGCGACCCCTCCGCGGTCCGCGCCCCGCGCCGCGGCCGCGCAGTGGAACCGATTGCGCCGGCGTCTGAGAAGACGTCGGTGTGATGGCTCTGTCCGCCGTGGTCGTCACTTCGTTACGTTTGCTAGATTTACTCTTAATTAACCCAATCGCTGGTTCCCAAGCTTTGCTAAGATTATAGCCAAAGTCACGGTTTATGAGGTCGTCACTTGTGCGAATTTCAATGGCCTCTCTAACGACGCAGTCCCAGTATCTCGACGTCTGTACCAGAATCCTAGTGTGTTCATACTCCATGGCGTGATTCTCCGACAAACAATGTTCAGCGACCGCCGACTTGCTCGGATACATCAATCGTGTGTGCCTCTGGTGTTCAACGCATCGATCCTCGACGGTACGCATCGTCTGTCCAATATATGACTTTCCACACTGACACGGAATCTGGTACACGCCCGCCTTCCTCAAACCGAGATCATCAGTCGCACACTGATCTGTATTTACACGCAGACAGCTGTCACCACCCTTCACAGAGGAATGGGGTACTTAAAACTCTAGTACATAGGGCGCGCACTATCTCCGACGCAGAAAGTCTACCCCAGGAATTGGAACACCTGAGAACTGTATTTCGAAAAAATGGGTACTCCGAGTGGCAGATTCAGCGGGCTCTCCGCCCAACCACTACAACACAACCTGTGGAAACGGATGAAAACGCAAGGGAGGATGTAGGCACTGCGTTCGTTCCATATACCGGCGCACTCTCAGGGAAGATCGCCCGCATTTTGAGAAAACACCAGGTTGGAACTGTTTTTTGCCCGCCGAATAAAATTCGTGCACTGGTGGGGAGCGCTAAATATGATCTCGGTTTGAGGAAGGCGGGCGTGTACCAGATTCCGTGTCAGTGTGGAAAGTCATATATTGGACAGACGATGCGTACCGTCGAGGATCGATGCGTTGAACACCAGAGGCACACACGATTGATGTATCCGAGCAAGTCGGCGGTCGCTGAACATTGTTTGTCGGAGAATCACGCCATGGAGTATGAACACACTAGGATTCTGGTACAGACGTCGAGATACTGGGACTGCGTCGTTAGAGAGGCCATTGAAATTCGCACAAGTGACGACCTCATAAACTGTGACTCTGGCTATAATCTTAGCAAAGGTTGGGAACCAGCGATTGGGTTAATTAAGGGTAAATCTAGCAAACGTAACGAAGTGACGACCACGGTGGACAGAGCCCTCACACCGACGTCTTCTCAGACGCCGGCGCAATCGGTTCCACTGCGCGGCCGCGGCGTGGGGCGCGGACCGCGGAGGGGTCGCTCCGCGGGCCGAGGGTATTTAAATGGCCCGCTACCGGGCTAGAACCCAGTTCCCTTCGAGCCGCCGTAGCGTGCGGATCTCCGTGCCTGCGCGTTTCAGGAGCTCAGTCCGTCAGTTCACCTGATGATGGCGACATGTATGATCGCCGAAATATTGTGCCCGTTGGACACTATAGACCGGCAGTCTATATATTTTGATTATGTATTCGCAGTTTACAAAAACGTATTTTCTGACGAAGTTCCAAAATTAAAAACAAATAAATAGAATTAAAATAAAATTAATAAATTTACTGCGTAACAAAATTAACGAGTTGTTTGAAAACCAGATAATTGCCTCCCACTATGACTCAGAAGTTTGAAATTTGGCCCAAATGTGCCTACAACTTTCCCTTTGGAAAAGCGTGCGTCCTACAACTTTCCATTTGGAAAAGCGTGCTTCCTACAACGTTGCCGTCAGGCGCGGCGAAGACTGAAGCGGGAAGCAGTCGACACTTGCGAGATAAACTTCAGTTCAGTAACACCATCAATGCCACCCATGCACCACTGTTGAGCACTTTCAAACATTATTGTACAAAAACTTCCACGTCCTAGTATAGCGTGTGAGGCAAGTCGAGAAGTAAAGTCTATAGTGTGAGTGGAAAGTCAAGCAATTGAACGCGAACGCGTGCTGATGTTTTTCTACATGTAAGCTTTTAATGTACTTACATGTGTGCACGAGCCGTGATAAATGGGTTTACGGTAGTGGGGAAAACATGAAGAAGGTGATCAAAACTCTGAAAATAGAATCACAATAGAAACAGGTAACATACGTCGTTCGAGATGTGCCATATCGATCGAGATGTCAGTACCATGGCATCATGGTTACGTTGTCACTGTGTTCGAATGTGGACTTGAAGGTCCGGGTTCACGTATCTTCCGTGGTCCATCACCTTTTTTCACAATTTGGTGTCTGGTTCTTGAGGCAATGCCCGTTTACGACAGCAAGGTGTAAGTAAATATACTTAAAGTTCATTCCGTGCAGCCTTAGCAGCCGAAATGAAGTGGCTCTCGAATAGGAGCGTCAAACTTTGTTGATGAGGAGACAACGCAACCGAATCCCTACCTCAAAACACGTTTGGTCCATCGTACCCAGCATTGATTACTGTGAAAAACGTCGGGTCTTCCGTTTGTCACAACGTATTCATACACGGACCCATCATGATACGCAAATGCCTGAAGTTGTTCCTGACGTGCAAATTTATAAGTGAAAGAGGTCAGTATGCAAAATTGTTGCCACACGGATAGTTGTTCATTTTTGCTGAAATTAACCAGCGATTCAGTATGGGAACGCAACGGAAGCCTTTGGGCCGTCTGCGTGCACAGGAATGGAAGCTGTGGGAGGTTCGAGCTATCAGCGTGCCTTTGTGTCTCAAGAGCAAAGCTGCCACCGCTCGGCTCGGCTCTGTGTCCACAAGGACAGGAAGCATTTAACAGGACTCTGCCAAAAATTCTGGAGACGGCGTACACCTAGCGTGCAGAACGGGAGTTTGAGACCAGGTGGCTAGACTCAACTTTATAATATTCTTTTTCCCACGAGCTGCATGAGAGAATAGCAACAATGTTAATATGCGCTCTCTGATTGGACTGACTGTCTGTGCCGTCAAACGTTCGTGGATATAGAAATTCCGCAATACAATTTAATAGGGAGAAACGGAACTGGCGCTCCTTGTCTTGAGGCCAAGTTGGTGGGAGTTTTAGCATGCGGTTAATGGCCACGCTATTCGTTAAGACAAAATACAAGGTGGGAATGATTAAACAACTTTTAGACGATTGGGACTCGTCTGTTTCTTTGGCGACAGTCAGCCAAGCTAGCTCTGCAGGCAGGAAAAACCAGGAGCTCTGCGCTACCTTCGACGGAGAGAGGGCCAGTCTACTGAGGCGTAAAACGACAAGATTGGTACCACGAGCCAACACTTTGGCGTACCTTGAGATGTAGGGTCAAGGGGACAGCGATTCCGTAATGTTGAGAAACAGTTGCAACTATATATATTTTTGACGAATTACAGCGTTCAAATGAATGAAATAAATCGCAATTTGCGATGTTATGACATCACTATATTAGGTTTAGATGGAATACCAAACAACTAATTGTCGCCAGGAGCCCAGCCTCGGCTTGTATACAATTATATATATTTTTGACGAATTACAGCGTTCAAATGAATGAAATAAATCGCAATTTGCGATGTTATAACATCACTGTATTAGGTTTAGATGGAATACCAAAATACCTAATACAGTGATGCCATACCATCGCAAATTGCGATTTATTTCATTGATTTGAACGCTGTAATTCGTCAAAAATATTTATAATTGTATACAAGCCGATGCTGGGCTCCTGACGACAATTAGTTGTGTCTCGATACCTCATGGTCTGTTCTTCCTGATGCGGGAATACAGTATTGTGGCTGCGAGCATTATAGAATAAATAGGCTGTAGTATAGGAAAGAGACAGCGTGGCGAATGGAGATTTGTGTGTGGCGGGAGACGTGCAGGGAAGAGTCCTCTGCAGTGGGGCTGGTCACTGTGTCCTCGGTGGCGGAGTGGTTAACGCGTCTGCCTAGTAAGCAGGAGATTCCGGGTTCGAATCCCGGCTAGGCACAAATTTTCGTTCGCCACAGTTTGTTATTCCATCTAAACCTAATACAGTGATGCCATAACATCGCAAATTGCGATTTATTTCACAGTTGCAACTGTCGCCACGGTAAGAAGTACGCAGCTTCAGCATTATAGGAAAATCTTGTATTTGACCTGATTACCAGTGCAGGTCAAACGTCGCTATACAACAGGCCCAGGAGGTCTACTCATTTACTTTGCTTAAACGTCTATACAACTTTTTCAGGCAATAATCGATATAACGTAACAGAGTTTACCAAGAAAAAAGTTCAAATGTTTGTTACGCTTATGGGACTCCGGGGTCATCAGTCCCTAAACTTAAAAACCACTTATACAATAACTTATACTGAAGACAACACAAACATCCATGCTCGTGAGAGGATCGAGGGGACGGCCTCGCAAAGCGTCTCAATGCGCCCGGACACTCCACCGCGGCTGAGTTTATCACAATTTACTAAGAGGAGCAGTATTTTCCTTTCTACAACTCCCATTGTTTATTTTTTGGCTAATGTTTTACTACACAGTTATTCTCTAGTGATTTATCGAAGAAAATATGCGTCAAATAAAATAAATCTAATCGTGATATCGAAACTGATGTTTCATTTACGGTAGTTAGATCCCCTCGTTTGTATTTCACATCATGTAATGTTTAAAGTGTGATTCTCCATTCAGAGATTAACTGCTCACTGTTCACACTTGTTCGCGTTTTTTTATTTCCATTCCACAAAATTAACCTACCAGGAGAATACCTACTTAACCGTTTAATTCATAGTGTAGCTTATCAGCCACATACCCTATTTTCTCCATTATCTCTCAAATTTAGCAACATTTTACCACAAATTCATTTGTAGCAGCTTGTATACATAGTGTTACATATGCTACTACCTCGTCCTAGAAATTTTAAAGTGCAGAGTGCTACTGACTCATTTCGACAGTTAGCTGCATTGAGTTACTCGCAACATGTGCGTTTGTTTACATTAGCAATCCTACTTTGCTACGTAAAAGTAGTCAATCACATACTACTGTCGCATTATGAGTTACTTTCTGGAGAGCATTTCCTTTCCCCTCCCCTCCTTTCCCATCCTCACTCCTTTCCCTCCCCAACTGGGGACCGATAACCTTAGCAGTTTAGTCCCCCTGTCCCAAACAGCCAACCAACCAGTTATTTTCTGGAAAGATGAGAGGCATAATAGTGACATTTACTGCATCGGGTACACCATAGACGCACTATATAGCTGACTAGCTATGAAAGTTTGGTTGCTAGTAGTGCATAATAATTTTAAGATTTTTTTTTTCAATATTTTTCTCAGTATATATGCACTTTACATTAATCGTGGTGGTTTTGATAGTTTGAAATAAAAAGTCATGCATTAAAGGGTTAAGGTTGTGTATGAGTAAAACGAAGTATAAAATTCTGGAACTTTACGCGCACGTGGACACACACACACACACACACACATACGAGGTTTCGCATCTGTATTGTGCCAGGTGATAGGAATCTCTTATCGATGCACCTAACTTATACGCCTTCTTGTTAGTGTTAGGCTTTAGTATGAATGTAATTGTGGTCACTCCCAAAGAAATGATGGAAACGTATGAGCTTTGCACATAAGATACAACAAATGAACGCATCAGTTTCATAACAATCACACAGTTTTCCCTGTGATTTGACAGAACATAAATTTTAATGTTTTCGAGTTTTACAAATGTTCAACAAGAAAACCTTTATTTTTCCATGCTAATTTGAACACGTTCTAGAATTTCGTGCTGTCCGCGGTGACCGAGCGTTCTGCGGCGCGCCAGTCACAGTCTGCACGGCCCCTACGGTCGGGGGTTCCAATCCCTCCCTCGGGCATGGATAGTTGTGCCGTCCTTAGTATTAGCTAGTTCATAAGTAGTTTGTAAGTTTAGGGACTGATGACCCCGTAGTTATGTCCCATAACTTCTACAAATATGTGAACATCTAGAATTTCGAAGAGCTGGTCTATGTACCTGTGCAGCTTTGCAAAATCTTAAACTTTGACCATACAATGACGACACCACGGCTCTTCCATTTCACTCATTTTTGTACATCTTGAACTTGGACCATTCACCGTTACTATTTTTTTCTTCAGAGTTGACGGGTTATCCAATGGACCATCGCACCATTAAATCGCAGGGTGGATGCGATGAGGCGTTTCATATTTACAACGACCCTTTGCCGTTTCATTTACGCAATTGTCAATAATGCACCTCTCTGTGTGTGATTACATCGCACGATGGCGTGAGAAAAGAGAACTGAAAAAGCGCGAACACTCCGCTGCTCCCGATCAATTTCACATTTAGCCTAAGGCAGGAGTGGGCAAATGCGCTTATATTTCCAAATGTTTGTAAATCTATGGGACTTAACTACTTTGGTCATCAGTTCCTGTGGTGTCGCACAAGTCTAAAGTGCGTGCCACCTACTTTCGCCGCGCGCTGCCATGCACGCACGGCGCGGCGTTCTTATGACGTCAGCCACGAGCGCCCTCTGCGACAACTCCGCTCGTGGCCACCACTGAACGACATCGTTCACTTGGAACTGAGATAGGAACCAGTTAACACTTCGGAATCAGATAGGCACCAGTGAAGACTAGGCTATCGGACAGGCACTAGGCAGGCCTATAGCTCAACTATGTATCAGCATTCTGCTGAGTTTTGTAAAAGTTAAGTATATATAAATATATATCTCGTTCTAATTTACTCTCGAGTTTCTAGTTTCTGCTGTCCCACTGGCTGGACACCTCCTACCTGCACAAGCGTGTATCCTTTATTCCTGTGCCGGCCGCGGTGGCCGAGGAGACTAATGCGCTCCAGTCACGGTCTGCACGGCCACTACGGTCGGGGGTTCGAATCCCCCCTCGGGCATGGATATTTGTGCCGTCCTAGTTCGTAAGTAGTTCATAAGTAGTTTGTAAGTTTAGGGACTTATAACCCCGTAGTTAAGTCCCATAGACTACACAAACATTTGAACATTTTTTTTATTCCTGTGTCGGTCTTTCTACTCGGCCACCGACACCTACGACGCAAACGAGACACAGAAGCGGGGACGAGGCTGGGACACAAAAGTTCCTAGGCTTACAGACTACTTAAACTAACGTATGACAAGGACAACAAATACACTCATGCCCGAGGGAGGACTCGAACCTCCGACGGCGAGCAGCGCCGCGCTACGCACTTAGGAGACTTAGAGCGCTCGGCCACTCCACCGCGGAAGGGTAAATGCACTAATGGAGCGCGGGTGGCCTCGAGCGCTCACTGCTTGCCTGCGGACACTCACTGCAACGAGTTTGTTTACACGCTTTGCCAACTTAACTTATTATGTGTATGGGGCGAAAAAGATGGTGTGTGTGTGTGTGTGTGTGTAAAAGCTCAAATAATAGTAAATAAATTGTTGTGTTTTGATGATTTTAGCATCGATTTCGATGTTTTGTGGAAGAGGGGGTTATTGGGAAAGTTAAGGGAGTGGGTCTTTTTCTTTTTCATCTATTAATTTGAACAGCTTTGGTTTTTCGAATGTGGTAATTTTCTTGTAATGTCATAAGGTGCTTTCTAAATAATTAGAAAAAAAAAAACAATCGAAAGCACGTTCTAACACTACAAGAAATTTACAATATCCAAAACAACCGAAGCAGTCTCACAGTCGCTCCATACACATACTCAGTTAAGTTGGCAACACAAATTCCTAAACGAGATACACCTTCAAGACTGCGAAACAGCGAACATTGAAAAAGGTGATAAAATGAAGAAAGAAGTACACGAACTGTGACGAACGTGTGAATTCAACCATTGATAAGGTGGGAAGAACACTATGGAAATCCTGAGACTATAAAACCTATGTAGTCTACATTTTATTTCTTCCTGATTGTTGGACCTGCAGTGTCATAAATGTCGTTGAATGACATTGTAATGAAAGTTCCGGTTCACTGCTTATAGTTTATTCAATAGCGCTAAAGCTGTTTCAACATTTTGTCATTGTCAAACGCCTGCGTATATATAAAAAAGAAATAATACGAAAATATACATAAAAATTATTATAAATTTTCCTTATAACTTACGTCTACAATGTTTGGACGTTATACGCTAATATCTAGCGTGATTGTTGTATAAACTGTATTGAAATATTCACGAATTTCGCAGTTGGATACGTTTTTTCGCAGTTGAATAGGTTTTTTAGCTGCTAGTTTTTATGCATCTTGTTACGCTAATTGTCGGGTATGTATACGATAAAATATGCAACAAAATTAGCGAACTTTTGAAAAACATCAGAATTAAATTTGCCTTTCGCACTAACAACAACCTAAGAACAAAATTACACTACGCTTGCATCAGAAATTCCCCATACATAGAACCAGGTATTTATAAAATCACATGTGACAACTGTAACAGCTTTTACATTGGTCAGACCGGACGTAGGTTCCTCACAAGATATCATAAACATGTAATAATAAGTGAAAACAACCAGTCTACTTTCTATTTACATCTCAGAAACGAAAACTATTCAACACTTAACATCAAAAATGCACTTACGATATTACAGAAAATACCAAAGGGAATAGAAATGAATATTTTGGAGGAATTTGAAATATATATTCACACTAAAAATTATGCGAGGGAAATACTTAATGAACACACTGATTTCAAACATAAAAATTATCTAGTTAATTTTATTGACTTTATCGTTGAAAAAGGGTGAGAAGCAAAGATATGCTAAAAGACCAGAGGTAGCTAGAAACGAAACAATCCTTTCTGACCAATGTCAAAGTTAAAAAGTCTCTGATAACTTAGTCGATTACTATATGCATGTAAATATCTTTGCCAGAACTGTTGTTAATTACGCAGAATATAAACTTTTTCTGTACTTTAACGTTGTAGCGTAACAAGCTGCATAAAACCCGGTAGCTAAAAAAAGTATCTAACTGCGAAAAAACGTATCCAACTGCGAAATACGTGAATATTTCAATACAGTTTATACAAAAGTCACGCCAGATGTTAGCATATAACGCTCAAACATCGTAGACGTAAGTTATAAGGAAAATTTATAACAAAATTTTATGTATATTTTCGTATTATTTGATTTGTAAGTAATTAATGTAATTCATATATACGCAGGCGCTTGATTATGACAAAATTTTGAAACAGCTGTAGTGCTATTAAATGAAAATGTAAGCAGTGATCCGGAACTTTTATTCAATGTCATTCAACGATGTATTTATTTCGATTAAAATAAAAGGAACTGTTTATAATCTGATGAGGATACATCAGTAAATAAACATGTAACTTCCAGACATGGAATTCACTGATGATGCTTTAAAATAGAGGACGAAACGCTTATGGAGGAAATAAAAGGACTGCAGAAGAAAACGGTAGTTAAATTTCCAAAAACAAATAATTAGGTACTTGCTGCGGAACATGGACACACAAACAAACTTGTTACAAGTCGTTTGTTGGCATGTTTCAGCATCGGGAGACAGTTTAAAAAAAATGTGATCCCTTAATTTGCACACGTGTAGTGGAGACTTACCTGCGTGACGACAGCAGAGCCCGGGTTCTGCTGGTGCACCGGGCAGCCGTCCTTGCCCAGCCAGTCCTCCGTGAAGTTGCGGCTGCTGCCACTCTTGAGGTAGTCGGCGCTGGAGTCCTTCACCATGCAGACGAGCGCGAAGCTCAGGTTGTAGCGCATCAGGATCAGGTTGAACAGCGTCGCGAACGCGCACATCGTGAACACCAACCGGCAAGACCCCATCAGCGGCGCTGCGCAGAAGAAATAAACCGCCAGCTAGCACTCTCAACAGAAATGTTCAAATGTTTGTTAAGCTTATGGGACTTAACTACGGGGTCATCAGTCCCTAAACTTACAAACTACTTATGAACTACTTACGAACTAGGACGGCACAAATATCCATGCCCGAGTGGGGATTCGAACCCCCGACCGTAGTGGCCGTGCTGACCGTGACTGGAGCGCCTCAGTCCCCTCGGTCACCGCGGCGGCTCTCAACAGAAATGGGAACATTCTGCACCGATACTTTGTGCTTCACTTCCGGTTTTGTCACGATTACACTCATGTCGGTCACAGTCCCATTGTTCTACATTTACATCTACATCTACATGGGATACTCTGCAAATCACATTTAAGTGCCTGGCAGAGGGTTCATCAAACCACAATTATACTATTTATCTCCCATTCCATTCTAGAATAGCGCGCGGGAAGAAAGAAGACCTGAATCTCTCTGTTCGAGCTCTGATTTCTCTTATTTTCTGATGATCATTTCTACCTATGTAAGTGGGAGTCAACAATATATTTTCGCATTCGGACGAGAATGTTGGCGGCTGGAGTTTCGCAAGTAGCCCACGCCGCAGCGATAAGCGCCGTTGTTGTAATGATTCCCATCCCAGATCCTGCATCATTTCCGTAACGCTGTCTCCCCTGTATCGTGACAATACGAAACGAGCTGCCCTTCTTTGGACTCTTTCGATGCCCTCCGTCAAACCCACCTGATAAGGATCCGACACTGGGCTGCAATACTCCAAAAATGGACAGACAAGCGCAGTATATGCAGTTTCTTTAGTAGTTCTGTTGCATCTTTTAAGGGTCCTGCCAATAAAACGCAGTCTCTGGTTCGCCTTTCCCACGACATTATCTACGTGTTCTTTCCAGTTTAGGTCTGAAGTAATAGTAATTCCTAGGTATTTTGTGGAGTTTACGGCCTTCACATTTGATTGATTTATCATGTAAACAAAGTTTAACGGATTTCTTTTCGTACTCATGTGGACGACTTCACACTTCTCATTATTCAGAGTCAATTGCCAATTTTTACACCATACTGATATCTTATTCAGATCGTTCTGCAGTTGGTTTTGATCTTCAGATGATTTTACTAGACGGTAAATGACGGCGTCATCTGCAAACAAACTAAGAGAGTTACTTAGATATTCCCCTAAATCGTTTATGTAAATAAGGAATAGCAGAACACCAATAACACCATCCTGTGGAAGCCCGATATCACCTCTGTTTTAGTCGATGCCTTACCGTCGATTACTACGAACTGTGTCCTCTCTGACAGGAAATCCTCTATCCAATCGCAAATTTGGGGGCGATATACCATAACCACGCAATTTGATTAAAAGCCGTTTCTGAGGTACGGTGTCAAAAGCTTTCTGGAAATCAAGAAATACGGAATCGATTTGCGAACCTTTGTCGATAGCACCCATCACTTCGTGTGAATAAAGAGCTAGTTGTGTTTCGCAAGAACGATATTTTCTAAATCCGTGTTGACCTTGGGTCAATAGATCGTTCTGTTCGAGATAATTCATAATATTTGAATACAGGATATGTTCCAAAACCCTGCTGCAAATTGACGTCAATGAAATAGGCCTGTAGTTTAGGGGATTACTCCTACTGCCTTTCTTGAATATAGGTGTCACCTGTGCAACTTTCCAATCTTTTGGTACAGATCCTTCTATGAGAGAGCTGTTGTATATGACTGTTAAGTAAGGAGCTATCGCTTCAGCATAATCAGATAGAAATCTAATGGGTATACAATCCAGACCAGAAGACATGTTCTTGTTAAGTGATTTAGTTGCTGCACTACTCCGATGATATCTACTTCTACGTTACTCATTACGGCATCTGTTCTTAATTCGAAATCTGGAATATTGGTTTCGTCTTCTTTGGTGAATGAGTTTCTAAAAGCTATGTTTAGTAACTCTGCTTTAGTAGCGCTGTCATCGGCAGGATCGCCATTACTATCACGTAGTGAAGGTATTGTTTCTGATTTTCCCCGAGTATATTTAACATATGACCAAAATCTCTTTGGGTTTTCAGTCAAATTACGCTAAAGAGTTTCGTTGTGATAAATATTGTAGGCATCTCGCACTGAAATCCTCGCTAAATTTCGAGCTTCTGAGTACGATCGCAAATCCTGGGGATTTCGTATTCGTTTAAATTTAGTATGCCTTTTCCTTTGCTTTTGCAACAGTGTCCTGACTTGTTTTGTGTACCAAGGGGGATCGCCTCCTTCTTTTATTAATTTATTTGGTATAAAACTGTCAATTGCTGTCGATACCACTTCTTTGAATTTGAGCCACATCTGGTCTACACCTACGTTTAGTGTTAGAAACGAGTGGAAGCTGTCTTTCAAGAAGCAATGTATTTTGTTTCCATCTGCTTTCCTGAACAAATATACTTTGCGTTTATTTTTGGTAACTTTGGGACTTTCGATATTCAATTTCGCTACGACAGCTCTGTGTTCACTAATACCTGTATCCGTTTTGATGCTCGTTATGAGCTCAGGATTATTTGTTGCTAAGAGATCAAGTGTGTTTTCACATCCATTTACAATTCTAGTTGGCTCATGAACTAATTGTTCGAAGTAATTCTCAGAGAATGCGTTGAGTAAAATTTCGGACGATGTTTTATGCCTACCTGCTGATTTGAAAATATAATTTCGCCAACAAATTGAGGGTAAATTAAAATCACCACCTACTATTATCGTGTGAGTCGGGTACGTTTTTGTAATTAGACTCAGGTTTTCTTTGAACCTTTCTGCTATTGTATCGTCAGAGTCGGGAGGCCGGTAAAAGGAACCGATTATTAACTTCTTACTATTTTCGGGTACTACCTCTACCCATAACTATTTTGTTCAATCTATCCTTTCTGAACACCGATAGATCTTTTGCAAATACTCCTGCTGAACTTATTTCCGGCTTGAGCCAAATTTCGCTGCCTATAATGATGTGTGTTTCGGTGCTTTCTATTAACGCTTGCAGTTCTGGTACTTTCCTGACACAGCTACGACAATTTACAACTGTTATACCGATAGTTTCCGGATCTATATCTCTCCTGTCATCCACCTGCACCCTTTGAGATTGCCCATTTTCTATTTCCCCGAAGCTCTTTATCCTAAAAAAACCGCCCAGTCCACGCCACACAGCCCCCGCTACCCGTATAGCCGCTTCCTGCGTATAGTGGACTCCTGACCTATTCTGCGGAACCCGGAAACCCACCACCAAATGGCGCAAGTCAAGGAATCTGCAGCCTACACGTCGCAGAACCGTCTGAGCCTCTGATTCAGACCCTCCACTCGGCTCTGTACCAGAGGTCCACAGTCGGTCCTGTCAACTATGCTGCAGATGGTGACCTCTGCTTTCATCTTGCAAGCAAGACTGGCAGTCTTTACCACTTCAGTTAGCCGCTCGATACCTGAGAGGATCTCTTCAGATCCGAAACGACACACATCATTGGTACCGACGTGAGCCACCACCTGCTGTTGGCTACACCCCGTACCCTTCATGGCATCCGGGAGGATCCGTTCCACATCTGGAATGACTCCACCCAGTATGCACACGGAGTGCACGTTGGCCTTCTTCCCCTCCTTGGCAGCCATCTCTCTAAGGGGCTCCATCACCCGCCTAACGTTGGAGCTCCCAACTACAAATAAACCCACCCTCTGTGTAAGCCCAGATCTTGCAGGCTGGGTGGTGACATGGTGAGAGACACCATCCGACTCAGGAACGTCGTCCTGAGCAGACAGCGCCTCAAACCTGTTCGCAAGACGAACCTGGGAGGCCTCAAGATCGGTCCCCCGGAATGTCTTGCGCCTCCTGCCACGCACTGGAGCAACCTCCAACGCAACCACGGGTGGGATGTCTGCCTCACTGCTAGCAGTTTCAGGGCATGTCGCTGCCGCAGGCCGATCGGTGGAGACGACGGTAGTCCGTTCGGTCCCCACCGCCGGCCAACAACAACGACGCCCATCGATCGCAGCTTTCAACTGTGCAACCGAGGTTAACACAGCTTGAAGCTGGGAGCGAAGTGTCACCAGCTCAGACTGCATCCGCACACAGCAGTCACAGTTCCTATTCATGATTACAGTGCCAACAAAACAGTCGCGATGCGTTCAAAGGAAAACTACACTGTTTGTTAAAACGCGGAGGTGAATCTAATACGCACGACAGCTCAGTATAAATTTACAAATTGAGACGAGAAAGTGCATACGAAATTCAAAATACTATATGTCGCTTCTAATCAGAAAATAAAGACAGACGACTGTCGCGACGCGGTTCACACGGCGGAATAATACACTAACCTGATATTTAACGCGAATATGAATCGAATAAAAACGCGAGCACATAATAAATTTAATGAACTGAAGGGAAAACGCACTGACAAGTAAAAATATGTAGCTTCTAGAGAGAAGCAGGTTACACTTACAACTGATAATTTACTGCTAAACCACTGGAGAGGTGTTCTCTGGACGACGTCTAGCCCAGTCAAATCGTGCACAAAAAGGGCTCAAAGTCGAAAAATTTGGTGTAATTGTTTTTAGTGGCCTATTTTATGTTTTTTGGGCTGCTGAATATGAATCTGAAGTTTTCCAACAAAAATTCCATCGGCAAATATGAGAAATCATCAAAAAACAACTAAAAATCACAATTTTCGGTGGTTTTCAGCTTATAACTTGCAAAGCAAGCTATTTACACAAAACGTGGCCTAGTAATAAAATGAAGAGGAGAAAATTACCCACAATTTATGTGTGTAACATTTTTTGTACGTCGTATGGTTTCCACGTAAAACTGCGTTGAAAAAGCTGTGAAATCAGTAAATTTTGTAGAATAGAAAAAAATTTCATGTTCTTTCGGGTGGATTATTTAATCAGCAGTTCCTTGCCTTTTAACGTGTTTACCTTGCGATTCTTTTTGTCCCTTGTGAGCGTGCACTCAGCTGCGCGCCCACGCTGTCCGTCTACCTGTGGCTGCGGTCCCACCTTTGCGGCCGCTGCCCTTAAACTTATGACAGGCGAAGGGGGGGGGGGGGGGACACCGAACTGTCCTCCATTCACCAGTTTGTGTACGTTCGCTGCCGTGATCGTGTTACTTCCCTTTCTCTCAAAGAAGTGAAGCTATGTTTGAATGTTTTCGTTGAGATATAGCGCAACAACTCGGGCGCAATGTCGAGTAATAAGTGTTTTATTTGTGAAAAGATTTAGGTGAGGGTGCAGTGATAGTGGTCAAGGAAAAAGGAATAGAAACCTTATGCGATGCTAGTAAAAAAAGAAATGATAGGAAGGTGGCTGTTTTAGCAGGTAAAACATCTGTTAGTGTACGTGTTTCATGGCAGAAAAGTTACAAAAATGGAAGAATCATAGCTGCCGATTTGAAGAAAGCTGCTGAACGAAGCACATCTTCAAGATAATTAGGATCAGCCTCTAATTCCATTGGAAAACACATTGTTTTGTGTGTGGAACAGGTATTCCTGAACATTACGCAAGGTCACAACAACGACTGCCTCCTCATAAATGTAATTTGATGCATCTGGTGACTAAAATTGAGATGAATGACACAGTTATGAAACAGGCTCAACTACGTGGAGATGATTTCGGTGCGGCAGTTATTAACAGGATCCATCCGATAACAGAATGGTGGCTACTGACTAAGTACCATGAAAAATGTTTAAAAAATCTTTAGATTAGTAGGCCCAAGGCTGATAAAAAGAAAACCGTTGGCCCTTATGCTGAAGAGATTCAGAGGGCTATGAATGACATTTTCAATTTTATGGAAAGGAATGACGAGGAATGTCAGTTTTCATTAGATCAGCTAATAACTCAGATAGAGGGCAACTTAATTCCTGAAAGAACTGTAATACAACATTTATTGGATAGATATGGGGAAGATATTATCGTATCAAAGATCAAACAGAATACAGTCGTATGTTTCAAAAATACAGGCCATAAGATTTTGACTGAAGCGTGGTACATGGAAAGACGTTCGTCAGAACGGGAAGAACGTCTTAGATTAGTTGAGACAGCAGCTGATGTAATTCTTGAAGAGATACGATCAATACCGTATGCTATGGACGACTATCCACCTCCAGACTCTTTCATGGACGAAAATGAAAGCCTTGTCACAGAGGCTCTAAAGTTTTCTTAGAAAGAAACTCAAGAAGAAGAGAACAATCACTGACAAGTGGGGAAAATTTTTTAGCCATTTCACACAGTGTTATTAGTGCTGTCAGGCCCACTTCTTTCCTTTCCCCGTTACAAATTGGGCTATTATCTTTCTTTTATAAGACGTATGGATCACGAAAAGTTATTGATGTTGTCTCATCCTTGGGATTTTGCGCCTCTTATTCCGAAGCTGTTTGTCTTGAAGTGTCAGCAATCATGAAGGCCACCACTACAAATAGATCCGACAGCTTTACATCAATTTGTTCATGACAACGCTGATTTTAACACACGTACATTGGATATACCTTCCATTCAATTGGAGGAATACATTTGATTACTCCTAGAAATGCCATTGCTCCGAATCAAAGAATTTTCCGCGTGAAGAAACCAACACCAGCTCCTGAGATGGGAGCTGTTTCCTTAAAACATTTTGAGAAGACACGTTCTCTTTGGTTAAAGAATATCAACATTGAGGATCTCAAACAGCTATTTGTATCACCTGATTCAATATTACCCTCTTTATCAGATCTACTTTGGCTTTATGGCAAGTGGAAAGATATGCCTGGAATTCCAGGATGGAGTGGCTTCATGGAGCAAATCACAAGTAGTCTCTCCTTTCATACAACCTATGTTGCTTTTCTACCATTTATAAACGCTCCACCATATGATCACAATACAATATAAACAGCTTTAGTCGCATCCATAGAACAGAGCAAACCAATGATTCAAGAAGCAACGGTGGAGTAGCCGAGCGGTCTAAAGCGTCTCGCTGCGGAGCGCGCGGTTGCTCGCCGTGGAGGTTCGAGTCCTCCCTGGGGCATGGGTGTGCGAGTTGTCCTTAGGTTACTTTACCTAGGTTTAAGTAGTTTGTAAGCTACGGACTGATGACCATGCAGTTTAGTCCGGTAAGATTTACAAACATTTGAACATTTTGAATCAACTGTGAACACCTTCGACCAGCCTCTATACCTAAAGGCAAGATTTATTGTAGCTTGCCAACAAGGAGATCCCGAACTTGATAATGTCATCATTAGAATAGGTGGTCTCTTTTATAAGGGTTTACAATAATGTTTAATTTCATGAAATATTAATGTTCGTTTTCGCTGTTTTCCAAAAATGACTGATTTTCCTGACATTTTACCACTGTATTTTGTGGAAACCATACGACTTACAGAAAAATGTTAGAAAAGTAAATTATGGGTCATTTTCTCCTCTTTATTTTACTACTCGGTTACTTTTCGTGTAAATAGCTTGCTTTATGAGTTATCAGTTGATAGCCGCAAAAAAAAAAAAAAAGTGATTTTTTATGATTTTTTGTTGATTTCTCATATTTGCCGAGGGAATTTTTGTTGGAAAACTTCAGATTCGTGTTCAGCACCCAAAAAAAAAAAAAAAAAAAAAAAAAAACATAAAATAAACCACTAAAAACAATTACACCAAATTTTTCGACTTCAAACTACCATTTGACTGGACTAGTCCGCTGGGCGACTGAAGTAAGTTGTCAGAAGTAAGTTGAACCTAAATCTACATCCGTATTTTGCAGATCAATGAATGGCGGGGTGGAGTGAACGTCCCACTCTTATCAGTAAGTAGCTGCTACACACCCAAAATCTTCCCGCAGACGCTTACATAAGGAACTTTGGGCCTTGACAGTAGCTGGTAGTGTCTCAAGAACTACATGCTTTCCCTAGCTAGACAAGATTACCAAATTGATTAGTTTTTGGGTATTTATGGAGGTTTTTTGCTTGGACTATTACTATCCTGGGCTATTTCTTCCACAGATGCATGCCCAGACAGGGACCTCCTCCTTCTCATGGAAATATATTTAAGAGATTTAAAGGACACTGTGCACTAGTATGAACTCTATGGATAATCAGAGTAAAGAGCCGTAAAGTGTAGATATTTATGGTGCTTTGTTTTGTAATTAGTTACTAGAGTTGACACAAATTGTTAACATGTTCTAAACTTCTCTCAAGAATTTGTGTAATATTAACTGGATGAAAAACTGTAAACCAAATGTTTCAAGTATTGGTGATGTACAATGGGAATAATAAACCCTTATTATGGTTCAAATTGAACCAACTGTTTTCTAATTTAAGTAATTGAGACAAATTTGAACTATGATACTTCGTCATTTCTGACTGTAACCTTCATAGGGAAGAAGTCTGATCGACCTTAAATTTGGAAATATTAGAGGTACTGAGTATCAGTACCTCTACCAGTATCTACTACAATAAACAACACACGAAGAACATAGTTAATTATCTGATGGTATTCTGAAATAAGAAGAATTACAGGGTCACATCACATAATCTCACTAGCATATATGTTCATGAAATTTGTTATTTATGATCCAACCCAATTAAAAAATGTTCAAATATTTCTAAATCTATGGGACTTAACTGCTTGGTTATTAGGCCATAGCAAACAAACTACTTAAACATAGTTTAACTAACCTAAAGACAACACATACACTCATGCCTGGGGAGGACTCGAACCTCCGACAGAGAACGGGCGCGAACACGGTGCCTCAGTGCGCACGGCTATTCCACCTCGGCCCAACCCAATTCAAAAGTAATAGCGGTGTGCATCGCTACAACACCAGAAGAGATGATGGTCTAAACTATTCAAAAGAATTTCATAATGACAAATCCTTGTGCTCAGTAGATGAAGTTTTAGACAGAAATTAGTCATTTAAAGAAAATAAATAAAAAAAATAAAGTAAATAAACCAAAAAGTTGCGTGTCATGTAACGTCTTTCACTAAAGGGGAGAAAGTTCGGCAGTACCTCAAATTATCTTCACTCGCGGATGAAATTTCTTGTTCAGAGTGCATTTCAGTAATCCAACAATAGATACACGATACATTCAGTACTACAAGTGAAAATCAGCTGCACCATCCTTTTGTAAATGACACAAATAGGATTGAATCACATTGACAGTAATATCTCTAATAACAGACCCGTTCGTTTAGCCGTGCGGTCTAACGCACCACTTTCTTAGACGGGGAAGCGTACCGGCCCTGGTTCGAATGCGCCCGGCGGATTAACGAAGGAGGTCGGAGTACCGGCCAGCCTTGACATGGTTTTTACGCAGTTTTCCACATACTCCTAGGTGAATACCGGCCTGGTACCCAAGTCCCGCCTCAATTAGACGATTCGCAAACATTTCGTCACACTTTCACACATATAACACTATACGCAGACATTTGGGGTATACATTTCCTCCCGGGAGGCATGGGGTGGGGACAGGAAGGGCATCCAGCCACCCCGTAAATATTAACACATGCCAAATCCGAATTAAACAAAGCCGACCCTGCATGTGCGGGAATATGACCAAAGAGAAAGAAAGAAAGTCTTAAATAACACAAAGACGAGATTTTGGGATATAGAATAACTTTGTTTTTACTTAAAATTGCCTTCAGAGCAATCTAGAAGTACTAGGATAGAAATTAGCTGTGAATCAGAAACATTCAATCAACCAGTACGTAATCACATATACATAAATCTTCTGACAATAATGTTCAGTGAATAGTCCTGTAACATTTACGTAAATGAACGGTAGTTACCTAAGCACCGCTGAGCTCTGCGATACATATCCTGGAAACTTTGCACGACGTTTTCCTTTGGGATGGTGTTTAAAAGAATTGCCAGGAACATCGACAAATCCCTTTCCTTTCAAAGCGAGTTTCGGTCGAGGAAATAGGATTTTTAAATGTTTCAAATGTTTGTATAGGTTATGGGACTTAAGTACGGGGTCACCAGTCTCTTACAAACTACTTATGAACTAACTAATACTAAGGACGGCACAAATATCCATGCCCGAGGGGGGATTCGAACCCCCGACCGTAGTGGCCGTGCAGACCGTGACTGGAGCGCCTCAGTCCCCTCGGCCACCGCGGCCGGCAGGAAATAGGGTTTGAATGTCTTCCTCTGCTCCCCCATCCGTTGTAACTATACTTCCAAGGCAGAGAAAGCACTCTCTCAATTTCATTCCCATTTACAGTCAGGTTGGTCCCGACGTCAGGATTTATCATCATCTCTTTGGTCTTGTTTGTGTTGATTATGAGTCCTGCGCGTTCAGCTTCCGTCTGAAACCTGTTCAGTTTGTTTCATTGATCTGCCGAGTATGATGGATGTTCAGGTTACACGACAAAGCTCGCCCGTACACAGCTCTATCGTCAAACAGTTCCTGCCAAAAGAGGAGGTGGTGCAACTTCAACATCAAACATACTCGACGGGTCTCAATCCTCCAGACTTCCTCCTGTTCCATCGACTGAAATTAGGTTTGATAGGAAACAGATTTGACGAGATTCCTCACATCCTACGAAACGTGACGGGGATTTTAAATACCAAGCTTTTTTTGTTGTTGGACTTAACTGCATACCTTATACTAAATACAAGACAAACATCCATGCCCAAGAGAGGATTCGAACCTCCAACGCGGGAGACCGTGTGGTCAGCAACGTGGCGCCCCAGACCGCTCCGCTCTCCCTCGCGGCATCACGCCAAGGGATACTTTGTGCAAAGTTCATAGTTCATCTACGTTAATGTTACTGGACTATTTACCAAACTTTGTCATACGATGTACTCGTATTTGCGTAACAAGTGGATGCATCTATTGGGTAATTGACTTGTTTGATGTAGTGTTTATTGTGAGAGCCACCTATGGATTACGTTGTTGTTGTGGTCTTCAGTCGGCAGACTATTTTGATGCAGCTCTCCACGCTACCCTGTCCTGTGCAAGTCTCTTCATCTGAGAATGCGTTCGGCAACCTACATCCTTTTGAATCTGCAATCTGCTTACTATATTCGTCCCTCGGTCTCCCTCTACGATTTTTATCCCACAAGCTTCCTTCTAATGTTAAGTTGACAATTCCTTGATGTCTCAGAATGTGTCCAACCAATCTATCCCTTCTCTTAGTCAGGAAATGCCAAAAAATCCTTTTCTCCCTGATTCGGTTAAGCACCTCCTCATTAGTTACGCGATCTACCCATCTAATTTTCATCATTCGTCTGTAGCACCACATTTCAAAATCTTCTATCATCTTTTTATCTGAACTCCTTATCGTCCACGTTTCACTCCCATACAATGCTACACTCCAGACAAATGCTTTCAGAAAGGACTTTCTAACGTTTAAATTAATACTGGATGTAAACAAGTTTCGCTTCTTTAGAAACGCATTTCTTCCCGTTGCCATTCTGCATTTTACATCTTCTTTACTTCGGCCTTCAGAAGTTATCTTGGTACCCAAATAACAAAATTCATCTACAACTTTTATTGTCTTATTACCTAATCCAATTGCTTCAGCGTCGCCTGATTTTCTGACATTGCATTCCATTACCGTCGTCTTACACTTGTTAATGTTTATGTTACATCTTTCTTTCAAGACACTGTCCATTCCATTCAATTGCTCTTTCAGATCCTTTGCAGTCTATGACAGAATTACTATGTGATCGGCAAACCGCAATGTTTTTATTTCTTCTCCCTGCACTTTAAAGCCCTCTCCAAATTTCTCCTTCCATTACTTCACTGCCTGCACGATGTACAGATTTAACAACATTGGGGAAAGGCTACAACCTTGTCTTACTCCCTTCCCAACCTCTGCGTCCGTTTCTTTCCTTTCGACTGTTAATAAGCGCTGTCTGGTTTTCGTATAGGTTGAATATAACTCTTCGCTCCCTATATTTTACCCTGCTACCTTCAGAATTTGGAAGAGTGTATTCTAATCGACATTTTCAAAAGCTTTCTCCATTACACAATGCACTAATTAACCTACGAATACTTTAAATAATCTAAATAATCTAAGTCGGTTTTGGAAAATATATTTTCCTTTACATTAAGGTCACAAACTTCCTTATTATTATGAGATGTTGGTACTTGTAATTTTCCTATCATCTGACGGACGACGTAGTGCCTCACCTTTCTCCACTATCGTCGTCGTCGGACGGTAAGGCGTCTCTCTGTAGACGCCCCCCATGGTGTACTGAGTGTCTTCGCTGCTTCACACGACCAACTCCTTACGGCTGTTTAGGCATCCGGTACCCTGAAACAATGCAAAGAATCAATTAACACTGTATAGTTTATACTTACTTTACATTAGTAGATAGCATAGATATCGTTATTGTAATCCTACTGCTTGAGTTGCAGACAGACACATTTCCTGAGGACTAAAATATACAGGGTGTTTCACTGAGTGTGTTTGCCTCTGTAACGTATAAAATAATGGGGGCCGGGAAATTTTAATGCGGTAGGCCAACACATTAAACGTTACACTTTCAGTTGAGCTATGAATATAGTTTATTGTATCTTTTCCACACAGTTACAGCGCAAAGATATAATTTTTTAAATTGAACAATGGTTTTTTCTATCATGCATTGGAATCGTTGAAACCAGCTGCGTCCAAATCAATTTAAACTACATTCCTATCACTGTTAGTTTGGGAGCTACAACCCTTCAAAGTGTAACATTTCTTGTGTTGTCCTACCGCATTAATATTTCCCGTCACCTATAATTTATAAGTTACAGAGGCAAACACACTTAGTGAAACGCCCTGTATATGGTGACAGTGCTCGAAGGTTTTAAGAAGTCTGATAATGGTGACATATTACATAGTTTTGCACTTCTCTTTTTTTTTCGTAAAGCACATGAACAATTTTGCATCAACTAGTGTTGTTGCTCGGCTTTGCCTGCGTGTGTACTTATTTCATTCTTATGTTAGTGCAACGAGGTTAAATTTTATACAGTGGCAAATACACGAGTTACAGGGCTCTTTGCGGTAACGTATGTAAACTCGGCTTCCATATTGACGGTGAGAGGTGTCTGCTGATTGTTTGTT
Organism: Locusta migratoria; assembly: GCA_026315105.1. Classification (NCBI taxonomy): domain Eukaryota; kingdom Metazoa; phylum Arthropoda; class Insecta; order Orthoptera; family Acrididae; genus Locusta; species Locusta migratoria. Next base: position 318,525,615 of record CM048747.1, on the reverse strand, counting down.
ATTGTTGAACTTTAAGTGTTGTATTTAGACTACATTGCATTTAGAGTAAAATTTTTGAACAATTTTTGCTGCTGAAACATGCCGAAAGTATATTCAACATTTACTCGCAAAAATGGAAGTGCTGGAACGACAAGGATTTCGTGCAAGGACACAAAATGTTTTGCCCTGTTTGGCTGCCTCAAGAGTCGGCACATATCTTGTAAATCCCTTGAAATACACACCATAAAAATGCTCAGTTCTCTAACTATTGTCTGTGTGTTTTTGAAATGTTTTTTGTTATATTGCTGCTGTGGTTGATGAAAGAGCATCTTATCTGTTGAATGATTAAAAAAATACACTCTTTTCAGTGTACACACCATACAAAATATTTTCTTACGTTGTTGAAAATACTTGATCGAACATGGTTGACGTGTAATCAGTACAAAGTGGGGAAGCTATAGTTGTCTGTGTTCTTTGCAACAAATACTTATTTCAGCATGGCAACAATGAAAATTATGAACAATGCGTTATTTCGCCGTGGAATGTGGTATTTTTAATTGCAGTAGTTTGATCTCACTTTCGTCTTTATACTCGATTTTTCACAAAACTTTACAATCAAACCCTTTGATAGCAATTTTACAAGTATGCCGACTCTATACGTTCAATAAACACCATATAAATGTATCATAGACTTAATAAAAGCGGTTGTTACAATTCAATAACAACAGATGCAACCATATGATCATGATTGTTCGTCACAACGATTACTGTTCATAGTATAAGTTTCACAGCAGGTTTAGACCATGTACTGTAAGCAACATAAATGTTTTGAAAACGGCACTTTCGTTGCTGCAACCCTCAACTGACTATTATATTTCAAACTGGAACTGTACTGGTGACAGGTTCGTGAGATTTCATTCCCGCATTTCTAGGAAAACACAATCAGGCTCGTCAATTCAATAGTAAATCTTTATTTAAAACATGAACTTCTGTTAATAAGTAAAATTCTCGAGTGGGTGTGGCATACCAGCTGTCATCCGATATCCCAAATAACATGGCGGACGCCATTTCAATTTGATTCAAACATGGCGGACCTGTCGACATTCTATGAAATTCAAGTTATTTGTTTTAGTCCCCCTGTGTCCGTCGCCTTCCACCCCACACACCGTTCATTACTCTTTCGTTTTCAATCGCAGAAATCCTTATGTCACTATATCTACTGAGCAGTTTATCTTACAATAATATCCTATTATAACATATTAGAGTGGAATATAACTAAACTGTTCCCAAAATATGTTGCGAATACAGTTAGTACTAATGAAGTAATAAATTGAAAGTGTATGTGTGATTGGAGTGGTATTCATCAACCTGACTGCTTATGACTTCATATGACATGAACTATGTGGCTTACTGTGATTGAATTTCGAAAGTTCATACAATGATATATGTGTCTGTACAAAATCTTGGGATTACAATTAGTATGGTAGAAGTAATAAATGGTAACGTCATACGGAATGGCGTATATTTATTGCATAAATAGCGAAAAAATAGTAAGCTTTATATGCTGCTCTAAACTGTTAGGGGATGAGGTGAGATATCATACACAATACACATATGGTGACGTATTTTATTCGGATATTGGTTACAAATGTAATTTGTGCGTGATACATCACGATATTTTTATGTCCAAAAATTTACTTGAGATTTACATGGCGTTTACCTAGTGCGAGGCACAATGAGGCTATCAAAATAGTGAACAAGTGATTATCGTTGCCCTCTAACATGGTATGTAGTCACCTAGTCACCTCGAACGGTCAGTACATTTTCACACCTGCGTGGAATGGACAGAGAGAGGTTATCGATCATCTCTTGAGGGATTTTGGCCATTCTTCCGTAAGTGCAACAGAAAATCCTGCTCTGCAACCCTTATGGAAGGTGCTGGTACGGCTGCAATGCGTTTGCCAAGTGTATCCCTCGCATGCTCAATTGGGTTTAAGCTGGCCACTCATTACGTTCAATTCCCTCAGCTTCAAACATGTTGCTCAGCAGTGCAGCTCTATGGTGACGAGAGTCCACAGAAGGAACCCATCTCGTAACACCAGTGTAGGACACAACAAAAAGTCGAAGGATCTTGTCTCTACACCTCTTCGCAGTCACAGCGCCATTGTGAACGATATAGAGGCCTGTACTTCCACCAATACTATCTCTTGTCCACACCATTCGTCCACCACCATGATGGTGATGTTTGCTGCACCTAAGTAGGATTTTCCGATTTCATTGTTCTCTAGAGATGATCGAACGACGATTGATCGGCTGAACACAATCTTCATTAATCTATGACCAGAACCAACACCACCTAGAAGACCTCACTACTGGCCGTGTCTACGTCACACTTACAGGCCGCGGCCGCCAGCTCACTGGTTGGCCGCTGGGGCCAGTCAGATGGCGGCCGCGGCCTGTAAGTGTGACGTAGACACGGCCAGTTCGTGTCCTACGAGAATGACAGGCCCCGGCGCAGTCGTCATGCCACGTAAGCAAGGTAGTTCCCGTGGCCGGCGAGAAAGACAGGCCTCAGCGCGCACATCACGCCACGCAAGCAAGGTAGTCCCGAGCCGGCGCGATCGCTAGCCGATTGGCCGGCCGCTGGGGCACACCCCCCTGTGTCATAGCGGGCAACCACTGAGCTAGCGATCGCGCCGGCTCGGAACTACCTTGCTTACGTGGCGTGATGTGCGCGCTGAGGCCTGTCTTTCCAGGTGGCCGCGGGTAGTTCCGAGTCAGCACAATCTCTATCTAAGTGGCTGCCCGCTATGACGCAGTGGGCCATGCCCCAGCAGCCGACCAATCTGCTAGCGATAGCGCCGGCTCGGAACTACCTTGCTTACGTGACATGACGACTGCGCTGGGGCCTGTCTTACTCGTAGGCCTCAGGCCAGTTGTGAGGCCTTGTCTTCTAGGTGGTGTTGTCAGAACCCAGTGCCATTCGTTAAGACTTCAGTCCTAATTTCATCCGCCCAGTTTCTGCAGGCTAAATGATTTCGTGGTTTTAATGGGACACATACAATAGGGGTCTGTACATAGAGGCCATATTCCTGAAGGTGATTTCGGAATGTTTGTCTTGAAACTGCACGTTATGTTTCTAAATAGAGGGGGCGTTGCCGCTGAATTTCATTCAGCCTCCTGCCTTGACGGTCTGTTAACTGGACATAATGGTCATCTCTTGCGGGTGGACAACTTTCGCCATGCCCTGCCACTAGTAATATAAGTGTGTGGAAGGAACAACAGAATATTGTTGTTATCTTTGAGTCTACATGTTTTTTTTCTTCTTCTGAAACATATATTACTAGATTGGCAGTCTTCCTTCGGTGACTGAAGCCTGACGCCGCCATCTTACAGCACTTCATGTCAAAAAGTTTTCGAATGGCACTACTATGATCTCTCACGAAATGACATGATAAGCTTTATCAGTTGTCTTAAATATTCTTTGCATCTGTAGTAATACTTCCGTAGTAGTTACATTTAACACATACACTGTATAATGGGGTTCTAATGCTAGTGAATCTAAGGGCTTTACTACATTGGTCTTCTGCCCATAGGCTTAGAAACTACTTAAACTAACTTCAAGTAACTTATGCTAAGGACAACACAAACACCCGTGCCTGACGGAGGACTCGGACCCCCGACGGCGAGCAACCCGTGTGCTCCGGAACAAGGCGCCCTAGAGCGCTCGGCCACTCCACTATGGCCTACACAGTTTAGTCATACTGTACTTATCGGAAAGCTTCTCGAAAGAATAAAGATACACGTTATCCACGATAAATATCACATTTGTTATGTTCATACTACTGAAAGAAAAGACGAATTTGATCGAAACTGGTAACAGATTAATAACAACAGCAAATTAAAGCGACTCATTACTGTAATTTTTCAAAGCAGACTGTAGATATCGTGAGAAAACTCATAAAAATAAAGATACGTCTAATCTGCGACAAACAGCTCTTTTATTATCGCTGTACTGCTGAAAGAAATGCCGAAGTTTAATGAAATCGGAAACATATTAATAAAAGCGGCAAATGAATGCAACTTAATACTGTATCTATCTTCCGTTTCCTGTACGAATAATTGCAGACATATATAGCACAAGAATTGACCATTATGTCAAAAATGTAAGGACAGCGTAGTTGCGTCCGTTCATCCGTATTTTTACGACTGTTTTCTGTAATTACACACTCAATTTTTACAGGATATAAATACGGCGACGAGACGTCAATAACACCATCGATACTATATACAGCATTGCTAGTCTCGTAATAGATGTCTGTGGTTCCTTGCTGCACTTTCCATAGTTTGGTTAGACCACTGTGGTTAGACCCAAATATGTATTTTCTATGACTTATGAATTTTACCGTACTTGTGAAAAAGCGTTTTGTTTCATACTGCGGTCTTTTCACGATTAAAAAATGACATCGTGTAATATTGACATCAAATATTTTAGTCATCCCGTTTTCCTCATGCATCTAGATCTAGCATGAAACGTGTTCGCCACCTACCGGACTAACCGATAGATGTCTCTACAGTAACGTTATCATGATTCTTTGCAAGTCCACGGTGCCCGTTTCTTCTGTTATTTAATCAGCTGTTGAACACAAAACACATCACTGTTTGTAATATGTGATACACACATTTTAAAATAAAGTTATTCTGCCGCGTATGTCTCTCTGCCAGTCCGCGATCAAAGCAAACACTAGTGAACGGATTTTCAAAGGGTTTTCAGAAATGAGCGGTGTGAGTGATGAAGTAGCTTTAGGTGTGTAATTCATTAAGGTGTATGGTAGTTAGTGAGTGTCGCTACCAAAAATTCGCGAAAGAGAGCAATAAATATTCTTAGGAAAAGCTATATATTCTATGACTTACGAACATAACCGAATGTGTGACCATAAACCAAAGATAACAGACTGCGCATATCTCTATCTCCGTCGTGTTGTGATTTGAAGCCAACATCTCACTTCTCTACCCCAAGTCACTTGACTGAGTTTTCGACGTTTCGAGTAACAGTGATTCTCATTATAGCTTAAATTTTCATTCATTTTAACAGTAAAAAGACTTCCCCTATTTCTGTTAGACATGTATAGCAAACATGTGATCTTTCCAAAATTACTAAGATTGATGCAATGATTATCTTTTTTAATTGTGATTAGGGTAAAGCTTATTGACAGTTTTTTTTTTCACTAGCAAGAGAATTACAAATCTTCAGTGTTTTTGTTGCACTACGAAGCTCTCTTTTCTTTTTTTTTACAACTGATGAATGTAATTCAAATGTTTGTGAAGTTTATGGAACTTGACTACGGGTCGTCAGTCCCTAACCTTACAAACTTGCAGCCGCTAGAATTCTTCTTCTTCTTCTAATATTTCTGCTGTGTAACGGTCAGCAATCTTAAATCCATGGCTTTCCAGCCATATGTGGGTAGCCTCTCGTCAAAAATAGGACGGATACTCAGCAGACACAAACTGAAAGTGATTTTTCGTCCTCCATCCAAGACAGCTGCACTCGTGGACTCTGTCAAAGATGTTTTGCTGCTCCGAAAATCTGGAGTTTACAAAATTCCATGTGAATGTGGTCTTTCTTACATCGGACAAACAACTCGTACTGTCAATGAAAGATGTACAGAAAACCAAAGGTACACACGACTTTTAGAACCTAATAAGTCGGCAGTGGCAGAGCACAGTATCGACATTGGTCAGCCGGCCGCGGTGGCCGAGCGTTTTGCGGCGCGCCAGTCACAGTCTGCACGGTCACTACGGTCGGGGGTTCGAATCCCCCCTCGGGCATGGATCAAATAAAAAATGTTCAAATGTCTGTAAATCTATCGGACCAAACTGCGTGGTCATCAGTCCGTAGCATACAAACTACTTAAACCTAGGTAAACTAATCTACGGACAAACACACACACCCATGCCCTGGGGAGGACTCGAACCTCCACGGCGAGCAACCGCGCGCTCCGCAGCGAGGTGCTTTAGACCGCTCGGCTACTCCACCGCGGCCGGGCATGGATATTTGTGAGGTAGTTCATAAGTAGTTTGTAAGTTTAGGGACTGATGACCCCGTAATTAAGTCCCAAAAGCTCTACAAACATTTGAACATTTTTGACATTGGTCACAGTATGTTGTATGACAACGTTGAAATTTTGGCCACTGCCATTCTGCATTTTATATCCTCTGTACTGCGACCATCATTTGTTATTTTACTACACGAGTAACAAAACTCATCTACATCCTTTATTGTTTCGTTACCTAAATTAATTCCTTCAGCATCACCTGATTTTCTTAGACCTCACTTCATTACCCTAGTTTTGTTCTCGTTCATGTTAATGTTAATGTTCTGACTGCTTATGACCTCATATGTCATGAACTATGTGTCTTACTGTGATGGAAATTTCGTAAGTTCATTCATTGGCCTCTGTAGTGAAGGAAGCAATTGAAATCGCTTGACGAAGAATTTAATTAATATATATAGTGGTTTCAATCTAGATAAAGATTGGAATCCGGCACTTTCTGTAATAAACTCACAAAGACGTCGTCACAGTGCAGCTTATAGTAATACATCGACATGCCAAAACCGATTGTCTATGGAATCATAGATTCCACTCGTGCATTATGCACGTCTTTGCCGCCGACCAGCGTCTCTGGCGCTTATGTATCTGTGGCCGCATGTGCAGTCGCGCGGTCCGCGAGTATAAAGGGCCGAAGCGATCACTAGAGCGTCAGTCTTGCGGCTCACTCTGAAGATGGCTGAACGTTACACAGCCGAAATATTAGAAGAAGAAGGAGAATTCTTGCGGCTGCACACCCGAAACTTAATGGAACAGTCTTTGCACCGCCAAAACCTGAAGATTCACAATGTTTTGCTTGTGTTTATGTAGTGGCCTCACTATGTGACAAGAATATAACATAAACGCTTGTCTTGTGTAAAAATCGGAGATTGTGTGGAGTACGAAACGATTTCAATTCTTAGAAAATCTTAACAAAACATTTCCCATGTATGGTTGAAGATTCGTAACAAAATTGATGCTGCTTGCCAGACTGATGTTTCATCTCCTCAGTAGTGCCACAGAAGTATTCACTCAAGAAGTGTAGTTCTGTTACGTGTAAAATTTACTTTACTTCTAAATATGTGATTGAAATATTTATGGTTAAAAATCTATGCTAAATGTTAAAAATATAACAATCAGCTCCAGTTCACATTGCGCGTGATGACGAAAGCTGCTTTCTGCCTCGAATCACGTGACTTAGGTGGTAGTTTCAGTATAACCACAGTCTAACACAGAGTCACGACTCTCCCACTGATTTATGTTACACGTCACGACATCTCCAAGCGACTGGCGAGGTACATTTCTGAATGCGATATCGTGTGGGTGTGAACAGTATCGTTGAAATTTACTTTAACACCCATTTTACAATAGGGAAGGTACATAGTACCATGAAAATCAGTAATGACTAGAAACAACTCAAAAATGTGATTTTATAAGGTTTCCTAAGAACCATTGGTGGGTATGAAACGGTACTTCTTTACGACAGTTTCTTTAAGATTCTCTTGAAATCTACACTTTTTAATCAAGAATTTCATTTTCTATTAAGAACAAAAACTTTCTAATAAACAACAGAAGATCCAAATTTCTGCAGAAAGAAGTCGGTTTTCTACTCTGAAACGTCAAGATTTCTTTACTACAATTCCGTCAAATAAGTAAGTATTGAATGTAAGAAACTTTTACTGAATGTAATATCTACATTTTTAACTTCCTGATTGTTGAACCTGCAGTGTGATAAATGTCGCTGAATGACATAGTAATAAAAGTTCCAGATCACTGCTTAACTTTATTAAATAGCGCCACAGCTGTTCAACATTTTGTCATTATCAAGCGCGTCTACGATGTTTTGACGTTATATACTAACATCTGGCGTGACTGTTGTAAAAACTGCAGTGAAATAATCGCGTATTTCGCAGTTGGATACGTTGTTTAGCTGCCAGGTTTTATGCAGCTTGTTATGTTAAAACGTTCATTTGCAGAAAACTTATATTTTGCGTAATTAACAACAGTTAAACATATTTGGCAGAACTGTTGTTAATTACGCAAAATGTAAGTTTACTGTATATTAACGTTTTAGCGTAACAAGCTACATAAAACCTAGCAGCTAAAAAACGTATCCAACAGCAAAATGCGTGATTATTTCAGTGCAATTTTTACAACAGTCACGCCAGATGTTAGTATATAACGTCAAAACATCGTAGACGCGCTTGATAATGACAAAATGTTGAAACAGCTGTATCGCTATTTAATAAAGTAGAGCAGTGATCTGGAACTTTTATTACAATGTCATTCAACCTACATTTTTAATGTACCAAATTACCCAAGAAAGATGAAACTGAATGAAAATCCTCACAAACGTGACAATAAAACACCGAAAGCGTAAAAAAATGCAAAACAGTTTCCCAACAAAGCAGAAACGAATTCCACAATTGTTGTTACATCTGACTCCCAAGCGGCAAAAACCGCGGCGGCGTGGCCGAGCGCATTGAGGCGCTAGGCTCCGATGCGCAAGGCCGTTCCCCGTCGGGGGTTCGAATCCCCCATCGGGCATGGATGTTTGTGCTGTATTTAGTATAAACTAGTTTGTAAGTTTAGGGACTGATTACCCCGCGGTTAAGTCCCATAAGCTTTACAAACATTTGAATATTTTTTGAACAAGCGGCAAGAATATTCAAAACTTCCGTTTTATATGCAAAAGCAATTACACTAAAAAGTGTATGCGTTTATAACAAAGAAGAGTGAAGTGGAAATATGTTCTAATCATTAGACTCTATATCGAAATTTTACAAGTCAAATAAGGTGTCTGTCATAAAAGAAGAGACCTGAACAGGAATTAATGTTACTCGTCTGTTTGTATTCTCATAGTTTCAGCTGAGTAGGCTGAAAAACATAAACATATTCGTAAGTACTTCCTCAAGAATGAGTTGTTGTATATATTACTGAATCAGAAAAATTCTGCTGCTTCTACATTTATTTTACGATTATTTAGGTCTCTCGATATATTCCTAATGCTTGGAACGCAAAAATTACAGAAACTATTTGGTTAATTACACAGAAAAGCTATTATAAACACACATTACTCTTATTACTCCTTGCCCGTCACTAGGGGCGCTAGTGTCGTTGCAACTGTCAGTTGGTAACAACTTTAACAGCAGTGAATGTCGGGACTGTGTATGTTAGACTGTGGATTCAGTATAACGACATCACGCTCAGTCTGTTATCTTCGGTCTGTGCATTTGACAATGCGGTTATTGTTTCAAAATACACATACAATGAACCTAAGGTACCTTGAAATCTTACAAACATTCTCGATGCGTCATGTTGATAAGAAGCTACAATAGAAAAAGATATTTTCTCATAAAAATCGATATAAGAACGAAATACTGTAATATGAGAATTTAAAATGATTGTAATCTATGAAAATGTCATACACACATTTAATACATAACAGATGTAAAACATTTGCTGCCAGCTGTAATTTTGCAATTAATATAACGCTCTTGTGTCCCCGAACTTAATATAGAACATTCTCTGGTGATGGAAAGTTAAATAAAAGAAACACACAATTGTATAATAGTTACCAAGATTCAAACTTTAGGAACAAGACTGGGAACTCGCGATAGTAGGTCCTGTGCCAACTATTCGATCGAATACACAGTTGACTTGCGCATAATAGTTCGCCATCGGGAGGACTCACTTTAGTTCGCGGCTCTACCGCGAACTAGTTCGTTCTTTTAGTTCGTCCGCTCCCAGTGACGGCTGAGCGGTGTGGTCCGCGCATGCAGGTGAAGGGAGAACTTTCCCCACCTAGCTGCTTCATGCGCTTGCTGCTTGAGCCGCTAACGATATCACGCAAACCAAAAGAAACAGTTTGTGGATAATTTCTCGCGTTTAAGTTTAGAGTTATCTCTATATCTCGGCATTATGGAATTTATTAGTCAAATATTGCAGAGTGCAGAATACTTTAAAGGAGAAATTTTGTAGCACTGAACTATGTAATCTAGCAGGCAGACGCTAACCTCAAATGTTCAAATGTTAGTAGAGCTTATGGGACTTAACTACGGGGTCATCAGTCCCTAAACTTACAAACTACTTATGAACTAGCTAGTACTAAAGACGGCACAAATATCCATGCCCGAGGAGAGATTCGAACCCTCGACCGTAGTGGCCGTGCAGACCTTGACTGGCGCGCCGCAGACGGCTCGGTCACCGCGGGCGGCGACGCTAACCTCGAAATGGCAATCACCAACAGAAGGGAAACACGTGATTTTTAATTCTGTTCACGACCTATCGCACACATTCTAGTTCGCGGACTATCGCGCTTCTTTTAGTTCGCGACCTATCGCGCATATTTTCGTTCGCGACCTATCACGCATATTTTAGTTCGCGACCGGTAGCTCTCCTTTTAGTTCGCAGCTCGGCCGTGTTGTAGGTCGCTCTTTTTAGTACGTCCGATCGTTTTGACTTTTGCTATCGCTACTAAAATTACAGCTGAGCTGTATCTCAGCTCGAAATGACGGCAACTGGCAGAAGGAAATCACGCGATTCTGCGCGCTCTCGCGTCCTCTCGCTGTTCCCCGTCAGTCTTCGGAAAAGGAGAGGACGAACTAAGAGGCGAGGGATCTGCGAACTAGTTCGCATAGTTCGCCTGTGGGAGCGCTCTTCCGAACTAGTTCGTTCGCGAAGTACACAAGACTAAGACACAGCGGGCTGTTGTAGTACTGACGACGCCGGAACTCTATGGAAAACCACGTCCGTTGTTTCGTCGGAAAAAAATCGAGTGTGCACGGATAACATAGACACGTATTCGTTTATTTTGACCCCTCTAACAATGTGCTAAGTCTCTGGGAAATCGAGTTAAAGCTCGTGGCGTGTTCCCCTGGTGATGCACGCGTCTTCTCATGCGACGAAGTCACGTTTTTTGACAGGAAGTGTCCCCTGTACGACACAGTATCGCCCAAGGAGGTTAAAATAAAGGCAGACGGCACGATCTATGCCGAGCACATACACCAGTTGAAGCCTCTCCGCCATCTTGGCGAGTTGTCGAATGCTATTTCTGTTAACATTACGCGTGAAATCGACCCTCTCGCTGTTAATGCATTGAATTTGCAGTCAGTGCAGAGTATGATCTTTCAAACAATATATTTTCTTGGATAAATACTAATAAATACTCATCATAAGATATTTGAAAAATTAATTTTTAAAGGTAATATTCAAGCTTTTGTACATCATGGCAAAACTGCCGATTGTATTACTCCTATTTTAAGTGACATAGAACATCAGCTCTACAGTACGAAAACTTCTCCAAGACACAGCAATATGGCGGAAGCAGGCTTCACTTTTTCAGCTTAAGGGCGTCTCCCTACATTCTAACCTCCTTGGTAACGCCCGACGTTACCCACCTCTTGGTGAGACGCTCCGAGACGCCACTGGGTGCCTGCAGGGTCGGGTGCAGGCGGTTGCTGTCCACGCTGCTAACTGGGACAGAGCGCGTGGCAAGCGGTCAGCTGAGCGATAAGTCGCGTCTGCGACACGCCAGAGATAACACACGCTGGACGCGACTACCCCAAGGACGCGCCGCGTTATCTCTGGAGCGATGACGTCACAGCTTCGGATAGTTTACAAGCCGAACAACACGACAGTTCAGTCGGTAGTTACTTCATCCGCCGGAGCTGTAGATTATTGCAATGGTGTTACGCAATCACGGTGATCGCAAGCGGCCGGAGCAGCGTCTTTGCGTAAAGCTGTTATTACTTAGAGACGAGTTGCACTGCATGAAATAACCGCATTAATAAATGTGGGACGTACGTCGGATGCAACAGACGACCGACTCAAGTGCCTTCGCTAACGAGAAAAGATGATCTTCAGTACCTCTCCTGGGCTCCTAACTATATCGGTTGGGAATTGAAAACTCTAGATCAGTCCAGTGAGTACTGATTTTGGAAACATCTACATTTACATACACATTCTGCAATCCCCCCCAAAGGTGGGTGGCGGACAGTACCTACTACCACTACTGCTATTTGACTCCCTGCTCCACCGCCATGTAGAAAGAGGGAAAGATGAATGCTTATACCAAACAAATTATCAAAAGAGGGGTATGATGCGCATGTACGACAGTCTTTTACAGATACTCGAAATTTAGTGCAAACTTCAGTGCGGAAAGCTTATAATAATATCCCAAATGAAACCCTATCACGTAAGTTGGTAGAGAATTCTAAGAAAAGAAATTCTGGTCGTATGTACAATATACTAGCGGTAAAACACAATCAATACCTTCACTATGAGATAGAACCGGTGATACTACTGATGACAGGTCTTCTACAGCAGAATTACTTAACACAGCCTTCCGAAATTCCTTCACAAAAGAAGACGAAGTAAATACTCCAGAATTTGTATCAAGATCAGCTTCCACCATACGTAATTTTGAAGTAGATACCCCTGGGGTATTAAAGCACCTTACATCACTTAACAAAAGTAAGTCTTTTGGTCCTGATTGTATACCAGTTAGTTTCCATTCCGAGAATGCTGATGCAATAGCCCCATATCTAGTTATCATATACAACCGCTCGCTCAGCGAACGTTCCGTACCCGAAGACTGGAAAGTTGCACGGGTCACTCTAATATTCAAGAAAGGCAGTAGGAGTGATCCGCAAAATAACAGGCCTATATCATTGACGTCGGTTTGCAGCAGGAATTCAGAACATATACTTTCCTCAAATACTATGAACTATCTAGAAGAGAACGACCTATTGTCCCATGGTCAACACGGATCCAGAAAGTATCGTTCTTCTGAAACACAGCTAGATCTTTACTCACATGATGTGGTTAGTGCTATCGACGAGGGATGTCAAATAGATTGCGTATTTCTAAATTTCCGGAAGGCTTTTCGACACTGTACCTCACAAGTGACTTCTAATGAAACTGCGTGCTTATGGAAAATCGCCATAGTTGTACGACTGGATTCGTGATTTCCTGTCAGAAAGGACACAGTACGTTGTAATTGACGGAAACTCATAGAGTACAACAGAAGTGATATATGGCGCTCCGCAGGTAAGTGTTATAGGCCCCCTACTGTTCCTTACTTTTATTAACGACTAGCAAACGTCGTCGCTGGCCTTCAGTACGAATTTTTTTTATAATTTGACGACTTTCAACCACCATATCCTCCATCCCCTTATAGCTGTCGGCATGGAACTGCTATGGTATACAACGGGAGACTTCGGATTACAATTACACACACTCCATTCGTTTGCGTTCTGTAGATTTCGCTGCATAGCGAAATATTAACACACACACACACACACACATACATGTACAACTTTATATACACCGATAACTATCCATCCCAATATACTCCATCCTTTTATCATTATCAACCCTCAAGCAACAATGCAACCAATAAAACCATTTTCAAAGAGTAAATATAATTTTCAAAGAATCATTATTGTTCCGCATTTCGCGTTATATTCTGCAAATTACTAAATACCTAGCAGATCGCTATAAGTCCGTGCCTAAAACCTTCCTCGGGTATAAATTAGTAACTGTACAAATATTTAAGTCTCTGCGTCTTGTCGTTTGGACGTGATAAGCGTACACCGTACAGACGTTCACATTAATATATATAGCTAAATAGCTATCCGATCGCCATAAAACCGTGCCTAAAGCCTTCCCCGGGTACATATTACTAAATGTACAAATTTTTAGCTCTCTATGTCTTGTGGTTTAGACGTGATAAACGTACACCGAACATACATTTACATTTATAGATATACGAGGGTAAGTCAATTATTATCCGTAATTTAGTTATATTTTTGTTTTTGTTGGTAGTACTGTCGTTCTACGTTGGTGACGCATGCTTTGTTTACTTGTTGTTATATCTTTGCAATTTTCAAGCTGCTACGTTAGTTTCGTTGTCGCTGGCATGCTGTTAATCATGGCTGCTCTGCTGTCTATTTGCACCAAAGAAGAGCAACGTTCAGTGATACGTTTTTTGTGGGCGGAAGGTGTATCAGGGGCCGAAATTCATAGAAGACTTTCAGTACAGTACGGGAACAGTATTTTGCCACAACGAAGTGTGTACGAGTGGATTGAAAAATTCCAAAATGGTTGCACGAGTATTAAGCACGACGAAGGAGCCCGACGATCGTTTACCGCCACAAATGAAGAAACCATTGAGCGATCACGTGAAATGATTCTCTTAGACAGACGATTAACTATTGATGAAGTGGCTCATCGTCTTCAAATTAGTCATGGTTCTGCCTACGAAATTATTCACAACAGACTTGGGTTTCCTAAAGTTTGTGCAAGATGGGGCCCAAAACAACTCACACAGTTGCATAAGCAAACGCGCCTCGACATATGCAAAAAACATTTGGATCGCTGTGGTAACGAAGGGGACAACTTCTTAGAATCATTAATGGTGATGAAACATGGAGCCATCATTACGAGCGGGAGAGTAAACGGCAGAGTATGGAATGGAAACATCCAAATTCGCCGTGCAAGAAAAAGTTCAAGACCCAACCGTCCGCAGGAAAAATGATTCTTACGGTTTTTTGGGATGCACTAGGTCCTGTACTGGAACATTACGGTGAAAGGGGCACAACAATAAACAGTGTACGTTACAGTGAGATGCTTACTGACAGGCTAAAGCCTGCAATTCGAAGCAAACTTCGAGGATTGCTGTCAGAAGGTGTTGTGTTGTTGCACGACAATGCCCGGCCGCATACTGCTGTCCACACTGCTGAAACGCTCCAGAAACTCAAATTCGAAGTACTGGATCATCCTCCATATAGTCCCGATCTTGCCCCTTCTATCAGTTGTTTGGTCCACTCAAACAGGCATTAAGGGACCGTCGATTTGACTCGGACGAAGCAGTGAAGGGAGCGGTGCATTCCTGGCTCGCAGCTCAACCAAAAGCCTTCTTTTATGAGGGCATAAGGAAGCTTGTAGAACGATGGACGAAGTGCATTGAAAAGCAAGGAGACTATGTCGAAAAATGATGTTCTTGTAAGTTTCGTATTTTATTACAATAAAATTTTATAACTACTTTGCGGATGGTAATTGACTTACCCTCGTAGATTTAGGAGACAACCTAAGTAGTTCCCTTAGACCGATCGCGAATGACGCTTCCACTTATCGGTTAGTAAAGTCACTAGATGATTAGAAGCAACTGCTAAATAATTTAGGTAAGATATCTACATGGTACAAAAAATGGCAACTGACCCCTTAATATTTGTAAGTGTGAAGTCATCCATATGACCATTAAAATAAACCCGTTAAAATTCATTTACACGAGAAATCAGTCAAAACTACAGCCATTAATTGAACTACATATCTAGGAGTAACATTTACACACAATATATATACGAGGTGTCTGTTCCGAAATAATAGACGTATCTTCTGATCCTGCAGTTGTTATTCTTCAATATTCACAGATTCTATGACATCAACTGCGAATGGGCAGAGCTGAAAATGTGTACCCAGCACAAAATCGTGTACCGTCAACACTTTCGCACTTATGGACGGCAATAGAGGAAGCAAGACTCTATATTCCTGCAGGGTACTTCCAACGACTTACGAAGACAACTGCACCTTGTTTCACTTCACCGGGCAAAAAAGGAGGTCAGACACTATATTATGAGGGATTCCAGTAGTTTTGTCATATCATTGCGTATTACAGCATTGAACACTGCTAATTTGTTCAAAGAGGGCTTTGTTCGATACATTTACATTATAACAAACAGAACAGAACTGAACAGATCCCTCGAAGATAGAAGGAAGGGGGGAAGGAAGGAAGATTAGAATTAAAAGTCGACGGAGTGGTCATTATTGACGAAGCACAAGCTCTGGTTGTTTTGATCAGGATGGGCAAGATAATCGGCCGTGCCGTTTCGAAGGAAGCATCAAGAATTTAGCCTATTTACTATTTTCATTGATTTATTCAGGCCCTTTCTTACAACCAACAAGCCTTCTACATTTTTTTACATTTCCAGTATTACACTAACTGTAATAAAACTAGAAAAATTGAAAGCTTCAAAGGGTACAAGTAACAAAAAGACATGCACACAGATTATATTCGTATTTGATTAATAAGAAATAAACACGTCAGATATACAAATGGAAGGGTTTCAACTATGGCTGCTCGCAGCAATAAACATGGATGAAGGGGTGGAAGACGGAGAGAAAAGTGAGTGTAATAAGACAACAAATAAGGAGATGTAATGGAAGAGCAGGTGGAGGAAGACAAATAACGGAAAGAAGAGCATTGGTTTTACTATTAGACAGAGAGGAAGTTGACTATATACGCGATTTTAAGCGGATGACAAAAAGAAAACTTCCAACTTAAACGTAAAAAGACTGAATTGCGCGAAGAGACCACGGCAGCAAGTTCCAGAGGCGAACGACAATTACATCGAATGAGTTTGCAAATGTTTTCATGAACGGGCAGAGCTAGGGTGCTAGGTAAGTGGGATCACGTTTTAATATTATGATGGCACGATAGATGTTTAAATTCTGATGCCAGGTACTGGTGTGCTTGCTCACTGAGTAGTCAATGGAGAAAGCACAGCTTGAGCTAGTCCCGTAGTTTATCTGGCCGTAGCCAATCTGTGTTTTTGAAGCGCTAATATGGTCTTTTCGACGAATTTGCATAAGTACCGTAGACATGCATTGATTGATAACTCTGACCATCTTTGCCCCGGGGGGCTCACGGTCCTTTCGTGATTATGTATGTGACGAGCATGGGTCCCCGAACTAATGCAGTTTTTCTATCTTCTTTCCCAACTGGACTGCATTTGCTTTCCGTTCCCCTCTTTTTATGATCACTCGTTCCCCTCCCCGCCGGGGGACTGACGACCTAGGCTGTTTGTTCCCCCTGTCTCAAATAACCAACCAACCAATCTAACCGTCTTGTAATTTCACACTACTTGCAAAAGGCTGAATCATAACACAACAATGAAGATCAGGCAGTTTGAATTTTACATCTTGTGGAAAGATGTTACAAAAATTCTTGAGGGCATAGATACAAGTGGAGGTCTTTCTGCATTTGACGCTATTTTCTGCCCAATTTAAATTGCCTGTAGCGATTCAGGAAAACCTAAATCTGGATGTCCCTACACGAATTTGAACCGACGACCTCTCGAGTGCGAATCCAGTGTGCTAACCACTGCGCTACCTCACTCGGTCCGATGCTTAGAATTAGGATAGTGTGATAGCTTAGAGATTCGAATGGTATTAAGAAAAACCGTAATACTTTTTCTCATCCGACAATCCAGACAGACAATTTTGGGGCCATTTCCGATGGAGGTTGGAGTCCTCCCTTGGGAATGGGTGTTGTCCTTAGTTAGTTAAAGTAGTTTGTAAATCTAGAGACTGATGGCCAGAGCAGTTTGGTCGAATAGGTTTACAAACAATTGATAATGTTTGAAATTTGAGATTTTTGGCGTAATTCGAGGAAGCCAATTTCACATCCCATCCTTAAACCTATCAAGCGAGTAGGCATGATCCAGATGCAGTGATTTACTAAAACCTGAAGATGATGCTATATTTAACGAAAAGAAGACCGTATTATTTAATTATTCTCTGACTATCAAAAATATCTGTCAAAAAGACAGATTACATTCAAATGAGTATGCTGGGTAATATATTAGAATTATTCATTCTTAACTTAAATTAGTTTTTGTTTGTCGTGGAATTATATACCTTTCGACTGGATATGATACACAACTTGATAGTAGGTTTACATTTGAAATTCATTTACCTGTGGAAACGCGGCTATATACCTGCATCTTACGTATCTGAATTCAATGGAGCTTTTAAATCTTGATCCAGAACAAAATTTTTCAAATCTAATGCAACTTCATTCATACTACCCGCTTAGATAATCTCGTGTGGGACTCAGTGTGTCTCAGTGAATGAAAATATGGAATCGGAACTAATTGTATATTGCTTTGATCATCAGGAATTACATATGCAACAATGTCCTTTACAGTTTGGATGTATATTCTTTGATTATTAGGGAATTAATCATAGTATAGCTCCCTTGATGCCGATGTCTGTCTATGAAGAAACGGTAATAACTTCAACATAGTAGATCAAAGCCTTATTTTCTTAGAGCAACACTACTGTATCCAAGTTTACTAAAAAGTGCAGGTTAGCTAACTCCCGACATTAAAGACACAGACAGCATAAATAACGAGGAGTACCTAGAATACTAAGAAAACACTGTCACCTTTCCGATGCCTTGTCCTTGCTTTTTCTTTGCATCCACAAGGACTTCCAAATAAAAGAGGACGAGAATGATGGATTACTTTCCGGCCACCTTGAGGAGCGGACAAAGGCAGAGCGGTACAGCTGTTCTGTTCTCCGGGTGTGATGCGTGATTAGGCAGAACTCCATTTACTGCGCTGACGCCTTCTCTTGTTACTCCGCGTTATAAAAGGAAGAACAGGGCTTAAAGATATGTTCCTGGAGTGCGTCCCACGCCGACTGTTTAAGCCTCAAAAGGGCTTACAATGACCTCTTAACCACTCGGTTTTACTTCTTGTGTTGCGTGAGAATTTAGTGTAGTTGAATCGTGAGATGTCAAATTTACGAGATACGAATCATCTGTGTTGTCTTAAAGGAGTAATATTTCAAAACTATGTAATGTTCCATCGACGTTCAGGTCGTCGGAGACGATACACAAGCTCTAGTTGCACAAGAATGTTGAAGTAAATTGACATTCCAAAATTTGACTGAGCCAAACCTGCCTTCGCACATTGCTACTGATGCTGGGAATTTCCATATCTTTTTACGGCCGTTAACATCCATGAAAAAGCTCCAAATAATCTTGAAAAATAAACATTAGGAAAATGTAAGAATTAAATGTGAGAACATTAATAATTATTAACTAATTAGTTTAAAAAAAGTAAAATAAGATTGGATGGAAGAATGAATACAAGAGTTGATATGAGAATGAAATACATGAAAATAAGATTTTAAAAGATTATAATCTTTGAAAACAGAACACACATAATAAATACATGACCCTTATTGTGAAGCACACACCTAATTTTTAAATTACTGCAACGTATTCCCGTAACTGATGAAAGCTTTCATATACAGATAAGCACAGAAAACAGATGCGGATAGAAAACACAGAAAGTAAAATAGAAAAAAGGCAATAAAATGTTTTCAAAGATGTAGCGTAAATGTATTAAGCCGCAACGCTAGATGCCACGCGCTAAACGACAGCTGAAGTACGTCAGTAATATTCGAACGAGTATCTTTTGAAAGTCTCATCCGCTAAACGAAATATGTGGGAAAATGTTTCAAATGATCTATGGGACAATACACAGAACAATCAAAGACAACAACAAGGAATAATATAACGCTAAAATTTTATGCAGTAATGGCTATCCCTCTTTTACTACAAGTAACTGTCAAAGATAAAAGATAACCGCGGTGGAGAAGAATAGCGCTCCAAGGCTCCTTGCTATGGAGCGCGCTGTTACTCGCCGTCAGATGTTCGAGTTCTTTCTCACGCATGGGAGCGTTTGTTGTCCTAAACATTAGGCAGTTTAAGTAATTAGTAAGTCTACGCACTGATAACCGCAGCACGTAAGTCCCTTAGATTTACAAACATTTGAATTTGAATAAAAATTCAGCCAACTGAATTGAATTTTTCTAGCAAGATAAAGGTTGTAACCTCAGTCAACTAACACGAAACAATGTTATAAGAGAAGGGCTTAATTTATATGCTGTATAAATAAAAAAAAATCAATTGTGCGTGAAAAGGAAACATCATCTCAGGAGAATGGGGAAAGGTTAGTTAAACGAGAAATCAAGTGTAAACCAATACGAAAGAGCGATGTAGGACGATCAAAGAAAGTATGGCTTCAGTGAAGACGAAATAGACTGTAAACCTACACCACAAAGAAAAAAAATAACGAAATATAAGGAGAATAACTATGCTGATAATACAGCCGAGGCTATAATTACAGCGCTAGTATATACTATTGTTATATAATATATAGAGAACACGATGTAAGAAAAATGTTGAAATGTTTGTAGATCAATGGGACTTAACTACTGTGAATATCAATCCCTAGGCTTAAAAAATATTTAAACTAAAACTAACCTAAGGACAAAACAAACACACACACACACACACACACACACACATATGCCCGAAGGAGGACTCGAATCTTCGACGGGGAAAAACCGCGCGCACAGCAGCAAAGCGCCTTAGAGTGCTCGGACACCCCTCTGCGGCACGATGTAAGCTATATATATATATATATATATATATATGTAAGTACGACATGTCTGTATGTATGTGTTTATGTCTAATATCTACTCATAAACTACTGAATTGATTTCAGCCTGATTCCTGATTTTGTACACATGCTTACTATCGTAGAACCTGGTTACCCCTATTGAAGTGGATCCATAAGCAAAAAGTTACAACTCATGACCTGACTGGTGCCAGGCACAACAGATGTATTACATGGCTCGGATTTGAATGTCTTGTATGGGATTGTTACAGGATGTCAAATTTTTCACCCCAAAAATCTCTAAAACAACATTAGATACCGGGAATTAACTTTCACGGGCATGAAAGTACGGGAGTGGCTTATGAAAGAGACAGTCTAAAACGTAAACCAATATTAGATTCAATACAAACATATGTTTTTAATATAATTCATACCCTATTTTCTTCCTTAGGCAATCAATACCATGAGAAATCATAAGAGAAAGGCGTTGGTTGCATCGGAAGAAGTCAATTACACCAGGAGAAAATGTCGGGCGAAATTGAAGTTTGAAATAAATAAGCTCGCTTGAGTCTCTGGACCCACTAGCCGTTTGCTTCATTATTTCAAACGGCTCGTCAATCACAGTCTGCACGGCCGCTACGGTCGGGGGTTTGAATCCCCTCTCGGGCATGGATGTTTGTGTCGTCTTTAGTATAAAATAGTTCATAAGTAGTTTGAAAGTTTAGGGACTGATGACCCCGCAGATAAGCCCCTTAAGCTTAACGAACATTTGAACATTTTGATATTTCAAACGTCAACTCTGCTCACATTTTCTCCGGATGTAATTGAATTCTTTCGATGCAACCAACGCCTTTCACTTTGTTATTTTTGATGCTATTGGTTGCATAAAAAATAATACTGGGTATCCATTAAAAATCAAAAGTTGGTGTTGAAACTAATATTTGTTTACGTTATAGACTATCTCATAGTACTTACTTTTATCAGCGTCTGCTGTGCGATCCTGCCCGTGAATTCGTATTGTTGTTCCGGAGATATTCGGGGTTGAAATGTTTAAGTGGGGAGATGAAAGAAGAGAGAGAGAGAGAGAGATAAATGTTTCAAATGTTTGTAGAGGTTATGGAACTTAATTAAGGGGTCATCAGTCCCTAAACTTACAAACTACTATCAACTAGCTAATACTAAGGACGGCACAAATATCCATGCCCGAGAGGGGATTCGATCCCCCCGACCATAGAGGCCGTGCAGAACGTGACTGGCGCGCCGCAGACCGCTCGGCCACCGCGGCCGGCAAAGAGAGAGAGAGAGGGGGGGGGATTTTAAAGCCCCCTGTGGTGGCAGGCTGGAGCAGCTTTAGTGCTGCTCTTCAGTCAATCGGTTTTACTATTTGTCAAGTCACACAAAAACATGGAATGGTGATAAAAGTCACATAAGTAATAACTTTACAGGAGATTAAAAAATGGAAACATGTACAAAAGAGAACGAATTTTAAAATCCACAATCGGAAATAAAAATAGCCACAGTGGATAAATCACACAGATATGCAGAGTTGAAACTCTCAGAGATAAAAACACAGTCATTGGAGGACAGTAGACGATGGCGAAAGCACACATTTAAAACCACATGGCAACGCAATATTCTGCCTGCTCGGCGGTTGCCGACGTTTTAAAACTTGAAACACTGAACACTGATCACTGGCCGGCCGCGGTGGCCTAGGGGACTGAGGCGCTCCAGTCACGGTCTGCACGTCCTTAGTATCAGTTACTTAGTAAGTAGTTTGTAAGTTTAGGAACTGATGACCCCGTAGTTAAGTCCCGTAAGCTCTACAAACATTTGAACATTTGAACTAATCACTGGCACTGACACTGCAACACTGACGGCACGGGTAGTTGTCTTGGGAAGATTGCTTGTTATGTGGAATGCCTATCAGGAACTATACATAGATACTCGTGACATGGCTGGAAAAAGAAAACGCAGGAAAAATATATATAGGGTGGTCCATTGATACTGATCGGACCAAATATTCGACGAAATAAGCATCAAACGAAAGAACTACATAGAACAAAACTGTTCTAGCTTGAAGGAGGAAAACAGATGGCGCTATGGTTGGCCCGCTATATAGCGCTACCATAGGTCAAACGGATTTCAACTGCAATCGAAGACAGATACCGATACCACCATACGACTCGTCTGAGGTAACTTGCAAAGTATGGGTTCCCCGCATTTGGAACTGGAGGTGCGGGTACCGAATTCGACAACAGAACTGCTGCATTAAAATAACGGAAGAGTACTGTGTTGGCAGTTATTAAATGAATAGCAAGGTCTTGGTCGCAGTAATTATTTATTGCCTATATTACGCGTTTTAGTTTCCCATCTTCAGATATAAAATTCAATTCTGTTGTAAGGCTACATAGACAGATTCTGAATGGTCACTTGTCTCAACCATGGAAGATGATTTAAATCTATTAACTGAGAGTATTGTGTCCTTGATCTGGCTGTAGCCGGATTATATCCTGAAAATTCAGTAGTCTAAAACTGATTTCACTGAAATTCACTTTATGCTGGAGCGTAACTTACTTTGTGAGTGTCTGCAATTAGTTCTTTTGTCCTGAAAAGTAGTTTTACAGATGAGACAATGACTCAGTTCAGCAGTTTCTTTACCGTATTTGATGTGTTCATGTAAGGCATTTTTATTACACAGTTGTCTGCATGTTTAGTGGCACTGATATGAACTTAATATAATCGGAATCACACTGCAGTGCTCCTTATACGTTGATTACTTTGTAAAGGAAGGACTTGGAAGAGAAGTAGAACGGAATGGTTAGTGTGTTGAAAAGTGGATATATAACGAATTTCACTGCAGTTCAAATAGGGTTAATGAAATATACTCTAATTATATCTGTTTATTATTATTATTTTTTTTTTTGTTCTCTGGGGCCCGCAGTGTGGAGTATGTCTTTGATTGACATGTTCAATACCACAATAATTACAAATTATTTTAACACTGAAACTTCCTGGCAAATTAAAATTGCGTGCCGGAACCGGGACTCGAACCTGGGACCTTTGTCTTTCGCGGGCAAGCGCACTACCGACTGTACTATCCCGACACGACTCACGATGCTGCCCCACAACTTCACTTCCGCCAGTACCTCGTCTCCTAACTTTGCTATTTTAACACTGCTTTAAACTTTATTGACTCACTATAAGCTTATTTAGGTCTTAGCTTCTATAATCAATTGAGCAGCAAATAAACAACAACAATATGATAAGTAATGTAGGTAAAATTTTGTAAAAATGTTATGTAATTATTTTATAATAATATATGTAACAACTTTCCCATATTACTCGTATTACAGAACACCTGATGATGGCCTAAGGCCGAAATAAGCTTATAGTGAGTTAATAAAGTTTAAAGCAGTGTTAAAATAATTTATAATTATTGTGGTATACCTGTTTACGCTGAAAGAATCAGATTAGCGCACAAAACACTAAAAGTAGTCCTAAATTTCGCTGTTTGGGTAGTTAAATAACTGGTAGAAGTAGAGAGGATTTATAATGTCGGGGGAAAATAGTAAGGAAAGCGTTCCAAAACACATAATTTTTTAACGGAACATTTATTATAGTGTAAAGAAATATCTTTTGAAGGAGTCTGCATAGTGTTGAAACTTGTTCAGAAGTCATGTGACAGATAATCAGCTCAGACAAGAAATGTGGTACAAAAGAAAAATTACGAGGATAAGGTTAAGTAGATCGAAAAAGTAATGTGGGGATATATTTATCTTGTGAATAACGGAGTCCTTATTTCCGTGCATATTAAGGTAAACTGGAGAGGAATTCCTTATACAAGAAATCTGTTTGTAGTTACGTACTGTTATGTCAGCCTTCCATAGCCCCTGAACGGCCGACAACCCAACCTACACCGGAGCGTTCCAGGCAACCTACACGCCCGGCGATCCGGAGGTAAACACAACAAGAAAACAGTAACATTTGCTTCCTTTCAAAGACCACTTCTTACAGATGGCTCCGGTGTACTGCTCACGGGTGTAGTCCTACGTCAGATTGCCATGATGGGCCGCCATTACTTAAAGCCAATATATAGCTTACACCGTGCCGCAGAGGTGTGGCCGAGCACTCGAAGGCGCATTGCTGCTGTGCGCGCGGTTTCTCCCCGTCGAAGATTCGAGTCCTCCTTCGAGCATATGTGTGTGTGTGTGTGTGTGTATGTGTGTGTGTGTGTGTGTGTGTGTTTTGTCCTTAGGTTAGTTTTAGTTTAAATAATTTTCAAGCCTAGGGATTGATAATCACAGTAGTTATGTCCCTTAGATCTACAAACATTTCAACATTTTTCTTACATCGTGTTTTTTTATATGGCCGCTCCAGCCTTCCTACGACGTTCGGCAGAAGAGAAAACCACAGAAGTGAGGCACTTAGTTTGTATGTGGTTCGACTCGGACTTGTTACTCAGTTTCGTTGTTATGGTAAAACTTTGTGGACTTTGACAAAGTACATTGTACTTGGAGAAGTGTTGAACTGTGAAACAAACGTTGTGTGAAGACTGATCACTGTTCTCTTCGTTTTACTACACACATAAAACATGTGATGCATCACTTTCTTTTCAAGGTATCATGATCAGTGACGTTGAGTATATTGCATGAAGAACACACTTCAATAGATTGTCCACAGACGTCACTCAAGGGGTAACAAGATATAAACAACCATGCATGAGCAGTGCCAATCCGACGTCGCCGTTAAGACTGATGATCAGTTCCAGTCTTCACACGGGCAGCTGGAACGCGTCGTACCGAGGCATTGAACTCTTTGGTTGGTTGGTTGGTTGGTTGGCTGATTGTTTGGGATAGGGGGACCAAACTGCTAAGGTTATTGGTTTTCCGGTAGGGAGGGGAAGGAGTGAGGTTACGGAAGGAGGAGAAGGGAAAGGAAATGCAATCCAGGAATAAGGAAGGAAGGATGACTGCATAAGCTCGGGGCCCCGTACTCGCCACGGACGTACTCACCAAAGAAACGCGGGCCCCTGGGGGTTGTAGTCATTGTTCTGCATTGCGGTCTTCACACTGGTAACCGGGCCGCAATGGCTCCGCTTGAGCCGTCCCACGCCGAGCCGACGACTTTTGATACGTTTACTATTTGCAGCGCGAGTCGATTGGATTGCGGTTTTGCGTCTGCAGCAATAGTACCACACGTCTCTGCTTTCAAGAGAAGCGCCTTGGCATTGTAGAAGATTTTATTCAATTACAGTCTTATGAAAATACCCTCGCTTGAGCCTCCGACACGCGCTAGCAACTAGCCTCAAGTGTTTCAAACGGCAACTTCGCTTCGCGGTTTCTCCGGATGTAATTGACGCATCGCGATGCAACCAACGCCATTCTTCTTGTGATTTTTCACCCTATCGATTGCTTAAGATCTATATTTATATGGTGTCACACTCAACTGTTTCACCCCAGATATCTCTAATACTACAAGACATATTGAAAAACCACTTTCACGGTCATGAAGGTACGGCAGGGGCTTATGAAAATAGGTAATATAAGACACTCTAAAACGTGAAGAAATATTATTTTCAACACAAACTTATGTTTTTCTTTAAATGGATACCCCATATTATTTCTTAAGGAATCGATAGGATAAAAAATCACAAGAAGAATGGCGTTGGTTGCATCGCGATGCGTCAATTACATCCGGAGAAACTACGAAGCGAAGTTGACGTTTGAAATACAGGAGGTGCGTTGCTAGTTCGTGTCCGACGCTGAAGCGACAGTTTTTTCGTAAGACTGTAATTAAATAAAAACCTCCACAATGCCAAGGCATTTTTCTTGAAAGCAGACAGAGACGTCTGCACCGTTTCAGAGATATTTGCAAAAATAACGGCTATTTCACACTATCTGTATGCCTGCAACGTGTCCTCAGTTTTAGGTCGCGCCGTTCAACCGATCAGCAACAAACCTTACCGTCTTGCTGCGGAGTGCGCGTCTGCTCCCCGTCTGTGGTTCGACTCTTCCCTTGCGCTTGGGTGTGTGTTGTCCTTACCATAAGTTAGATTCAGTAGTTTGTTAGTGTGGAGACTGATGACCACTGTAGTTTGGTCCCAGATTTACAAACATTTGAGGACCTCCCTTTTGCAAATGTTCCGGACAATAAATAGGTTAGTAGCACTAAAAATAGACCGTTTATGATGGCCTTTCCAATGTACAAGATTTAATTGCATATGAGGCAGTAAATGTTCATATTTGACGAAAATGGAATAAATGTATTTGTAGAAGAAACATTCTCCAAGACTTTACTCTGTTATGTGTTTTCCATACCTCGCACCGTTTCAGAGATGTTTAAGTTAATAACTTCGATTTGACACCGCCCCTAGCATTTCCGTAAACCAGTACAGACAAAGATAATAAAGTGAAGGCTCTCACGACAGGCTGAAATAGTTGCTGTTAAATCTTCCGGGTTGTATGGTCGTAGTCAAAGAAACATTTCTGCTTCGGACATTTCGTTCAGAGCTGCGCTGGACATCTCCAGACGTACTTCTGGTAGCGGTGAGTCTTGCCGACTGACTAGTCTGTCGTCGGAGAGCGGTATGAATACTGTCTAAAAGGAGCGTGGCCAAGTGGTCATGTGCGCAGCAGAGATAAGCCTTGTCAAAGATAAAACCGTAACTATCGATAGTCGATCGTCAAGGAACGGTAGACAAAAAGATAGCAATCTAACAAAACGACGGAAGAACACGTCTTCTGTCCCCTTTATTAAAACAGTTACGGATCAGATAGGAAAATTTTTACAAAAACAACGAAAAAGATAAATCAGCCAATACCATGAGTAAACGACAAACGCCCTCCTCATCATCAAATGGGGTGTGCAAAATTCAGTGTTTTTGTGGAAAAGCCTACGTTGGTACTACGAAAAGGAATGTGAATACAAGACTGAAAGAACACAAAAGTGTTTGTCCAGTAGGTAAAACTTAGAAATCAGCTGTAGCTGAACACGTTTTCAATCAGAAAATCATGAAGTGAAGTTTTCTGAAACGGAAATTTTATCTTCTACGTCGAACTATTATCCACGGTTGTACAGAGAAGAAGTCGAAATAAACAAACAGGGGATAATTTTAAGAAAAAGGAAAAAGCTATGAAACTTAGTGTCATATGAACAGTGGTTCTTCGCTTTTATCCTTGACCCTCGGTTATCCATAGTTATGGTTATATCTATGACAAGGCTTATCTCTGCTGCGTACGTGAACACAGACCACGCCCCTTTTGGACAGTATTTATACCGCTCTCCGACGCCCGACTAGTCAGTCGGCAAGACTCACCGCTACCAGAAGTACATTTGAAGATGTCCAGCGCGCCGCTACGGACTGGCCAAGCACATTGAGGCGCTATGCTCCGATGCGCTATACTCCCGGCTGGGGTTCGAATCCCCCCCCTCGGCCAGGGATGTTTGTCCTGTCTTTAGTATAAAGTAGTTCATAAATAGTTTGTAAGTTTAGGGACCGATGACTCCGCACTTAAGTCCTATAAGGTTGACAAACATTTGAACATTTCTGATGTCCAGCGCTGCTCTGGGCGAAACGTCAGGAGCAGAAATTTTTTTTCTTCCACGACCGTACAACCAGGAAAATTCATCAGCAACTAAAGGTAATAAACTTCAAAAGAGGACAAATTACCTTAAGGCATTTAATTTGATTCTATGTTTTTATTATTTTTGTCAGAAATATTAGGAAAAAATTTCAGAAAACTACGCGAGGGCGATTTATTTGTTTCGTTTTCCTCGTTTTATCACGTTTGGTACTCTGTTGCAATAGCTGCCTATGTATATAGTTTTAGGTTGCGATGCACAAAGTATGAAAAGACGAAGACGCTTGCACTGAATAGATGAGGGGACTGAGGCGCTCCAGTCACGGTGTGCACGGCCACTACGGTCGGGGTTTCGAATCCCCCCTCGGGCATGGATATTTGTGCCGTCCTTAGTATTAGTTAGTTCGTAAGTAGTTTGTAAGTTAGGGACTGATGACCCCGTAGTTAAGTCCCATTAGCTCTACAAACATTACAACATTTTGAATAGATGAGGGTGCACAGCAGCACGAAACAGCCCTTAAACAGCCCTTAGGACTGACGGTGATTGGAGACCACAGCAATGACAGCAGGACCTGTGCGTTGTTAGAATGTTCGTCTACGGCCGCATCGCGGCTCGGCACGGCCGTGGGCGAGCCTTGCTGAAGGTCAGTGTACGAACTTGCAGGTAGGCGGGGAGAGGCGGGGCGTCCACGCGACGCAGCACAGCACAACAGGGCGGGCGCCGGCACGCACGTCCGCCTGGCCGGCCTGCCGGCCTGGCCTCATGCATATTGCATGCGGCCGGGCCTCGCCACCTGCAGTAATAACAACTATTTTTTTGGCTGCGCAGTACAGAAATAACGCCGGCCCCACTCGTAAAGAAGACGGATCGCCGTTCTGTTCTCGGACTTCGATCCCGAGCGGTGCGCCGGCCGAAATACTCGGAGGCGTCGACCAGTGGCGGCTAGCAGCTGACAGACGAGGTGGTGACTCAGGAAAGGTGGGCTGCTTTCTCTGTCACTGTGGCAGACGGGCCGCATTTACATGATCGTGACGTCAGTCAACGGCGTCAACACGGTGAAAGGCTGGGACACACTCGAATACAGCAATTTTTAATGGCAAAGAATTTTATATAAAGGGCAACCACAGCTAAAATATACATACGTAATTAAGTGACTTTTACACAGTTAAAATGTAGTTCTTAAAACAAAATTAAAGTAGTCTGAGTGAAAGGCCGTTGGTCCTCTTCAGCTGTTTTTATTAGAGTCTTGGAGACCTGCAGAACCGGTTTCACAACTTGCAAAGTCGCATCTTCAGGTGCAATTAAATGTTTCGCATATAATTCCTATGATCGATAACGGGGCTTAATGGTCATGTCCGACCGCTAGCAACTTCCCTTAGTTCGTCAAACATAATATCAGTTCCCAGAATGAAACTTTCACTCTGCAGCGGGGTGTGCGTTGATATGAAACTTCCTGGCAGATTAAAATTGTGTGCCGATAACCGGGACTCGAACCTGGGACCTTTGCCTTTTGCGGGAAAGCGCTCTACTGACTGAGCTATCCCGACACGACTCACGATGGCGCCCCAGGGCTCTATTTCCGCAAGTACCTCGCCTCCTACTTTCCAAACTTCACAGAAGCTCTCCTGCGAATCTTGCAAGACTAGCACTCCTGGAAGAAAGGATATGGTGGAGACGTGGCTTAGCCACAGCCTAAGGGATGTTTTCACAATTTTAATCTGCCAAAAAGTTTCATATCAGAGCACACTCCGCTACAGAGTGACAGTTTCATTCTGGAAACATCCCTTAGGCTGAGGGTAAGCCATGTCTCCACCATATCCTTTCTTCCAGCAGTGCTAGTCCCGCAAGGTTCGCAGGAGAGCTTCTGTCAAGTTTGGAAAGTAGGAGGCGAGGTACTAGCGGAAGTAAGTTCTGAGGCGGCATCGTGAGTCGTGTCGGGATAGCTCAGTCGGTAGAGCGCTTGCCTGCGAAACGCAAAGGTCCCAAGTTCGAGTCCCGGTTCCGGCACACAATTTTAATGTGCCAGGAAGTTTCATAAAATCAGTTGACCATCCGGTTCGTGTCATTTTATGTAAAATATTAAAACTTGGCAGTCAGTTTGGAAACTTTAATTTTATTTTAACACCTACATTTTAACTGTGTGAAAATCCCTTAATAATTTATAGCTTCTAATGGGCATAAGAAGGGTAGTGAGACAATTAATCCTTCCCTTGGTCAACTCTCAACTCGGGTAGTAGAAAGATCAGACCTTCCGATCGTCTCACCCGGGATAGCCGCAAGCATACGACGCAAGCATACACATGTGGCGTCTGTTACGAAAGAACGGACGTCACTTCTGATCCTGCAGTTGTTATTATTTCATATTCACAGAATATATGACTGTGGGCGGGGTAAAGCTGGGAATTTGTGTTTGACGGGAGACGTGCTTAGGTATTCCTTGCAGGTGCGGTAATCACTGTGTCCCCAGTGGTGTAGCGAAAGTAGGAGAACCGGGTTCAAATTCCGGTTGGGTACCCATTTTCAGTTTTTCTCATTCGCAGTTGATGTCGTGTATTTTGTGAATATGATTTCATATGTCTTGTAAAAATAGAATAAAAAATTGTTGTAAAGGCGAACAGTTACTTTATTTCTCGACATAGTCTCCTTGAGAGACTGTACGCTTGGTACAGCAAGTTTCCAATTTTTTCAACCCACCGGTAAAGTAGGCTTTGTCGAACTCTGCAAAATAGTCTGTCATAGCGACGGACACTTCTTCATTCGATGAAAATTTCTTCCCATTAAGTCAAATTTTCAAGTTTGGGAATAAGAAGAAGTCACTCGGAGCCATGTCTGGTGAATAGGGTGGGCGAGGAACGAAATAAGAATCCCAAATCGTGCGCTTTTACCATTGCGATAGCTTATGTGTGGGCTGGAGCACTGTCCTGATGAAACAGCACTTTCTTCCGTGCGAGTGTAGGACGTTTTTAAATTAGCTTATGTTCCAAACAATCCAGCAGAGCAGCATAACAGGGCCAAGTTATGGATCTGCCATTTTCAAAAAATCTATCCCGATTATTCCCTAGGAATTTCAAAAGACAGTATCCATCACCTTTCCAGCTGACAAAACGGTTTTCGCCTTCTTTGTTGCACTCTTCCCATTCTTCGTCCATTGTCTGGACTGTTGTGTGGTCTCTGGAGCGTAATGGTGGGTCCAAATTTCATTCACAGTTATGAATAAGTCCTGTGGATTGCCCCTGAACAGTGTGAGATTCTAAGCAGAAATGTTCTTTCGTTTCCAATTTTGATGCAAAGTCAGCAGGCGCGGCAACCATCGTGCACAGAGCTTCTTCGTGGTCGGCTTTGCGTGTAGGATGTAATACATTCGTTCATCGTGTTCCTTATCTATGGTTTCCCGTGTGGTGACTACAATGGACCGACCGGAGCATGATCCATCTTCCTTGTTTCTCCGACCACGTTTAAACTCATTGACCGAAGAGTAAATAGTATTCAGTGTTGGTGCGGAACCCTCATGGATCTCATGCAACTCGCATCTGTGCAGCTGTGCAACCTTTCAAATGACAATGTTTAATGACCACACGAAATTCGTTTTTCTCCATCCTAAGGAACTAACTACGCACTTACCACTTCAGCTGGCAGCCAAAATTCAAGTAATAACAGCTGCCGTTCGAAACTTGCTGTTATATCCACGGAAATATCAGGCTTATCAACAACAGTGAAGGTTCCAAAAATTTCCTGCTCTTTCATACAAATTTACCAGACTTATAAAACTACTCTCGTACCTCATCAACTTATCAACTGGATGGCATCGGTGCAGACATGTACAGCGTTTCCTTGTCTTATTGAAGTTAAACAGGTTTGCAAGACATTTTCTTTCTCCACCCATTTTCTTTAAAACATTGTGGAATTTCTCGTGGAACAATTTCAAACATTCCCGTTTCGTCTTCTATAGTTTCATTGAGTTCCGGTAGGTGGCAGCGCTATACGGAGCGTCTGTAACGGAGGTGCGATCCAAACAACGGGCAGTGAGTCAGTTTCTTTCGGCGGAAAAACAGGGCATCTCAGATATTATTACGGCGATCTCGCAGTGAACAAAATCATGGTGAGTAGTTCGGCAAAGCGTGTTTCAGCATCGCCGCAGGGTCAAGCAAGCCTGTCCGATTTCCCACGTGCTGTCCGCCCGTCCACAGCTGTGACTCCTGCGAAGTTGGAGTTTGTAAACACACTCATTAGAGATGATCGGAGGATCACAAACACCTCGCACTGAACTTGTCTCTGTTGGTAGTGCTGTCACAATTGTCTCCCAGTTGGGATGTGCCAAGGTTTGTTCCCGATGTCTAACCCAAGACTCTAAACAGCAAAGGAGAACCATCTGAGCGTACTGCTTGCTCGTCATAAGGCTCATGGTGACATTTGTTTGTCAAACATTGTTACAGGCGATGAAACATGGGTTGAAAAATGAAATGATCATATGGCATTTTACGCTGGGAGATTTTTCTGCCGCCTAGTACAAGTCTTTTTATTTGACACCACTTCGGCGATATGCATGTCAATTATAGTGAAAATGATAATGAGGACAACGCACGACACCCATTCCCTTGCTGGGAATCGAACCCGAGCCCTCTGCATGGTAGACAGCGACATTGTGGAGTGGCGCCACACCCACACCTCTACCAAGGAAAAGCTTAACCCATACCCTCAGCCGGTAAAGACATGGCTACACTCTTGTGGGACGCTAGACGGATTATTCGTGTTCTGTGTCCTTCCCCACGGTCAAAAAATTAACTCTGAAATGTATTGTGCTACACTTCGAAAATTGAACAAGCGATTTGCGGTGTGTTGGTAGTACTGAAGTCTGATCTAACTCCTCCATGAAAACGCAAGGCATCACACGAGTCTTTGCAGCCGAGAGGAGCTCACAAAGCTTCAGTGGACTCTTCTTCTTCATTCACCCTACAACCCCGATCTGATTTGCATATGTTTGGCCCAATGAAGGACGCAAACCGTGCGACGCGCTACGCGGATGATGAAACTACTGTTGCAGTTCGACGCTGTCTCTGACATCGACCACTGGAATGGTATCGTGCAGGCGTACAGCCCCTCACTTCAAGGTGACGTCAAGCCGCACCATTGAATGGAGATTACGTTGAAAAATAGTGTTGTGTACTAAAAGATTGGGAATAATATGGTACATTTTAATCTCACATCTTATAAAATAGGCTGTAGGTGTGTATGTATGTATGTTCCACATCTCCTAAACTACTGGAACGATTTCAGCCAAACTCAGTACACATGTTCCTTAATATCAGGCAACAATCGCTATTGGAATAAGAATCACCTATGACACATACGTAACGAGGTATGACGTCATGAACAATGAGATGTGCGAATAACAGCTCCGTCAAACGACAATGCTGCACATTTCCTCCTAAACGACTGGACTGATATCAACCAGGTTTGGTACACATATTCCTTACGTGAGATAACAATTGCTGTAGGAGTACGAACCACAAACGACACAAGGTTCAAGTGATAACGTAATGAACAATAGGAATCGCAAAAATCTGCTACATAATGCGACGAGACTTCATAAATACACTAAATGAGAATGACAGTACTTGGCGACTTGCAACAAACTTTAAACATAATTTCAAACCTTTATTAAACTTTTTCTCGTAGACAACCACATCAAAACAATAAAAGGAAAAAGCTTCTCGCTTACTACTTTTCTGCTGTTCATGGAGCAAAACTATGGCATTCGGTATAACGTTACAATTTCTACACTACCAATTCTACTACCAATTTCTACACTACCAATTTCCTGTACGCGTAGAAAATTTTGCAGACAGAATACACACTTAAATCTGAATGTACGTTCGAAATTGTATCGCAATACGACACGTAGTTCATGAGATATAAGGACGTAATGAGTAACGTTCATGGATAACCGTCCCACCAAGCAACACGTTTTAAGCTATTATTTCTTTACTACTAACCATATTCGCAACAGATTTTACCGAAATACACCACTTATAAAAATCAACATATTGCTGCAAAATTTTACAATTGTACAACATATCTGTACAAATAATAAATCTGTAAATGTAGGCCTGTCGCTGTTCGCTTCAATCTTCAAAACTACTGGACGAATTTTCATGCGGTTTTCACAGGAAACATGAGCGAAGATTGGTTCAAGATTCAAGCATGATTTCATCAAAATAGAATCACGAAGTGTTTTCATAGACCGTCGTGTTCATCTATTAGAAACCACATCTCAAAACTACTTGACGAATTCGCATGGGATTTTCACAGGTAACTTCAGCGTATCTTAGGACAACATATAGACTTAGTTTTATAAAAATCAGATCACGGAAAAAAGAAAATCACAATTTAACTTTTTTCATCGATAACCGTCATGTCTATCTTTCTCTTTCATCTCCAAAACTGCTGACGAATTTCAGGGGTTTTTCGCAGGAACCGTGAGGGTATCTTGCGGTTACAGAAACGCTTCATTTCACAAAATCTGATCACAAAAAAAAGATATCCCAATTTAAACATTTCTCTGAAAGCAATGGCATGTATCTATTTGTAGAGAGTAGCTAATCTCCAAAAGTACTGAATGAACATTCATGGGGATAAATAGAGAATATCTTGGGGCAACATATAGGCTTCATTTCATCAAAATTAGATCAAATAAGTAAAAGATATCTTAATTTGAAGTTTAAGGTGTATTTCATGCTTGGAAAGACCGGCGCAATGCAGCAAAGAACTAATAGATAGCGTTGCGGGTGTTCGTGTGAAGTTCGGGCAGCTATCGGATTATTACCCTTTGAATAAAGAACTAGTTACTCTTTGACTTTGCAAATTTACCATGTTTCTGAAAATCGTTGTCTTGGTTGCTATGTTCTATGAAATATGATTCAACGCAATGAATATAAAAATAGAATAAGAATAATAATTGTTTTCAGTGATATTTCTACTTCATTAAGGAAATACTTATTACTTGTTATACTTCAGCTTTCCATGCCTCAGCCCATTGTCCAGAGATATGAGTGATCATGAAATAAATGTTTTAAATGGCGAATATATATGATGTATGCTGTAAGCTACGTCATATTTATTCAGATATGCCAATTTCTAACATGTTTCGCAAACATTTTGAGAAGTGGTTACTAATAGATGAACACACAGACCCGACTATCTATGAAAAGACTTCGTGATTCTATTTTGATGAAATCATGCCTAGATCTTGAACCACTTTTCGCCACAATTGTGCGAGTGGATTCGTGTTTTCCTGTCAGAAAGGACACAGTACGTTGTAAATGACGGAAAGTCATCGAGTAGAACTTAATTGATATCTGGCGTTCCCCAGGGAAGTGTTGCAGGGCCCCTATTGCTCCTTACTTTTATAAACGATTTAGGAGGCAATCTGAGTAGCTGTCTTAGACTGTTCACGGATGATGCTGTCATTTGTCGATTAGTAAAGTCTCCAGAAGATTAATAGAAACTGCAAAATGATTTATATAATATATCTTCCTAGTGCAAAAATTGGCAATTGACCGTTAATAATGACAAATGTGAGGTCATCCAGCCGGCCGCGGTGGCCGAGCTGTCTGCGGCGCGTCAGTCACAGTCTGCACGGCCACTACGGTCGGGGGTTCGAATCCCCCTCGGGCATGGATATTTGTGCCGTCCTTAGTATAAGGTAGTTCATAAGTATTTTGTAAGTTTAGGGACTGATGACCCCGTAGTTGAGTCCCATAAGCTTTACAAACATTTGAACTCTTTTTTTTTTTTTTTATTTATTTATTTATTTTTTTTTTTTTTTTTTTTTTTTTTATCAATAACAGAAATCCCATAAACATGATTTATACGATAAATCAGTCAAACTTACAGGCCGTGAATGCAACTACATACCTAGGAGTAACACGGAAATAACACATAGAAAATTTTATAGGGAAGGCTTACCAAAAACTATGTTTCATTGTCAGAACGCTTATAAGATGCAACAGATCTATTAAAGAAACTGCCTACAATACACTTGTGCATCCTATTTTGGAGTAATTCTGCGCATTGAGGAATCCACACCAGGTGGATCTGATGGACGATTTAGAGAAAATTCTGAGAAGGGTAGCTCGTTGAGTATTATCGCGATATAAGAGAGAGAGTGTCACGGAAATGATGCACAAGTTGTGGTGGAAACTATTAAAAGAAAGGCGTTAATCGTAGTGACGAGATCTATTTGCTAAATTTCTTTCGCCTACTTTCTCTTCCGAATGTGAGCATATTTTGTTAGTACCCACCTACATAGGTAGACATGATCATCATAATAAAATAAGAGCAATCAGATCGAAAACAGATTTAAGTGTTCCCTTGTTCCCGCGAGCTATTAGAGAATTGAAATATAGAGAAATAAAAATGGTTCTATGAACCCTCTGTCATGCACTTTCAGAGTATGCATGTAGATGTATGGCGGCATGGAATTCCGTCGAAGTTCCGACAGAGTACATTTCATGAGGAGTCATCCAAGATATTGCTTCCTCTTACGTATATATATTAATTTGTCACACAACGTTGGCATTCATGTGTGTGGACCAGTCCTTTGAGTCCATCACGTTTTTTGTCTTTTATTATTATTCATTTATTTTGTTACGCAGTGTATGTTGCACGTCTTCAATAACTAACGTTCGAAAGACCTTATACACTACTGGTCATTAAAATTGCTACACCAAGAAGAAAATGCAGAAGATAGACGGGTATTCATTGGACAAATATATTATACTAGAACTGACACGTGTATATATTTTCACGCAATTTGGATGCATAGATCCTGAGAAATCAGTTCCCTGAACAAGCACCTCTGGCCGTAATAACGCCCTTGATATGCCTGGGCATTGAGTCAAACAGAGCTTGGATGGCCCGTACAGGTACAGATGCCCATGCAGCGTATTGTGACGAGCCAGTTGCTCGGCCACCACTGACCAGAAGTTTTCAGTTGGTGAGAGATCTGAAGAATGTGCTGGTCTGGCCAGCAGTCGAACATTTTCCGTATCCAGAAAGGCCCGTACAGGATCTGCAACATGCGGTCGTGCATTATCCTGCTGAAATGGAGGGTTTCGCAGGGATCAAGTGAAAGGTAGAGCCACGGGTCGTAGCACATCTGAAATGTAACGGCTGTTGTTCAAAGTACCGTCGATGCGAATAAGAGGTGACCGAGACGTGTAACCAATGGCACTCCATACCATCACGCCGGGTGATACACCAGTATGGCGTTGAGGAATAAACGCTTCCAATGTGCGTTCACCGCAATGTCGCTAAATACGGATTCGACCATCATGATGCTGTAAACAGAACCTGGATACATCAAAAAAAAAAAAAAAAAAAAAAAAAAAAAAAAAAAAAAAAAAAGACGTTTTGCCAGGCGCTTCTGTCGGTGTTGCAGCGTCAAGGGTAACCGCACCGCAACTATGGTCTCCTAGCTAATAGTCCATGCTGCTGCAAACGTCGTCGTACTGTCCGTGCATATGTTTGTTGTCTTTCAAACGTCCCCATCTGTTGACTCAGGGATCGAGACGTGGCTGCACGATCCGTTACAGCCATGGGGATAAGATGCCTGTCATCTCGACTGCTAGTGATACGAGGCCGTTGGTAAAAATAACGTTTCACCAGGCAACGCTGGCCAAGTGCTGTTTGTGTATGAGAAATCGGTTGGAAACTTTCCTCATGTCAGCACGTTGTAGGAGTTGCAACCGGCGCCAACCTTGTGTGAATGCTCTGAAAAGCTAATCATTTGCATATCACAGCATCTTCTTCCTGCCGGTTAAATTTCGCGTCTGTAGCGCGTCATCTTCGTGGTGTAGCAATTTTAATGGCCAGGAGTGTATTTTGTAGCAGGGGAAGCAGAAACAATTACGGTCTGTTATTTCGCTTCTTACACGGAGGTTATTGACCGCATTGTGAAGTTTGCGTGGATACGGCTTCTACGTGAGATAGTGCGCCAGAGGTCCACTGCACCGAGGCAAGCACGTAAACGGAGCTTAGCTCTTACATCAGGCAAATAAACCCGAACACCTCAACGGCAGGCGATTTCGAACTTGGCTGCCTAAACATGGTGACCTCATCACGCCATCACGAACCTGACCAATGTGTCGTACAATCAGTGATCTGTATACAAACTGGATGTCTGAGTTTAGAATTACAGGGTGCTTGCACATTCATATGCTTTGTACACAATTTTGTGTTGTCCGCTGTGTTTAAATTTGGCAAACGAATTTCGATCAGTTATTACGTGACAAGAAATTTCTTACTTACCTCCTGATTTGATTTGTCAGTCAAAATGCGATGTAATATATTGTTATGGGAGCGAAATCAAAACGAAATTTCTTTTGGTTTATTTGTAATACGTCATAGCCGCAATATCTGAATTTGGCAAGAAACTAAATATGAACATCTATGGCTGGGACGCTCAGACAACTGAAGTTCAAGATCCAGGTAGCATAGAGATCAATGGGCACAATGATATACTTCTACAGATGTTTTGTGACGTATATTTAGAAACTGGCTGCATACTATGTTGCGAAAAGAGTTAGTAGAAGTAATAAATGGAAACGCTACGCCTGGTACTCAAGTTTGACTGCAAGATCAGCGAAAGTTTAGTAAGCGATGATTTTTTTGCCCCATTTTATGGGGGCCGGAGTAGATGGGGGAGGGGGAGCATTTGCAGATGAATAATTCGTAAATGTTTGAAATTACCTGCAAAATTCGCTATAAGTCGCTAAGTGCCCACGTTCTAATGTAGTTGATGAATTAATTACTCGTACTTCCGGCCGATAATTTTCCATTTTCAAGAAAAACACACCGTCGTTAACCGTCATATTTGACTTATTGGATTAACCCTAGAACGGTCGGGATGGGTCTGTGAGACCCACTAGTTCCTATTTCAATGAATTTATATGCTTATAGTCGCTGATATGACTCGATCGCTCTGCTAGCTTCCTGAAACATGCAAGAGAAAGCGTTAACATCATTAATAAGGATTTAAATTGTGTAGATAATGTTCGGCAGCTCTGCAAAAATCGGGAGGGTCTGTCAGACCCATCCCGACCGTCTAGGTTATTGATTTCTACCAGTGTGAACATATTTCTATTTGGTGTTTCATCCAGTTTCAAATTACTTTGTGAGCTATTTCTGATGTCAATAATTTAAAATTTCAAGAGAAATTGTTTCATACTGTGAAATTTGCAACATTTTATACGATGATAATGAAATTGACGATTCTGACGTGGACCCAGACTTCGAAATAAACAGTGATCATGATAGCAATAGTGAAATAAGTGAGGATGAAGGGAAAGATGCTATGAAGTGGAAGGACATCAAAACAAAATACTTCTGCAAAATTTGCAAAATATAGTTGTGCTTGGTGCATACAGAAATGGTTTGTGTCGTCTGTTACGAAAAGTGACTATTTTAGATGACGATATCACACAAACTATTCATTATATTCACAATTTCGATTTATATAACAAAAATCCAACAAGTCTGCTTCTCAGTTCTACAAATTATTCACATTTATATTTGTATTTCAATCCAATTTACTTGTACTTTCATTGGGGTTATATTTATTACTACAAATAAGTATATTTTCTACTTTTTTATTTTACAGCAACTGTGAAATTCAGAACGTTCAAATAATGTCCCTGCAGCATTTGATAGGGCCTAAACAATATAAAAACTTGTCATTTAATGTAAATAGACCGTTTTGGCACTTGTGATAAGCATTTTAATTGTTGGGTCACAGAGACCCGGTCAGACCGTTCCTGAAACTATTTTTCGGCCGATCGTTCTAGGGTTAAACTTGTAACGTAAATTCTACCTCTTGACGAATGTATAAGACAGCCTTAAAACTTTTAAAATCGGTCAATACGTACGAGAAATACTAAAAACTTTTGTTCGTCCTGCCAGCCGTTATATATGAGGCGTACGACTGTGGGGACCAGGGGTTGAGTGTTTCGTGTTGTTGGGTAGCGCTTCAGTAATATTGATAGTTTTTATTCATCTTGAGGTCGAAGCGTCAGTGGTCTGTGTTTGTTTAAACGAAAGTTCTTTTTGTAAATGGAGCGATGTGCCTCGAATAAAACAATGTATTTTCTTATTTCAATTACCCATACATGTTTCACTATGCTGAAGTATCTTCAGTGAACTTTTATTCCCTTTTCTTAAACAATAGAAAATGTTTTTAAGATCGCATATACAAATTAGAAAACATACATAATTTTATATACACATGTGCATTGTCATTACATGCTGAAATAGTCTTGCTTACTACTTTTATCTGTATCGCAATGGATCTTGATTTCCAGTTTGTCTTCTGCAGTTTTGTGGAACTTATTACAAAACTATTTTGCATCAAACTTGTATGTGCATATAATTTCAGTGCAAAATACTTTTATACATTAGTGCCATATGGTTTTAGAAAGACACTGGAAAGGAGGATCCACCCCAATGTAAAAGTGAATAAAAAAAACAGGAATGTGTGTAATAACAATGTATGGTTAAAGTCATCTGTTTTAAAATTCTTAATTGCTACCTTCAGAACGATTTAAACATGTACAAAATGTAAACGACGATTTATGTTGATTAATAAAAATGAATAAAAGCTCCCAGAAGTTGATTACATTGCAGTGAAACGTGTATGGGTAATAAAAATGAGGAAATACGCAGTTTTACTCAAGGCACATAACTAAAATAATTGCAAAAGAACTTTTGGTAGTTTTTGTTTCGATCTGTTTTCAACTTGGGGATGGTTTCTTACAATATCTCTTTTTAGTTTCACTTTAATGTAGAAGATACACTTAATTGCAATACTGACATAATTCTCAATTACAATTCTTTTAAATTTGCGTAGAATATTTTTACCTAGGTGCTTAATCTGGTCGTATCTTAGAACAGCTTTCCTCGTTAAACAAAAAAATTACAAATTAATAATATGTGGACTCCTATGAAGTCGCTCTGACAGTTAACAGCATATATATAATGGTGTTTTTTTATTCTGTATATGATGGTTATTTTATTGTGTATATTTTTATTAATTTTATATTTGACTCACTATCAGCACTGATAACAACTATAATGTCAAGCATTTCTGTAGAGGCACAAATGCTCAAAGACACCATATCAGAAGATGAGACCTCAGTGTGCCGAAACCGTTTGGCAAGACAAATGAATAAAGAAATTTTCGCGATCCTGACATAATATTAATTTGAATTCAAAAGAAGATTGCCCATCCAAAAAATGAGCTTCTTAAGTAGGAAAAAACATTACTTACTTACAACATTCTTTTTTAATTTCTGAAAAATAGAACAGCACACATTTTGAATCCTATAACATCAAAGTATAGAAACAGAAGAAGAAAATACATTACACTTATATTACAGAGCTGGCTATAGATAAATACTAAGTATTCAAAAATTTTCAAATGTTTGTAATCCTATGGGACCAAACTTGTAAACTACATAAAGTAGCTTAAAAACAACCTAAGGGCAACACACACACAATATTAAACATTCAGATCTTAAAGAGGAAGTCATCTAAGATAACAATTTCAATTCATAGTTGCCTAAAATTTCACATGTTCTAGTGATTGTCTAGTCCTTACGAACCAGTGCAGGAAAACTATACGGAATACTGATTAAAGGCAGCGATGGGAATGTGTCGAATTGCCTGCACCTACCGAATTTATTGGTGTGAATGGTGGTCCGACAGTAAGCACATCGGATTTGAAGCACAAGGGTGACGAAAGCAGTGAGGAGCAACTCTGTGATTTCGTGACGCCTAATAGCTAACGTCGACAACTGACGCCCTTATTTATTCAGAGAAGCAATGAAAATTCATGAGCGTGACAACAGAGGTAGAGAAGGAAGGGCGGAGAACAATCCGTGAAGCGTGGGACTCTCCTTGCTTTACGAGTCTGTTCGTCGAAGAAAACTAACGTAAGCATAAATCATTAAAAGTTTATTGCTAAATGTACGAGAGTAAAATCTCTGCTCTCACCAGTAGCATCAGGTTGTGGAAACTATTCTTTACTTAATTCTTACGAGGACGGCAATTAAAGCCACTTGTTTGTTAATATACTCTACGGTGTATTATGTGATATAATCACATATAGCAAAGGCAGAGGTGCATCTGTTACTGGAATCGGTCTCCACCTTCTTACATCAGCAAACGTCACACGTTTGTGTTTGGTACTGCTTAAATTTTCTGACACGAATTGACGTAAGCTTTACGAGGTGATTCAAACAAGTTCTGCAGATGAACTAATTTAAAAATGAACATTGTAGTAGCCTGTATTGAGAACAACATGGATTTACGTAGATACAAGTTTCAACCAGAATGTAGTTATCGCAAGGATACTGAAATGAAGAAAGAAACATGTTATCAACGACAAAAAGGGCGTTGTACCTGTTGGAGCACTTTTGTACAAGCTAACTTCTTCACATCAGAGACTTACCGCAAACGTGGGATCGTCGTTGCTTTGTTGGATTCTTATCTTCTATAAATGTTTATCCAGTGCTTCTCTCTTAGAAACATTTTCTCTTAGATCCCCCGGTATCTTGTCTTTCCATCTCAGTTATCTCAGTTTTTGTCTTCCTCTTCATTATTCCTTCGATTTTCAGATTTTCAATTCTAGCAAGTACATGCACATGGCAT
Source organism: Locusta migratoria (assembly GCA_026315105.1). Taxonomy (NCBI): domain Eukaryota; kingdom Metazoa; phylum Arthropoda; class Insecta; order Orthoptera; family Acrididae; genus Locusta; species Locusta migratoria. The sequence continues at coordinate 318,483,008 of CM048747.1, read as the reverse complement.
CTAAGCCTACTTTCTGTAAATCTTTTCCGAAGGACCCTATTTTCACTGTTGGTTTCGTATAATCATTCCTTATTCCATCCTTCCTTACAGCTCCACTCATCCAACTTAAGATTCTCATTTCTGCCCGTTGCGTTTTTCTCTATTGGGCTTTCTGATTGGCGAAATTTCTGCATTATTCGTCATCGCAGACTTCAGCACAGACTTACACAACTTTCCTTTAATTCTGCAACTATCCTTCTTATCACACAGTACTCCACTCAGATACCTCACGTTCGTACATTAACTGTTTACCCTGTGTTGTATTTCAGCTTCCAGTCTTTCGTCAATACGCATGTAAGAACTAAGATATTTAATATTATTGTTCAGTGTTAGTATTTCTCCTTGCAGGTTTATGTCTAGGTCTTCTGCATCCTCCGTACAAATATTTTCTGTTGTCACCCTGCTGATCCTAATTTCTCTTTCTTTTGTGGCTTTCCTCCAGTATTCAGATTTGTCTGGAAGTTTCCATTTTGTAGAATGACAGATTGAAAAGTTATCCACAAACATAATTTTCAACGGTACCTCTTTCTTGATAAGGTCAACGAGATATGGACTGATGTAGTCCTACTCACACTGGAAATTCTGCAGCTGCATCGTTCCTAACACTAAGTCGCGGAGTTTCCACATGCTACGAGGGATTACACTGTATCTGAAGGAGGTACGTTACTATCGATGCCAATTTCTTTAGTTGGTACATAATTCCGCTTATTTCTCTGCAGCCGTTCAACATCAAGCGTTAATTTCCATGCACCACAAAAATGGTGCCGCTATTCCATTTAAGGTTAAGGTAATTACACGTAGACTCTCAGATATTTTGGTGGATCCTAAGGTGACCGTTTCAGAATTCAGTCGTATTTCGTGCATGGATACCCACATGTAGTAATAGTTGCAAAACTGCAAAATGACACTGTCCTAAAACTAATAATTCTTGAATGCTCAAGGATGGATACTCGTGATGATGATGATGATGATGACGAGTTGATGGCGCACAACAGCGAGGTTTGCAGCGCCAGGGCATAATGTAGCTGAGGCGAGTGGCTGGTACTCGGTCATTAAACAAGCATCGTTAATACCTAGTAACGGGGTGACCTTCGTACCTCATTTTATGTGCGTATAGTACGTAGCCTTCTCAGTTGTTACAGCATATACAAAGTAAATATATGATTCACACTTTTTCTATGAAGATTGTTGAAATACATACTGTTTCATACTGTGATTAAAATGTGAGAGATTTTATAAAATCATAATATTCTTCTGAGAATCAATAGAGACTTCATTTTGTGCACTGTAACATTTTAGCCCCTACTGATCCTCTGTAAAGAATACCAAACTTAATTTAAATTTTTTTCTCGTGAACCATGAAAGCACACAACTGTTTTCCTGGAGCGTATTGTACTAAAAACAATAGTGTCCCTATACTTTTCTCTCAGTCCTCCTTAACTGTTTTTAAATGAGGCAATGTTCCAGGAACTTCCTTCAACAACTCGTCTAAGGTGGCAGTCATCATCCTCCTCTATGTAATTGCATATTTCCTCCATTGACACATTAATTTCTTCATCGTAAGGGCGTCCACTCTGTCTAGATTTAGGCACTGAGCCTATAAAGAATCGTTTATAGCAGTCCTCGTGATTCCTTGTATCTGCAGCGTGCAATTCACTAACAGAACAGATACGTCTTCGGATGGTATCTGCCCATTCATCCATCCTCTCCTGTGCATGAACTATAATAGTATTATAGCAACTGAAGGATCGAACTCTGTAAACCTTTCGCCGACTTCTTTTTTTCTTTTTTACTTCTGTTTATCAAGAAATTCATCATAAATTGCTTCTGCACAAAACAGGCACTTAGCTTTAATATGAAATTTCGCTTCAGCTGAATGCAATAGTTCGACTCCAGCCGACATTGAAGGCTGTTCGTCTGAAAGAGATTCTCTTAAAAATCTTTTAAGTGAGTCACCTCTGAACTCTTTCCTGCAAGATGGATGAACATTACCAATTGTTTTTTTCCTGAAACCTTCAGATTTCACATCTTTTATCAAGTAACTGCATTTAGCAAACAACGTATTCATTTCCCGTATTATGATTTTACAAAATTCCTCATTTTTAAGCACAGCATGAAAGCAATGTTTATTTCAACGACTTTCATTAAAAATCCAAATTAGATATCCTACTTTGTATATATTGCAACAAATGAGAAAAGTAGGTACTGGATTTATAAAAAAATGAGGTCTGTAGGTCAACTCATTACTGACAAGAGGGAAACTGGTGCATGCATAATGGCAGGGTACGCAACCTTAAATTCCCCAAAATGGTTAAGAGTTACAACAGAGCTATTTAGCAATACTATTATTAAGACATGTAGCCATCAATCTGTTAAGTGCACCAACTATGACGGAATTCTAAATCAGTTACCTTATTACCCCCCTGTGAGATTTCATGCAATGACTTTTGACGGCTTGAGCGGGAATGGTGGCGCCTTGTGGAGCGCTATGTTTCAGATTGTGAGGCTGCTCCCGTCGGAGGTTTAAGTCCTCTCTCGGACAGGAGTGTGTGTCTTCAGCTTAAGTTCATATGATTTCATGCTAAGACTGGGCGGCCGTTCTCACCGAAGTTTCGAATCCTCCATCGTGCATGGATGTGTGCTTTGTCCTTAGTGTAAGTAGTTTGTAAGTCTAGGGATTGTTAACCATAACAGTTTGGTCCAATAGGTTGTCATACATTTGAACATTTGTAGCAAGATTAGTGTTTAACGTCCCGTTTAGATGGTGGATATTAGACATGCACAAACAGATTATAGCAGGAATTACAACATTTACGTGTTACTACATTATTTACTTTACTGTTGACTAGTTTTGAGCATTAATTTCGGTCTGTGTTTTACCCGGTATCTCTCTTTCCAAGCATAAATCCCGACTTACAGGGTCTGCTACTTTGCTGCGTCTCCTCCATTTCTTTCGGTCGTTGGCATCTTCTTGTCTTTAACCAAAGGCGTCCATGTCTGCTTTGATGCGTAGAATAACGGTATATACTGTCCTTATTTATGTTACATCGTGACTAAAACGCTGTCTGAAGAAGCTATACGTTATACTACGTGTAAAAAGGATCAGCGGTTTGAAGACGTTGACGTATTTTGTAAGCATTGTTTCATTATGTTGAAGCGTATTACGTAAAACATATCTGTCATTAAAAGTATTTTAAAAATATGTAAATTTTACAATTTCAAATATGGCTGTTAAGATATCAATCGTTCGTGGAATATAAGATTAACACTTAAAAACACAGCTCATGGGTTGCAAATACAGTAATTGCTTTCTTGACCACGGTTTCGGCTTTGACTGGAGAAGCATTCATCGGAAGTAAAACATGAGTTACCTACAAAAAAGGAAAAATAAGTAAAAAGTGTCACAAAGGAAACAATTCGAACTCCATATCCTAAGATATGATCCTAGAAAATTACTTACATGTAATGAACAGTCAGAAAATGCTTCTTGAGCAACAGAGCTCACGTTAAAATTACAAATGTAGTTTGCACGTAACAGAATCTAGAAACAGAACTCATGTTCGACGTGGCTAAACGCGGCGCTACGGGTCGCGCGTGTGTCCAGCACTGTAGGTGCCATAGGACTGTCAGCAAACACGCCGACGATTACATAACGTGGACACGATATATGGCGCCATCTGGTACTAAATAGTAGTAGTTTACCACATTCTAATCAGAGGTCATGAACCTAAGGAGGTTCACGATGTGGGTATCTTGCACATGCAAAAGTGAGGTTTCCGACTTGACGTGCTTGAACAGTTAGAAATTTTCAAACACTTTTCCCGTAATGGCCATTTAATTCTCAGCGAGCAATTGCAATTGCGTGATGGTACAAAGCCCTTACTTAGAAACATGTAATGTGAAGTGTTTGTACCCTGTTTCCCGTACTGTAGGCAGTAAAATAACAAATGATGGTCGCAGTACAGAGGATATAAAATGCAGAATGGCAATGGGTAGGAAAGCGTTCTTGAAAAAGAGAAATTTGTTAACATCGAATATTGATTTAAACCTAAGGAAGTCCTTTCTGAAGGCATTTGTATGGAGTGTTGCCTTGTATGGGAGTGAGACATGGACGATAAACAGTGCGGACAGGAAGAGGATAGAGGCTTTTGAAATATGGTGCTACAGAAGAATGCTGAAGATTAGGTGGGTGGATCGCGTAACTAATGAGGAGGTACTGAACAGAATTGGGGAGAAAAGGAATTTCTGGCATACCTTGACTAAAAGAAGGGATAGATTGGTAGGACACATTCTTAGACATCGAGGAATTGTGAATTTAGCTTTGGAGGGAAGTGTATGGGGAAAAAATCGCAGGGGAAGACCAAGAGATGGATACAGTAAGCAGATTCAGACAGATGTAGGTTGTCGCTCTTATGTGGAGATGAAGAGGCTTGCTCAGGATAGGGTATTGTGGAGAGCTGCATCAAACCAGTCTCCGGACTGAAGACCACAACAACAACAACAACAACAACAAAGTCTCAAATATTGTTTTCTCTACCCCCTCCCCTTTTTTATCACATATTATTAATAACATTGTTCAATTTTCAAATTATTTTTATCGTATTTCGACATACTGTATCCAGCATACTATGTGCATTTCTAAATTTAATAACAGTTGTCACTTATGTTCATAAGCTCTGTTTTTAAATTTTGTTTTTTGTTAACTTTCTATGTGACTTTAGCGTCAGCTCTGTTGCTCAAGAAGCATTTTCTGACTGTTCATCACATGTAAATAATTTCTATCGATCATATTTAGCATAGGGAGTTGATATTGTTTCCTTTGTAACATTTTTAACTTTTGTTTATAGGGAACTCATGTTTTACTTCTGATGAACGGTTCCCTAGTTATAGCCGAAACCATGGTCAAGTAAGCAATTACTGGGTTTGCAACCGATGAGCTGTGTTTTTAAGTGGTAAATGTGTGAATTTGAAACCTCAAAGAATTAATATCTTTCCCAATGAGTCTTATGTGTCATAGAAGCTATAAAGAAATATTAATGCTCATCTATTCTATATTTCGAGTTACATACTCCGTCGCGGCGGAGCGGCCAAGCGCATTGAGGTGCTATGCTACGATACGCGACGCCGGTCTCCGTCGGGCGTTCGAACCCCGCCCGCCCCCCCCCCCCCTCGGGCATGTATGTTTGTGCCGTCTTTAGTATGAGCTAGTTCATAAGTAGTTTGTAAGTGTAGGGACTGATGACCTCTCAGTTAAGTCCCATAAGCTTTACAAACATTGGAACATTTTTTTTTTAGTTATACACTCAAAGTCAACAATCATCTTGTATTACACACTGTGTAAAGTAACCCGTGTTCTTCCTCACCATTCAAGCTATCTCCATACTTGAAATAGTTTAAGTGACTTAGTAGAGAAAAAAACTACTTCTTTCAAATTTATGGTATTAGTACAGTTTAGTATGGGTTTAAGCAGTTGCTAAGTCGAATACGTGACTCAGGAATTCCCGGCTTCTACTCAAAGTCGCTGTCCCGATGCACGATGCACTCTACCACGAATGTGTGTGTGATTCACCTCCCGTGTCGGAGGTTCGAGTCCTCCCTCGTGCATGGATGTGTGTGTTGTCCTTAGATTAGTTTAACTTAGTTTTAGTAATTTGTAAGCTACGGACTAATAAGCCAGTAGTTGAGTCCGATAGGTTTACAAACATTAGAACATTTTTTGCTCCCCGTCGGAGGTTCCGGTCCTCCGTAGGGCATGACTGTGTGTTGTCCTTAGTTTCGTTTAAGCAGTTTGTAAGCCTAGAAACTGATAAACACAGTAGTAAAGTCCCATAGTTATATATTGACAGCATTACGAATGAAATACACAAGATAACTGTGATATATTCTGCAAATTTATTGGTTTACGAACCGGTTTTCGGCTGTTACGGCATCATCAGGTAAACATTACTAGTTTAAGTTTCAAACTTTTATATGCTGGCCAACAAGAACAAGTTAGTAGTCAGAAAAATTGGTGTGTCATCCCATATTTAGGCATAATTTCAGATCAAATTGGTAGAAAGTTAAAATCTCGAAATTACAGGCCTGCATTTTACAATATAAACAACATTTCTAAGTATTTGTTCAATAGTAAAGACAAAATTCAACCCTTATCACAGAGTGGAGCATACAAGATCACATGCAAACATTGTGGGAAACTGTATGTTGGTCAGTCTGGCAGGGCTGTAGCTATTATATTATCTGAACATGAGAGAAGCTGGAGGTTAAAAAAGACAGATTCAACCTTTGCTGAACATCTGTTCAGAGAAGGCCATGATTATGATGCAAACTGTGAGATTCTACATCCCCTGAAGAAAAGCAGAAAAAAGACACTACTGAAATATTGGAAATCAATAAACATTTGGCTCAGGATGCTAGTTTAGTATTAAACGATCAGATCCAGTTACCCTCTACACCTCTACTGAAATACGTTTTATTTTAACCTTCCTTTTCAACAAAAATAATCATCTTAGTTTTGATTCTTTACATAATAACTTTCATAAATAAGTACTTGCGATGAACTTTCCTATGAAGTATCGATTGTCTGTGATAACATCTTTGTAAATCTTAACATCTTTGAAAACATGTGTACTACAGTCAGTTGTCACCTGATGATGGCCTAAGAAGCCGAAAGCCGGTTTGTGACCAATAAATACGTTTTGCAGAACATTAGGAAGTTGTTCGTTTTTGATATTATGATTCGTAAACCAATAAATTTGCAGAATATCTCACAGTTATCTTGTGTATTTCATTCATAATGTATCAAATATTCTGTCAAGAACCGACGGAACAGTCAGTGAATACGACATTGGCAACATTTTCATGCTGCTAAGTGGTGTTTTTTTTTTCAGTAGACAAATGATAACGCCAGCCCCTAACACGAGCTTATGAGCTCTGAACTAGACCAGCTCGATAGCTATCTACTGCGGGAGTGAAACTGGAGCGCACAGATAGTGCGCGGCCTAGATGCAAATGAGGCGGGGCTTGCCGTGGCCGACCGCAAAGCGATTCCGCCCCATTATTAACACTTCCTCTGTCTGCCACGCGCCCTGCCTTTAAGGGATGACTTCCCTCCAGCGGCTCTCCGCTTTATACGACTGGAACACCTGCCTCAGAATACCCAGACGGCTGAATTGGAAGTAACGGAACTTGCAACGTCACAGAAAATTCCAGGTAATTATACCACGTAATATCCTTTCGTTTCTCAGTTCTCAAAAGATCGATTTTGGTCTAATATTAGAAGCAGAACCACCTGTTAGTACTTTTGTATCCCATCCTCGTCGCCACTTTTGTATCCCATCCTCGTCGCCACTTTTGTATCCCATCCTCGTCGCCACTTTTTTATCCCATCCACGTCGCCACTTTTGTCTCCAGCCTCGTTGCCGCTTTTGTGTCTCGTTTCCGTCGTAGGTGTCGGTGGCCGAGTAGAAAGACCGACACAGGAATAAAGGATGCACGCTTGTCCAGGTAGGAGATGACCAGCCAGTGGGGCAGCAGAAACTAGAAACACTAGAGTAAATTAGAAACAGATATATATTTCTTAGAGACTTTGTAATACTTAACTTTTACAAAGCTCAGTACTGCAGAATGCTGATACATAGTTGAGCTAGGGTCCTGCCTAGTGCCTATCCGATAGCCAAGTCTTCACTGGTGTCTATCTGATTCCGAAGTGTTAACTGGTTCCTATCTCAGTCCCAAGTGAACGATGTCGTTCAGTGATGGCCACGAGCGGAGTTGTCGCAGAGGGCGCTCGTGGCTGACGTCGTAAGAACGCCGCGCCGTGCGTGCATGACGGCGCGCGGCGAAAGTAGGTGGCGCGCACTTTAGACTTGTGCGACACCACAAGTACCATGAAAAACAATTTCTGAAACGCTTTTGCACTGATTGAGCGTTCCGACGTTTCTTGAGTAAAGACACAAATGATACTGGTGTAATCAATAGATATTACAAAACTGTACGTGTGTGTTTCCCACCTCCCCTACTAAACTATTGGGCGGTTTTCAGCTGAACATATTCTTCAGCTAGACATTTCCTCAGCGTCTTTGTGGTGTATGAATCACCTATGACAGTTCAGCACATATAACGTCATAAACATTGTGATGCGTACAACTAACCGTGGCATCGTAAGAGGCGTGAATAGCGAGACTTCGTTTAGCCACTATCCCAGAATGAGAGCACTTACTTTCTTGAAATTAACTCTAAACATGCCCTGAAACCTGATAACTCTAACAAATTGACTAGAGGAAAGAGTTTATCGCTAACTACTTCTCTGCTGTTCACGCAGTAGAAGTATTAAGCATTCGCCATGACGTTACAGTCAAGTGAAGCAGATTAAGTAGACAAAGTAATAATTTAACAGGGCCATTAAAATTTTGGTAACTACGATAAAAGAAGAAAACGAGGGATGGAAGTAAGAAGGTTAGTTTACAGTATGGCCTCGATGCGATTATTGGTAGTATCTGTATTTATGGGTTCCGAGAATGGAAATTGTGATTCAGTACGTAGCTAGGGAAAATGGTCTTTTGTTTCATCTTGTAACAATGGTCTTGTTTAGGCAGGTGGCTATTAAAGTAGAGCCTCCTTTGTTAAAGTTCTAGTTAATGTATTTCACACTCAAGTGGTTGCCCACGGCCCTAACAGACTCAACTATTCTGAAATTGGTACATTTGAAGAGATTTTTTTTATATTTTTATTTCTTACATTCCAATCTTTCATAGAGCTGAAGAAATGTCTTTACCACCAACAGAAAATCTCCAACAATAACATGGACATGAAATATTTAATTTATTCCTGAATTTAAGGTGGCTGGCCACATTAACAAAGACTTTTCCTACATACGGAAATGTACACCATTTGTAATGGTATTAAGTTGATGGGTCGACTCCGGAACACGATGAAAAGAAGTGTAGCCGTTGTTTCTGTTTTTGATGCATTCTGCTGTCCACCAAAACTATAACGAAGCCAGTGTCTAACACTATTTTTCTGGTGACATTTAATTCAGTTTGAAGTTTGTTATCAATAAATGGGGATGGATATTTGGCGAGGTATCATTAAATGAAAGACAGCATGTTCATACGTCACTGGTCCTTGAGAATTGGTAGGCCTTACAATAGCTTTAGTGGTATGTATCCATTATCAATTAATTAGCCTTAGGAAACAGCTTTCCACGGCTGTGTATTTATACCATTTTCATGTCAGTTAATTTCCTTCTTCCCCAAATGTCTACCAGTTTCTGCCCCACTCTATCAATTTCACCTCTATCCATAAAGAATTTTGAAAAAATGTTCAAATGTCTGTAAATCTATCGGACCAAACTGCGTGGTCATCAGTCCGTAGTTTACAAACTACTGAAACCTAGGTAAACTAACCTACGGACAAACCCACACACCCATGCCCCAGGGAGGACTCGAACCTCCACGTCGAGCAACCGCGCGCTCCGCAGCGAGGTGCTTTAGACCGCTCGTCTACTCCACCGCGGCAAGAATTTTGACCTGCAGTTTCATTTTAGCGCAGCTCAATATTGGTTACGTCAAATATCCTGAATAATTCGTCTTATACTAATACACTTTTCAAAGTATGTACAGTGAAACATTAGGAAACTGCATGTGAAATGTATTGCCACAGCGTTTAGGTATAAATACGTAATAAAATAAAGTCTTCTTTGTGATCAGGCAGTTTTTCATAAATCTTACTGTCAGTGAACTCATGTGCCTTGAGCTATGTGTAGCACTGTGGTATGTTATCGAATGTTCATAGTACATCTTGATACTAAAATGTCTCGTGCATACAGTTAATGGTGTAGAAGTAATAAATTATAATCCTATTCTGAAAGCCGTAGCTTTTACTGCTTGGAGTAGGGAGAAATTGTCAACTATAAACTTGTTTTATTTTGTTGTGCTGCAGCGAGAAAAAGTTTCATTTAAGTTTGAAATTATGTGTAAAGTCTTTGTAAATGCTCTAATTCTCAAGTAGTTAGTGAATAAAGTCTCGTCGTTAACGTGTCGCATGACCCCAAAGTTTTTCGTACAGCTCATTGATTATTCCGTCATAGCTCCTGAACTATGTGTTGTCGGTGCTTCTAACACCAACAATGATATTTACGTTACAGTAAGGAATGTCTGTGTGGGGTTTGATGGATATCTGACTAACAGTGTAGAAGTTGGTGAGAACACACACACACAATCACTTCTATAATATGTATGGATATCGCTACAAATTAATGTATAGGTATAGAGAAAACTAGCTTAAAACCGCAGTTCCGCTCGCGTGTTGCTTAGTTATGACAGATAAGCTATATTTCAGTAGTGTGCTATGAGAAGGATGAAATAAAATACAATACCTTCTTTAGAAACATTTTAATCAACATTATCAGGAAAGTAAGTAGTGTAGATCAAATCACACGTAAAAATGCACTCGTTTCGAAGAATCCAATCACGAAATTCAACAATAATGATAGTAATAACACCATAGATCAATCACTTGATGTAATGCGCGAAAAGTGAAATCGATTTTTTTAAAGAGATGTATTAAAAACATTTTCTTTTTTACGGCTTTATTTATTTATTCTTATATTTCCTTATTCGTATGCTTATCCTTAGAGAGAAACAGCTGAAGACATTATAGCACGCAAGGAGGTTAGAATAAAGAGAGGTGGCGTTACCTATGCTGTGAACGAACATTGGGTGAAGCCAGAGGAGCCCAAAACAAAAATTTCTAGGTTAAACCCTGGGTGAATATTGCCTTCTTTACGTAAAGCAACTAAATTGACAGTCACATTGGAGTATTTACTCACATATGACGAACATTTCAACGACTGTAAGTCCTCTACACAAGCACTATGTCCAATATTTTGGGCACAAACAAATGCCGAAATGCCCAGTTTGCTCGCTTAACTTTTTCAGTGTTATGGCATCTCCAGATATTATAACCTCCTTGATAGCACGCATAGACCAAAGATATGGTATGTGACATCTCGTTCGCTGTATGTAATTTCCTTGCTATAGAGTCGCAAACGTCATCGCTGACCTTCAGTCCGAGTTTTTTTATAATTTGACGACTTTCAAACACAATATCTTCCACCTCCCTTATAGCTATCGGTATGGAACTGCTATGGTGTATAATGGGAGACTTCGGACAACAGTTACATACACACCATTCGTTTGCGTTCTATACTTTTCGCTGGAGAGCGAAATATTAACATACACACACGTGGAATTTTATATACACCGATAACTTTCCATCCCAATACAGTCCACCCTTTTATATTAACAAACCTCAAGCAACAATACAACCAATAAAACCATTTTCAAACAGTAAATATAATTTTCAAAGAGTAATTATTGTTCCGCATTTCGAGTTATAGTCTTCAAATTACTAAATATCTATCAGTTCGCTATAAAAGCGTGTCTAAAACCTTCCTCAGATATAAATTAGTAGCTGTACAAACATTTAAGTCTCTGCGTCTTGTCGGTCGGACGTCATAAGCGTACAACGAACAGACATTCACACACACACACACATATATATATATATATATATATATATATATATATATATATATATATATATATATATATATATATATTGGTAAATAGCTATCCGATCGCCATAAAACCGTGCCTAAAGCCTTCCCCGGGTAGACATTAGTAACTGTACAAATTTTTAGCTCTTTATGTGTTGTGGTTCAGATGTGATAAACGTACACCGAACAGACATTCACATTTATAGATATAGATATAGAATTAATTAAAACTTAGCAATGGACAGAGCCATATTAATTATGGATAGTACATGTATCATATCAGTCTTTTCACTGGTCTGATGTCGCCTTTGGTCTCCTGCAATACACTAATGTATTCATTTCCACATTAATGTTGCATCCAGCAACTTCTACCCTCGCATTTGTACACTGTCTGACTAAAAATTAGTACTGGGGTATTTTACGGCGCACTTAAGGTTTTTCTTTAGTTTTATGATTTTTTACAAACATTTCGGGCAAAAATAATAAAAATATAAATAATGATGTACGACACGATTACGACTCTACTTTTGTGATAATATATATGCACTCAAGACGTAATATTCTCGGTGACCGTATTTTAACAAACAGCCAAAATTACTTGATATTAGAGTTTATCTATGACAGACATCCTTTTTTTTAACATTTTCCTCTTTAAACTATTAGTTTAATAATTCTCCCATTTTTATTATATTTTTCCGTTAAAATATTATGTCTTTCCGTGGTAGTTTGTCCTGGTTTTCAACTATATTATCTCTGCCTATACTGGTTTACGTAAAGATTAGATTACGTTAGGTTATTACTTGTTCCAAAGATCAGTGTTTTTTAACCTTTTTGAGTTCACGACGCCTTCTCCCCCTTCCAAGTAAAAATATTCTCAAATGTTCAAATGTTTGTAACGCTTATGGGGCTCAACTGCGGGGTCATCAGTCCCTAAAGTTACAAACTACTTATAAACTAACTTATACTAAAGACAACAGAAACATCCAAGCCCGAGGGAGGATTCGAACCCTCGACAGGGAACGGCCTCTCGCATCGGAGCATAGCGTCTGAATGCGCTCGGCCACTCTGCCGCGGCAAAAATATTCTGGCGACCCCCCTCCCTCACCCCACCCCTCTATAACACAACAATGTCTGTGAACCCAAAAACAGCGATTTTTTTTACATTTTCTTCTGTTGGTAAAATATTTTGTAAACAAAAAGTACAGTATTCTACATTATAGAATGACTGTTTTGTCTCTTTTCTTTAATGTAACACATTATCCTATTTTTACATTAATTTCGACAGAAAAATACATGTTGCATGAAGAACGTTTCACGGTGCAGATAAGATTCGAAAGCGAATTATGCTCGTTAAGTTCCAGTGTACAGGTAATTTATAAAGAAGTTGAGGTTTCTTCGAATTTTTCAAAATTACTTAATGCCCATTAATTTAGCTATCGATTGAAACCTGAAAAAAGTGTTCACGCTTTTCGTTTATTCATCGCTTACATACATTTATTGCAAAAAAAGTCTGTTCCATTCAAAGCAGAATTGATGGTAATAAGTAATTACGTTATTTTCTTATAAAATAAATTTTTCTGTTCATAGACAATTTTGGTATTGCGGAACCCAAACTACCCAGACGTGTACTGGTCTGAAGAAGACTTTATCACCCTTCTGAGAGGGGTCATATATCATAAATACATTTCACAATGGCGAAGAACATGTCAGTTTAATAAATGGTGTCTCTATATGGCATTCATTATTTTAAGGATTTATTTATTTTACGTATTTTTAACGAAATTACTAAATTTAATCTAAAAATTCATCTTAAGTATAGAAGAAATTGACATTCAGAAATTCTTTTAATTTCTTTATAAATACTACTTGGCTCTATGTCAGACTTTTGATGCTACTTGGTAAGTGACCAAAGAGTTTTGTCACAGCTTAATTTCACCCCTATCTGTTCCAAAGTCAGATTTATCCTTGAATAGTGAATATCACCTTTTGTATATATATATATATATATATATATATATATATATATATATATATATATATATATATATATATTGTGAAGCTGCTCTGAAGATTCCTAGATCCTTAAATAAATGATAAATGTCTGCAGGCTGCTCTTAGGTGGGCTCCAGCAATTATTCTGATTACACGCCATTTTTTTTTTCAATGAATACTTTTTTTTTACTCAGTGTTGAATTGCCCCAGATTATGATGCCATACGAAAGCAGTGAATTAAAATAGGCATAGTAAGCATAAGTAGCTGAACTCAAACGTTTCAGCAGATCTTCCAATTCAATCCCTCATCAATACAGACACATAAAAATTTTTGAATATTCTACCTTAGCTACAGATTTCTGTTCAAAGTATATATTCATTAATGGTGTCATGCTGTTTACTCTAAGAAACTGTATATACGGAGTTTTATCAAAGTTTATTGAGAACCCATTTGTAAAGAACCACTTATATTTCTGAAAGACATCACTTACAGTTTCATCAGTTAATTCCCGTTTGTCGGCGTGATAGCTGTACTTGCATCGTCAGAAAAAGAACTAGCTTAGCATCTTCATGAATACAGAATGGCAAGTCATTAACATATATTTAGAACACCAAAGGACCCAACACCGAGCATTATGAGAGCCCATTTTTGATAGCCCCCACCGTTAGAGAAATTATCTGTTTCTTGCATATTATATGAACAGCTTATTTCAGCTTTCTGCACTCTTCCAGTTAAGTATTATTTAAACCATTTGTGCATTGTGCCACTCATACCACAATATTTAAGCTTATCCAGAAGAATTCCATGATTCATACAATCAAATGTCTTTGAGAGATCACAAAAAAACCCGAGTGATGTCCGATTCTTCAGAGCATTTCATATTTCATCAGTGAAAATATATACAGCATTTTCTGTTGAAAAGCTTTTCTGAAATCAAACTGACATTTTGTTAGAACTTTATTTTTTCTAATAGGTGAAGCGACTTGAGAATACATTACTTTTATAATGCAATCGTTTAACGATAGCGTATTTCAGTCTACCAGGCGAAAAAAACCCTGCTTTAGAGAGCTATTACGTATGTGGATAAAATTCCTACTTATCTCTTGGGAACAAGCTCTGAATACCCTGCGGGATCTGCCATCAATTCCATGTGAACTTTTACTCTCGAGAGACTTTATTCTTTTCACAATTTCTAAGGAAGAGGTGGGTGGAATTTCAATTGTATCAAATTGTGTAGGTATGGCCTCTTCCATTAACTGCCTTGGTACTTCTAATGAACATTTACATCTTATTTTCTCCACAACATTTAAAAAATAATCATTAACCCTTTATTTGGCAATGTTACTCTCAAGCAACATCAAAATTGAGCGTGATTTTCTGAAACATGTTCCAAGTTTCATCCTTGGATGGGCAACAGTGCTTGAAACTAACATTTAAGCTCTCCAATAAAGTGATGTTTCGTCGTCTTTTGCTAAAACTTTAGCAATAAACTGAATATTTAGCGGATACTCCAAGCTTAATTTACCGAGGTACATTTTTGTTTCAATTTTGTGACGATATTTTCCGTGATACATGAAAAACTGCTTATAAAAGCGAAAGAGGTAGCCTTGAAGTCGATTTATTATGGAAAATTGTTGACGAGTTCTTGTATGGGAGACTGAAAATGGACTTATATTTATTGGAAAGGGGTGGCCTAGTACCCCACAACGAAATGAACAACAAGTCTAAAGGAAGAACGAAACAGCATCTCCTGTACCAGTTAATGACGTGCGGTATGACATACATGGCAATATGTTGTCAGCTGACAGATTACGGGCCAAAAGGAATTTGCAAGTTTCGTCTTCAGAGGTAAAATGTGGAAATCATGGGATTGTTCTGAACTTTGCACTAAAAGTGACTTGAAATAGTCCAGGATACAATAATTTCTGCACAGTCATAAGAACAACACTGTAGTATTGATACCGTACCACCTTGCGAAGATTTTTGGGTAATGTTACTTACAAACCAGAAACTATATTTTTAAAAAAATCGTATGAATCTGTTCACATGGTCCTACACATTTAAGTAACATAACATTTTTTCTTCTCGTGATTTCTGTGTGTGCCAAATAAAGGGTTAAAATGTTTTCAACTTCTGACTTTTTGTTAGTAAACTTTTCTTTTACTTTGATGGTAACATCGTCTTCCTGTGCTCTTCGCTTCCCTGTCTCCCTTTTAGTAATATTCCAAACTGATTACATTTTATTATCAGTGGAACTAATCGCAGACATGATGCACATACTTCTGGATTTTTTAACAACTTTTCTTAATGTATCACAGTAGCTTTTATGATATTTGATTGTTCCTGGGTCATTACTCTTTCTTTCGGTTAGATACATTTCCTTTTCCGGTTACAAGATATTATTATTCCTTTAGTAATCCATGGTTTCTTAAAATTATATCTAACTAATTTCTTGGGGAAACAGTTTTCAATTAACATTACAAATGCATCAAGAAATAAGTTGTATTTTAAATCAGCATTAGGTTTCTTGTAAACCTCATCCCAGTTTAACTCCTGTAGACTTTTTCTGAAATTTCCAGTTGTTAAATCACTCTAGAGATCTGTTTCGAATTACTGAAGAACTATGACATATACTGTAACAGGACAAGCATTTACGTTGTTAAACTTATCTGGGTCTATAAAAAAGTTATCTATCAATGTACTGCTGTCCTTTACTACTCCAGTATGAAAATCAGTAAAGTATGTCAAATTGAAAAAGCCAAGTAAGACTTCCAGTGAATCAACATTGAAATTACCACAAACAATAATTTGCCCCCCCCCCAATCTGACAGATAGTACAACAAGCCATACAAGTTTTCCAGAAATAACTGTAAGTTCCATGAAGGGGACCTATACACTGTTACAATTATAAGACAGTCATCATTGAGTGTAAGCTGACAGGTACAGTCTTAAATATGTTTCTCTACTCAAACCTTTTTTGTTTCTAAATAATAGCTTTTGACATATTTGGCAACTCCTCTTCTTACCTTATTATCTCTACTTACATGTGAAACTAGTTTATATCCACTGACATTCACCTTTCCCATATCGCTAACAATGTAATGCTCACACTGGAGTAGTATATCTATTACATCATCAGTTTCTATATCATCTAATCAAACCTGAAACTCATCTGTTTTATTCTTTAATCTACCAATATTCCGATGATAAATGCTAACATTATTTTTTTACTTTACTTTTGTTATTATCGTGTGACTTTTTAACATCTTTAACACCTGCCTGCCTGAGCTTCTCACTGGACACTGATCTTCGCCTAAAAATGAAGTACTTCCACGATTGCTGTTACCCACTCCACCCACTACCACATCATGATCCTATTTTGTAAAGTCCTTGCACAGGGAACCTATATTCTCTACCACCTTGCTAAACTACTCACTGGGCTTGAAGAAGTTTGTGATCTGGTACCTGTCACCTAATTTTCCTGAAAAATCTGGCCCTCACCTCTTCCATGGCTACTTCCTAGCAAAAGAACTTTCCTCCTACTTTCTACTTTTTTTTAAAGCGTTGGTGTTCTTGTGAAAGTTTGTTTTTCTTAACTACATTTACTTAGCTGTGGTAACAAGGCAAATATAGTGGTTGTACCACTTGTGAAGCTGTCAGAAACTATACTCTCTCTATGGCTCCTGTTCCCTGCTGCCACTTCCCACCTCCGTTGTCCCTTCTCTCTCTTTAAGTACGTATATTCCTCAATAACACTATTTAGTTCAACCTGAAGAGCTCTAATCTTCCCTTCCTGGTCAACTAGTTTTCTGTCTCTTGAACACACATTGCAAAAGAAAGGAAGACACACGTTTGCTTCCCCTATTCCCACACCACTACATTCCCCCAATAAAACCACTTGTCACAAACAGCTGCATAGAACCCAGCACTAAGTTTCTTGTTGTAGCTCAAACTGCATTCATGATTGTTACGAGATTTGCTTAAGTGATATCGATAATATATTTTAACTACAGATACAAAGTGTTACTACATATGATTAGGGCACTAAAATATGTGTAATTTGTAAGTAAATGGACTTAAAATTGCCGTATAAAGTTGAATTTGGACACTCACAAAGAACTATTCACGATTACTGACACAATACACGAAAAAAAAGAAAAAAAACCACCTTTAATGGTGAGCTTTAAGAGCGCACTAATAAACGTATTCAATTAGTCAACTGTGTTAAACTACGATAAATGCACTTAAAATTGCGGAGAAACGCTAAATCTGCACACTCTAAATTTAGGCCTAGCAAGTATCGTATGTAAACAAACCGAACTTTTCGTGATTACTAGAACAATACACAAATAAAAGGAAAACCTCTAATAGTAAGCTTGAAGAGCAGACTATTAAAAGTTTATAGTTGGTTAACAGTGTTAAATTTAGTTTTATTTCTACCCCAATTACGTACCTTTTCTGAGCGCACTGACACCGCACGTCTG
Organism: Locusta migratoria; assembly: GCA_026315105.1. NCBI lineage: Eukaryota > Metazoa > Arthropoda > Insecta > Orthoptera > Acrididae > Locusta > Locusta migratoria. The sequence continues at coordinate 318,464,935 of CM048747.1, read as the reverse complement.
ACCTTTCGCAGGCTACCAACCACTTTCAATCAAGTGAAAGTGTCAAATCCCCCTTATTTTTGCAAATATCTCTGAAACTGTGCGAGTTATGGAAATAACACAAGCGAGCAAAGTTGTTGAGAATTGTCTGCTCTTCAAATACGTTTATTCAATTTTAGTGTCAAATCAATAGTTAAGCCGTTTAAATTTCTTGCTGTGAAGAGGCGATCGGAAAGCCTCCCTTTCAATGTTACTACTGTAACCTGAAGTGGGCCAAAAAAGAAATTGAAGCGCTCAGAATACACGACCGCATTTAATAATTTAGTACGCTACATGGCATTAGAGAGTATATACAAGATTCTCTGCACCTGGTAAGTGTTGCTAGCACAAACTGGCAGCTTAGAAGATGAGCCGGCAGCTCCTTTTGCCCGACGAAATACAGTAACAACGAGGGTAAGTCAATTATTATCCGCAATTTAGTTATATTTTTGTTTATGTTTGTAGTAATGTCGTTTTACGTTGGTAACGCATGCTTTGTTTATTTGTTGTTATATCTTTGCAATTTTCAAGTTGGTACGTTAGTTTCGTTGTCGCTGCCGTGCTGTTAATCATGGATGCTCCGCTGTCTATTTGCACCAAAGAAGAGCAACGTTCAGTGATACGTTTTTTGTGGGCGGAAGGTGTATCAGGGGCCGAAATTCATAGAAGAGTATCAGTACAGTATGGTCGCACGAGTGTTAAGCACGATGTAGGAGCCGGACGACGTTTACCGCCACAAATGAAGAAACCATTGAGCCATCACGTGAAATGATTCTCTTAGACAGACGATTAACTATTGATGAAGTGGCTCATCGTCTTCAAATTAGTCATGGTTCTGCCTACGAAATTATTCACAACAGACTTGGATTTCGTAAAGTTTGTACAAGATGGGTTCCAAAACAACTCACACAGTTGCATAAGCAAACGCGACTCGACATCTGCAAAAAATCATTTGGATCGCTATGGTAACGAATGGGACAACGTCTTGGACAGAATTATTACTGGTGACGAAACATGGATCCATCATTACGAGCCGGAGAGTAAACAGCAGAGTATGGAATGGAAACATCCAAATTCGCCGTGCAAGAAAAAGTTCAAGACACAACCGTCCGCAGGAAAACTGGGTTTTTTGGGATGCACGAGGTCCTGTACTGGAACATTATGGTGAAAGGGGCACAACAATAAACAGTGTACGTTACAGTGAGATGCTTACTGACAGACTAAAGCCTGCAATTCGAAGAAACGCTGAGGATTGCTGTCAGGTGTCGTGTTGTTGCACGACAATGACCGTCCGCATAATGCTGTCCACACTGCCGAAAAGCTAAAAAAGCTCAGAAACTCAAATTCGAAGTTCTGGATCATCCTTCATATAGTCCCGATCTTTCCCCTTCTATCACTTGTTTGGTCCACTCAAACAGGCATTAAGGGGCCGTCGATTTGAGTCGGATGAAGCAATGAAGGAAGCGGAGCATCCCTGGCTCGCAGCTCAACCGAAAACCTTTTATGAGGGCATAAGGAAGCTTGTAGAGCGATGGAGCTGGCCGCGGTGGCCGAGGGGACTGAGGCGCTCCAGTCACGGTCTGCACGGCCACTACGGTCGGGGTTTCGAATCCCCCTCGGGCATGGGTATTTGTGCCGTCCTTAGTCTTAGTTAGTTCATAAGTAGTTTGTAAGTTTAGGGACTGATGACCCCGTAGTTAAGTCCCATAAGCTATACAAACATTTGAACATTTAGAGCGATGGACAAAGTGCATTGAAAAGCAAGGAGACTATGTCGAAAAATGATGTTCTTGTTAGTATCGTATTTCATTACAATAAAATTTTATAACTACTTTGCGGATAATAATTGACTTACCCTCGTATACATGGCAAGGACTCAACAGTCTCCTGCAGGAATATTAAGTACTAGATAACCCGGTGAACTTCGTATCACTTACCTGTTAATATAAACCATATCAATTTATATCATATGTATTTTAGACTCAGTAACTTTATAAAGGCATCATCAGATGATCTAAGTATCGGCTCGATAGTAGGCGGAAAGAGTGGGCAAATAGGCACACATGTCCAGGATGCCGCGGCGGAGTGGCCGAGCGCATTGAGGCGCTGCGCTCTGATACGCGGACCGTTCCCCGTTGACGGTTCTAATTCCCCCTCGAGCATGGATTTTGAGTCGTCTTTCGTGTAAGGTAGTTCATTAGTAGTTTTTTTTTTTTTTTATTATTCCATTTCCAGGGTGGTGCTCAACGACCATACAATGATGAACACACCAGATGTATTGAGCAGCATTGGCCGTTAATATTTTATTTAAAAAACAACAGATCGATTTCATTCACATAGTGTTCATCTTCAGAGTCCTTCAAACAAGCATTATGAATGCCTTGAATGTAACTGCAACGACAAACATAAAATTACAATTGAAGATGGTCACTATGTGATTGAAAGCGATCTGTTGTTTCTTAAATAAAACATTAACGGCCAATGCTGCTCAATACAACTGATGTGATCATCATTAGTAGTTTGTAAGTTTAGGGACTAATGACCCCGTAGTTAAGTCCCTTAAGATTCATAAACATTTGAACATGACCACGATAATGATCATGCCACATTCGTGGAAGTTCAGGGAAGGTTTAAACAGTGATAAAGTATGGAAAAGTTGTCCGGAAAAGAGGAAAATTGGGAAAAACTGAAACAGCTTTTTCCAGTGAGCTACCAATACCGTTCGTCCAACTGCAATAAAATTTTGTATAATTCATGTTGAAAACAAGCGGAAGGTTCGCATCAAATAAAAGTTTGGAAAAGTTACCCGGACAGTAGACGAGTCATTATTTCGGTGACGAATATGCCAGACAGTTTACTACTTAGTGATGACTCCTGGGTAACACTACCTTCCAACCAGCCATCGAGCATTTGAAAGGAAAGTACAAGAATTTATGAATAACAACTGCGTCTTGTCAAAATATGAATTTTTGGATGTAAATCAGTAATTTTACAAAAAAAAAAATATTAATAAAAGTAGAAATATAATGAAAATAAATATTTTTTTTTTAAAAAAAGCCTTGAAATGTAATGTAAATAAACATTTATTAAAATGAAAGATTCCACTGTATTAAGAATCGTCGTATTCATTATACAGGGTGGTCCACTCATAGTGACCGGGGCAAATATCTCACGAAATAAACATCAAACGAAAAAAAACTACAAAAAAACAAAACTTTTCTAGCTTGAAGGGGAAAAACAGATGGCACTATGGTTGGCCCGCTAGATTGTGCTGCCATAGGTCAAGCGAATATCAACTGCATTTTTTTTAATAGGTACCCCCATTTTTTTACATATTCGTCTAGTACGTAAATAAATATGAATGTTTTATTTGGAACACTTATTTTGCTTTGTGACAGAAGGCGCTGTAACAGCCGCAAACGTATAAGTACGTGGTATCGCGTAACATTTTGCCAGTGCGGACGGTATTTGCTTCGTTATTCATTACTCGTGTTAAAATGGACCGTTTACCAATTACAGAAAAGGTCGATATGGTATTTATGTCTGACTATTGTGATCAAAATGCCCAACGGGCCTGTGATATGTACGTTGATCGTTATCCTGGAAGACATCACCTCCAAGTGTCCGAACCTTCCTTCGGATAGTTACGTTATTTAAAGAGACAGGAAGTGTTCAGCCACAAGTGAAAACGTCAACCACGACCTGCAACAAATGATGATACCCAAGTGTTATAGCTGCGTTTGTGTCTAATCCGCACATCAGTAGGAGACAAATTGAGAGAGAATCGGGAATCTCAAAAACGTCGCTGTTGAGAATTCTACATCAACATAAATTTCAACCGTACCATATTTCTATGCATCAGGATTTGCATGGCAAAGACTTTGAACGTACTGTTTTGCCACTGGGCATAAAAAAATTACGGGACGATAACAGATTTTTTACGCGTACTGTTTAGTGACGAAGCGTCATTCACAAAAAGAGGTAACGCATTCCGGCATAATATGCACTATTGGGCAACGGAAAATCCACGATGGCTGCGATAAGTGGAACATCAGCGACCTTGGCGGGTTAATATATGGTGCGGCATTATGGGAGGAAGGATATTGGCCCCTATTTTATCGATGGCGATCTAAATGGTGCAATGTATCCCCATTTCTTATGTAACGTTCTTCCGATTTTACTACAAATGTTTCACTGCATGACAGAATGGCGATGTACTTTCAACATGATGCATGTCCGGCATATGGCTCGCGTGCAATTGAAGCTGTCTTAAATTGAATATTTAATGACAGGTGAATTGGTCGTAGAAGCACCATACCATGGCCCGCACGTTCACCGGATCTTACATCCCCGGATTTCTTTCTGTGGGAAAAAGTGAAGGATATTTGTTATCGTGATTCACCGACAACACCAGAAAATATGCGTCAACGCATTGACAATGGATGTGAGAACATCACTGAAGGCGGACTATTCGCTGCTGAGAGGAATTTCGTTACGCGTATTGCCAAATGCATTGAAGTTGAAGGACATCATTTTGAGCATTTATTTAATTCATGAGGTAATTACCGGTAATCACGCAGTAACAGCATGCGTTCTCATAAAGTATGACAACTTCACAAAAGTACGTGTATCACATTAGAACAAGCGAAATAAAGTTCAAACGTACCTACGTTCTGTGTTTTAATTTAAAAAAACCTACCTGTTTCCCACTATTCGTCTAAAATTGTGAGCAATATGTTTATGAATATTACAGCACAATCTGTCACAAAGGGACAAAAGTGTTCCAAATAAAAAATTCATATTTATTTATGTACTAGACGAGTATGTAATAAAAATGGGGGTACCTATTTTTTTTAATGCAGTTGATATCCGTTTGACCTATGGCAGTGCCGCCTAGTGGGCCAACAATAGCGCCATCTGTTTTTCCCCTTGAAGCTAGAAAAGTTTTGTTCTTTTTAGTTTTTTCGTTTGGTGCTTATTTCGTGAGGTATTTGGCCCGGTCACTATCAATGGACTACCCTGTATATGGAACTAGTAAAAACCTAATCTAATCTACAATTTGGCTGACTAATCCTGTATCAGCAGTAGTGATGTGAGATTACGAGTAAAAATCGATTAATTTTTACATACGATTTCGGAAATGACTCAAGTAATTATGTCGATTAATCGAATCGTAATAATAAATTAACTGTTATATTACATCTTCACCTTTAAGTCTATAAACCGTTCGCCTAACATTATTTTTAAAGTTAAAACTTTTATTTGACATCAGAGGCAGGTTTTTAAACCTCGTTTCGCTTAATTATTATTTTTACAGAGAAGGAATAACGTCCCACGCGTTCTAGTAGATTTCCCATTGATTATTGTTCTGCTAAATCAGCCGACAATCGACACTGCCTCGATATCTGAGGCGTTGCTTCGTCAGTAGCATCATAAATTTGAAGGAAAAGATTTCCAGCTATTCGAATAGAAAAAAAAACGAAGTGCGAAATCACCGGACATCTCATGTCGCACGCCATACTGCCTCTGTCGCATATTAAACCGATGGGGATAAAGATGGAATAAAATTGTCGCACACAACGTAAAAGAGCTCAGGATGCAATGCGGTTTTGCATGACAGAAGTAATTTGTGTTTAACTGCTTCGTGCGACAAGTACTTTCGCAGTAGTTTGTCATTCTGAAGGACTTCCTCTATCTTATTTTGCGCTACTTACTGTGCCCTTTTGAATTTAATATTTGCCAACATTCATGAAATGTCACCCGGACTATCTAAACTAATGTTTCTTCGTGAAATTTACCACTGATAACTGCAGTATACTTTGAAACTGCCGTACAAAATACACCAACGCTCGAGATGTTACTAAAAATATCACACGACTTTGTAAAACGTGCCGGTAATTATAGCCGAAAAAATTCTGTGATCCATTTTTTGCAGTTTTTTATCAATAGTTATTTGAATAAAACATTCCTCTCTATGAATATTTAGTTAGTACCGTATCGAACGATCCTAGCATACAAAATCTTTTCTAAATAACATGGTAAGTTAATGTTCCAAACACTGCGCTAAGTTATTTAAAACTAGCTTAAACGCCCGTGCTTTGCAACGGTTGTTGAAGAAGGGCCGGTGTGTTATCATGGATTTTTAGGGTTCCGGACCTCAGTCAGTAAAAATAGAATCCTTATTGGATCGCTTTGTCAATAAACTCAGTTGTTCTAGCCAAGATGTCAAATGTAAGTAAAAGTCATTGTCCGAAACGATGTATCTTCACAAAGTTTTTTGATACAAAGGCTTAAACGTGTCAAAATAAGCAAAGAAATGACATTAAATACTTAATACCAAAAGCTAAATCAGTAACACTATGTTCAATGTTTGTTGATATTCGTATACATAAGATTGCTTAATTCTGTCACAGTCGTCCCCTTCCTTGTTGTACTACCCAATACTTATTATGCAGCAGCGGTGTTTATTAGGTCTTTGGTGCAGTACAGCGCCTCTATCACTTATTTACTATACTACGCAATCCATACTAAAAGCAGAACCCACATCTAAAACAATTTCCCCGATTCCACTTTTATGAAACTAAGTTGCTCCATGCAAATCCGTGAAGTAGTTTAGGAGATTAGGTATTTATAATAGATGAACAGACACTGAAAACACTTAAGATTGCGATATATCTTTTTCCGTGATCTTATTTTGATGAAATCAAGCCTATATGTTGCCCCGATCTTAGCTCAAATATCCTGAGAAAACCGCATGCAAATGCGTTAGCATTTTTTTGTAATACGTTTACGAAATGTGTTAGAAATTGGCATATCTTCATGAATAAGATGTAGATAACATCATACTTCTGTTATATTCGCCATTTAATTTATTTCACGATCATTAATATCTCTGGACAATGGGCTGAGACATGGAAAGCTGAACTATAATAAGTAATAAGTATTTCATTAATGAAGTAGAAATATCACTGAAAACAATTATTATTCTTACGGTTGTCTCTGTTTTCGTTAGTGCGCTATTGTCGCTCCAAGCGTGAGACTTGAACTTCCATAGCAGTTGTACATATATAAATATATGGATTAAACAGGGCGAGGATTGTATCAGTTTTATATTCATTGCGTTGAATCATATTTCGTATAACATACAACCAAGAAAACGATTTTTAGAAATATGGTAAATTTGAAAAGTCAAAGAGTAAGTAGTATTTTCAAAGGGTAATAATCCGATCGCTGCCCCGAACTTCACGCGAACACCCGCAGCGCTATCTATTAGTTCTTTGTTGCATTACGCCGTTCTTTCCAAGCATGAAATACACCTAAAACTTCAAATTACGATATCTTTTAATTTCTTGATCTGATTTTGATGAAATGAAGCCTATATGTTGCCCCAGGATATTATCTATTTATCTGTGATACCCACCAAGAATGTTCATTTAGTACTTTTGGAGATTACTCTCTACAAATAGACACATGCGACTGCTTTCAGAGAAATGTTTACATTGTGATATCTTATTTTTTCTGATTCGATTTTGTGAAATGAAGCGCTTCTGTAACCGCAAGATACCATCACGTTTCCTGTGAAAACCCGCTGAAGATTAGTATATTAGTTTTGGAGATGAAAGAGAGAAATTCTTATGTTCTTCTTTCCGTGATCCGAATTTTATGAAACTAAGTCTGTATGTTGTCCCAAGATACGCTGAAGTAAGCTGTGAAAACCGCATGCGAATTCGTAAAGTAGTTTTGGAGACGACACAAGTTCTTTGACTTAACTTCAGTAAATGTCTGATAATGGCCTAATAAGCCGAAAATCGATTTACAAAATAAACAAAACCGTAGAACAAACACAAAATTGTGTATTTTAATCTTCATAGTTTTGGAAAAGTGGTTTCCAATAGATGAACAGACACACACGACAGTCTATGAAATCACTTCATGATTCTACTTTGATGAAATCATGCCTAGATCCTGAACCAATCTTCGTTCACGTTTCCTGTGTAAACCGTGTGAAAATTCGTCGAGTAGTTTTGAAGATTGAAGCGAACAACGACAGGCCTACATTTACAGATTTATTATTAGTATAGATATGTTGTACAACTGTAAAATTTTGCAGGAATATATTGAATTTGGAAGTGCTGTATGTCGGTAAAATCTGTTGTGAATGTGGTTAGTAGTAAAGAAGTAATAGATTAAAACGTGATGCTTGATGGCGTGGTTTTCTATGAACGTTGTTCTTTACGTCTTTATATCTCATGAACTATATGTCGTACTGTGATACAATTTGGAACGTACATTCAGCTTTATGTATGTATTCTGTCTGCAAAATTTCCTGTGAGTACAATTGGTAGTGTAGGAATTATAAATTGTAAAGTTATACCGAATGCCATAGTTTTTCTCCGTGAACAGCGGAAAAGTAGTAAGCGAGAAAGTTTTTTCCTTTCATAATTTTGATGTGGTTGTCTGCGAGAGAAAGTTTAATAAAGGTTTGAAATTATGTTTAAAGTTTGTTGCAAGTCGCCAAATACTGTCATTCTCATATAGTGTATTTATAAAGTCTCGTCGCATTATGTAGCACTTTTTTGCGATTCCTGTTGTTCATGACATATCACCTGAACCATGTGTCGTATATGGTTCGTACTCCTACAGCGATTGTTATCTTACGTAAGAAATATGTATACCATAACTGGTTGAAATCGGTCCAGTGGTTTAGGAGAAAATGTACAGCATTATCGTTTGACGCAGCAATTTTTTGCGCATCTCATTGTTTTGACGTCATATCTCCTTACGTATGTGTCGTAGGTGATTCTTACCCCGACAGCGATCGTTGCCTGATATTAAGGAACATGTGTATCACGTTTGGTTGATATCGGTACAGTAGTTCAGGAGGAGATGTGGAACATACATACATACATAGATATATACACACATACAGTCTATTTTATAAGATGTAAATATACACTGCCGAAAAAAATCTCCACATTTCGAAGGAAGACATAAATTTTTATTCATTGACGACACATGCCAGCTGAGGTGATACTTAATACACCGATAATAGTGTCAATGTCGTCCGCCTCAAGATAGCGCAGCGATATAGATGCCGAAGCTCCATCTGTGTGTACCCTTTAAGGAGAGCCGTACGGCCCAAAAATGACAAAATTTCACGTTCTTACTTTTACGAAAATTAAGAAAAAATGGATGTTTATGCTGAATCTGGCATTGGGTTTATTGAAATATTCGATTATTTACTATTTCAAATAAACATTTGAAAATAATCAGACATTGACATTTCTGAGAATTATTTTGTTTTCCGTCATTTCGCATACTTGTATTTTTCTCTGGAACTGTTATAGTCTGGAAGGATGTGGTTTCTTTTGTTTTGTAGACAACTATCCGTTTTGTAGGTTGTCTACACTAGCGGTACTTTGCAGTAAACTCTTTGAACTGTACATTTGTTTGCTGCGCGGGAGTAGCCGTGCAGTCTGGAGCGCCACGTTACGGATCGCGCGGCCTCCCGCGTCGGAGGTTCGAATCTTCCCTCGGACATGGATGTGTATGTTTTTGTTCTTAGGTTGCTTTAACTTAGTTTATGTAGTTTGTAAGACTAGTAGTTTGCTCCCATAGAATTACAAACATTTGAACATTTTTTTATTTGTTTGTGTTTGACAACAACAGTTATCCACTAGCCGTGTTTTCATCATGACTTGGTGTTTTTAGTGCCGTTCTTACTTTTAATTATAGCTATTCTGGAAGACAACAAGTATGCGATAGCTTGGTATTCATAAAGGTAACAACACTACTAAAAGTCGTGATGGACTTGGACCGACTGCGAATCATGAAGGCAGAGACTGCAACAAACAATATGTCATAAGAAATCAGATCCAAGAGAAGAAGGACAGCACTGGCTGTGAAAGATGAAGGAGATGAGGACTAACATCCAGGAGGAGTCTAATTTATTTTTTATTTATCAGTTGGCTGTATATTAATTTCTTTTCTTTTAAGGCACTTTTCTCAAGATATCTGCATGGTGCAAAATATGGTAATTGACCCTTAATAATCAGAAGTTTGAAGTCACCCATATGACCATTAAAAGAAATCCGTTAACTTCATTTGCACGATAAATCGGTCAAAAGTACAGGCCACAATTCTACTAAATACCTATCAGTTACAATTACAATCAAATTAAATTGGAAAGAACACACAGAATATATTTAGAGAAAGCGAAACAAAGACTACGTTTCGTTGGCAGAACACTTAGAAAATGCAAGAGTTCTAGTAAAGAATCTGCCCACACTAGACTCGTGCGTCATCTATTGGAGTATGTTGCGCATTGTGGGATACCCATAAAGTGATACTGACACACGATTTCGAGAAAGTACATGAGAAGGGCAGCGTTTTGTATGATCGCGATATAGGGGAGAGAGTATTACGGAAGTGATACACGAGGTGGGATGGAAATCATTAAAAGAAAGGCGTTACTCGTTACTCATTGCGACGTTATCTATTTGCGAAATATTTTCGCCAACTTTCTCTTCCGAATGTGAACATATTTTGTTAGCACCCAGTTACGTAGGAAGACATGATAATCAAAATAAGACGAGAGAATTCAGATCGAAATCGGAAAGATTTAGGTGTTCCATTTTTCAGCGAGTTATTAAAGAATGGAACTGTAGAGAACCATTATAAGAACGGTTCGATGAACCCTCTGCCATGCACTTCAATGTGACTGGCAGAGTATTTATGTGGATGAAGTTGTTGACATTTTCAGTATAAATGCCCATTTTACTCAGAAACTTCTCAGTTTACATCAATGAATTATTTGCCACATAACATAGACAGTACAATGGTGTGTCACCTCTACTTTAGTGGTAGTTACTGTAATACTTAAGACTCATGATATAAAACTTGTGGGAATTTACACAAAAAAATTATGTATTTAGTGAAAAAATCTTAACTTTTTTCCAGCTGTTATTTTGAAGTCATTTTACAGAAATACAGTCACGAAACATGCGAGAACATGTCATAAAACACAACATTTATATACTCAACACTACCTCAGAAAACGAGGCATTTTTACAGCCAATTTAACATTGTCGAGATAGGGCGTTACGACTCCCCTTAACACAGAATGTTTACAGCCGTATGGTTCATAGCGATATTAACGTGTGACTCAAAAAGGCGCTAGCCACGGAGATTTGTGCTCCCTACAGCCAACTGAGCAAGTTTGAACGCAGTTAGATTGGGGCTTTTCTAGTGGCGTTGTGGTCCTTACGCAGAATCTTCGGACAGGTTGGACGTGCTGCGCTGGTAAGAGGGTTTGCGAGCGCACAAGTGCTAACACGAACCGCTGCAATGGGACTAGTGCACGCACAGTCCCAGCCTGTCTTTCACTCATGCCACACCATCGACGTGGAACTTTCAAACCTAATTTTTCAATAATAATGAATTACGGACGAGTCCGCCTTTTATTTATCACACCTGACAGACAAAAACTAACTGAAGAAATTGTAAACGATGTCTTTCAGTAAATCATTAAGTTGTTCTCAGAAATGGGCTATCATTAAAATTAAAATACAGTACATACAGTTCCGTACAGTAAATTGAATGACCCCATTAATAAATACCGACTTTGATCAGAAGTCTATAGCAAAGGTAGAATATTCAAAATTTTTAGGTGTATGCATTGATGAGGGGTTGAACTGGAAAAAACACATTGAAGACCTGCTGAAACGTTTGAGTTCAGCTACTTATGCTATTAGGGTAATTGCAGATTTTCGTGATATACATCTCAGTAAATTAGCTAACTATGCCTATTTTCATTCTCTGCTTTCGAATGGCATCATTATCTGGGGTAATTCATCATTGAGTAAAAAATATTCATTCCACAAAAGCGTGTAATCAGAATAATTGTTTGAGCCCATCCAAGATCATCCCGCAGACACTTATTTAAAGAGCTAGGGATCTTCACAGTAGCTTCACAGTATATATATTCACTTATGAAATTTGTTATTACCCGTCCCACCGAATTCAAAATAACTACAACACTAGGAGAAAGAAAGATCTTCACTATTCAAGGTTAAATCTAGCTTCGTCACAGAAAGGGTTGAATTATGCTGCCACAAAAGTCTTTGGTCACCTACCAAACAGCATCAAAAGCCTGATAAATAGCCAACTAGCATTTAAAAATAAATTAAAAGAATTTCTGAATGGCAACTCCTTCTACACTATAGATGAATTTTTTGATATAGATTAGTAAATCTGAAAAAATAAATAAATAAATAAAATAAAAATATTGTGTCATGCAATATTCAGTACCATGTAATAATTTGTAAAGGCACATCATTACAAAGTGATCTATGGAACAAGTACTAATCTATTCTAATCTTGGCAAGCATACAATTATTGTGTTTTACTACACCAACATTTTATTTAAATTTTCTTGCAATTTACAATGTATGAGTACTGTGGCTGTCACTGGATATCGTCACAGTTCTAGATTAGGAAACCCTCTCATCCTTGTTGAATCTGAACAGTCCTGAGCTGTGGCTGGATTGTATTTTCTACATCTACATCAACATGGATCCTCTGAAAGTCACAATGAAATGCATGGCAGAGGGTTCGTAGAACCATTTTATGATGTTTCTCTATAGTTCTAGTCTCTAATAGCTCGCGGGAAATAGGAACGTCTAAATCGCTGTGCTTTCGATCTGATTTCTCTTAATTTATTATGATGATCATGTCTCCCTATGTACGTGGGTGTTAACAAAATATGTTCGCATTCGGAAGAGAAAGTTGGTGAAAGAAATTTCGCAGTCAGTTCTCGTCACAACGAATAACGCCTTCCTTTTAATGATTTCCACCCCAACTTTTGCATAATCTCCGTATCACTTTCTCTCCTATATCACGATAATACAAAACGAGCTGCCCTTCCCTGAATTTTCTCTAAATTGTCCATCAATACCACCTGGTGTGGATCCCACGATGCGCAGCAATCTTCCAAAATAGGACGCATAAGTGTAACGTAGGCAGTTTCTTTAGCAGCACTGTTGCATCCTCTTAGTGTACTGCCTTCCCCACAATATTTTTCTTTGTGTTCCTACCAATTTAAGTTGTTCGTAATTGTTATTCCTAGGAATTTAGTAGAAATGACGGCCTGTAGTTTTGACTGATTTATCGTGTAAATGAATTGTAACGGATTTCTTTTAGTGGTCATATGGATGACTTCAATTTTCTCATTATTAAGGGTCAACTGTCAATTTTTGGACCACGTAGGTTATCGTATCTAAATCATTTTGCAGTTTCTTTTGATCTTCTGGTGACTTTACTAACAGATAAATGACAGCATCATCCGCGACAGTCTAAGACAACTACTCAATTGTCTCCTAAACCGTTTATAAAAATAAGGAACAGTAGGGTCCCTGTAACACTTCCCTGTGAAACGCCAGATATCACTTCTCTTCTACTCGATGACTTACCGTCAATTGCAGCATACTGTGTCCTTTCTGACAGAATATCATGAATCAAATCACACAACTGAGCCATATTACATGAGCACGCAATTTTATTAAAAGACGCTTGTGAAGTACACTGTGTAAAGTCTTCAAGAAATCTAGAAAAGCGGAATCTGTTTGACATCCCCTGTCGATAGCACTCATCACATCATGAGAGTAAAGATCTAGCTGTGTTTCACAAGAACGATAACTTCTGGGCCCTTGCTGACTATGGGACAATTGGTCGTACTCTTCGAGGTAGTTTATAATATTCGAGGAAAGTATATATTTTGAAATCCTTCTTCAAACAGACGTCAATGCTATAACCGTGTAATTCTGCGGATCACTTCTTGAATATTGGAACGTTCACTGAGCGACGGATTGTTTATGATAGTTAGGTATGGGGCTATTACATCAGCTTACTCTGAAACTAACCTAATTGGTATACAATCGGACCGGAAGTGATTAAGTGATTTAAGTTGCTTGAATACTCTAAATTATTTTAAATTACGTATGCTGGCAACTGTTCTTGATCCGAATTCTGGAGCATTTGCTTCGTATTCTCTAGTTTAAGAATTTCGGAAAGCTGTGTTATGCAAATCTCCTTTAGCAGAACTGTCATTAGTAGCATCACCTTTTCTATCGTGTAATGAGGTATTGTGTTTTTTCGCTATTATACTTTATATACGACCAGAATTTCTTAGGATTCTCTACCAAATTTCGTGACAGTGTGTCGTTGTGGTAACAATTGAAAGCTCCTCTCATTGTAGTTCGAGCTAAATTTCTAGTTCCTGAAAAATATTGCTGGGCAAATTTTGTGGAATTGTGCTATTTTAAAGAACAGATCCACTCTGACTGTTAAAATCCTTTATTGAAGATCACAGGTCAGGTTTCGCAATTTGAAATTGCATCCTCAAGGTGTTATCTGTTTAAAAATGAATAAGAACTGTCAGTATTTATGCGCTGTCAACACTAATCTAAAGGCATGATGTTCTATGTCTATTTAAGTGAAATCATTAAAAAGATCTTACATAAAATAAGATGGAATTATGCCCTCTCATGTAAGTCCAGGCTTAGTTCAAAAGATTTTATATAAATGTTTGAAAGAAGTCTGGACTTAAATGAGAGGGGGTGAGCTCCACCCAATTTCATATCAGATCATTTTAATGATTTGACGTAAGTAGACACAGACAATTATGTCTTTACATTAATATTAACCATGCTTAAATTCTGACAGTTAGTGTTCATTTGTAAACATATTTCACCTGAGAATGCAATTTCAAACGGCGAAACCGGTCGTGTGTCCTTCAATAAAGGATATTTACAGCGGAACTGTTCTTCAAAATATGGAACCTTTCGACTGGGGTTTCCCTATAAAGAAAATTTTGTGCAGATGGAATTATGTATTCTCCTACTCGTTTGTGAATAATTGAGTCTTGTAATATTCTCCACGCTCAACGTTAAGACACGAAACTCTGTTCAGAGAGGTAATGACTATAGGGGTATGTGGTTGTTTCGTGACTAAGTCACTGCGTTTTCCACTCCTATTGCGCGGAGACGCTTATTTTAGTAATGAAATGAAATGACTGCTTATTATAGGGGAGCGAGATCCTTTATGCTCGAATTAAAAGTTGAACAGTGACCTTCCTTTAGAGATCTAGTGGTGTGTGACGGAAGCAATGGGCTTTAATTGTATCTCTCGAATAACAATGAGGCCCGGTTTGGGATTTTGTGGTTACGTAAGACTGACAATAAGGAAGGGTAATAGCCTACATAAGTTGTGTGGCACGGACCAGTATTAACTGTAATACGCTTCCCGCGAGATTTTTGGTGAAAGATCAGCGATATGAATATATAGCATGATTAAGTATTTTACGTAATACATTAATTTAAGAATAATCGGTCGGATCTTTACTAAAAGTATTTGAATACAATGTAGCCGCTTATCAAAGAGAATAGTGGACGACGAAAAGTATCGAGATTACAGAGCATTAGCTTATGTATTTATTTATTATCTAGTATAAATTTAAGATAAATTATATACGTACAGTACATACATGTTAAATATAAAATACTGATAATACATATAATTTAAGTCACACGGAATGAAACAATAATTTATATGATTATGTAAGGTAACCAAGTAGTTGGCATCACTGCACTACTTAGGGATGTATGTTCAGTCCTTTCAGCCAAGTGACTGCCTCTCCCTTAAGCAAATGAAGGTCTTGGAAATTGTCTTTGAATTTCCTTAAAGGACATTCAGTGACGATGTGCTGTAGCGTCTGTTTTTATTGTGTCCACAGTCGCAGTCAGGTCTATCAATCACGCCCCATTAATGCCTCCAGTAGTGGTAATTTCCATGCCATGAACCGGCTAGGTGATGTCCAGTATCTTCTTGTTATCTCGAATCCGTCCGAGCGGTATGTCGGGTCTTCTACATCTACAACTACATCTACATCTACATAGATACTCTGCAAATCACATTTAAGTGCCAGGCAGAGGGTTCATTAACCACTTTCATAACTTTTGTCTACCGTTCCATTCTCTAATAGCGCACGGGAAGAAAGAATACCTAAATCGTTCCGTTTTCGATCTGATTTCTCTTATTTTATTGGGATGGTCATGTCTCCCTAAGTAGGTGGGTGCTAGCAAAATATTTTCACATTCTGAAGTAAAAGTCGGTGATTGAAACATCGCAAACAGATCACGCCGCAATGAATAACGTCTTTCATTTAATGACTTCCACCGTAATTCGTGCAACATTTCCATGGCGCTTTCCCCCTGTAACGTGACAAAACAAAACGAGCTGCCCTTCTTTGAACGTTCTCAATATCTTCCGTCAGTCCCACCTGGTGAGGGTCCCACAAGGGGCAACAGTACTCCAGGAGAGGACGCACAAGTGTGATGTAGGCAGTCTCTTTGGTGCAGCTGGTGCACTTCGAAGCGTTCTGCCAATGAAACGTAATCTTTGGTTCGCCTTCCCCACAATATTTCCTATGTGTTCTCTCCAGTCTAAGTTGTTCGTAACTGTAACTCCTAGGTATTTGGTAGACCATATTTACGACCCTAAGGTTTGACTGATAGATCGCGTAATTTGATTAGATTATTTGGGTCTGGGTTGGAGGTAGACCATTCTAGGCGCCAAGCATCATCAATTTTAAAATTGTCTCCAACTAAACTATCTTGTGAATTTTATCCATTATGGATGTTGAACTCCGTGACTGTTCCTTATAGGTCGTGGAAATAAAATCCGCTACCAGTCACAATTTTTGGCGGTTTATTAGAACACTACCGGTTTCGGGCTTGTGCCCATCCTCAGGTGTTTACATTCAGACAACTGTTTAAAGAAAACATTAATTACTTTGTGCTTATCATACAGTTATAAATACATAGGTATCCTATAGATATAAATATATATAAAACAAATATGGTATGTGTTGGAGTGATTTGTGATAAGGCTCTAAGTGTACTCACATATAAGTATCCAGTTCGTATTTGTACATTTCTCATGGATATTGGTTGAGAAATGTACAAATACGAACTGGATACTTACATGTGAGTACTCTTAGAGCCTAATCACAAATCACTTCACCACATACCATATTTGTTTTATATATATGTATATCTATAGGATACCTATGTATTTATAACTGTATGATAAGCACAAAGTAATTAACGTTTTATTTAAACAGTTGTCTGAATGTGAACACCTGAGGATGGGCACAAGCCCGACACCGGTAGTGTTCTAATAAACCGCCAAAAATTGTGACTGGTAGCGGATTTTATTTCCACAACCTATAAGCTATCTTGGTCGAGATTGTGAGGTGAGGTCTTGATGGATAGGGAGTTGAGGGTTGGCTAGGCATTTCTGACACTCGTTTTTCAGTGCTAGCTGTCTTCGTGAGTGTGGAGGATGAATGTTGGAGAGAACAGGAAACAACTGGGTTGGTGCTGACTCGATGGTTTCCGTCGGCCGCGGTGGCCGAGGGGACTGAGGCACTTCAGTCACGGTCTGCACGGACACTACGGTCGGGGGTTCGAATCCCCCCTCGGGCATGGATATTTGTGCCGTCCTAGTTCGTAAGTAGTTCATAAGTAGTTTGTAAGTTTAGGGACTGATGACCCCGTAGTTAAGTCCCATAAGCTTTACAAACATTTGAACATTTTTGATGGTTTTCGATATCAGCCTGATAGTGTTATTCAGTTGAGTATCTACTGTTCTTGTATGGACGCTATTTAACCACGTAGGGCAGCAGTATTCTGCAACTGGAAAGACAAGAGCAAGGCTGTCTTCCCCGAGTGGGCTCTGAAGGTAAGAGTGCGGTCAAGTGGGTGAGGGTTGTATCTCAACATTTGGTTCCTGAAAGTTATTCTAGGTGGATAGTGTGCCTTTTTATTGTTTAGGTGAAAGCCGGCTGTCTCTGTCTTTATAGCGTTGGGTATTGTGATTCTAGAGAACGATGTATGACTACACATAAAACTACACTGGTCAACACAATTAGAGGTTCAGTTGAGATATCTCGGTTGTGAAGTCATCAGCAGAAAGAACTAAAATAGATCGAGGCTCTCTGTCGGTCCTGCAGGGTGGACACAACAACATTACGACAACCTAGATAGTGGTGGTGACAGAAAGTCACTGCAGAAGGGTTAGTGCAGAATTGTGTTTACTGTACCAAGCGAATTACACAAGCAGTTGGCTTCACATAGTGTTGTAAGCAGGTAGTGAAATGCAATAAAAATGTGACTTATCCGATACTGTGGCATGGAAAGGCATAGGAAGATTGGTAGTGGGGTAGACACAGAGGAAGGTGGCTACAGCTATTGGAGTGTCACAAAGTGTAATTTCCAGAACATGGACGTGATTTCAGTCAGTAGGAGCCGTTAAAAGAATGAACGGCCGAGCTTGTCCACGGTTAACATAAAAAAAGATGACCGTTATACCCGGTTAATGGCTGTCGAGACAGGAGGCTGAATGCAAATCAGGTCCAATGCAGTCTTCAGGTAGCAACATGACGCTCCACTGAACAATCCGAAATCGCCTTTGGCAATGAGGTCTCTACGCACAGAGGCCTTTAGTGTGTCTGCCATTGAAACCACGATACCGTTTAACACATGAAAATTGGGCAAAGGAACATCAAGATTGGAGTCGTAACGAATGGCGCTGTATATTGTGTTAACAGATAAGTCAAGAATTTGTGTTCAGCCGGATAATCGTCGTTCCCTCATCTGGAGAGAACGTGAAACTAATAAAAATGCTGCTTATGTACGTGAAACATCACTAAATCATGGTGGTGGACGAATGGTGTGGGTAAGAGTCAGTATTGGTAGACTTACGGACCTCTATGTCGTTCAAAATGGCGCTTTGGGTGCTCGGGCGTATAGAGACGAGATCTTTCGAACATTTGTTGTGCTCTTGTCCGATGTCATAGGAGATGGGTTCCTTCTGGTGGACGCTAACCCTCGTCTATACCGAACTGCACTGATGTGTAACATGCTTGAAACTGGGTGAATTCAACGAATGGATTGGCCAGCTTGTTAGCCGATCTTAAACTTGGTTAAGCAAGTCTGGAATGTTGTTGGAAGATGCATTGCAGGCAGACCAGCAATTGCAAAAACGGTTGTAGAGCTGTATATTGCTTAACAGAAGAATGGCCGAATATACTCAAGAGCTGACGGATAACCTCATACTGTCAATGATACGCAGGCGTGTAACTGTACTGGCCGTCCAAAGTGATCGCACAAGATTATTATGGTAGCCCCATTGAGTCTCGCTCTACGTAAACGACATGTAAACCTCAAGAAAGTGTGGAGACAGCAAAATATCTAACTGGTTCATACATAAAATACAGTTGTAACGAATATCTGAATAAAATAGCTTCCCATATGTATATTATATCTCACCTGATCTTATAATTGTTGTACCAGTGTATTGAGAAGGTACAGGACAGAACTTCCAATAGAATCAGCTTAGTCCTACAAATTGAATGAAGCTAGACATCGTTTGATATGAGATGTCCTCATGGATCAAGAAGCAATCAATTTAGGGGGAAGAAAGTGGACAGAATGTAATATTTCTGGATTAAAGCCATAATATTAAGTTCGAAGTATCGCTTCAGTGCAGCCGGTTAGGACCAGTAGGTGACAGATGGTAAAAGCTGGTGAGAACCACGAAAGGTGGTACAATAGGTCGGGTTCTTGTGGGAAAGAGCACTGGCAAATGTCCCCGAATACTAGGGAAGTCCCCGAGCTGCAGGCACTGGACGCCGATTGGCCGTAGTACTGACGATGACGCGATCATATTTTTATTAATATATAATATTTTTATTAATATATAATAAACTAATAGTATATTCAATGTCAAACTCAATTTAGAAAAAACCCTCAAAGCTAAGCTATTCCCTGAGTAGGCAAAACATATTAACAATTACTAAAAACATAAACAAAACACTTAATATAAGACGGACGATGCACGGCAGCTATGTTTGCGCGCCAAATTGCGGAGCGAAGGCAGTCTTGCATCGAGCCAACACTCTTCAGTCCGGAACAGGCACTCGGAAGAGTAACAAGTGACTTCAGTAAGCGTACTCGGTGGAGTAACATGCATACGTAGGTGGCCATAAGACATTATTTAATCATCTTAGAGCTAGGGAAATGACTTTATATTTAATTTCATTTAAAGCAATCTGTGTCAAGTGGATGTTATTATGCAGTTTAATATTTTTCTGCTGACTTGAAATAAAATCAGTTGGCATCCCGATTCCCGAGGACTTTTATTCGGTATCTAGATCAGTTCCTACCAATAGTTTAGAAATTTCTGCCTCATTCAAGAACTCCGAGCTGCGTGCTATCATCTGCGTGGGGACATCTATAGAAGATGTCAGGATGGTGGACTTTTAGAGTTTCACACAGTGCAGTGGGGAGTTACTACAACCCTCGCGTACACTGTCATTGCGGTACAAGCGCAAACTGTTGTGCGTCATCTATGGCAACAAGGATGAGGAAAGGAAATGATACAGGACCGATTAACATACCCCCTGTAGACATTATTTCCGTTGTAAGAAGTGCCAATGAAGGTTGTGGTGATTCGGGGAGCGAGGAGGGTGTAAAGAAGCAACGATTTTGAGCGTTTATAGTCCTTGACTAGAGTATAAGCAGGTTTAAATTGAGGGTGAGGCAAAGTTCTGTATACATACGTACAAAAGTCGAACATTGTGAGGAATCAAAAGTGTCTGATAAGAAGTGTCTGACGCTACGGGCGCAAGTTATTAATGGAGCTATGGCGACAGCGAAGGCCATCTTGAAATTCGTCATCTTGGATTTCGGTTATGTTTTTTAAATGGGTTAGTGGGTCTGGCACTAATATTTAACAACCCCTTTCTCAGGAATACACATTTGCATGTCTTCATGTAAGAGTTGTGACGAAGTATGAATTTTCAATGTGATCCATTCTGTTTGTTGTTGCAGGTGATCCATAAGGTACATACAAACCAGGAGCGCACAGAAATTGTGTTAATGAATGGTTAACCAACTACCACACTAACTTCAGCGGCTGGAGTCGTCGCAAGAGAAATGAAATTTTACATACGACAGTATCCAACTTATTGGACGAATTTCGTGCAACACGTTCTGCGGTGGACAAGCCATGTTGTGGGCGTTCAAGAACAACTACCGACGAGGTAACTGCAACGGCAATTGTGGCATCGTATGTCAGTACGCGGCCTTATCAGCAATATCCAGTGTCACTCAGAGTTCAATCTACACACACACACACACACACACACACACACACACACCAGTACCACCTGAACAAGTGTTTGCAGAATGGACTCTGCATCGCAGAGGGTCAGAGGACATTTACGGACAATATGAGTCTGCTGGTATAAAAATTTGGCCTTAATGTAGGGTAACCAGACGTCTCGTATTTTATGGGATCGTCCCTTGTTTAGTTCAAGTGTCCCGTTGTCCCGACAAAATAAATACGGGACGTATTTTACTAAGTGTCACATAATTTTTTAAACATCACGTTTCTAAGAAATGTAAAGCGCACATAAACAAATGGAGGACAAATGCGGTCATAACCAAGCAATGAAGAACATAGGCTGTAACTCGTGTGAATAACGATTTCTGAGTTTCTTTGGTTCGTTCTACATAATGTTCTGACATGACATAAGCACGTTTTCCAACTAGGAAATTTTAGTCATTGATTAGTTCACTAGAAAATGGTGTGGCGAAAGAGTCTGATTCCTTGGACGAGGTTTCAGTTTCACTTCATCAGACGGTCCACTTCAAGTGCATAAAGTATATACCTTGGTTCAGGTCAAATATCATCTTTTTTCCAAGTCTGATCAGTGAAGTTTTAAAACTCTACCAGAATGACTTGGAAATATTTTGAAAGAAAAAATGTCAAGATCAGTCTTTTGAGGATACCTGGTGCAAAAATTTGCTGTTCGTTGCTGGGTTTGTGCCTACTCTACCTGGCAGTAATGGTACAGCAGAAAGAGCGTTCTCTCTCACAAATAGTTGATGCACCGCGAAAACATATGAAGTGTGCAGACTGTGTGGGAAATAATAACAAGAAATTTTCAGACGTTCCAAAAAATTTCTATTTCTATACTAGACCGGTCGATTTCATATTCTTTCATAAATTACTTTTCGTGTCGTGGTAATGGAAGAAATTTAAGCTTTAAACTTCCGTCGAAAGTTTGCTCATTAGAGAAGCTCACGACCGGATTTTTTTTAGTAAGAATGGGGAAGGAAATCGGCTGTGACCCTTTCAACGGAAAGGAATTTAGGGAAATCACGGAAAACCTAAATCTGGATGGCAGGGAGTGGATTTGAACCACCATCATCCCAAATGCAAGAGTTTTTTTCTACTGAAAAGTCGCATTTTCTAGACACAGTGCAGAGTACTAAAATCAGATAGAAAAACGAGACCACCGAATATGACACGTTAGATTTGAGGTGGGAGTGGTGGCTTTGTTTCTTACTGTACTGCGTGTGTATTAATTCGTGTGTTTATGACTGCCTTAATGAGTGACACCAAGGCAAGCATTTTGTATAAGTTTTAAGGGTAACATCCATGTTGATGACGCCGCAGGTAAAGCTAAGATTTGATTTGGTAATCAAAAATGTTCAAATGTTTGTATAGCGTATGGGACTTAACTAAGGAGTCATCAGTCTCTAAACTTACAAACTAATTATGAACTAGCTAACACTAAGAACGGCACAAATATCCAAGCCCGAGGGGCTATTCGAACCCCCGACCGTAGTGGCCGTGCAGAACGTGACTGGCGCGCCGCAGACCGCTCGGCCACTGTGGCCAGCGATCGACAGAGAGCCTCCATCCATTTTAGGTCATTCTGCTGATGACTTCACAACCGGGGTATCTCAACTGATTCTCTAATTGTGTTGACCAATTTAGTTTGTTGCCTAGTCATACATCATTCTCTAGAACCGCAATACAAAAGCTAATGCTCTGTAATCTCAATACTTTTTGTCGTCCACTATTCTCTTTGATAAGAGGCTACATTCCCTTCAAATACTTTTAGTAAAGATCCGACCGATAATACTTAAATTAATGTATTAAGTAAAATATTTTTTTCAAACTATATATTCATATCGCTGAATATTCCATCAAAAATCTCGCGGGAAGCGTATTACAATTAATACTAGTCCGTGCCAAACAACGTATGTAGGGTGAAACTTCCTGGCAGATTAAAATTGTGTGCCGGAACCGGGACTCGAACCTGGGACCTTTGCCTTTCGCGGGCAAGCGCACTACCGACTGTGCTACCCCGACACGACTCACGATGCCGCCTCACAACTTTGCTTCCGCCAGTACCTCGCCTCCTACTTTCCAAACTTCACAGAAGCTCTCCTGCAAACACGCAAGACTAGCACTCCTGGAAACCGGGACTCTAACCTAACATCCCTTAGGCTGTGGCTAAGCCATGTCTCCACCATATCCTTTCTTCCAGGAGTGCTAGTCTTGCGTGTTTGCAGGAGAGCTTCTGTGAAGTTTGGAAAGTAGGAGGCGAGGTACTGGCGGAAGTAAAGTTGTGAGGCGAAGTCATGAGTCGTGTCGGGGTAGCACAGTCGGTAGTGCGTTTGTCCGCGAAAGCCAAAAGTCCCAGGTTCGAGTCCTGGTTCCGGCACACAATTTTAATCTACCAGGAAGTTTCATATCAGCGCACACTCCGCTGCAGAGTGAAGTTTCATTCTGGAAACATCATCCCTTAGGCTGTGGCTAAGCCAAGTCTCCACCACATCCTTTCATCCAGGAGAGCTAGTCTTGCGTGTTTGCAGGAGAGCTTCTGTGAAGTTTGGAAAGTAGGAGGCGATGTACTGGCGGAATTAAAGTTGTGAGGCGGCATCGGGAGTCGTGTCGGGGTAGCACAGTCGGTAGTGCGCTTGCCCGCGAAAGGCAAAGGTCCCAGGTTCTAGTCCCGGTTCTGGTGCACAATTTTCATCTGCTAGGAAGTTTCATATCAGCGCACACTCCGCTGCAGAGTGGAGTTTCATTCTGGAAACTTATGTAGGGTATTACCCTTTCTTATTGTCGGTCTTACAGTAGCGTAGCGGCTATGCACTGCCCTGTATCTGTATTTATCTGAGATTTTTTTTTTCGCTTGCTTTGCGCCGGTGTGTGAGACGAAAGGCCGAGTGTCGGTCAGCGTCAGGTGTGCAGGAGCGTCTGTTACCGTCTTGTAGCCTGAGTACGTAGTGTTAGTTTTGAAAACCAGAAGTCAACACTCTGCAGACGTGTGTCAAGGCAAGTTAAATAACTTAATGTATGGGAACAACATTTATTGTCCCCTCGGCCACCGCTGCCGGCGATTTCATAATCTTCGATATCTGTAAGTGTCCCGTATTTTGATTTTGCAAATCTGGTCACCCTACCTTAATGTGAAGAAGAAGTTTCTGACAATGTACGCTTCAAGAACAGCTTTGTCCTGCCAATTGCTTCGGTTTCCTTACTCCAGTTTTAGGTAAATTTTTCCCTGACTGAGTGAATGTATATTGTGTGTAACTTTGCCTTTGTCGCGCCCAGACTATTCGCGTCAGCAGCTGTGACGTCACGAGTGGCAGCGTGGTTCAAAGCCCGCAACGGCGTCACCGTTAGAGAAAGTTGAAGGCCAGGTTATATCTGGAAGATGCCGCGAGGAAGGCGGCGTCACTGGGGAAAGCGGCGGGCGTGCCGGCTCTCTCCTAGCAACGCCGGGACCTTCCACTGCAGCCGTCAACAACAGCTGTTCTCCTGAACACCAGAGACAGCGCGAAATGATGGGACGAAATACGGGGCACTTTTACAAACATCTGTCAGAAACGATTTTTTTATTTTTTAGTAATACGAGGCGCGTCCAAAAAAGTAAGTTCCGTTTGGTAATAAAATGAAATTGTACACAGATACAGAAGAAATTTTTATTGCACAAAATTATACAACTCTTAAACTACTTTTCCACATAACTGCCGAATTTTGCAGGCATTAATATAGTGTGGCACCAGGTTTTGTATACCTTCTTCATAGAAATCTGCCGCCCGTGTCTTCAACCGCCGGCCGCGGTGGCCGAGGGGACTATGGCGCTTCAGTCACGGTCTGCACGGCCACTACGGTCGGGGGTTCGAATCCCCCCTCGAGCATGGATATTTGTGCCGTCTGTAGTGTTAGCTAGTTCATAAGTAGTTTGTAAGTTTAGGGACTGATGGCCCCGTAGTCAAGTCCCATAAGCTCTACAAACATTTGAACATTTGTCTTCAACCAGTTGGAAACAGTTTCTTTCAGCTCGTCGTTGGAGGGAGTCCATATCGAGAGCACTAATTGTAAACCTACGGTTTTCCTGGATGTTGGCATCAATCGCGTGAACCAGTTGTTCTGTAACCAAACGTGGACGCCCACTTCGTTCTTCATCGTGCACATCACTACGCTCGCCATTGAACTGTCGAACCCATCTCCTCACCATCGAATCACTCATCGCATTTGGTCCGTAAACATCCCAAATTTACCTATAAATTTCACTTTCTTCGCATTCAGAAACCGAATTACCGACCTGATTTCACAGGCGGCGGGATTTTGAATCAACGCCGACATTTCAAACAAGCACAACGAAGCGTACGTAACCGACAGCGATCTCCAAATGGTGCACGTTCTTCTCCTTGGTACACATTGTCTACAGAGCATGTGCGGAACTGCAATCGCAGCGGAGATAAATTGAAACGAAACTTACTTTCTGGACGCGCCTCGTTTTTTATTCATCGATCGTGCGACTTAGCCAACGTCCGTGGCGCAGTGAATACACTGGTTCAAGATACAACACCGAAGTTATGCAGTGTCATGCTTGGCTAATAGCTCTACAGTCTCGATTATTATATGTTCGTTTATTCGATTTTCCGTGTTATCCGACCCTTTCACCACGTCGCAGAAGCCGTACGCCAGCCGACAGGGAAGGAAGGAAGGAAGCTTGGAGTTTAACGTCCCTTCGACAGCATGGTCATTAGAGACGGAGCTTACGCTCGGAGTTTTAGGTATGTATGGGGAAGGAAATCGGCCGTGCCCTTTGAAAGGAATCATCACGGCATGTGCCTGGAGTGATTTAAGAAAATCACGGAAAACCTAAATCTGAATGGCCAAAGGTGGATTTGAACCACCATCCTCCCGAATGCGAGTCCAGTGCTTTACCACTGCGCCACCACAGCCGACAGGTCAGTGATTATATGTGTTGTTTGTTTTGGCGCGGGTCATTATCACTCACTTCATTAGCGCCGTCTGCTACTCCTGACATATTAGTGTTAACCTAGACATGTAGTGGAGTGGACGTGTAACGCTTTGTTTATAAAATTTGTTGTTATCAGATTGGTTTTTTCAATGGAAGAAAATCTTAAAAGCTTTAAAAAGAATAGACAATGGTGAAACTTTATTAAAAGTGACGCAAGATTGTAACGTCTGGAAAACAGTTCGAGACTGGAAAAGGAACCGCAATGTAATCGAGAAGTTGTTTTCTCAGCGAGCAACCTCGAGTGTTTTGGAAGATCGGAAAACCATGAGAAAATGTGATTATGAAAAATTAAGTGAAACTTTGATTCTATGGTTTACTCAACATAGAAATAAAGGTGTACCCATGTCGGGACCTGTTTGGCAGGAATAAGCCTTAAAGTTTCGTAACGGAATAAACGAAGGTGAACCTGATTTCACAGTTAGTGTTCGCTGGCTCGATAGACGGAAGAAAAGGTACGGAATTCGGCAACTTAATGTGTGTGGTGAGAAGCTTTCAGCAAAGTTTGAAGCTGTTCAATTGTTTAGGGATAAACTTCATAACGTAATGGACAAGCAACAATTAACAAACGATCAAATTTTTAACTGCGAGGAGACTGGTCTCAGTTACAAAATAGTGCCGGAAAAAACATAAGGGTCAAAGTCCGAAAAGCCAACGCCAGGCTACAAAAGTAGAAAAACAAGAGTGACAATTCTTGCATGCAGTAACGCCACAGAAAATCTGAAAATGAAATTCTATGATCCATCAGCCAAAAAATCCGAGAGCATTTACATATGTATCAAAAAATGCTGTACTGCTTAAATATTACAAAAAAATAAATAAATAAACGCTTGGATGAGCTCAGAGATTTTTAAGGAATGGTTTCTTAACGAGTTCGTGCCACAAACACAAACACAATAATGAACTGATAGACATAAGTACATACCTATTCAGCGTAATTTGATTTGTATTGTATTAAATTTTTAACTACTACTATAGTTTATTTTTTGTGTAACGTAATATCTTATAATTTTTCTTTGAGTGCCGTGTAATATTTTTGAACGTTATATTAAGTTTTTGTTGAAGCATTTAATAAGTTTTGTACGTTCAGCAAAACTTTTTCGAACTTTTTATGTTTTTGTATTATTTTTCGTGTTACCCTACCTTCCCGCTTATCCGATCTTGTCGCGGCCGGCTTAGGTCGGATAATCGAGACTCTACTGTACTTGGATGGGCCACCGTACGGGTTTACCGAGAGCTGTTGGCGAGTAGAACGCACTCAGCCCTTGTGAGACTAATTGAGGAGGCACTTGACTGACAAGTAGCAGCTCCGGTCAGGAAAACCGAGAAAACACATCGCTTCCGTTGGCCCTTCGGACGGAGGATAACACGGCGACCGGTCGGTACCTGTTCGGCCTATCAATGCCTTAGGATGGAGTCTACTGTTCACAGTCATATTACTGTACTGCGCCAACGTATTCATTTCAGAACAGTACTTGAACCCTATGCCCTCAATCATTTGCTGGATGTATTCCAGTCTATCTTCCAATACACCCAGAGCAAGGTGGCGCAGAGGTAACACACTGGAGTCGCATTCGGGAGGAGTGTGTACACAAATCCACTTCCGGCCATAAGGATTTAGGTTTTGCGTAATTTCCCTACATCACACCAGGCAATTGCCTGGATGGTTCCTCTGAAAGGGCACGGCCGATTGCTTTCCCCGAAATAAGCCGAGAGTGATCGTCTCGCTGTCTTCTTCCACTCCCATTTTCACTCTCTACAGTTACCTCTTATACTATGGAGATCATCTCCGACCATCCTATAGCTCCTTCTTGTCAATGTATTCCATTTCGCCGATTCTGCGGATAACCTCAGCATTTATTATCTCATTTTCTGTAGTACAGTCTTCTCAAACACTTCGAATCTCTTCCCTTCCGGTTATCCCACAGTCCACGATTCACTACTATAAAAGGCTACGTTCTAAACTTCAATTCTCAGAAATTTGTTCTTCAAGGCCTGTGTTTGATACCAATAGAATTCTCTTAGTCACGACTGACTCCTTTTGCTATTTTACTGTACACGTCCTCCTTGCTTCGTTCGTCTTGCGTTAAACTTCTCCCAACGTAGTACAATCCTTGAACTTACTCTACATCCTGATAGTTGAGGTTTGTCTTAAGTATCTCACTTTTTTCACTTCTCATCACGTTTTTTTTTAGCAGCTTACTCTATCCATAATTTATACTCATCTTTTTTTTCCTTTATTGTCATTTAATTCCCTAAATCGTGGCGGGCTGTCAGCGCTCGCGTACGCTCTTCAGTCCACAGAATTTAAAAATATAATGTGAAAAAAAATTATAAAAGGCGATTAAAAGGGGAAGATAAATTATAAATAAAACATAGCGATTTCAAATATTGTTGTTCAAATATTTGTTAAGCTTAAGGGACTTAACTGTGGGGTCATCAGTCCCTAAACTTACAATGTACTTATGAAATACCTCATACTAAAGACGACACAAACATCCATGCCCGAGGGGTGATTCGAAGTCCCGCCCGTAGCGGCCGTGCAGAGTGTGACTGGCGCGCTGTGGACCGCTCGGCCACTGCGGCCGGCCTAGCGATTTCATTTGGAGAAACATAAAGTGCTTAAGATGGAGTAAAACACTAAAGTCTTTAAAAACACAGAAATGGCGATGATGATGATGATTACACCAACTGCTGGAGATGTGGAGGCACATGAGATAAACAGAGATGATTAAAATGAACACTGGGTGGCAGCTTATGTGTTGGCCGTTCGTTGTTGAATAAAAACAAGAAATACGACGAGACACCACCCAGTCGAAGAAACACACAATTGAAACTGAAGGCGTCGGCTACGTGTTGACCGCTACTATTGTTAAATAAAGCGATGCACTAAAAGACACTATATAGGACGGAGCACACACACGAAAGTTAAGGCGGCGGTTACGATTTGGTCGTGCACGGTACGTTAAAAAAAAAAAAAATTAAAAAAAATAAAAATAAACAGTACATCAAAAGGTTCCACATACGGAGGAACACTCACAATAAGGAAGGTGAGTATTGGGGGAGAGGGTGGGGAGGAGTCACACGGCCAGTTGGGGAAGGAATGGGGGAGGATGGCCCAGAAGCCAGGGGTGGCAGGAGAGGGTAAGGGAGTGGCCGGAGGGACAGCAGGGTGGAATGAGGAGAGGGGAAGAGGCAGGAAGAAAGAGGAGAACATGCGCTTAAATCCTGCGAAAATCATCCGCATAGTCACTGCCCACCGGACAACACATACCTCCATGCATCCCACAATATGTAGTGATGAAAAATAAAAGGGAAATGAAAGAGCATTTATGACAACTTTACACATCACAGTATTCTAGTTTTTGCCATTTAGCATCTTAATACTTGTTGGTGGCCATGAACAAGTGCCACCGTGACGAAGTTGGCGCAGAGTTTGTCATATTTTCGGAGTAACTTATTTTGCTGATGGGCACTCAACATATAGGTCATGTACGCCACACAGTCCCAGAGGCGAGGGCGCCAGAGGCGCAGAGTGCCCCAGTAGCCACAGAGTGGAGTTATGTTTGGTGCGTGGGAACAGCTTCATGTCTGGCATCGTGAACCACTCAACATTCACATTCACCGCGGTGGTTTCATTTATAAAGGCTAACATCCCATACAGCCAACACCCGGAGACACTGAAACCAATGTTCACGATTTTAGGAGGAGACGGGCAATGTTGTCGCATGATACAGCTTTTTTCCGCGCATTCCATTATTTATGGGGCCATGTCTTTGTAACTATGTGTTGTACGTGATCCTTACACCTAAAGTGGCTGTTCTCTAGGTTTTAAAGTCAAAAGTGCAAACTTTCGTCACAGTCGGAGCAAAATTGTGGATTTTGTCGAGGCTCGAAAGTAACGTACCTTCCACCACAAGCAAGACGCGTTGTAGCATCTACGCAATGTGTCTTCCCTGGATTTTTATCCCTACAAATTGTTACCTTACGGCAAGGAACATGTGCACCATATTTAGTTAAAGTCACATCAGTGATTTAGTAGGAGATGTACAATATTCTTGAGTGATGTGGCATTTTTTGTGCGCATTACGTTGTTTATAAGGTCATATATCCTGAACTGTGTGTTGTATATGATCCTTATAACCGCGGCGACCTTCCGTTTGGTTTGAAGGTCATGTGCGCTAAATTTCATCAAGATTTGTGCTGGAGCGCCGTGTTGCGGTGCGCGCAGTCGTCCGCCGTCGGGGGTTCGAATCCCCCTCGGGCTGGATGTATAAAGTAGTTCATAAGTAGTTTGTAAGTAGGGGACTGATGACCCCGCAGTTAAGTCCCTTAAGCTTTACAAACGTTTAAACATGAAGATTGGAACGGAATTGGAGATTTGTATGCAATAAAAACAAACAAACCTCAAACCTACAAACACAAGGACACTATGCTATTTATATTACAAAAGAAGAAGGTACAGTGAAAAGCCTTAAAATGTTTCCATAAATCAATGAGTGGCATAATGAACAAGTTGTAATAAGCAATTTTCATAAATTTCTTTAGAAATTTACTACACAGTTGGACATTGGTTAATAATTCGCTTATGAATGCTACCTGAAATGAAAAAACACTCGTTAAGCCAAATATACATCTCTTTGGCAGTCATATGAAGATAGGGTGAGGTGTTACATTCAGAAAAATACAGTAGGAATTCATTCTCTAAAGGAAAATACTATGTATTATTTTTATGAGACAGTTATGTCATCAGAAAATCACCTACATTGCTTTGAAATAGCACAAATAGTAATAGCTTGTGGGAGGGGCAAATACTTTTCCTTGGAAGCTTGTCGCGTATTTTTAATATTTCTTGGAATCAGTGGTTTAGATAATGTGAGTGTGATGAGTTCTGCTGAGTTTTTCACGAATAATAGGTCTCTTCTTGTACGTAGTGTACTCATTGCGAATAATAGCCAAGCGGAACACGTGAACCTAACGTACAGTTCGACTGATAATCACCAAAAGCAGTCCAATGCCATTATTCCACATAGCACCGTGGAGAGCTATCTATTATAACCCTGAGCATTGCTTCACACTCCGACGATAAGAATGTGAACGCCGGCTTCTTTCGTCTATCTACAGGCCTGTCGTTAGTGATAAGAATTCCTTTTGATGTCGGGATCTACAGGCCTACCGTCCACCTCCCAATGGACATTCTGCACTTGACTACGGAAGGGGGTCAGAGGCATCATGAATTCAAAGATTCACAGGTGGTGACTATGTGCATCCGGAGAAGTACCAGAAATTCATAATTACTTGACATTTTGATGAGGAAAGAGAAAAGCATCAAGGTAAACGGCATTTTAAATGCTTGTACCTTATAAGTCACGCCGCCTATGTGCGGGGAAGTCCCTATTCAATAGCTGTGACGTCACACGTGTGCACCTGCTAGTTGACCAATGAACAGAAATTAGTCACTTTTATTCATTCCG
The DNA here is from genome assembly GCA_026315105.1 of Locusta migratoria. NCBI lineage: Eukaryota > Metazoa > Arthropoda > Insecta > Orthoptera > Acrididae > Locusta > Locusta migratoria. Next base: position 318,433,186 of record CM048747.1, on the reverse strand, counting down.
ACCAAACCGTTAAAGTCATCTAGTAGTAGAGAAGTGGTATCTGGAGTTTCCCAGGTAAGTGTTGTGGGGCCCCTACTGTTCCTTATTTTTATAAACGATTTAGGAGACAATCTGAGTTGCTCTCTGAGACTGTTCTCGGATGATGCTGTCATTTATCGGTTAGTAAAGTCACCAGAAGATCATAAGCAACAGCAAAATGATTTAGATAAGATATCCACATGGTGCAAAAACTGGCAATTGACCCTTAATAATGATAAGGGTGAGGTCATCCATATGAGCACTAAAAGAAATCTGTTGAACTTCATTTACCCGATAAATCAGTTAAATCTACAAGCCGTCAATCCAACCAAATACGTAGAGATAACAATTACGAACAACATAAATTGGAACGAACACATAGGAAATATTGTAGGGAAGGCGAACCAAAGACTACGTTTCATTGGAAGAACACTTAGAAGATGCAACAGTTCTACTAAAGAAACTGCCTACAATAGACTAGTGCGTACTATTTTGGACTATTGCTGCGCATTGTGGGATCCACACTAAGTGGGACTGACGAACGATTTAGAAAAAGTTCAGAGAAAGGTAGATCGTTTTGTATTATCGCGATATAGGGGAGATAGTATCTCGGAAATGATGCACGAGTTGGGGTGGAAATCATTAAAAGAGAGGTGTTATTCGTTTCGACGAGATCTATTTGCGATATGTCTTGCACCAACTTCCTCTTTCGATATTTTGTTAGCTCTCACTTACATAGGGTGACATGATCACTATAATGAAATAAGAGAAATTAGAACGGAAACAGGAAGGCTTAGGGATTACCTTCTCCCACGAGATATTTGAGAATGGAACTGTAGAGAAATACCTTAAAAGCTGTTCGATGAACCCACTGCCACGCACTTCAATGTGACTTGCAGAAAATTTATGTAGATGTAGAATTCTGATTCAATATTTTATGGAATTTTATTCCGGTGTTCAAGTTTCCAGTTATAGAGTCACTTCCTTTTTAATTATTTTTTTCCTGGGACTTTTTATGGATAGCAAACATAAGGCAGGGTAATTCTTCATACGTTTTCGTGCGTTAGTGTATTAAACTTTTCAGTTGTATGGAAGAGATCAAGATGGCACTTCACTTATTTTTGTAACAATCTTCATTTAGTCGACCAGATTAGTTCCATCTAGTAGAAAACGAATGGGCATCGTTTAATTCCGGGACTATGGATGTAGAGGAATTGTGGACTACATTTAAGTGCATTTTAAATAAAGAGTTAGAGAAATATGTGCCAGTAAAGACGATTAAGGAAGGAAAAGATCCACCGTGGTATAATAATAATGTTAGAAAGCTGCTGAGAAAGCAAAGACTCTTGTACTCTCGATTCAAAAAAGAACACGCAAATGATGACAGGCAAAAGTTAGTAGAGATTCGTGCGTCTATAAAAAGATCGATGCGCGAAGCATACAATAATTATCACTGCCATACCTTACCAAAAGATGTTTCCGAGAACCCGAAAAAATTTTGGTCCTATATAAAATCGATAAGCGGGTCAAAGCCCACTGTCCAGTCACTCGTTGATCATTCCGGGGCAGTAATAGAAGAAAGCAAACGGAAAGCTGAAGTTCTAAATTTAACCATTAAGAAATCTTTCACGCAGGAGAACCGCACAAATGTACCATCATTTGATCAACGTACTAATTCCGAAATGGGGGACATAGCAATAGGTATTTCCGGTGTAGAGAAGCAGCTGAGGGAGCTAAATACGAAAATGTCTGCTGGTCCGGATGGAATACCAGTTCGGTTTTACAAAGACTATTCTGCGGCATTGGCCCCCTACTTAGTTTGCATTTATCGCGAATCTTTAATTCAGTGCAAAGTTCCTAGTGATTGGAAAAAGCGCAGGTGACTCCCATTTATAAGAAAGGAAAGAGAACTGACCCACACAATTACAGGCCAATATCGTTGACATCAGTTTCATGTAGGATTTTGGAGCATTTTTTCAGTTCGACTATAGTAAATTTCCTTGAAACGGAAAAGCTTCTATCTATGAATCAGCACGGGTTTAGGAAACATCGTTTATGTGAAACTCAGCTTACCCTTTCCTCACATGACATCTTGCGAGCCATGGATGAGGGGCAACAGACGGATTGTGTTTTTATCGACTTCAATAAGGCGTTCGACGCGGTGCCACACTGCAGACTGCTAACGAAGATACGAGCTTATGGAATAGGTTCACAGATTTGTGACTGGCTGGAAGACTTCCTAAGTAATAGAACGCAGTACGTTGTTCTCGACGGCGAGTGTTCATCAGAGACGAGTGTATCGTCAGGCGTGCCCCAGTGGAGTGTGGTAGGACCGCTTTTATTTTCTATCTATATAAATGATCTGATGGAAAGACTAACTAGTAACTTGAGGCAGTTTGCTGATGATGCTGTGGCGTATGGGAGGGTGTCGTCTTTAACTGACTGTAATAGCATACAGGATGACTTAGACTTAATTTCTAGTTGGTGCGAAGAATGGCAGCTAGCTCTCAATGTAGAAAAATGTAAGGTGATGCTCATGGGTAGAAAAAACAATCGTATAATGTTCGAATACTGCAATGGTAGTGAGCTTCTTGATGCTGTCGCGTCGTTCAAATATCTAGGCGTAACATTGCAGAGCGATATGAAATGGAACGAACATATAGGGACAGTTGTGAGTAAGGCGGACAGCCGACTTCGGTTTATTGGGAGAATTTTGGGAACATGTACTTCACCTGTAAAGGAGACCGCGTATAAAACGCTTGTACGACGACGTCTTGAGTATTGCTCAAGTGTTTGGGACCCGCAGCAGATCAGTTTAAAGGAAGACATAGAAGCAGTTCAGAGGCGAGCAGCTAGTTTTGTTACTGGTAGGTTCGAACAATGCGCGAGTGTCACGGAAATGCTCCGGCAACTCAATTGGGGATCGCTGGAGAAAAGACGACGTTCTTTTCGTGAATTTCTGTTGAGTAAATTTAGAGGGCCGGAATTTGAAGCTGAGTGTAGTACGATCTTGCTGCCGCCCACTTACATTTCGCGTAAAGATCACAAAGACAAGATAAGAGAAATTAGAGCTCGTATGGAGGCACATAGGAATTCTTTTTTTCCTCGTTCTCTTTGGGAGTGGTATAGGAAAGGAAATGCCTAGTAGTGGTACAGTGTACCCTCCGCCACACACCTTACGGCGAATTGCGGAGTATGTATGTAGATGTAGATATGTAGATGTAGACGTGTCCATTACGAGCTACTAGTTGTAAGCGGCTATGGTTACGCGTGTAATCGGTTTCAGTGTGGCATCGAGCGTAATGCTTGTGGCTTCATACAGATCGAAGGAGCCGCCCTGTGCTTTTCTTTCTGTATTCTCCTTATTCCATGACGCTACTCCGCCTGCGCTGTGCAATCCTTTTCCATTTCCGAATAGCTACTAAACCTCTGCATTGTATTCATTTCTTGGCTTCTATCTACAGTTTGTACCCACCCAAATTCCGTTTTCTCAAGCACTACATAGACACACACACACACACACACACACACACACACACTTCCCTTCAACACTAAATTGTTGAACCCTTGATTTTTTAGACTCTGTCCTACCAACTAATCAGTTCTTTTAATAAAGTTATTCCACAGTCCCCCCCCCTACCATATTTAGCAACTTTTGGTGTCATGATCTACTCTTCATCACAATGTATCAGTAGCAATATATTTCAAAAGCTTAAATTTTTTTGAACTAAATATAAATAGCTTTAGAACAAGACTTCCTATCCTTTGAAATCTATATTCGAAGTCAATAATTTTTTTTTAAAGAAATGCATTTTTTTACCATGGCCAGACTACATTTTATGTCCTCTCTAATTCATCCAACGTCCATTTGATTGCTGCCCAAATAAAAATCTCATCTATTATGAAAAAAATGGGAAACCGGTTGGCTGTATATTTGTATTCTCGTACTGCTACTGTGGTGACGAGCATGTTCAAATTTTATATTATACTGATGCAGTTAGACAATTATTTCACACCAGACGCGTTTCGCTTTTCATTTATGAAGCTTCTTCTGTGGTTGGTGTTGTTGCCTCTTCCTTGTACCCTATCACCCTTTTTCGTTCTTGTTGGCTGGTGTTAGTTTGTGGAGAGTGTTTATTGCCGTACACGCGAATTTCCATTATTTTTGTATCTTTTTTTCCGTTTCATTTCTTACCACTTCACTTTTTCTAAACTGCGTAAAGTTTGCACATCGCCCGTGGAATGCCTTTCCGTTTGCTTATCACTTAACTAACTTGACACTGTCGTGAAGTGATAAACAAACCGAATGGCATTCCACTAAAAAAACGAATGGTGTGCAAATATTATGCACTTAGTAAGAAGTGAAATGGTAACATATAAAACGAAAGAAAACGATACGAAAAGGGGCGAAATTTGCTGTAAGGAAGAGGAAATAACACGAACGACAGAAGATTCTTTACAGATAAAAAGTGAAACGCGTCTGGTGTGAAATAATTGACTTATTCGCAGCAACATAAGACGGAAAACATCGTTGATGTTGAAACTTGTACTCATCTGCTGCTTTTATAGCCTTATTTCTTAACCTAATTCCTTCAGTATCAACTGATACAGACCGACTACATTCCATTCTTCATCTTGTGTTTTCTTCCCTTTTTATTTTATATCCACCTTTCAAGACAGAGGTAGCAGAGAAAATCTGACTAACAATTTTGAAGTAAGGAACCGTTTTAAATTAATATTACTTAGTTTTCCGCCAAATCTGGATACAATCTGCACTATTTTCGAACGTTTGCGTTTATTTTCAAAGCATTTCCCCTGCATCTATAAGATTTGATGTGACATAATTACCATGGAACAAGTCACTTAGGATTTCCATTGGAATTATTAGAGTAAAATATTAGATGTGTACAAGACTTCGAACCCACTATAGCTTACATCGAACTGCGACAGGAAAGTAAATAAATAGTAAATAAATTGAGTTTCTGGTCCTTGGTACAAACAGAATACTGGAATAGCAGAAATAAGTATATCATGTGGTACGGGACCTTGAATTATCAGTGTAAGTGGGGCCACGTGTTTGCGAACCGCTAAGGTTTCTGCATCGCTGTTGGTGGGACGACCCTGGAAAGAAACATAAACGTATGTAATGTATCCCTGGTGGAACTAATTTGTAGTCTCCTAACTGCTTGCATCACTGCACAACAGACTACAGGAATATTTGTCCGTCTGTGGCGAAATTTTATGCGTCGTTTTAATGCATGCCTTAACTCTGACGGTCGTCATTTTAAATAGCTTTTATGACATCATCTAGCTGTAAGGTGTAACGTAAGTGTAAGTATTAAAGCAGAGTGTTCCAGTAAAAAAGGGGCCGCAAAAGTCGTTTTTTCGATGTTTATTATAAACACTCGCAAAAATCTTTATATACAGTATTCAGCTCATCAAGAGTCATAGCCTTAAATAGGTCATCTTTCTGTTTCCACAGGTTCATTGCTACAAACAACAATATTTTATAAATGTACATTAATGTATATCTGCAATAATACACACGAGAAAAAAAAACCATAAATTCGTCGACCCAGCAGGGGGAAATTTAAATGACACATTCTTGAGGATGTATACAACACACGATCACACAGGCAAAGCCATACGAAAGTGAGTACAGTCACCAGAGAGTGCGCAATGTCGGCGCTAGTACCCTCTATATCCTCCTTTTGTAGCAATGCGAGCTGCAATTCTCCTATAGAGACAATCTGAGACGTGCCGAATATAGTCTTGCCGAATAGCCTGACGTAATTTCCACCCGGTGCCTCAACTGGGTCAGATTTCATGCCGGGTGTGCAGACAGCGCAAGATTACGTTTCGACCGGTCCCAAACATGGCACGCGTAGGGCCATCATTTGCACCGAGCAGAATACATTCTCTCACATAAAGACGATGCGTCTCCGTTCGTTATTCCATAAGCAACTATAGCGACACCACTGGAGGTGAGATGAACGATAATGGCCCGTGAGCGGAAGACGCCATAACGGCATGGATGATCGTGCATCATGGTGTGGGGAGGCATCTACATCTACATGGGATATTCTGGAATTCATATTTAAGTGCTTGGCAGAGGGTTCATCGAACCACCTTTATACTATTTATCTCCCATTCCATTCTCGAATAGCGCGCCGGAAGAAAGAACACCTGAATCTCTCCGTTCGAGCTCTGATTTGTCGTATTTTATTCTGATGATCATTTCTACCTATGTAAGTTGGAGTCAACAATATATTTACGCATTCGGATTAGAATGTTGGCGATTGGATTTCGTAAGTAGTCCACGCCACAGCGATAAGCGCCATTGTTGTAATGATTCCCATCCCAGATCCTGTATCATTTCCGTAAAATGTCTCCCCTGTATCGTGAGAATACAAAACGAGCTGTCCTCCGTCATACCTACCTGATAAGGAACCCACACTGGGCAGTAATACTCCAATAAAAGTACAGACAAGCGTAGTGTATGCAGTTTCTTTAGTACTTATGTTGCATCTTTAAAGGGTTCTGCCAATAAAACAGTCTCTGGTTTGCCTTTCCACAACATTATCTACGTGCTCTTTCCAGTTTAAGTCTGAAATAATAGTAATTCTTAGGTATTCTGTGGAGTTTACGGCCTTCACTTTTGATTGATTTATCTTGTAAACAAAGTTTAACGGATTTCTTCTCGTACTCACGTGGACGACTTCACCCTTCTCATTATGTAGAGTCAATTGCCAATTTTACATCATAGTGATATCTTATTTAGATCGTTCTGCAGTTGGTTTTGATTTTCAGATAATTTTACTAGACGCTAAATGACGGCGTCATCTGCAAACAAACAAACAACTTAAGAGAGCTACTTAGATTTTCTCCCAAACGGTTTATGTAAATAAGGAACAGCAGAGGACCAATAACACTACCCTGTGGAACGCCGGATATTACCTCTGTTTCAGTCGATGCCTTACCATCGATTACTACGAACTGTGTCCTCTCTGACAGGAAATCCCTATCGACTCACAAATTTCTGGCGGTATAGACGGTACTAGCGCCGACATTGCGCACTCTCGGGTGACTGTACTCATATGGGTATGGGTCCGCCTACATGATCGTGTGTTGTATACATCCTCTAGAATGTGTCAATAAAATTTCCCTCTGCTGGGTGGACGAATTCATGGAGTTATTTTCTAATATTCCAGGAGTGTAGATTTTGTATGTTTGATGCCTGATGAAGCACAGTATCGAATTATATTGCAAATAAAAAAAAGAAATAAATAAATTAACACCTAAATCGTATTTGTGACTGGTAGCGGAAATTTCATACAACCTTTCAATTATTTCGATACAGTCCCGGCACTCACAAAGTCAACATGGCCATAATAATTACGAAGTTTTTTTGTGTGTGTGTGTGTGTGTTTGTGTGTATGTGTGTGTGTGTGTGTTTTCACAACTAAACGTTGATCCGTTGCAGAGTATTGCAAACCAACAAGTGTAAACGCCTCTGAATTGCCCCACGCTCCACCTCTGACACCCCACTTTTATTTTGACAATGTAATGATTAGGTTCATTTAAATCTCAGATTGGGGACGACATCTTGACGGTAGATTCTGTTTTTCGATCCATAATTCTTTGAGATACTCTTTTCTCCAAAGAATCCGTTCGACTGCTGGAGTTGGAATTGGTGCTGTTGTAAGGAAAAACTTTTTTTCTAGATTTCAATCATGACGCATGATCTAGAGCACCACCTAGGGACATCTTCAGTGGCAAATCCAGGATTCACCACTGGATGTCTTCGATTTATCTATGGCTTATGCTTTTCAATTTCTTTTCCTACTTCTCTTCTTACAACTGGATATGTAGAGGTCTTAGGAGTAGCACCAACAGTTTTAAGTAGATTAGTAGCAGCAACAACTGAAATGGAATAGCAAGTGGCAGATCAAAGATTTTCATTGCTTGGAACTGCTGGATATGATAGTCGGAGACCAGGGAAAGCGAATCCTGGTGCTTCAATGTCAGACCTGTAGGAAGCCGTATCTCTAATGTGCATACAATAACCGGAGGAGGCAAGTTGTATTTTGTCTTTCGTACTGCCTCACAACTACTGACAATGTTATTTTTAATAGGCGGTGTGGCGCAGCTTTGAGGATCCATTGGAACCAACATACAACAGCTGAATCATTTCAAATGTCTTGTGTCACTACGCGTTTCCGTGAGTAACATACCATAATCGGGTGTCGTTTTTGTCGTGATATGTCTGTATAACAGTTGTTGTTGCTTTTGTTGTTGTTGTTGTTGTTGTTGTTGGTGGTGGTGGTGGTGGTGGTGGTAGTGGTAGAAGTGGTCTTCAGTTCAAAGACTGCTTTGATGCAGATCTCCACGCTACCCTACCCTGTGCGACCCTCTTCATCTATGATTAAGAACAGCAACCTACATATCTTTGAACCTGGTTACTACATGAGTCTCTCCGTCTCCCTCTGTGATTTTTACCACACACTCTTCCCTTTAATGCTAAATTCACTATTTCTTGATGTCTCAGAATTTGTCCTGCCAATAGATCCCTTATCTTAGTTATGGTCAGTGTCTCCTAATCAGTTACATTATCTACCCCTATAATCTTCAGCAGTCTCCTATAGCACCAAATTTCAAAAGCTTCTATCATTTTTTTTCCGTCTGAACTCCTTACCATCCACGTTTCACTCCCGTGCAAGGGTACACTTTAGACAAATGCCTTCAAAACCACATCCTGACACACCTACATAACTACTCAGCAAATCAAACTGAAGTGCCCCCCCCCCCCCAGGGGACTCTCGGTTCTTTCGTGAGTACGTGCGTGGCAATCACGGGGCCCCGAGCTAATGCAGTCTTCGTTCCTTCTTTACTTCCCGGACTACATTTCCTTTCCCCTCCCCTCGTTTCCTATCCTCACTCCTTCCCCTCCCCACCGGAGGACTGATAACCTCAATAGTTTAGTCCCCCTATCCCAACCAAACAACCCAACCCAAACTGAAGTGCATGGCACAGGATTACTCGAGACGCTTTTATGCTATTTCTCTACAGTTCCATTCTCTAATAGCTCGCGCAAGAAAAGAACACCTAAACGTTTCTGTTTTCGATCGGATTTCTCTTATCTTATTGTGAAGATAATATGTCACTATGTAGGTGGGTGCTAACAAAATATGTTCACATTCTAAAGAGAAAGTTGGTGAAATAAATTTTGCAAATAGATCTCGCCGCAACGAATAAAGCCTTTCTTTTAATGATTTACACCCCAACTGGTGCATAATTTCCATGATACTCTCTACCCTACATCGCGATAATACAAAACGAGCTGCATTTCTCTGAACTTTCTCCATATCTGCATTTCCGTTAATTGATGTGGAAACCCATCGTGATGCAACTTTTCGTATGTCCAGGCGTTCCTTCAGGATGCGAAGCACAGTCGTATGCGCTAATCCAGTTTCCTGGGCGAGATCACGAACCACTAACGCGGCAACAGTATGCACTTCTTCAGAGACGCAAGGTCGACCTGCCTGATGCATGTCTGCCACAGTTTGTCGACCTTCGTTGATGCGTTTTACCCAACGTTCCAATGTTCTGTACGGCAATGCCGATTCCCTGCACGACTCTTGAAGACCTTCTTGAAACTGTCGTGCTGTACGACCTATGGCAGTTTAAAACTTGATTCAACTCCGTTGTTCCTGTTTCGAAAACATAGTGACAGCGTTACGTTTGAACGTTCGCACGCAAGTGACAGTGCGCATGCTACAGATGTGGGACGGGCGAGTGCATTTGGTCAGAGGTAAGGTAGGCATGTAAACAACGTGTGCTATCAGCGACAATAGTAGATTCCACTGCATAGTGTCTCCACAGCAGTGTTGTCACTATTTAAGTTCCAGCACTCGTATATTAGGCAAAATGTACGCGGGAAAAACAGCCATGGCAGAACATTACTTAGAAACATCAGTCATTATTAACACGAAAGGATATTGGTGTTATAAAGGAAGCTATTGAAATTAAAATATCGGAGAACACTAGTAATAAGGACGTTGGCTTGGTGACGTCACAGCCAGCAGCCAAAAGCGGACGAAACCGACTCGGGATGTAAACATCATTTATGACGAGTGACAGCCAGCAGCGCGGCTATACACTATTAAAATTGTTGCATCAAGAAGAAATGCAGAATATAAACGGGTATTCATATGCCGAATATATTATACTAGAACTGACATATGATTAAATTTTCACTCAATTAGGATGCATAGATCCTGAGAAATCAGTACCCAGAACAACCACCTCGGGCCGTAATAACGGCCTTGATACGCCTGGGCATTGAGTCAAACAGAGCTTAGATGGCGTGTACAGGTACCGATTTCCATGCAACTTCAACACGATATCACAGTTCATCAAGAGTAGTGACTGGCGTATTGTGACGAGCCAGTTGCTCGACCACCATGGACCAGACGTTTTCAATTGGTGAGAGATCTGGAGAATGTGCTGGCCACGGCAGCAGTAGAACATTTTCCGTCTCCAGAAAGGCCCGTACAGGACCTGCAACATGCGGTCGTGCATTATCCTGCTGAAATGTAGGTTTCGCAGGGACGTAACACATCTGAAATGTAACGGCCGCTGTTCAAAGTGCCATCGATGCGAATAAGAGGTGACCGAGACGTGTAACCAATGACACCCCATACCATCATGCCGGGTGATACACCAGTATGGCGATGACGAATACACGCTTCCAATGTGCGTTCACCGCAATGTTACCAAAGACGGATACGACCATCGTGGTGCTGTAAACAGAACCTGGATTCATCGTTGCGTACACCATCGCAGGCGCTCCTGTCGTGATGCAGCGTCAAGGGTAACCGCAGCCGTGGTCTACAAGCTGATAGTCCATGCTGTTGCAAACGTCGTCTGACTGTTCGTGCAGATTGTTGTTGTCTTGAAAACGTCCCCAACTTTTAGGGATCTAGACGTGGCTGCACTATCCGTTACAGTCATGCGGATAAGATGCCTGTCATCTCGACTGCTAGTGATACGATGCCGTTGGGATCCAGCACGGCGTTCCGTATTCCCCACTTGAACCCACCGATTCCATATTCAGCTAACAGTCATTGGATCGCGATCAACGCGAACTGAAATGTCTCTATACGATAAACCGCAATCGCGAAAGGCTACAATTCGACCTTTACCAAAGTCGGAAACGTGATGGTACACATTTCTGCTCCTTATACGAGGCATCACAACAACTTTTCTACAGGTAACGCCGGTGAAATGCTGTTTGTGTATGAGAAATCGGTTGGAAACTTTCCTCATGTCAGCACATTGTAGGTGTCGCCACCGGCGCCAACCTTGTGTGGATACTCTGAAAAGCAACTTTGTTGGAATGCCCTGAAGAGCTGATAATTTGCATATCACAGCATCTTCTACCTGTCGGTTAAATTTTGCGTCTGTAGCACATCGTCTTCGTGGTACAGGAATTTTAATGGCCAGGTGTGTACTTTGCCACAAAGATTGTTAGAGATCCTATATATAAATTAATTTAATATAAAACAGTACTTACGAGGACACTCACTGGGCCATTGTTTCTTTCAGCTTATTTGTTGAAAATGAATGTATACTTATTTCTCAGTTACAGTTATGTTTTAATTGGTTGGACGTATCTATTTATAAAATACTGTCCATAACTGACAATTATCTTTGTAAAATCTTTGTACTCGAGTCACAGCAGCAAGTGTGATGTGGGTAATCTGTAGTATTAAGTTGTCTGAAGATGGACTAAGAAGCCGGAAGCTGGTTCACAACAAAATAAAAATAATTGTGGACCAAATATACAGTGTATACAGTTATTTAATAGATATCATTGTTTGGCGGCATAGCGGTGAAGGCACTTACCTGCGAAGATTCGGCAGCTAGCTCTATGCTGCAGCGTGCTCTGTGGGTAGGGTCTTGTGCGGCGACTCGAGACGACAGCGGGCGGTAGAGGCTGCGGTATGTCACGGTCAGCTGATGGCCGGCTGTTTCGGCGCGGCGGCAGAGCGGAGGCGGCTAGCGACTGTTGCGGTGCGCAGTGGATACAGTACGGCACGCCGGGAATAGCAGGACCCCCGCGAAGCTGGCGGCGGTGCAGCCGCGTGACGTAGCCGGCTTGCGACACAGCGCACTCCGTATCGCCGGCTGACTCGCTCACGGGCAGTCTTGCGACGCGGGCCGCGCGAGCCGCCAGTATTAACTGGCTCTCACTGTTTACTCTGCTCTCCGGTAGACGACAGCGAAGGAACCTGCCAAAGAAAGGAAATTTTTGAGGTTCAGAATCTCACCTGTATGTACAGGGTGTTTACGTAAGAGCTGACGATTGATTCATCTCTTCCTTTAATAGCTGACAGCATAAGGTAATTCTTTGCTGTGTTGAAAGTGATGTGCACTCACAGTCAGGAACAACTGGAGGGGTGGGGGGGGGAGGGAGGGAGGGAGGGGGTTCCACAAGGATCAGTTTTGCAGCCATATTTGGTTCTTATTTATATGCGGTGGTTAAAACAATTGGGGGATCAGTTGAGCTATCTAGGTTTTGAAGTATTGTCATCTGCAGAACGAACTAAAATTGTTCGAAGTCTTATTGTCAATTGTACGGAGTGGAGACAAGGAAATTATGACAATCGAGAGTTGGGTTCAGATAGTGTACTGAGCAGGTAGTGCAATGCAACAACAACGTGACTTGCTCGAAGCTACGGCAGGTATAGCCATAGGAAGGTTGGAAGCGGGAGAAATACAGAGGAAGGTGGCTGGCAGCTATTGGAGTGTCCCAGAGTGCAATTTCCAGGAACCGTTAAAAGAAGGCAAGGCCGAGGTCGTTCACGCGTAACAACAAGAGATGACCGTTATCCCCGGTTAAAAGCCCGTCAATACGAGATGCGGAATGCAACTCAATTGCAACGCACCCTCCACGCAGCAACATGACGCGAAATATCAACACAAACAGTGAAAATCGCGACTTCGTAGGCTTTCCTGGCATAATAAATTTTGTCATCTTCAGGAAGCGTAGCTGCTGCTGAGTCCCGCTGAATACTCTCCTCAGTATTCAGCGGGACTCAGTAGCAGCTACGGTTCCTGAAGATGACGGACAGTTGTACCGTCGAAATATTGAATCAGTTACATTTCAACGTCCGGCAGAAAACTCGCCGGCCGCGGTGGCCGAGGAGACTGAGGCGCTACAGTCACGGTCTGCACGTCCACTACGGTCGGGGGTTCGAATCCCCCCTCGATCATGGATATTTGTGCCGTCCTTAGTCTTATCTAGTTCATAAGTAGTTTGTAAGCTTAGGGACTGATGACCCCGTAGTTAAGTCCCATAAGTTCTACAAACATTTGCAGAAAACTCGAGGAGACTTCGAATAAGTCAAAATCGTCTTTGGGAATGTGCCCTCAACACACGGAGGTTTATGGTATGTGACCCAATAGCACCACGATACCGTTTAGCCTGCAGAAATTGGGCGGGAAGAATGTCAGGATTTGAATAGTAAAGAATGTTCACAGATAAGTCAAGATTTTGTGTTCAGCAAGACAATCGCCATTCCTTTATCTGGAAAGAACGTGAAATAATCCTGCTTATTTGTACGAAACATCAAAATCGCATGGTGGTGCACGAATAGTGTGGACAGGAGTCAGTATTGGTGGACGTACAGACCTCTATATCGTTCAGAATGTCTCTTTGACTGCTCAGAGGTATGGAGACGAGAAGCTTCTACATTTTTATTGTACCCTACGCTGATGCCATAGGATACGGGTTCCTTTCGGTGGACTTTAATGCTGGTCCCCACAGAGCTGCACTGATGGACAACATGATTGAAGCTGAGGGAATTGAACAAATGAAGTGGCTCTGGGATGTACTTGTCAGACGTACTGCAGCCAGACTAGCACCTCCGCACAATGGATACAGAGCTAGATACTGCATTCTCGGAAGAATGCACAAACATCCCTCAGAGCTGATAACCTTGTACTGTTCATCCCCCGCAGGTGTGCAATTGTTCTGGCCGTCCGAGGTGATCACACACCATACTAGAGGGCAACGAGAATGACTTTTTCACTATTATGGTAGCCCCATAGTGCCTCATTGTAAATAAACGCCATGCAAACCTCAAGTAAAGAGTTCAGGCAGAAAAATATCGTACTGCATCAGATAGAAAATACAAGTTAACCGATATCTGAATAAAACACGTTAGCATATGAATATCGTGTATATAATGTCACCTAATTCCCTAATTGTTTCGAACAATGTATATGTAGAGGGTGTTTCCGTAAGACCTCACAATTGATTCACCTCTGACTTTAATAACAGATAGCAGAAGGTAAGTCTTTGCAGTGTTGAAAATGATGTATTCTAACAGAAGGAACCATATTAATAACGGTGCTCTGGGGACCTGCTCTGAAGCCACTGTTGTTTCCTATTTATATAGATGATTTGATCCAAAAGTCAACAAAATTTCAGTTGCATAAAAATGGTTTCATGCTTAAACCTTGATCCAGGTTTTGGCTAAAGTAATTTTGCCTTCTTCAGAAGTATTTCATTTAGCTAACATTAAAATAGTTGTTAAATAAATTGTGGCTGACTCCATGCCATGGAATAAAATGTAAAATTTAAAATTAATGTGTGCAACATAAAATTGTGGAGCACTGCCACATACATTAGTTTTAAATTTTACATTTTATTCCATGACATGGAGTCAGCCACATTTTATTTAACAACTATTTTAATGTGAGCTAAATGAAATACTTCTGAAGAAGGCAAAATTACTTTTGCCGAAACCTGGGTCAAGGTTTATGAATGTAAACCATTTTTATGCAACTGGACGACTGAAGTTTTGTTGACTTTCAGATCGTGTTCCAACGTTGCTGAACTGCAGCCATATTTAAAATACATGATTTGCTTTTTAATGTAACAAATAATTCTAAGATATTTCTGTTCGATGATGACACTAGATTGGTAATAAAGGAAGTTGTTTGCAATAATGCAGTTAAAAATATGTTTCTGCCTTCTAGCAAATCAACCGATGCTAAGTTACAGTAAAACTCGGTTCTTACATTTTCTAACACACAACTTAACAAAAGTGAAATTTTCGTTACACAGAATGGGCATTTCATGTGTGTGACTGAGGAGTTCAAATTGAGAGGCGTTGAGATAGTAATTGGTCGTGGAAAGCCCACGTTCAGGTTCCTGTTTAAAAAATTAAATTCTGAGTTATTTACCAGGAGAACATTATCTAAGCACTAAGAATAGTCTACTTGTTTACTTTCACTCGATTATGAGATATTACGGTGTTATTTTTAGTGCTCACTCATCCGATTGAAAAACATTATTGCACAGAATCGGGTGGTTCGTGCAATAAGTTGTGTAAGCTAGGGAACCTCTTGACGACTCCTGTTCTGTCGTCTGGTTATTCCGTCTCTCAATACATTTTTTCTCTCATGTTGTTTGTTTTTACCAATATCTGTTCATTCCCAAGAATAACAGCGTTCACTCAGTTAATAATAGACAGGAATCGAATATGCCCAATCCACTTTTAATTAGCTTCAAAAAGCTTAGTAGTAACCCATTCACTTCCAAAGCTAAACTTTTCTCGTGACTCACTCTTTTTATACTGTCGAGGAAATTCTGGAAAAATAATAAAATTATGCCAATATCTGCGTAGGTTTGTTGATTGTTTATACATATGCTTAGACCTCTGTTGTGCATATACGTTTTATATTATCTGTTACTTCACTTTTGTTACAATTTGATGCACTGCTCGTTCTATGACCATGTCAGTTTCGTCCTCCAGATCAAGATCAATATAAATAACTTAAGACAAGTATTTAACTTGACACAGAATGTTCTACAAAGTATTGTGAGGTAAAGAACGTGCAGTCGGAGTAGCAAGCTTAAGAGTATATGGAAGTAAACTTGTCCACCGATTTGTCTCGCATTATTGTATTCCAGCTTATTTGCAACTAACATGAGTACAACTTTACACGTATTGTGCTTTTTATTGACTTTCTACAAGGAAGCAAGGAGGACGAGCATGATTACTGTAAAGTCATGATGTAGGTCTGCGTGGCCATCTGTTCTTGAGACTCTTGCAAGAGTTCTACCTTAATCGTTGCACCCTTGTGAATAGATTCGGATAGGATATGACGGTGGACGTCCTCACTTTATTTCCTGGCCGCTGGACTGGATGTCCGTGACGGGCAAGGACACCTGACCTGATACCCTCGATTATTTCCTATGGATATAGCTAAACTCAACTGCGTAGGGGTCTATGAGGCCCTGGTGGATACGGAAATGGAATTAGTTGCCAGAATTATAGATGCTTGTGATGTGATTAGAAACACACCAGGGAGAACTGTAACTGTAAATAAAAAAGGCCACAGTAATTTGATTGTATTCCCATTATCTCATTAAAATGGCTTGTTTGCTTATAACTCTATCGATCTTAACTGCGTGGTCATCAGTCCGTAGCTTACAAACTACTTAAACCGAGGTAAACTAACCTAAAAACAACACAAACAACCATGTCCGAGACGGGACTCCAACCCTCGACGGCGAACGGCAGCGCGCACCGCAGCACGGCGTCCCAATACGCATGGCTAATCCGCCGCGGCTTCTCCAACCCCAAGTTCCCTACCTCTTATTGTTCAATTTAGCATCGTCTATGTCCTGTTAATATTTTTCAAGCTTACGGAGTAAGTATAATAATGATGTTTGTACGTTTCTCCTCTATTAATGTCTAAACCATTTATCCGATACCGATGAATCTTTGGTCAGTTGTCGTCCATACTGCCACGAAGGTTTCTGGCTGAGAAAGCAAAGATTACAACACATAGGTCCAGGTACTGAATTTCATAGAGTAACGATATGTCCGCCATGTTTGAGGAAAAAGTAAACTAGCGACCGCCATTTTTTTGGGGGTATCGGCTGACAACTGATATGGCACACCCGCTCGAGAATTTTACCTATTTACAGTTTCACTTTTTAAATAAAGATTGACAATTGAGTATGGATGTTGTGATGATACTGCCGGCCCTCTCGTCTCAATGTTATCGTACGATACCGTCGTACCCGGAACCGTGTGGTTCAATAGTGATACATGTTGAGTGTGAAGTTAGTTAAAAACGAAATAGCCAGCCTAGGAATCAGTGTAGGACAGTGTCTTGGTGATACTGTGATTAAAACAAGTGATACATTTCATTAATTAAGAGATTTGTATAAGACGTTTCCAGACAGTTCTATAAACAATAGTTTTGTATTGTATGTTATTTCAATAAATAGACAGACAAATGGTAAAAACTTTAGTATCTACATAAAGACATTAAAATAAATAGCATTGTATTTATGTTAGGCTCATAAACAAGTTGTGTGGACCAGCTAATTGTGTTAATTAATGTAATAGTCGAGATTTACAATATTGAATTCTTTGTATATATTGACTGACGTGAGATTTTGAGTATATTTTCAGATTTGCGAAGATATTTGATAGTTCATTATATGTTAGGAACATGTATGATGTACTCGTTAACTAATTAATTGACACTTAACATTTTGGTTTGTTTTCAAACAAAAAGTACCGCTATTTTGGCTTAAAACGACATGTGCCATGTAAAATTATTGTATGTATAGTTTTTCATTCTATATTGTGATTATTTTTGTGTACATGAAATGTTTTACTTGTGTGTTTGGTAATTGTAAATCAGTATATTCAATTGTTATGAACAATGCGTAATGTAATGCCATTATTGTCTTGGTTATATATTTGCCTCACCGCCTTGCGTGTGGGAGTTCGAGTTTTGGCTTTTCTAAAGTGTACTGGAAGCTATGTCAGTCCGTGTTTTGAAATGGAAGTACTACCAGCTAAGTTCTGATGCTTTGTATATGTTTTAAAGTTGTAATGTTTTGGTGGAGAAGTTGTTTGATTGCAAATTAAAGAAGAAGTGATAAATTGTACCTACGAGTATTTATTTCTACCACGACGCCCCAGGAGAATAATGTTGCAGCAAGCAGAACCCCCATACATCGTATTGTTGAAAAGATAAGTATCTTGTTTGGAAGTGGTAGAATGAACTGTAATTACTTAAATCTCTAGGAAACATTATAATGTGTAACAATTTCCGTCAGATTTTATCAAAGCTGCGAATTGACGAGATTGGTAGTACGTTTCCTAAAAATGCGGTTCTGAAATCCAGTTCGAAGTATAACTGTTAGCTGAGGTTTGCAATAATAACAAACGTGCCGCTGTGAAAATATTTGTGTTGATTTTAATGCAAGTACATTGTATAAACGAGCTGCGGAACATACAGTAACAGTAATTGTTATGACAAACAATCATGACCATGGATTTGCATCTGTTGTTAATGTGCGTAACAACTGCTCTCATAACGTCTAGTATCCATTTGTCTTGTGTTTAATAAACGTATTAAGTTTACAGACTTGTAAAATTATTGATAAGGGTTTCGTAGTGAACTCTGGAGAACTAAATGTGAGTAGAAAGACGAAAGTGACAACAAAATACTGCAGTTAAAATTCGCTTGGGTCATCTGCCACAAATGCATTCCACGTCCAAATAAGGTGTCTTTAGTAACTTTTCTTGTTGCCATGTTGAAATAAGTGAAGTTTGGGATGTGGAATTTGAGTACAAAGATGAAAGTGACAACAGAATACTGCAATAAAAGTGCGCCTGGGTCAGCTGCCACGAAAGCATTCCACACCAAAATAACGTATTTTTAATAACTTTCGTTGTTGCCACGCTGAAATCAGTACATATCTGTTGCAAAGAACACAGACATTTGCTAATGAAAAAATTCTGGCTGTTACTACTATTTTCACACTTTGAACTGGTTACATGTCAACAATGCTCGATCAAGTATTGACAACAACAAATGAAAATATTTTTAAAGAAGGTGTAGACACTCAAAAGGGATGTTTCATTAACTGCAGGAGCAACAGAAGAAGAAACATCTCAGATATACACCAACACTAGATTTTTATTTTCATTTTTTTTATTTTTTATTTTTTTTATTTTTTTTACTTCAACGGAATTATATGTCATGTGAAACTAAGTCCCTTTACTCAGGAATATTGTTCGACTATAGACAGAGTGAGACCAAACAAGGCAAAACATTTCGTGTATTTGCACGAAGTGCTTTTCGTTTTATCACTTTGATTTAGACATTTAAATGTATAACACACCCGGCCGCGGTGGCCGAACTGTCTACGGCCCGCTACCGTCGGAGGTTCGAATCCCCCTCGGGCATGGATGTCTTTCTTATAAGGTAGTTCATAAGTAGTTTGTACGTTGACAGACTGATGACCCCGCAGTTAAGTCCCTTAAGCTTAACAAATATTTGAACATTTGATTTTGTATTACACAATTTAGGCATATTTCAGCTGCTAAAATTGTACAGACAATACACACTAAATACAACACTTCAAGCTCAACAACATCAACAACGTACGATAGACAGGCTCCTCTCAAGTGTGCTGACCACCAAAAATATGGTGGCCGAGTTTACACAGGTTCTAGCAAAGAGCGCTGTAGCTCGTATGTTAGCCACTCTATGAAATTTAAGCTCGTTGGGTATTGATCTCTATACTACAGCTGTCTGAGCATGCTAGTCATAGATGTTCGTATATCGTTTTTTGGCAAATTCAAATATGGTTGCTACGAAATGTTTCTAGAATACACAAAGAAAAGCCTATTACATCGAATATTGACAAAGTTCACAACAAAACGTAAGTAATCAATTATATGCCATGTACAAATTAGTGGAAATTTGTTTCCTTCATTTCAACATGGAGGGCAATACAAAACATGCGAATGTGCTGGCACGCTGTACTTCTATTCTCACGTACCGGAGCTATACACTGAGTTTGTATACAGGTCACTGGGTTCAGGAAATACGACGCCAAAACTAAAAAAGCTTTCACCACACGATAATAGCCAGATATATGCGTCCAAAATCTTTCTGTATGAGAACACTTAGCGACCGTCACCTAATTTCGATTATAATTTCAAACCTTCTCGAAAAGTGTTCTTGCTGACACCCAACACAAAATGGTACGGAAAAAAGTTTACTGCTCACTATATTATCGATGTGGTCATAAAATTGCCTTATGAGGCATCACCATTTAATGTACCGGGTGATCAAAAAGTCAATATAAATATGAAAACTTAATAAAACACGGAGTATTGTAGATAGCGAGGTAAAAGTTGACACACAAGCTTGGAATGACAAGAGGTTTTATTAGAACCAAAAGAAAGTTCAAAAAAATGTCCGGCAGATGGCACTTCACCTGATCAGAAAAGCAATAATTAGCATAAAAAATTAAGACAAAGCACAGATGATGTTCTTTACAGGAAAAGCTCAATATGTTCACCATCATTCCTCAACAATAGCTGTAGTCGAAGAATAATGTTGTGAACAGCACTGTAAAGCATGTCCGGTGTTACGGTGAGTCATAGGCGTTGGATGTTGTCTTTCAGCATCCCTAGAGATGTCGGTCGATCTCGATACACTTGCGACAAAGCCAATAATTGCACGGAGTGTGTAGCGTACGTCGTGAATAATAACACAGATTCACTGTTTACGTTCTGTATTTTCAAAGATAAAACTACATCAAAGATTCAATTATTAATCCAGAGATATTTACAAAGACATTACAAAATAATATATCAATTCCTAAAATCCTCCCCACCCTGGTCAACCTCCAGGGGGATGACCAGTTGAACGGGACGAACTATTTGGTGTCCTTATGGTGTGCATAGAATTACTGTTCGTACTTTCTGATCTCTTCCTTCGACTAGTCTCTCTATTCTTGCTTTCTTCCATAGGTGGCGCGGGCGTCCATCTTCTTGTACCAGAGCAACATCACCGGGGCGGAACTTGATGACTCTTGTCGAAGTACCTCGAACTTCGTGGAAGCTTCTAAGTTGCAATAGATATTCTTTAGTCCATCGCTTCCAAAAGTCATCTGTCAACTTCTGTTGCAGTCTGAATTCTTTTGTCAAAACAGATTTAGTCGACGGTTCTGGTCCTGTTGGCACTGTCAGTAGTCCTTCACCAATAAGAAAGTGGGCTGGTGTTAAAGGTTCATCGTCGTCCCCTTGAGAAATTGGTCTCGAATTCACTGCGGGTTCGATATTAATCAGCGTGGTATTGAGCTGCTCTTCCGTTAACCTTGATTCACCAAGTACTTTTCGTAGTCATCGTTTGATGGTACCCACCATCCTCTCCCAAAACCCTCCCCACCAAGCCGCACGGGGGGGCGATAAATTTCCATGAAATGCCATCTCTGGCTAGGACATGCTGAGTCTTTGGGTTAGATAACGCACTCCATATTTCAGACAGTTCAGCATTAGCTGCATGGAACGTCTTTGCATTGTCTCTGTAGATTGTATGGGGTAGTCCACGTCTACCAGCGAATCCCTGAAGAGCCATGAGGAATGCGTCTGTTGTCATGTTAGAGCACAATTCCAAGTGCACTGCACGTGTCGTCGCACAAGTGAAGAGTGTTATGTATGCATTTTCCATAGTAGTGCCAACCTTTACATAGAGAGGGCCTGCAAAATCTATGCCAGTTATAGAAAATTGCTTGGATGGTCTTACTCGATCGGCTGGTGGGGGTGTTTCAACTTGTTGGCCCCGTAGATTGTGTAGAATTTTGCAGGGAAGGCAGGAGTGCAAAACTCTCTTGATAACTTGACGGGCACGCAGGATCCAGAACTCTCTTCGAAGCTCTGCCAACACTATTCTCACGCCAAGATGATGTAGTCGAATGTGCATTTGCTGAACCAGTAAAGTTGTGAAGTGATGGCTACCGTCGAGGAGTAATGGATGACGTTGCTCGTTAGAGACAGCTGCGTAGTGTAAGCGACCTCCAAGTCGGAGAAGACCATCTGCTAGGTAGGGATTGAAACATGCTATTTTTGAGACTTTCGGGACAGGTTGATTGTTATTGAGTGCTTGGAGCTCCTGTGAGAAACATTCCTGTTGAACAGCTCGTATCCAGTAATTACGTGCTTGAGCAAGTTCCACTGCCTTCAGCTCTCCCTCGAGTTTCGAACTTTGTCGAATGTTGTGAATGAATCGTAGTATCCACCCTGTTACGCGAATCAGTTTCCAATAGGAGCTGAATTTGGAGCAGTCCATAAGGTTAGAAGAAGTGGCTACTGCCATCACATGCCGTAAGTTCTTCTTTTCTTCTGGTAGGTTATCAGTCATGAGTGAAGCGTTAGATGGCCATCTTGATTCTGCAAGTGCAAGCCATGGAGGCCCCTTCCACCAGTGGTTCACAGATTGTATTTCGTTACCATAAAGTCCTCGTGTAAGATGGTCGGCAGGGTTCTCACTCCCAGGGCAATGTCTCCATTGACTGGGATTTGTATGGGTGTGGATCTCTGTAACTCTGTTGCATATAAATGTCTTCCACCTGTTTGGGTCACTGCGTATCCAACCTAAAGTCACCATAGCGTGTGACCACAATACTGCTTAAGTTATTTTATGCCCTGTTGCTGTGCAGTAGTAATACAATAATCGTGATCCTATTAACGCTGCTAGAAGTTCAAGCCGCGGAAGAGTTAACTTCTTGATGGGGGCGAGTCTGGTTTTGCTACATGCCAAATGAACAACAATATGGTCTTCCACGGTCGTGCGAATATACAAAGCCGCTCCATATGCTCTCTCAGAGGCATCGCAGAAGACGTGGATCTGAGTATTGCTCTTTGTTGAAGTTGGTAGCCATCGTGGAATTTGTATTTGAGACAGTGAAGGTAGGGTAGAAAACCAAGTGTTCCATCGAGACCCAATATCGGGTGGCAGCAACTCGTTCCAATCAATACCTCTGCACCATGTATCCTGAAATAACCGTTTTCCAATAAGAGACACTGGAGAGAACAATCCTAATGGATCATAAAATTTGGCTGTAATTTGCAACAGTGTCCTCTTAGTAGTGGGGCCTACAGGAATCCTACTAGTAATATCCATTGCATTCATATAGAAGCAGTCTGTTTCTGTATTCCAGTAAACACCAAGAACTTGCGTTTCCGGGTTTATGTCTTGTCCTTCAGCCCTCCATATGGTCCTTAGTTGATCCGAGTTGGTGGCCCATTTCGCTAAATCGAAACTCAGTAGTTTCATCATTGCGCTGAGTTCATAGTACAGAGTTATAGCATCATTATCATTCTCCGTGCCAGAAACGAAATCATCCATAAAGAAGCTGCTCTCAACAAGAGGTGCTGCAAGGGGAAACTTAGTTCTATGTCGTTCAGCTAGTTCTCTAAGTGTTGCGGAGAGTAAAAATGGACTGCATTTAGTCCAAATGGCAGTCTTGTGAAGCAATAAGTCATTACTTCGTCTGTCGTCTGGTAATTCCCATCACCGTCTTTGATTACGCAGTACCATAAGAATCTGGTTAAGTCCCTGCCACTTTCATGTAAGACTAATTGCAAAAATGCTTGTTTAATATCACTGACGATTGCTATCTGATGTATGAATCGTAACAATATGGCGAATATCTCTGGTAGAAGATTTGGTCCCGCTTCTAATGCGTCATTGAGAGAAGGTGTATTGGCTTCATGCGATGATGCATCAAAGACTATCCTCCACTTCGTCTTACCAAATTTCTCTCTTTTCACTGCTTGATGTGGAAGATAGAATATGTCATTTCCAAGATCTTCCGTGGGGGCACATTCAATATGACCTTTTATAATGTAGTCCAACATGTGACTGCAGTACATGTCCTTAAGGTTTTCGTTATTGCAAAGTCTTTTATGTAATGTGTTAAATCGACGTTCTGCGTTGAGTCTGTTACTTGCCAGCGGAACATCTTGTTTTCTTGGGAGACGTACGACTCTTCGATGGTCTCGCACACAATAGGATGAACGAAAATCCTCAAGAACTGCGGAATCACTTTTACTCAAAGCTCGAGGAGGGTTTGCCGTCATTCTAATCGTTTCTAAGTCCCAGAACTTCCGTAATTCATCATCAGATGGTGAGTATGTTTCATGGATGAGATTTACAGCAACTGAATTAGCACAAACTCCCGAACGATTTCCACTTAAGACCCAACCAAATATGGTGGGAATTAGAACAATCGACGGAGAAATACGGACAGGTGAACTAGCCTTGACTATCCTCCAGTAATGGTCACTACCGATTAAGATCTCTATTGGTAAGTCTTCTTGAGATCCAGTTTTAGGATCAGCTAACTGAACTCTGCAAAGATTAACTTTAGTTACAATGTCTTGTGAGATCACTGGCTGAGGTGAGAAAGATTGATCACTTTCGTAAGCAGTAATAGAGACAATCGAATTTGCCCAGGCTCCTTTAATATTAAAACGAACGAGTTTACGGTGACATGAATAAGTCTTCTCTGCCTCAAAAGTACAAACAGTCATCTCATGTTGATCAGTGATTTGTAGTTTTAACTCTTCTATCAGAGACTTTGATATAAATGTAGCTTGGCTTCCGCTGTCTAGTATACACCGAGTCAAACGCCTTCGGCCGGTCGGCCCTATGATGCAAACCTGAGCTGTTTGCAGAAACGTGAAATTTCGGGTCGTAGCATCGATTTGACTAAAAGATGCGACATTTATCTCATCCCCTGTTGCCTTAGGGTATCCTGATTCGTGCACAAAGACCTATGATGTGACCTTTTACAGTTAGTGCAAAGTGCCTTGCCTTTCTTCCCACAGTTAGCTGCTTTATGTCCTCTGTTCAGACATAAGAAACAACGGTTAGAATTTTTTAGTGTCTCTTTTCTTTTCGCAACGTCAGTAACTATCTTACAATCCTGAGCCCAGTGGTCACGAGATTCGCAGAAAACACAGAACGGTACCGGTTGTTTAGTTACCTTTGTTAACTGTTGCTTGGATTTAGTGCGAACATGGAGAGCTGCCGCGGTAGAGGTATAACCTGATGACGTAGGCGTCATGCAACGGATCTTTTCTGTGGTGAGAGCTGCCTCTACCTCTTCTCCTATAAATTCAGTAAGTTTAAGAATATCACTCTCTGACAGACCTTCACGTTTTACATGTATGATCCAACGCCGACACATGTCGTCTGGAAATGCTCTAAGTATTTTCAGTGCGAGCACTCGGCCATAGGCATTTACATCTTCTCCGAGTGCACGCAGAGCTTGAATACGGCGATTGCAGTCAATAAAGGTGGAGTTAAGCACATCTGGAGTCACAACCTGTATTGGCTTAATACTTTCGAGATAATCCAAATGAGCCTGTATAATTCTATCTTTGTTACCGTAACGAGCCTTAAGCATCTTCTTTGTCTCCTCAAATGTTTCGGCTGTCACAGCGATACCTTCCACCAAACTTTTTGGTTCCCCTTCTAAATAACCGCGCAAAAATATGTGCTTGTGAACGGTTGACAATGATGCGTTCTTATCAACTGATTGCTCAAACTGTTCCCAAATCGAGCCCATGATTCTATATCTCCTGAGAATGACTCAAGCTTTATGGAGGGAAGCTTAACTGTAGTTACTGGAGCAGCAGAGGCAACTGTTGCTGCAAGTTGGGCGTCATTAACTGAAACATGCGACATGGCTCTAGACAATTTTTCCTCCATTTCTTCAGAAGTTAGTATGAGGACACGCTTGGCAGTATCTATGTACTCATCGCATTTGGATATGTCAGCGGCGTAATCATTATCGTCAAGAAGGCTGTGAATTTCGTCATCAAGTCGTATCAATTTATCTAAGGTCTCCTTTAATCGTTCCCTACAGTACTCCACGTTCTCCACGGACGAATAATCGGCAAATTCTTGTATCTCTTTGACAAACCGCGTAATATTGGCTCTTTCTCTAGTTCGTCGTCTTTTCAGATGATGCAAACGTGCGCTTGCGTCAGCAGTTTCGACGTCAGACATCTTGGCTATGTTATACGGTACTTCGCAATGTATGGAATGCGTAACTGAAGCAGAACAGATTTACTTTACTTCGTAGTAATCAGTGAATATAGCACCACTCAAAGAACTGCGTAAAATATTAACGCACGTTGCGTACGCTACTTTTAATAACTTCATACTACGATACTGTTGTGAATGCCAAACAAACAATCGACAGCGCATGTGACGTCATCAACTGCAATACCTATCTGCTGTCGGAGATTATTACGTATGGTATTCAAGTTACAACAATATTTATTTCTGTGAAGCTTCTACTATTCTTTGCTACTTCAATAATATCTCGCCGTGAAGCAAGGCTACAAATAAGTAGTCATTGTACTTATCTCAGTCAGCTGTTGAGACGATGTCGAAGTCGTGACGTGATTCCTCATTCACAGCTCCGTATTACTCTGATACGGCGTGCAGTATGCTTACACAATTATCACTGAATCTTGAGTCTGCGTTATTTTTCCCTTTCTTGCGTTCTCCTCCCGGGTTTCGGCACCAATTTTTTATGTAGCGTACGTCGTGAATAATAACACAGATTCACTGTTTACGTTCTGTATTTTCAAAGATAAAACTACATCAAAGATTCAATTATTAATCCAGAGATATTTACAAAGACATGCAAAATATATTATGAATTCCTAACAGAGTGAGATCTGGGGACCGGGGAGGCCAAGCATGCCGAAAGTGGCGACTGAGCACACGATCATCACCAAACGAAGCACGCAAAAGATTTTTCATGCGTCTAGCAATATGGAGAGAAGCGCCATCCTGCAAAAAAATCGTACGTTCCAGCAAGTGTTTATCAGCCAGGCTGGGGATGATGCGATTCTGTAACATATCGGCGTACCTCTCACCCGTCACGGTAGCTACAAAACCAGAATCACGCAGTTCATCGATGAAAAAAGGCCTGATAACGGTAGATGTGGTTCTAATAAAACCCCATGTCATTCCAAGCATGTGTGTCAATTTTTACCTCTCTATCTACATTATTCCGTTATTTATTAAGTTTTCAAATTTATATTGACTTTTTGATCACCCGGTATTTACTTCGTTACTACAAGCTGTATTCGCAACATATTTTGCTTACATTATTAACATACATCCTTAAATGTTCAGCAAATTTGTATCACTGTAAGATATTTCAGAAGATGATATCTCATTAACAATAAGTGAAAAACTGTCGCGTCAAGCACGACGTTTTATTTTGGTAGTTCATTACTGCTAAAGCTATTTGCAAGTCTTTTCACAAATGTATTAAATATAAAAGTATATAAAAACACAGACGTATTGCTGCAATGTAACGTTATGTTAAAGTAACATCGTTCAAGGACTTTAGGAGATTTAAATTTGGGATCATTTACATTTTCTGTTCGATTGTTTTAACAACAAATTTGGGGAACTGACAGTAGTTCATATATGTGTAAGACACACGGGTAAAAGATCCGACGTCATGAACACTGATTGACCTGCAAAACTACTATATAGTGCATGAAGATTTAATTTGTTACTAACTGTACTGACGATACAGTTTGACCATATACACCAGTGAATGTAGCTACAAAATTATTTTATTGTACGGCATACATTTCAGGAGATATGAATTGCTTGAAGACGAAACTGCAGGGCAAACGTCGTTCCAGTCTCTAGAAGCAGTATCGGAGGGAGGAAGAAGAAGAGGAGGAGGAAAGGTAAAAGGCTCAGGAGCGGACGAGTCTGAACAGAACGCTGATAACGGTGGTTTCTATCATTTCTTTTACTGGCAATTATACGTCACATGCTCCTGAGTCAGTAAACGGTCTTATCTTTAAGCAAAAACGAACGAAAAATTAGTCAGTCGACTATTTTTACAGTAAATAATGGTTTTTCCCGTGGAAACTTTTCCCACTTGCTTCCATTCCAATTAGCCGCAGCTATCCAAAGCCAACTGTTGGTTTGACTGACGTGTTTTCTCGGTATGTCAATGTTCGCCAGAAGCTGCTTTATTTTATGTGTTGCTCCGTTCATTTTTTGTCAGACAGAGCGTCAGAGAATAATGGCCGGTTTATTTAGACTTCTTAATTACCAAAGGCCAGTACGTCCGACTATCGTCAAGAGTACTGCAACAAGGGTCTGTAGGTACATAAATGATCTGACGGACAGAAGAAGTAGCAACGTCCGACTGTGGTGTAAGGGGAGATCGACTGTACGAGGATGCAGGATGACTTGGACAAAATCTGTAGCTTGTTTGTGGATGTCAGCTACCTCTAAATGTAGATAACTGGAAGGTGATACAGAGAGTAGGAAAATTCCCATAATTTTCGAATACAGCATTAGTTAAGGAGCTGCTTTGCAATTTCGCGCGCCTATTATACATCTGCGAGTAATGTTGCATGGAGATATGAAATGAACGAGCTCGTAAGGATAGTCATGGGAAAGGCGGATGGTCGACTTCGGTTTATTCAAATGTTCAAATGTTTGTAGTGTCTATGGGTCTTAACTACGGGGTCATCAGTCCCTAAACTTACAAATTATTATGAACTACCTAAGACTAAGGACGGCACAAATATCAATGCCCGAGGGGGGATGCGAACTCCCGACCGTAGTGGCCGTGCAGACCGTGACTGGAGCGCCTCAGTCCCCTCGGCCACCGCGGCCGGCTTCGGCTTATTATGAGAATTTTGGGAAGATGAGCTTCACCCCTAAAGTAGACCGCGTATAGAACACTAGTGCGTCTCAGTCTTGAGACCTGTTCAGGAGTTTCGGCTTGGAATCACCAACACGTCGGTTTAAATCAGTGGCTCCTAACCACTTTTACACCAAAGACCACTTCGATTTCTTTACTGTAAGCAGGAACCACAAGGTGTAAAAAATAAACTGTGCAATCTAGAAATAAAATGTAATAATACCGTTCACATATTCGTTAAAGTCGGAAGAGATTTGTAGTGACAGTACTGTTACACAATAATGGAAACTTTTAGTACAAAATTAAAATCTATTTGCAGAAATGTGAGTTTAGAGCTTTCTTTCAACTTTTAAGTTCGGCAATCTTAGGGCAAATATTCGTTCAAAGCTACACGCTTATAACTTAATTAGAATCGATTTCTGGATTTGTTATAAAATAGGAAAACCCTTGATCTCTTAAATAAGTCATGTTGAAAATCGTAAGATGGGGGAAGGTAATTCCTAAATGTTGTTAAATGATTTTGCCTTTTCACAACAAAGGAGTCCAAGAGGACGGATTGAAATGCGTTCTTACAGTTTCTGTCAATTTGTAATTCAATATGCATTTACAATAATGGGAGACACAGCAATCTGTTTCAAATGGTACCAATAATATCAACTGCTCCCATTATCAAGTTATCATCGACAGGCAGTAGTACTGACTGAACAGCTAACAAGGAATTTGATTTATAATATGAAAAAAGAAATTTTATATAGTTCGTGGATCACACATTCGTTCTTGCTGAGAACTTGTGCTCTGCGAACAAGTGGTTTAAAGGAAGACACAAAAGCAATTCAGAGGGGCGGGGTGTGGGCTGCTAGGTTTGATACTGGTAGGCTCGATCAGCATGCGAGTTTTACAGAAATATTTACGGAATAGATATGGTAATTTCTGGGGGAAAACCACGTTCTTTACGTGATAAGCTACAGAAGAAACTTAGAGGCACAAAATCTGAAGCAGACTGCGGAACGATTCTACGGCCGCCAACTTAAATTTGGCACAAGTGTGGTTCATACAGATGCGTTTAGATCAGTGGTTCTGAAATTGTGAGTCACGACCCACCATTGGATCGTGGAGTCCATTCATGTGGGTTGCCAAAAGACTTAAGAAAAATGTATTACCGAATTAGTATATTAATAAAGTCTATTACAAGTGGAAACTACCTATAATCTAAAAAGTAATGAAAAAAATCCATTCTAAACAAGAAAACTATGAGGCTATAACATAACCAGGGTGATTCCAGGATCATTTGTTCATAACTGCGATATTGGTACGCCGCGACCTCTTACCCTAGTATCAAGTGTCATATCAGGGACATTGCAATCATTTATTCTTTCTCTCACTACTAAATCGTATTTTATTTGCATGTTGCTTAGTGTGTGTATCTGTGTTTGTAATGGTGGTTTGTTGTGTTTCATAGTATATTTTTATTTTATATTTATTTACATCACTCCCATATCTACATCTACACATTTGCTCCGCAATCATCCCAAAAGTGCGTAGTAGAGGGTACATTGCACCAGTACTAGGCAATTCTGTTCATATTACACTCCCAAATAGAACGAGGGAGCCGCGCCGGAGTAGCCGAGCGGTCTGGAGCGCCACGTTACGGATCGAGCGGCCTCCCGCGTCGGAGGTTCGAATGCTCCCTCGGACATGGATGTGTGTGTTATTCTTAGATTAGTTTAACTTAGTTTAAGTAGTTTATAAGTATAGGAACTGATGACCAACGTTTGTTCCCATAAAAATTACAAACATTTCAACATTTGAAGAACGAGGCAAAAAAAATGACTATATGCATCTGTGCGAGTTCTAATTTCTCTTATCATTGTGGTCTTTGCGCGAAATGTAATTAGGCGGCAGGAACCTGCTTCAGATTCCGGACCTCTAAATTTCCTCAACAGAATTGCTCGAAAAGAACGTCGTCTTTCCTCCAGCGATTACCGTTTCAGTTCCCGAAGCATTTCTGTGAAACTCGCGCATTAGTCGAACCTACCAGTAAGGAACCCAGCTGCTCGCCTCTGAACTGTTTCGATGTCTTCCTTTAAACTAATCTGCTGCGGGATCCTTATCACCCAATTTTATTTTATTAAATACTATTAAACGTGCGATAGACAATAACATCTCTAGCACCTTTCCAAACACTCAGGACTTTCACGGTACCACCGTTATAACGAAGAACAGCAACGGTTAACCATCCATTTCCGTGTTAAGCAATCTCGTTGCCAAATATAAAAATATTCACGACACATTCACAAAACACCGACTCACCTTGGACAATCACTTGCACACCTATAGTACTATCGCATCGGAAAACAAACGCAGATTGCAACTCACTCTTTCCGTCAGATCATTTGTATACACTCCTGGTCATTAAAATTGCTTCACCACGAAGATGACGTGATACAGGCGAGTAATTTAACCGACAGGAAGAAGATACTATGATATGCAAATGATCAGCTTTTCAGATCATTCACACAAGTTTGACGCCGGTGACGACACCTACAACTTGCTGACATGAGGAAAGTTTCCAACCGATTTCTCATACACAAAAAGCAGTTGACTGGCGTTGCCTGGTGAAACGTTGTTGTGCCTCGTGCAAGGAGGAGAAATGCGTACCATCACGTTGCCGACTTTCATAAAGGTCGGATTGTAGCCTATCGCGTTTGTAGTTTATCGTATCTCGTCATTGCTGCTCGCCTTGGTCGTGAACCAATGGCTGTTAGCAGAATATGGAATCGGTGGGTTCATGAGGGCAATACGGAACGCCGTGCTGCATCCCAGCGGCCTCGTATCACTAGCAGTCGAGATGACAGGCATCTTATGTGCATGGCTGTAACGGATTGTGCAACCACGCCTCGTTCCTTCAGTCAACTGATGGGGACATTTGCAAGACAACAAACATCTGCATGAACAGTTCGACGACGTTTGCAGCAGCATGGACTATCGGCTCGGAGACTATGGCTGCGGTTACCCTTGACGCTGCGTCACAGCCAGGAGCGCCTGCGATGGTGTACTCAACGACGAACCTGGATGCACGAATGGGAAAACGTCATTTTTTCGGACGAATCCAGATTCTGTTTACAGGATCAAGTTGGTCGCTTCCGTGTTTGGCGACATCGCGGTGAACTTAAATTAGAAGGGTGTTTCGTCATCGCCATACTGGCGTATCACCCGGCGTGATGGTATGGGGTACCATTGGTTACTTGTTTCGGTCACCTCTTTTTCGCATCGACGGCACTTTGAACAGTGGCCGCTACATTTCAGATGTGTTACGACCCGTGGCTCCACCCTTCATTCGATTCATGCGAAACGCTACATTTCACCAGGATAATGCACGACCGCATGTTGCAGGTGCTGTACGGGGCTTTCTGGATACGGAACATGTTCGACTGCTGTCCTGGCTCGTCACAAAACGCCAGTCACTACTCTTGATGAACAGTGGTATGGTGTTGAAGCTGCATGGACATCTGTACCTGTACAGCCATCCTAGCTCTGTTTGACTCAATGCCCAGGCGCATCAATGCTGTTATTACTGCCAGAGGTGGTTGTTCTGAGTACAGATTTCTCAGGATCTATGCACCCAAATTGCGTGAAAATGTAATCACATGTCAATTCTAGTGTAATAAATTTGTCCAATGAATACCCGTTTATGATCTGTATTTCTTCTTTGTGTGGCGATTTTAATGGCCAAATATCAGACTCTGTACGCAGAATTGTTCGGTGCTTGTTTCGCTCGCTTTATTACTTTGTGATCCACGCTAGGAAGTTCACACTATGTGGATGGACTGTAGTAACGTGCGCAAGGCGTTTTAGTTGCATCTTTCTACACTGTGTGGTACCAGCAGTCGGCAAACTTCCAGTACACTTACAATTGCGGCAAGAAAGACTTGATGAGAAGGTGTTGATATCCTTTCTTTGATATGTGAAGCTATCATATCTGGCAGCCTGTTGATTTTATATGATCCTGTGATGTTATTATATCATTTCATTCAAAGGCATGTTACTGTAATTTGGTGCAGATCATAAAAGTTTGTAGTGAGGCCCAAAACAAACAATTGTGTGGGTCAAAATATTTGAAAATTAATTTTTCTTTTTTGAAATGAATTACTGCATGTATTTTGTATCTTAAACGACCCTCTCTATATTAATGTCACGTTACCTACTGCCTTGGGTCTGATAGCGAACTTGTCTCGAACGTTTTTCCAGAAAAATTGTGGGTCCCAATACCAACAAGATTCGGAACCACTGTTGTAGACAATTGTTTTTTCCCTGCCTGTGTTTGGGAGTGGAACACAAACGGAAATGACTAGTACCTCCCACCGTGCCGTTAGGTGACTTGCAGAGTTATGTGTGGACTGAGTACATGTAGATTCGCAAATATAAAAGAAGAATTATGTAAATTATGAGGCTGGCGCAATACCCCAAGCATTAGGGAGAAGTGGGTGCAAAAATTATTACCGGAGCGTATAGGAAATTAAATTTCAAGTAGAGTTTCTATTTAAAGAAACTCGAGCCCTTTCCCAAAGACCGATCTCCCGCTGACCCGCTCGCCAACTCAAGTCACTACGCGCTTGCACGTTTCATCTACACCTACATCTACATACATACTCCGCAACTCACCGTAAGGTGCGTGGCGGAGGGTACACTGTACCACTACTAAGCATTTCCTTTCCTATTCCACTCCCAAATAGAACGAGGAAAAAAAGAATGCCTATATGCCTCCGTACGAGCCCTAATTTCTCTTATCTTGTCTTTGTGATCTTTACGCGAAATGTAAGTAGGCGGCAGCAAGATCGTACTACACTCAGCTTCAAATTCCGGCCCTCTAAATTTATTTAACAGAAATTCACGAAAAGAACGTCGTCTATCTTCCAGCGATCCCCAATTGAGTTGACGGAGCATTTCCGCGACACTCGCGCATTGGTCGATCCTACCGGTAACAAATCTAGCTGCTCGTCTCTGAACTGCCTCTATGTCTTCCTTTAAACTGATCTGCTGCGGGTCTTAAACACTTGAGCAATACTCAAGACGTGGTCGTACAAGCGTTTTATACGCGATCTCCTTTACAGGTGATGTACATCTTCCCAAAATTCTCCCAAGAAACCGAAATTGGCTGTCCGCCTTACAACTGTCCTTATCTCCTTACATGTTCGTTCCATTTCATATCGCTCTGCAATGTTACGCCTAGATATTTGAACGACGTGACAACATCAAGAAGCTAACTATTAATGCTGTATTCGAACATTATAGGATTGTTTTTTCTACTCATGCGCATCACCTTACATTTTTCTACATTGAGAGCTAGCAGCCATTCTTCGCACCAACTAGAAATTTTGTCTAAGTCATCCTGTATGCTATTACAGTAAGTTACAGACGATACCCTCCCATACACCATAGCATCATCAGCAAACAGCCGCAAATTACAACTTACTCTGTCCACTTTACCAATCGGTTAGTAATACTAGAAAACAATTATGTATGTCCAAGTATTTTTCTTACTTGTATAAGTATTCATTATTAAGCTCCATGAAGCTCTTCGCTATAAAATGACAATTACGTCTTCTAGAATTTTTCTAAGAAAACTGTTTATCGTCGCCGCGGAGTGGCCAAGCGCATTGAGGCGCTATGCTCCGATGCGCGAGGCCGTTCTCCGTCGTGGATTCGAATCCCCCCTCGGGCATGGATGTTTGTGTCGTCTTTAACATAAGGCAGTTCATAAGTAGTTTGTATGTTTAGGGACTGATGACACCCGTAGTTAAGTCCTTTAAGCTTAACAAATATTTGAACGCATATTTTGAAAACTTTTTTAACTCGGCTCAAAAAGGTCGTAGAGGAACATTATTTTTTTTAAAATCTCTGACAAGATGTCGGCAATATATTTCTTTAACAGTACCTTTCATAACATAACAAATAGTCATTTGAAGAAAACAGGTCCAAAAATATGCAAGTTTTTCAAAGTCATTCTTTGGCAATTATAATTAACAAAATCTAAATAGTTATTTAATAGCATGATGCAACAACTCTTCATGAAGAAAACAGACTAAACCGTTACTGTAGGTCGTTCCCATGAGCAACTCTAGCGAATTTTGAAGAAGGCATTTTTTTCTCAAAAAAATCGATGTATCTCTAAAAGTAATGAATATTTCTAATTTTTTTCAAAAATTTGTTTTTGTTTAATTATTTCGTGCGGTACTCAGTGCATATAATAAGTTTGTAAACGTGAATGTTGACGAGTGAATGGACTGTGTATATGAAGATTCGCATATATAAAAGAAGAATTACGTAAATGACGAGGCTGCCGCCCTAATCCAAACATAAGAAAGACGTGGGAGCAAAAAATAAAAAAATAAAAGAAAATGAGCGTATAGGAAATTAAATAACAAATAGAGTTATTTAATGAAAGTCGAGCCCTTTCCCAAGGACCGCTCGCTAGCTCCATCTGAAGTCACTACGCGTTTACACACTTAAAAAAAAATCAAATGTTTGTATAGCTTATGGGACTTAACTACGGGGTCATCAGTCCCTAAACTTACAAACTACTTATGAACTAGCTTATCCTAAAGACGACACAAATATCCATGCCCGAGGGGGGATTCGAACCCCCGACCGTAGTGGCCATGCAGACCGTGCACGCTTCACTTTACCTTTGTTTTTACTTTGTTTTCTAGGTTTTTAAAGTGTTTTTTCGATATATCTTGAAAAGTTACAAAGCAATCGATATGTATAAAAAATCAATTGAGAGATAATCTTAAGGCGTATAACTGTGTAATTTAATAGTTCCCTCACGGAGTTATTTAACATTACGCCGTCACAGAATGCCTGGACAAGTCAGCATGCCACGCGGGAGTAGTCGTGTGGTCCAAGGCATGAGAGTATAGACCGGGCGGCCGTTCCCATCGGAGGTTAGCTACAGCAATTTATTATAACTGCATTATACTGGTGGCATGACAACGATCTTATATGGAAAACCACATTACAGGTAGTATGTATAATCAAAATTTATGTAAATATCGTATCCTGTGACTTTTATTTTATCTCACGACTTTTGTATCACACAATTGCAGTTAACCTGCTGACGGCTTGCAGCCGAAATGGCCATCGTTATAAAATATAAAATACTAGCTTAAAACCGCGGCTCCGCTCGCGTGTTGGTTGATTATGATAGATAAGCTATCTTTCATTAGTGTGCTATGAGACTGGTTTTGAAGGATGAAATGAAATACAATACCTTCTTCAGAAACAAACCTTTTTAATCAACATTCAAATAAAAAAATAAAATTATGTATTAAAAGAAGTTTGTTTTTTACTGCGTTATTTATTTATTCTTATATTTCCTTATTCGTATGCATATCCTTACAGAGAAAGAGCAGAAGACATTGTAGCACGCATAGACCAAAGATATAGCCTGTGGCATCACGTTTCACTGTATGTAATTTCCTTGCTATAGAGTCGCAAACGTCATCGCTGGCCTTCAGTCCGATTTTTTTTTATAATTTGACGACTTTCAACCACCATATCTTCCACCCCCTTAGAGCAATCGGCATGGAACTGCTATGGTGTACAACAGGAGACTTCGGACAACAATTACACGCAGACGATTCGTTTGCGTTCTGTAGTTTTCTCTGCAGAGCGAATTTTATATACACTGATAACTTTCCATCCCAATATACTCCACACTTTTATCATTATCAACCATCAAGTAACAATGCAACGCCGGCCGCGGTGGCCGAGGGGACTGAGGCGCTTCAGTCACAGTCTGCGCGGTCACTACGGTCAGGGGTTCGAATCCCCCGTCGGGCATGGATATTTGTGCCGTCCTTAGTTGTAGGCAGTTCATAAGTAGTTTGTAAGTTTAGGGACTGATGACCCTGTAGTTAAGTCCCTTAAGCTTAACAAACATTTGAACTTTGAACAATGCAACCAAGAAAATCATTTTAAAATAGTAAATATAATTTTCAATGAGTAATTATTGTTCCGCATTTCGCATTATATTCTTCAAATTACTAAATACCTAATCAGATCGCTATAAAACCGTGCCTAAAACCTTCCTCAGGTATAAATTAGTAACTGTACTAATATTGAAGTGTCTGCGTCTCGTCGTGGGTGTGTGTAAGTTAGTTTC
Organism: Locusta migratoria; assembly: GCA_026315105.1. Classification (NCBI taxonomy): domain Eukaryota; kingdom Metazoa; phylum Arthropoda; class Insecta; order Orthoptera; family Acrididae; genus Locusta; species Locusta migratoria. Next base: position 318,396,398 of record CM048747.1, on the reverse strand, counting down.
AGTCGTTTGTAAGCTTACGGACTGGTGAGCACAGCAGTTTGGTCCTTACGCTTACAAACATTTGAACACTTTTTTTTTTTTTTTTTTTTTTTTTTTTTTTTTTTGCGGCAACATGTGTTTGTGAGCACGTCAGATATGTGCGGCGGTGACTCGTTCGCTAGCGGGCGTCACCGCAGAGCAGACAGCTGTCTGTGTTGTAACCGCGCTGAGCCGACGCAACAGCGGCAGCGGACCACACAAGGTCACGGCCGCACACGCCGAGCCGCGGCCTCGCCTCACAACATTAGGGAACCTAATGGCCCCAGCCACCACTCCCTCACACTTGTAGGACACTCGGGCACAACGCCTGTCCTCGCCAGTATTCACGGCGGGAGGTGGTGACGGCGTTCCTGTCACTACGGCCGCCGTTGTGGCGTAACCACAGTATTAAGCTGGGCTTGATGTACACAACAACCTCCTTTATCCGACCCCCATGCATCAGGATTTTCGCCGCGGTGGAGTAGCCGATCGGTCTAAAGCGTCTCACTGCGGAGCGCGCGGTTGCTCGCCGTGGAGGTTCGAGTCCACCCTGGGGCATGGGTGTGTGTGTGTGTGTTTGTCCTTACGTTAGTATACCTACAGTGAATAACTTTAATATTCGGACACTAAGATATTTTTAGTTTGCTGCTTTATAACTGTATTCTGAACAAACAAAAATATAATATTACCAAATATTATATGAAGGTACATGTCATGTAAATAACAGTATGAACGTTGTTTACATAACGTAAAACAGTTGTTAAAGAATGCGATTAAAATAAACCAATCTGCGATGATTACGTTACTTTAATATCCGGACAGTTGGCGGTGTCGCACTTGTCACCGTTCACGCCGGGGTGAGCAGGCCTGCTTCTAGTCAGAAGGCAGGTGTGTCTTCACAAGCGCGGCCGACTGTCCAGACGGTACGATGCCACGCAAAGCTAATACCAGCTTTGAGATACGACAACTTACTATTTTTCACAATGCGAAAGGAAAATCATATCGACAAATTGCTGCCATTCTCAACATGAGTAAGAGTACTGTGGGAGATATTGTCAGGCGTTTCAGAAACGAGGACCGTGTAGACTCCATACCACAAATTGGCCAGCCACAGAAGTTGAATGAACGTGACAAGAGTAATCTAATACGGAAAGTAAAGAAGGATCCTACACTCAGTGCACCGAGATTAGCACCTGAGCTTCTAAACGAGACTGGCAAGAAGGTACATCCTCAAACGATACGCAGAGCATTGAAAGAAAGTGGTTACAATGGAAGAGTGGCTAAGAAGAAACCGTATTTGAATCAACAGAATCGACAGAAAAGATTGAACTTTGCTAGGGGGCTTATTACGAATGATGCAGTTAGGTGGAATGACATTTTTTTTTTTTTTTTTTTTTTTTTTTTTTTTTTTTTTTTTTTTTTGTCGGCGAAAGTAAATTTAATGTTTGTGGGTCGGATGGACGAAGCATGCTGTGGCGGAAGAAGAATAAGGAATTTAGAGTCATAAATATTAAACCAACTGTAAAACTTGGAGGTGGCAGCGTCCTTGTCTGGGACTGTATATATCGACATTTGGACCGGGCGAATTGGTGTTCATCGATAATACTATGGACAAATATGTCCATTTGAACATATTAAAGAACAGTTTACGAAAAAGTGTTGAAACCATCGGGATATCAAATACCTTCAAATTTTACGAGGACAATGACCCGAAACATAAGCCTCTCATTGTGCAGGAATATTTGTTGTACAACTGCCCCAAAGTCCTCCAACTACCACCTCAGTCACCAGATCTCAACCCGATTGAGAATGTGTGGGGAGGACTGAAGCGACGTATTAGAAGTACACCATTATCTTCCAAAGAAAGTCTGAAGCGTCGACTAAAAGGAGAATGGGACGGTCTACGTGCGGACTATTTAAAAAATATCATTAGCAGCATGCCGCAGCGTTTGAAAGATGTGATAAAACAGAATGGCTACCCAACAAGATATTGAAACATTTATTTCCATAAAATTTTGTCTTGAAATACTTAGTTCTGCAAAGTGTCCGAATATTAAAGTAACGTGAACATAGGACCGAGTTGTATTTAAATTCTATTATTAAGGAAGTTATGTAAGTTATCTTAATAAAATTTATATTATTACTTACAAGACACATCACTTAACGCAATAATTGCTTATATGTTTTGTTTGTTTTCTTATAAATAAAGATATGATATTCCAAGATTGAAATATCACAGTGTCCGAATATTAAAGTTATTCACTGTAGATTTAAGTAGTTTGTAAGCTACGGACTGATGACCACGCAGTTTTGGTCCGATAGATTTACAGACATTTGAACATCGGGATTTTCGTTTTATCTGTATCTTTTTATTTTCTTTCTTTCGCAAAAATATTTGGTACAGAGTTATCACTTAGTACGGTGCACTGTACATATCGGTGTTATGTTAAGCATCGGAGGCAAGAAAGAGATCGCAGGTCGCACGCTTTCACTTACATTTACGAGGGTTGGAACTTCAATAGCGGCAACTATTTTATTCACAACAGATACAGAAGCTTATAATATTTGAGTCCTGCAGCGTTAAATATGTCACTCAACGACATAATATAATTTTTAATTATTCCAAATCGCCTTGTAATCTATATCTATAAATGTGAATGTCTGTTCGGTGAACGTTTATCACGTCTGAACCACAACACATAAAGAGCTAAAAATTTGTATAGTTACTAATGTCTACCCGGGGAAGGCTTTAGGCACGGTTTTATGGCGATCAGATAGCTATTTATCTATATATATTTATGTTAATATCTGTTCGGTGTACGCTTATCACGTCCGAACGACAAGACGCAGAGACTTAAATATTTGTACAGTTACTAATTGATGCCTGTGGAAGGTTTTAGGCCCGGTTTTACAGCGATCTGATAGATTTTTAGTAATTTGAAAAATATAACGCGAAATTCGGAACAACAATTACTCTTTGAAAATTATATTTACTCTTTGAAAACGGTTTTATTGGTTGCATTGTTGCTTCAGGGTTGATAATGATAAAAGGGTGGAGTATATTGGGATGGAAAGTTATCAGTGTATACAAAATTGTACGTGTGTGTGTGTGTGTGTGTGTGTGTGTGTGTTAATATTTCGCTCTGCAGAGAAAACAACAGAACGCAAATGAATGGTCTGCGTGTAATTGTTGTCCGAAGTCTCATGTTGTACGCCATAGCAGTTCCATGCCGATTGCTATAAGGGGGTGGAAGATATGGTGGTTGAAAGTCGTCAAATTATTAAAAAATTCGGACTGAAGGCCAGCGATGACGTTTTTGACTCTATAGCAAGGAAATTACATACAGTGAAACGTGATGCCACAGACCATATCTTTGGTCTATGTGTGCTACAATGTCTTCAGCTCTTTCTCTGTAAGAATAAGCATACGAATAACGAAATATAAGAATAAATAAAATAAAGCAGTAAAAAAGAAACTTCTTTTAATACATAATTTTTTTTTATTTGAATGTTGATTAAAAATGTTTGTTTCTGAACAAGGTATTGTACTTCATTTCATCCTTCAAAACCAGTCTCATAGCACACTAATGAAAGATAGCTTATCTATCATAATCAACCAACACGCGAGCGGAGCCACAGTTTTAAGCTAGTATTTTATACTTATTTAACGATGGCCATTTCGGCTGCAAAGCCGTCATCAGGTTAATTACAATTATGTAATACAAAAGTCGTGAGATAAAATAAAAGTCACAGGATACGATATTTACATAAATTTTGATTATACCTACTTCCTGTAATGTGGTTTTCCATGTAAGATCGTTGACATGCCACCAGTACAGTACAGTTATAATAAATTGCTGTAGCTAGTTATAATAAATTGCTGTAGCTGTCATTTGCTGGTGTACGTCAAAGATATTTTATTGTTACAATAGCTTTTTTTATATTTATACAAACGATATATTAAACATTTCAAAGTGCGTATCAAATTTTGTCTCTGATTATGGTAGGCAACGATAGTATTTCTCGCAATTTTTAGAGTGAATTTCATATATACCCTCGTATATTGGACAAACTGGGAGAAATATCGAAGTTCGTGAACATGTTAGACAAACTGTTAATAACCCATCCACTTTCTTTCATCATCTAAAAACTGAACATCACACAATAGACGACCTTCAAAGCGCTATTGAAGTGTTACACGTGAACATCTTGGAAGAATTGGAGATACTTTTACACCTCGAAAAAGAACCGCTTCTCGTAATTAATGAACAAACAGATCTAAAACATAAAAGTTTCCTCGAAAATTTTATTGAAACATCCTAAGCGGAACCAGGTTAATAACAACAAACCCAGTGATAAATTTTGACGCATGTTACACCAAAGAGCACCTTCTAAATTATTTTCGTAGGCCGGCCGCGGTGGCCGAGGGGACTGAGGCGCTACAGTCACGGTCTGCACGGCCACTACGGTCGGGGGTTCGAATCCCCCATCGGGCATGGATATTTGTGCCGTCCTAGTTCGTAAGTAGTTCATAAGTAGTTTGTAAGTTTAGGGACTGATGACCCCGTAGTTAAGTCCCATAAACTTTACAAACATTTGAACATTTTTTTTTAATTTTCGTATATCGTTGGTAAACAAACCGTTGGATGCATGCTATATCGTTGCCTATCATAATCAGAGACAAAATTTATTGCACACTTTGAACTGTTTAATATATCGTTGGTATAAATACAAACAAGCTATTGTAACCATAAAATATCGTTGACATATACCAGCAAACGACAGCTACAGCAGTTTATTATAACTAGCTACAGCAATTTATTATAACTGTACTATACTGGTGGCATGAGATCGAACTTATATGGCAAACCACATTACAGGAAGTATGTATAATCAAAATTTATGTAAATATCTGATCCTGTGACTTTTAAATTACCTTATGACTTTTGTATTACATAATTGCAGTTAACCTGATGACGGCTTTATAGCCGAAATTGCCATCGTTAAATAAATAGAAAATATTACGCAGCGATTTGGAATCATTAAAAGTTATATTATGTTGTTAAGATACAGAATCGTCACAGTTTGCAGGTGTTACTGTCCTTCAAAGTAGTCGTCAGAGTGGTGCAGAACCCATTTCCAGCGATGTGGAAGGCGTAGTACACCGTTACCGGTGAGAATGGAGAGATCTACTGCCTGTAGAATCTCTGGAAAGTTCTGAAGCGAATGCCACGAAGTGGTTCCTTTATTTCCGGAATCAAATCTAAGTCACAAGAACTTAAGGCCGGACCGCGGCGGAATAGCCGCGCGCACTGAGGCGCCCTGCTACGGTGAGCGCGGCCGTTCCACGTAGGAGGTTCGAGTCCTCCCTCGGACCTGGGTGTTTGGTTTGTCAATAGGATAAGTTACTTTAAACAGTTTGTAAGTGATTTAAGGAAATGACTCAAAACCTAAATCTGGATGGCCGCCGGAGCTGGATTTGAACCGCCGTCCTCCCAAATGCGAGTTCAGTGTGCTAAATGCTGCGCCATCTTGCTCTGTCACTGTGTGTGTCTGTCGTAGTAATCAGCATAACTGGCTAGAAAATTTTGGTTCGAACACGAAATCGGTCGGTAAAAGTTTTCACCTTTCTCCAATGATATAATTCAGTATCCATAGTAAGATAATCTACTTTCTCTGTGTCTTGATGCTTAATGGCTAAAAGGGTTAAAATTATGTACGTCAACTGGGGCATGTCTGAAAGAAAAGGTACCATTAATCAGAGTTATTCGTAAATGAAAAACGTTTCATGTTAACTGTCAAATATTAATTTACAAACATAAATTCGTTTTCCCGACGTTCCTACGTTACGAAATGGCACTGCAATTAAATATGTTAAATATACAGTGATCAGTCGCAAATATTTTTATTTTTATTTCGGATACAGATTTTCGTTAGAGCTTCCGGTTTCTCATAAAGGGGCTCAGATACCAACTGGTTCCTTGAATTTTTATACATATAGCAGAGTGTCCGTGTGTTTGTGTGTACGTATTGCATACATATCTACAGTTGTGTTCCAATCTTTATGAAATTTTACACCCATAAGCTTCAATCCATGAAGACGTAAGTGTAAAGATCGCGTACAACACATTGTTCACGAGATAGCACGTCGTAAACAATGAGATGCGCGAAAAACTGTTGCATCAAACGACAGTGTTACAGGTTTCCTCCTAAAAAACTGGACCGATTTGGTATACATATTCCTTATCGTGAGGTAACAATTCTGTCGGGATAAGAACCACATACGACACATGGTTCAGAATCTGTGTCAAAAAACAGTAGGAGTTAGAAGAAATTGCCACATAATGCGACGAGACTTTATGTCACACTCTATGAGAATGACACTACTTAGCGACTTCCAACCAACTTCAAACATAATTTCGAACCTTTATTAAAGTTTTTCTCGCTGACAACCACATCAAGCATTTGGTATGACGTTACATTATAATGTACTTCCACATTACATATTGTAGTCGCTGGAAATTTCACAGCTAGTATACACACATACAGCTGAATGTAATTTCGAAACTGTATCACAGTACGACACGTAGTTGATTATACATAGGGACAGAAACAGTAATGTTTATAGAAAACATTATCATGGGGATATGTATACAGGGTGTTACAAAAAGGTAGGGCTAAACTGTTAGGAAACATTCCTCACACACAAAGAAAGGAAATATCTTATGTGTCCGCTACCGCTTAATTTCCATGTTAGGGGTCATTTTAGTATTTCTCTTTAAATGTAAATTGAAATAATTCGTGCATCCATTGTCAAAATACCCAATTGTTTCGTCAGTATGTACTGTACTTCCTCTATTCACCGCCAGTTGGTCCAATTGAAGGAAGGTAATGTTGACTTCAGTGCTTGTGTTGACATGCGACTCATTGCTCTAGAGTACTAGCATCAAGCACATCAGTACGTAGCATCAACTGCTTAGTGTTCATCACTAACGTGGTTTTGCAGTCAGTGCAATGTTTACAAATGCGGAGTTGGCAGATGCCCATTTGATGTATGGATTAGCACGGGGCAGGAATTGTTGGTGATGTCTTGATTGGGCCTCATGTTCTTCCACCTACGCTCACTGGAGCACGTTCTCATGATTTCATACGAGATAATATACCTGTGCTGCTAGAACATGTGCCTTTACAAGTACGACACAACATGTGGTTCATACACGATGGAGCTCCTGCACATTTCAGTCGACGTTTTCGTACGCTTCTCAACAACAGATTCAGTGACCGATGGATTGATAGAGGCGGACCAATTCCATGGCCTCCACGCTCTCCTGACCTCAATCCTCTTGACTTTCATTTATGGGGGCATTTGACAGCTATTGTCTACGAACCGCGGTAGCAAATGTAGAGACTTTTCGTGCTCGTATTGTGGACGGCTGTGATATAATACGCCATTCTCCAGGGCTGCATCAGCGCATCAGGGATTCCATGCGACGGAGGGTGGATGCATGTATCCTAGCTAACGGAGGACGTTTTGAACATTTCCTGTAACAAAGTGTTTGAAGTCACGCTGGTACGTTCTGTTGCTGTGTGTTTCCATTCCATGATTAATGTGATTTGAAGAGAAGTAATAAAATGAGCTCTAACATGGAAATTAACCGTTTCCGAACACATGTCCACATAACATATTTTCTTTCTTTGTGTGTGAGGAATGTTTCCTGAAAGCTTGGCCATACCTTTTTGTAACACCCTGTATGTCTAGGGATTAACCCCAACCTCTTGAGAGTGACAAGGTTGGTACTGTAGCGCATAGAAATTACCCTTAGAAGATTTATCTGGATTTGTCATAATTGAAATCTCGCCAAAGTTGCTTGACAAAGACTGAGATCTACTAAGATTAAGAACGACATGTAGTTTTTGTTTTGTTCCGTTTAGTGGCTTAAGGCAACTACAATACACATCATTGTGGAGAAAAAAAAGCAGTGACGAAGCAGCATGCGTTATATTCGCGTCGTTCACATTTCGTAAAAACACTCAATTACCGACGAAAGCTTGACATAAACTACTTGTTAATTGGAGATCATGTCAATCAGATGCTGAGTCGCAATGTTAGTTTTTCAGAATGATGAAGCATTTTAGCTGGTAGCAGATGTTTGTTAATGTCATAATCCACTTTTTTTTTTCATACAAATCAAACACGTGCGTGAACTTCACGTTCAAGGTCTCCAGCAGCTTTCAGAGCCCTATTGATCAGCCGCACTTGATTTACTGTCGCTAATTGAGTGTTTGGGTTGTATTTGACGGCACAGTAGCGAGTACCATTAACAGGCGTAGAAATCGAGGTTACATAAACGCTATGAAGCTTTTCACCAGAGTTAAATGGCGCGACCACTGCTTGGACTTTACACGATCTCTCGAAACAAATGCTTTGGCAGGCGTTGCTGAAGTACGTCTTATTGAAAATACATAGACAACGATTAGGAAAAACGGGCGAGCGTACGAAAATTTCACATAGTTTATTTTTTTCTTTGTTTATATTTTCAAAAGCAATTGCATTCAATTGCTTGCGGAACCGAAACAGAAATGTGGAACTTTTCTTAAAGAAATCACAGCCTGTACAAGAAATCAGAGCTAGTACATGCGATCGGAACGGTATAAAAAAGTTCGTGTTCTTAAATTCCGCAGTAAATGTCAATCTCAAACAAGAAAATGCTGAGAAGTGTCTGCTGTAGGCCTTAAGTAATCATATCGGATGACTATCTTTAGACCAGGATAGGTACCCAAATTATTCCTCTGGTGGAACACAGAATAATGATATCTGGTCGGCATACCTTTTTTAATTTTGAAAAGTTAATTTTAAAAGTTCTGAAAAGGAAAAAAACGTTTTATTTAGAGAGCACTTACATTTTAAATCATAACTACCTGTAATAATACTGAAATAATACCAAAATTTTAAAAAAGTTGCGTTGTCAAATGTCGATAAACTTCGAGTTCCCACTGATCAGAAACACAGTTCATACAAAAATGTCCTACATTCTGCAGACCTCCCAGGAACATTATACTAACGGTATTACCATGCTACGAATAAATTAAATGTTTAAATTTTTATCCACGAGTGAGTTGTACCGATGAAAATGATTACTAAGATATAACCTATTATTAAATTAGTAGTGTAAAAGTTTGTTTAAGCTGCCATGTGCTACGGTCAGACCTTCTACACGTCTTTGTATCTAATCAAACAGCCTTATGCCGGATTCTGGTAGAATTTTCTCGAATGTTATTCTGCGAGGTCACAATTTTCGGCGTTCTGAGACTACTGCGAGATCAAAAACATGACGCAAATTGGGACGCTAATAAGGAAACGCAATACGTCATGCAGTGAGGAAACCTTGAACATTACGTCATACATGCGGTCCATTAGCAAACAATTTCTGGCACTTGCTGGAACACGTCTTTCCTTTCCCATCACTCGCACGCCACGTACGCACATACACACACAAACACACAAACACACACACTCACACACAGAGAGAGAGAGAGAGAACTTGGAGTTACAACAATATCTCAATGTATTATACCGGTATGTATGAAAATTAATCCCAGTGTCGGAGATAGTAAGTAGGAAAAAGGTCAATGAAAACAGACATAAGGCTGGTTCTTGTAGACAACAGGAAACACTCGGGTCATCGTTACTGGTACCTGGAGGCCACAAGTTACTTGTTATAAATTCTTTGGGTTAGTCACGAACAAAACTGATACAAAAATTCTTCGGAGAAATTAAATGATGAATATCTTACTTCCCGAAAGCTGAAAATGTCATTGTGGCAAGACAGATCTGAACTGATTCAAATGTTCAAATGTTTGTAGAGCTTATGGAACTTAACTACGGGGTCATCAGTCCCTAAACTTACAAACTATTTATGAACTAGCTTATACTAAAGACAACACAAACATCCATGCCTGAGGGGGGATTCGAACTCCCGACGGGGAACGGCCTCGCTCATCGTAGCACAGCGCCTCAATGCGCTCGGTCGGTCCGCCGCGATGATCTGAACTGAAATCATACTGTCATACAGGATGTAATATTTTGAAAGATGCACGAAAAGAAGAAAAATATCGACAGGTTGGCTCACAGTGAAAAATACTATGTGTACTTGGATGGATGGATATGGCGTTTGGGGCTATCGTATCCTAACACCGGAGAGAGGAAAGTGGTTGTAGGTCAGTCTGCAGGTCTCCAGCGGAAAGGAGTGACTGCAGAAAGACAAGTAATAGGCATCGACGAGAGATGCGGATTTCGGGCCTCGAGGGAATACTTGTTCCGAGACTTTGGGAACTCACAGGTAAATGTAAATACGAGGCGCGCCCAGAAAGTAAGCTCCGTTTGGCTATATAAAACAAACGTGTAAAGATACAGAAAAAATATTGATTGTACAAAATTCTACAACTGTTAAACTACTTTTCTACATAGCTTCCAAAATTTTGTAGGCAATTGTCATAGCATGGCACAAGGTTTCGTGTGCCTTTTTCATAGAATGTTGCCGCCTGTGTATTCGACCATGTGGTAACATGTTCTTTCAGCTCGTCATCAACGTTGAAGTGTTGTCCACCAAGGACAGATTTTTAGGTGTAAGAAGAGGATTACTGTCAAAAGATTTTTTTTCACGTTAATGCCTGACCTCACACACCGAATGTGACCAAACAATTCTTACGGAAATTTCAATGGGACCTGTTTGATCATCCTTCTTACAGCTCGGACCTCTCTCCTAGCGACTTTCATCTCTTCTTACACCTAAAATCCTTGGTGATCAACACTTCAACGATGATAAAGAGCTGTTACCACATGGTTGAATACACAGACGGCAACCTTATGTGAAGGATGCATGGAAAAACTTGTGGCACGCTAGGACAAGTGCCTACAAAATTTCGGCAGTTATGTGGAAAAGTTGTTTAAGAGTTGTAGAATTTTGTGCAATAAACATTTCTTCTGTATCTGTGTACAATTTCATTTTTTACCAAACGGAACTTACTTTCTGGACGCGCCTCGTATATTTATTGCATACCGTCTACTAATACTACTATTCCGAGGCTAATCGTTTAGAAAAGCGAAAGAATACATCAGTTGCCACAACAGAAGTCAGTGTTTACGCTCCCTGGGGAAGAGCCTAGCAGCATTCCATGACAGACATTCCATGAAAGACGCACTCCCTGAGAGAAACAGACTGTAGTGCAGCTTACCCGAGGCTGGTGGCGAACGACACGGATCCGGCGCCAAAACTCGTCTGACTGAGAACTTTCTGCTCGACTGAAAAACTGGGGTTTTAAAGGCCAGTGTGGGCGCACTATTTTCCCAACTTTCTGGAACCTAAAAAATTCTTACTAGCCACTGATATGTTCAACCAATCGAAGTTGTGGCTTGCCACCTCCCCGAGTCCTCTAGCGAACCACGTTTCAGCCGTGTCCCCGCAGCCATTTCCTGGGACGGTATGTGACTTATTTTCGCACTAAAAATGTATACTTGGTAGCAACATTGTTCAGCTGACAATCAAACGTCACGGTGTTACCCATTATGGTCAGCAACAACAATGTTTTACGTCAGTTAGCCACGACTTTCGCCCTCTCCATAGCGGGGAGCTGCTAACTACCAGTTTTCCTCCTTTCACTGAGGCGCTATTCTCCGACTCGCGAGGTCGTTTCCCGTCGGGGATTCGAATCCTCCGTTGGGCATGGATGTTTGTGCTGTCTTTAGTATAAGGTAGTTCATAAGTAGTCTGTAAGTTTAGGGACAGATGACCCCGCAGTTAAGTCACATACTCTAAACAAACATTTGAACATGTTTTCCTGCTTTACCCTCTCACTCTAGCCTCGTGAACTCATTGACGTTGCTGTTCCCTGGGATAGGTATCAACTATGCTACGTACATTAAGACGCTGCTGTTGGCAACCAAGTACTAATGTAACATATTACAACAGCGTCTAGACGCTTTATGAAGTTTCCTTGCTATTCTCAGAAAGGAAACCCCCTACCCCGGGACAGTGGCTGAGGACATCTGCAGTTAACAAGGAGATTAATTAAGGCCTACACCCCGTAAGCTATATGGGTCGTTTTTAGCCTGTTACCTGCGATGGTCTCTATTTCTCAGCTTGGAGTGCGTTCCTTTGGCTTCAGAGAGCCTCTCAGCAATGTTGACAGTAACAATCAATATATGACAGGGCGCACGACAAATGGATCTTTACCTCCCAAACTAATGTTAACGAAAAGAAAAAAAAATGGAGTTAACCACCAACGGACATAAAAGAAGACCAATCCATCGCAATATGTATGCAGTTAAATTAAAACAATAACATCGCCAACAAAAAGAAAAGTTAGAGAAGTAGTTAAGACAACTTAGCACATGACAATGGCTGGCTGATCACAGAAAAAAAAGGATTAGCCACCCACTCTGCTACTCACTAAAACCTCGAGTTCAACATTTAGTTAAAATGTGGAGCACAATTAACTGTATGTCACAAGCATCAATAAAATGGGTTGGATCCTTCCGACGCAATAAAAATCCTTGCGAATAGGCGCAGTTCTCTATCCGCAGACATGTCAGAGACACTCCAAGAGACTGCTGGGAGGTCTGGCATGGTGAAAAAGTTAGTTACACACCAGTTTGTTTGCAGTCGTTGTCAACCACTGTTCTTCCCACAATGGCATGGACCTCTGTCGCAACACATAAATTACAACCAGCACGGAAATAGCACATTTTGGGACATTCCCGTTCACGCAGACCGCCTTGTAGGCCAGATCAGCCTCTTCATTACCTCGTCTACCCACAGTCCCTGGTACCCATTGCACTCCCAGATAGCTTCACTTCTACGGCCGCTATACGGCGCAAGCGCCACTATACCTATAACCGGGCTGAGACCACACATTTTTGTATCATAGAACAACCCTCGCAATTCTATCACAAACAGGATTATGGAGCTTGCGGATGCCAACACACCACTGATAACCAGTAAGTAAAGATTTATATATTTTTGACGACGTTACAGCGTTCAAGGAATGAAATAATTCGCAATTTGCGATCAGTTATGGCTTCACTGTACTAAGTTGAAATGGAATACCAAAGTGCGGCGAATGAAAATTTGTGTCCGGCCGGGATTCGAACCCGGAAACTCCTGCTTACTAGGCAGACGCGTTGACCACTCCGCTACCGAGGACACAGTGACCAACCCGACTGCAGAGGACTCTTCCCTGCACGTCTCCCGCCACACCCATATCTGTGATAATTTTTACAAGCCTGTTGTAATTTCCTATTACCACGGCCTATTTATTCTGTAATGCTCGCAGCCTGAAACCTGTATTCCCGCATCAGGGAGAATAGGCCATGAGGTATCTAGACACAATTAATTGTCACTGTGTCCTTGGTGGCGGAATAGTCAACACGTCTGCCTAGAAAGCAGGAGATCCCGTGTTCGAATCCCGGCCAGGCACAAATTTTCATTCGCCGCACTTTGGTATTCCATCTAAAACTAGTACAGTGAAGCCATAACTGATGGCAAATTGCGATTTATTTCAGGAAGAAAAGATGTCTTTGGCATATGATAACATTGTAGCATAAAATCTTGCGGTCCCAACAGTGACGGGTAGTTTTAGCCGTCGTAAGCTTTTAGTAACAATTTTTTTATATATATTATAGGGCCAGCGGTCTAGATTTATATTCAGTATGGAAAGTCGAAGTGCATGAATGATGCGGGCGGTTTCCGCTCGGTCGTAAACTTGTGTGACGAAATTTTAAGTTTCATCCTATTCCATATAATTTTGAATATAGAGCATCTACAGCTGAAATACTGATTCATTTTTTCATGGAAGCTGTGGCGGAGCGGCCGTGCGCATTGAGGCGCTCTGCTGCGATGCGCGAGGCCGTTCCCCGTCGGGAGTTCTCTCTAATCTCTTTGTGCAGGAGAACGGTGTCCACCAGGCTAATGTTTTAAGGCAGCAGAACTTTCACCCTCTCTTTCCTATGGGGACAGGGAGCCTGATATGGTTGAGGCTCGGCCTTGGACCCAGATGGTTGAGCCAGACACTCCATTAGCTCTGGGGAAGAGTCAGAGAGGAGCTCAGATAGAATGACCACGACAGCTAGGAGGGTTTATGTCTTTGCTCTATTTGCGTTTGAATCTTCCCAGTTGCTTTCATGTGCTTGGAAGTCTTTTTGATAGTTGAAGCAACAATAGATGGGGCAGTGCTATTCTGTTGCCTGGGCCCAACTACTGAGGGCGCTCTTCAAGATTGGTAACACTAGTGTTTACTGACGTCCTGGGATAAAGTCAAATAATGACAACGACCAATCTCGGGCCCCCTTCATTTTCGTATCCCCCTAAATCTCCTAGCCTCCCTCTATTTCGCCTTCCCCCCCCTCAATTTCACCCACCACTTAATCTCGGTTCCCCTAGCAGCTGGGATTTTCGTGCAACTGTTAAACCGGCCCGTCGTCTACTCCTTCCCATGTAAACCATCATGGTACAATCTATGAATGTAGTTTTCCTGCGTGATAGGGACCTATTTAATTTCGTAAATTTTTGAACAACGACACTGACCTCGAGACTATTCTGTTGCAAACTAGCCCTGATACAAACATATTGAACCTATAACATTGCTTTTATCGTTAAATATGCCAGTGATACAAAGATAATTAACTCAGACCTATCCTTGGGTGAACTACACTGCTCAAAACAATTAGCGGACCAGGTGATATATCGTACACAATATACATATCGGAACGTATTTTAGTCAGATATTGGATACAATAGGCCGGCCGCAAATCGGGGCTACAGTAGTAGTGAAAAAGTAGTTCTAGTAGCCCTGTAATATGGTGTGTGATGACCTCGGACTGCCAGTATAGATACGCACCTACGTAGTATGGACAGTATGGCGTTGTCAGTCAGCTCTTGAGGGATACTTGGCCATTCCTCAAAAAATGTTCAAATGTTTGTAAACATACAAACTACTTCTATACTACCTTATACTAAAGACGGCACAAACATCCATGCCCGAGGGGGGATTCAACCCCCGACGCGGGAGGCCTCGCGATCCGCAATGTGGCGCTCCAGACCGCTAGGCTACTCCCGCGCGGCTGTCCATTCCTCCACGAGTACAATGTCCAGCTCTGCAACCGGGAGGTGCTGGTTTGGCTGCAATGCGTCTGCCAAGTGCATCCCAGACATGCTCAGTCGGGCTTAAGTCCGGTGAACAACCTGGCCACTCCATTCGTTCATTTCTCTCAGCTACAATCATGTTGTCCACCAGTGCAGCTCTGTGGGGACGAGATGTGTCGTCCACCATAAGGCTACCATGTGATATGGAACCAACGTAGGAAACAGAAAAAGGTCGATGGATGTCGTCTCTATACCTCTGAGCAATCAAAGTGCCTTTCTGAACGACGTGGGGGTCCGTACGACCGCCAATACTGACACCTGTCACCACTCGGGATGTTTGCTGCACATAAGCAGGATTGTTCCGAGTTCCACGTTCTCTGTAGATGATGGAACGATGCTTGTGCAGATAAACACAAAATCTTCACTCATCAGTGAACGGAACCTGCCGCCATTCGTGACGACTATAATAATTATGTTCCTACGCCGAGTTTCTGCGGGCTAAACGTTGTCATGGTTTTAATAGGAAACACACCATAGGCCTCCGTTCGTAGAGGTCACCTTCCCGAAGGCTAATTTGCACGGTTTGTGTTTACATTATGCGTCCTGCTGCTGCCTGGAGAGTGCGTTGCAGCCCAGTTACATTCAGCGTCATGTCTCGACTGGCTGGTAACCGGAGATAACATTCATCTCTTGCTAATCTTACCCCTAGACGACTTTGGTTTGTTATAGTTACCTGACATTATTATTCAGGTTCAGGAGGCGATCTAAAAATTGGTGATGATTCTCCTGTGAGATTTCTTTATTTGCCCAGATGGCTTAATTAAATAATTGCTTGATGACTAGTTTCAACTCATTAAAGAGCTATTTTCGAATCTTAATTGTACAGACATAATAAAATGTTTAAAAGATGCAACACTGTGGCATGATATAAATCGTATGCACATATGTATCCATCCAATGTGCCTTCGTGTCACGTTCTATTCTTGCATACTGTTCGCTTTCCCACTTAAATAGGCAGAATGTCAGCATGTCATGACATGCTGCCTATTGATGTGGAAAAGCGAACTGTACGCAAGAATAGAACGTGACATCAAGGCACATTGGATGGATAAATATGTGCATACGATTTATATCATGCCACAGTGTTGCATCTTTTAAACATTTTATTATGTCTGTACAATTAAGATTCGAAAATGGCTCTTTAATGAGGTGAAACTAGTCATCAAGCAATTATGTAAAGAAGCGATCTGGGCAAATAAAGAAATCTCACCGGAGAAACATCACCGACTTTGGTCTGGTTTCTTTTAACGGTTCCTGTTGTCTGAAATCGTATCCATTTCCTGGAAATTACACTTTTGGATACTCGAATACCTCTGTGTCGGTCCCACTTCTAGCATTCCTTTGGCTCCCCATACCACAGCTTCGAGCAAGGGACTTTGTTGTTCAATTGCACTACCTGCTTGCTGGTCTATCTGAACCTAGCTGCTAGTGCAAGTCGTTTGTAGAGTAAACAAGTCAACACCTACCCCATCTGCAGCAACTTACCCTTATGACCACTATCTCGGTTGCTGTAATGTTGTTATCACTACTGCGTAGAACCGACAGAAAGACGTCGAAACATTTTTGTTGGTTCTTCCGATGACTGTGTATTTTTAGCTATACGAAAATCTTTATTAGATTACGGATTTAGAAATATAATAGCCTCATAATAGTTACGTGAATCTTCCTATCCTATTTCTAAATATCTTCACTTGACATTCAGTCATAATCAAGTATGTATGTACCGTATCAATAAATCATATTATTACACTCCTGCCCATTAAAATTGCTGCGCCACGAAGATGATGTGCTACAGACGCTAAATTTAACAGGCAGGAAGAAGACGCTGTGATATGCAAATGATTAGCTTTTCAGAGCATTCACACAAGGTTGGCACCGGTGGTGACACCTACAGCTGACATGAGGAAACTTTCTAACCGATTTCTCATACACAAATATCAGGTGACCGGCGTTGCCTGGTGAAACGTTGTTGTCATGCCTCGTGTAACGAGGAGACATGCGTATCATCAAGTTTCCGACTTTGATAAAGGTCGGATTGTAGCCTATCGAGATTGCGGTTTATCGTATCGCGACATTGCTGCTCGCATTGGTCGCAATCCAATGACTGTTAGCAGAGTATGGAATCGGTGGGTTCAGGAGGGCAACACGGAACACCGTGCTGGATCCCTACGGGCTCGTATCACTAGCACTAGCATGGCTGTAACGGATAGTGCAGCCACGTCTCTATCCCTGAGGCAACAGATGGGGACGTTTTCAAGACAACGACCATCTGCACGAACAATTCGACGACGTTTGCAGCAGCATGGACTATCAACTCGGAGTCCATGGCTGCGGTTACCCTTGACACTGCATCACAGACAGGAGCGCCTGCAATGGTGTACGCAACGACAAATGGTTGCACGAATGGCAAAACGTAATTTTTTCGTATGAATCCAGGTTCTGTTTAAAGCATCATGATGGTCACATCAGTTTTTGGCGACATCGTGGTGAACGCACGTTGGAAGCAAGTATTCGTCATCACCGTTCTGACGTATCACTCGGCGTGATGGTATTGGGTGCCATTGATTACACGTCTCGGTCGCCTCTTGTTCGCATCTACGGCACTATGAACAGTGGCCGTTACATTTCAGATGTGTTACGACCCGTGGCTCTACCCATCATTCGATCCCTGCGAAACCCTACATTTGAGCAGGATAATGCAAGACTGAACGTTGCAGGTCCTGTACGGGCCTTTCTCGATACGGAAAATGTTCGACTGCTGCCCTGACCAGCACATTCTCTAGATCTCTCACCAATTGTAAACGTCTGGTCAATGGTGGCCGAGCTACTGCCTCGTTACAATACGCCAGTCACTACTCTTGATGAACTGTGGCATCGCTTTGAAGCTGCACGGGGTCTGTACCTGTACACGCCATCCAAGCTGTATTTGACTCAATGCCCAGGTGTATCAAGGCCGTTATTACGGCCAGATGTGGTTGTTCTGATTACGTATTTCTCATGATGTAAGCACCCAAATTGCGTGAAAATGTAATCACATGTGAGTTCTAGTATAATATATTTGTCCAATGAAGCCGCGGTGGAGTAGCCGAGCGGTCTAAAGCGTCTCGCTGCGGAGCGCGCGGTTGCTCGCCGTGGAGGTTCGAGTCCTCCCTGGGGCATGGGTGTGTGTGTTGTCCTTAGGTTAGTTTACCTTAGTTTAAGTAGTTTGTAAGCTACGGACTGATGACCACGCAGTTTGGTCCGATAGATTTACAAACATTTGAACATTTGTCCAATGAATACTCATTTATCATTTGCATTTCTTCTTGGTGTAGCAATTTTAATGGCCAGTAGTATGGTAGAAAAATTCCATTGTACCTTTAGTGAGTCTGTGCATACGGGTCTGCAGTCTGACAAAATTCAGCAAACATGGACTCAGACCGATAAATGTTGCTACAGAAAGGTCGTGAATTTTAAGCAGACAAGAAGAAAACAAAATGTATAGGTAGTAGAAAAGATATGCATTGAATCTAATCTGTTACAATGATCCGAGATTGTAGTATCTGTCAACACGGAACCCAAGATTAAGATGGCGCTGGCAGTAGTAGCACAATGGTAAAAAAGATGTCGATGTGAAATACATCTTACGGAAGACGATTACAGCTATAAGTAACTAGATAGTGAAATGATAGGTCAGGAGTAACAAACCACCAGCCCTAAAGGTTTGAAAAACTTTATTTATTTATTTTTCAACGTTAGAAAGCGACGTGTAGTGCATTCATTGGTGATAATTAATTTCGCCTACAAATTTCCTACCGATAATGTTTACTAGCCACGAAAGATTTTGATAACAGGCGGGTAACTAATGGCGAAAATTGCAAGAGACAGTATCAGAGAGAGAGTTATCGCATTATATCGCTACGTTCCAGTAACAGCCTATTAAGATTATAACTCAACAAGTTACTCAAGGGTGTTTTCCTCGCTGTGACTTCGCTCAGAGTACTTCTTGTTCTTTTCACGTAATTATGCCCGAGCGGTAAAATTACAGACTGTCTCTACCACAACTACGTTAACAAGTCGCAGATGCGTAAGGATAATTATAACACTCTTTCACCTTGTGTGACAGACGTACTGACAGCTGTGTCGTTATTTCTCAGAACATAAATTAGTTACATAAGACCTGTGAATGTCTGCGTAAGTAAGACATCTCCCGACTGACTAATGGGCTATCGTTTCTATAGTCCTCATCTTTTACTGCAAAACGAGTAACGATTACGCCGCTAAAAGTTAGCTATAGCAAGTAATTGAATGTTTATTGAAAAATTAATAGATTGAATCACGTATGTGGTAACTAAAATAAATAACTTGGGATTTAGAGTAGAAAAAGTCTGCAGTGTCAGTCTTAGATCGATTTTATTTTTTATATGACCAGCTACCCTTCAGAACAGTTTCATAATATTATTACTGAGTAACTTTATGCACAAGATGTCCTCTGTCCTAACTACAACAGAGAACATCTTGATCAGCAAGTGACAGGTTACTCTGTAGCTGCATAAAATTTATTGTGAGGCCAGAAACCGGTCATATACCAACTAAAAATGGCGAAAGCCTGACATTGCGGATTTTCCTTCGAATGAGGAATGTGGAAACTTCCTTAAGACCCATTTGTCTAGTTTTAATTTAGAATAGAGTTCGAAATATGAAACAAATAATGCATTACTCGGGTATACTAGCAGTCTACGTTCATTGTTGATCATTTACAAACAATAAATACGACGAAATAACTAAATTTTGCTTCGTAATTCTAACTGAAAGGCACAATTTTTGTTTGTATTCTACAGATTTACAATTGTTTAAGGATACAGGGTACCGTACTTATGAATGCTGGAAAAACCGAAATTCTTTTTTGAATTTATTAAATTCTTTAGCCTTCCCTGATTATATTGATATATACATTATACGGCTTCAAATGAAAAAATGACCTATATATATCAAATTTTAAAGTTATGGTCATGAGTATCATGGTGCGTGTGGTTGCCAAAAAGCAAAAGAAAGTGGTCAAATATAACATCATAAGCATTCTATTCCTGAGCCTGTTATGAATGAAATAAAACTAATTTTCCGAGACCTGAGTGACACTGTTTTTCTTAGAAAATGTTCTCATGGGGGCACTCAGAATAGAAACTAAAGTTTCAATCCTTGCATATGGGTAAGATTTTATGTTTTTGTAGGACTAAATACATTGACATTTGGTGTACTAGATGCAGTGATATGTTCCAATCATGGAGAGATAGAAAGGATGGAAGTCAAGAGAAATTTAGGCATTAAATGTGGCTCCAATATGGAAGATCAATTGCTTGCGTGTGACAGACAACGGGTGCATGAAGCAGAAAGATTCGCTCTTCAAGTTACTAAAGAAGCAAGAAGTGCTAAAAGGACTGCCAAGATGAAGCTTGAAGATGATGAAATGCTGCAGGATGTAGACTATGCTTCAGGAATGTTCTGAGGCACAGATTAATTGGACTCATATCTTTCTTCGCAATTTCCCGCAAGTTGTATTTTTCAGCATTCAGGTACAAATATTTCCTAAAGACTATCAAGCATGGCTGTAATTATTTTCTGTAACTTGCAATAGTTCTTACGCTTAGTCCTAAGCTTAATTAAAGATTCAACTAAATTATAGAAGAAAATAACATTTTTATTAGGAGAAAAAATTTACAAAATAAAATGTAAGATTTGATATTTTTTTACCCTTGTAATATACATAATAGATGGAATTAAATAGGTATTGTAGATGAGTCTTCGTGGCATACATATCTAGAAAAATTTGGTCTTTTTGAAATGTATAAAATTAAACGGTAGCTCAATTTGAAGAAACATTTTAAAAAAATGCATAATATGGGGTAAAAATCGCAGAGGGAGACCAAGAGACACTTATAGTAAGCAGATTCAAGTGGATGTGGGTTGCCGTTTTTATGAGGAGATGAAAAGGCTTGCTCAGGATAGAGTAGGGTGGAGAGCTGCATCAAACCAGTCTCCGGCCTGAAGACCTTAACAACAACAAATTTTAATAACCCTAATCAGATTCAAAAATATTCGAAATACTTCTAACTTGTTCTGAATTACCTGATATCAACAAAACATCAGTAAATAATATACATTATAAACAGTGCCAGAAAGAAATAGGTGTTGATTTGGAGAAGTACCCTGCATCCTTAACCATTTTTCTGCTTACAAAGCCGTCTTCAGACTTTAATTTACTGTTTTTGTGAAAGAAGTTACATTTTGTACATAGACTGGGAAGTGATGACAATAATAGGAACGTAGTGTCAAATGTACTTGTAACTGGACTTGAGAGTCAGTTGTTCCTGGCAAATTTATGTTTCTACATGGGATACTCCGCAAATCACATTCAAGTGCCTGGCAGAGGGTTCATCGAACCACCATTATACTATTTATCTCCCATTCCATTCGCGAATAGCGCGCGGGAAGAAAGAACACCTGAATCTCTCCGTTCGAGCTCTGATTTCTCGTATTTTATTCTGATGATCATTTCTACCTCTGTAAGTGGGAGTAAACAATATATTTTCGCGTTCGGAGGAGAATGTTAGTGATTTGATTGTGGAACAAGTCAATTTTTTTTTATAAGCTGATAATATACTAATACACGTTCATACATTTTTTACAAACTGAAAATATAATGATACTAATAGTATGAATACAGATACATGCATAATTTGGTTCTATTTAAGAATTCGTCAGTGGAGTAGAAGGAGTTGGCCACGAGAAAGTCTAGAAATAGCTTAACATTGCTGTACCTGGTGCTAATAAAGTTTTTCATTAAACTGTATTGTCTTTGTTTAAAACAGATAAGAAATATTACTTTTTGGATGCTCCTCGTTTTGCTCATTCGTCTGACAGTTCTTGATAAAACAACAGATATGCAATTCTAAATGTTGTTGTTGTGGTGTTCAGTCTGGAGACTGTTTTAATGCAGCTATCCACCGTACTCTGTCGTGTGCAAGGCTGTTCACCTCATAAGAACTGCAACCCAAATCCATTTGCATCTGCTTATTTTATTCACCTCTTGGACTCCATCTATGCCAATGAACGACGTCGATCCTGCCGACTCACCCACTGGTTATCTATTTGTTCGACACAATTGAAGCTTTGCGTGCCTACTACAATTCCTGCCTTGTTCATGACCATCAAAAATAACAAATTACTGTCACTGAATACACAGGCTGCTACATACTATGATAATTCAACGACTTTTAGTCCGGAGTGCAAGTGTTTATGAGCTAAACGCCAAATAGTGGAATTGAAACTATCATTGACATTTTGTGTGTGGCCACTTACACACCTCTCCAGTAATTCATTCCTTGATAAATCTTCGCAGGTTGGAAAAATTTCCTTCTGTAAGTCGGGGTGTAATGGGGTAGGGTGCAGTTCATGCTCCATTCCCAGGGTTGTTCGTTTCTGCCAATCGCAGCATCTCGTAATATCAAAACGAATTTCGCTTTGAAACTTTGACAGCGTATTCTTGAATAGTTAAGCTAGCGACCTATGCAGTAATAAAAATTGGACTTTTTGAACCTCATAATGTGGTATGCCCCCTTAAGCATAGAGTGTAGTAGTAGTAAAAAAAAAAAAGTGCTCAAATGAAAGGGTACGAAACCACACGGTGATTATAACTGAAGTTATTTACATAAAAATGTCGACCAGCGACCTGAGCATAACTAACCCAGTGCTTCACGAAACGACAGGTTCCCTATTCACAAAATTCCCGTGGTCGCACGGGAATGGCCATGCGATGTAACGTTACGGATCACGTGGACGCTATTCTTCCACGAGACTCAGAGGGCCATAGACACGGGTTCTCAGGTAGATGCTTTGTTTCTTGACTTCCGCAAGGCGTTTGATACGGTTCCCCACAGTAAGTAAGAGAATATGGTGTATCAGACCACTTGTGTGATTGGATTGGGGAGTTCCTGGATAACATAATGCATCAAGTCATTCTAAATGGAGAGAAGTCTTCCGAAGTATTGATGTCAGGTGTGCCACAGGGGAATGTCGTGGGTCCGTTGCTGTTCACAATATATATAAACGACCTTGCGGATAACATCGGAAGTTCACTGAGGCTTTTTGCGGATGATTCTGTAGTATATATAGAGGTTGTAACAATGAAAAATTGTATTGAAATGCAGTAGGATCTACATCGAATTGACGCAAGGTGCAGTGAATGGCAATTGAATCTCAGTGTAGACATGTGTAATGTGCTGCGAATACGTAGAAAGAAAGATCCTGTATCATTTAGCTACACTATAGCAGGTCAGCAACTGGAAGCAGTAAATTCCATAAATTATCTGGGTGTAGGCATTAGGAGTGATTTAAAATGGAACGATCATATAAAATCAATCGTCGGTAAAGCAGATGCCAGACTGAGATTCACTAGAAGAATCCTAAGGAGATTCAGTCCGAAAACAAAGGAAGTAGGTTACAGTACACTTGTACGCTCAGAGACTGAATACTGTTCACCGGTGTGGGATCAGTACCAGGTGGGGTTGATTTAGGAAGTAGAAAAGATCCAACGGAGAGCAGCGCGCTTCGTTACAGGATCATTTGGTAATTGTGAAAGCGTTACGCAGATGATCTATAAACTCCAGTGGAAGACTCTGCAGGAGAGACGCTCTGTCTCTCGGTACGGGCTTTATTCGGAGTTTTGAGAGCATACCTTTACCGAGGAGGTTAGCAATATATTGCTCCCTCCTACGTATATCTCGTGAAGAGATCATGAAGATAAAATCAGAGAGTTAGAGCCGACACAGAGGCATACCGACAGTCTTTCTTTCCGCGAATAATTCCGTGACTGGAATAGGAGGGAGAACCGATAGTGGTATTCGGGGTACATTCCGCCACACACCATTGGGTGGCATGCGGAGTATGGATGTAGGTGTAGATGTAAACGCTCGCGTCGGAGGTTCAAGTCCTCCCCCTGGCTTGGGTGTGTGTGTTGTCCTTAATAAAGTGTAGAAGTTCTTAAGTCTTCACATCGATGACCAGAGTAGTTTGCTCCCTTAACATTTGAACAGTTTTGAAATCCCGTGGTCGTGACAGGAAGCAGTCTTCTACTGTGTCCTTCAGTTCGTCGTCCGAGGTGAAGCGGCTCCCTTTGAGGAGCGATACCCCTGAGCATAAAAAACCCATTAACTGTGTAGTGAACTGTTAGTCACCTGGTAGCTTGCGCAACTCCATTACGGCCAATGGCCTTGTCTGCTCACAGTGGGAGTGGTTGTACTCCACGGTCAGACTAATCTACACATCTCCAAGGTCAAGGAAAGAGTAATGACCAAGAGCATTAGCTCTAGAGCTCCGACCTCGAAATCTTACTAGAGAAAAAAAAAGAAATAGTTTAATGTACATCGACACTCATCAAGCCACCTGAGGGTGTGCCGTGGAGAGCATTTGGTGTACCACTTGAAACGTGTCCATAGAAAATTATTTTTACAAGAAAATGTCTAATATTGTGCCTCCTGTTTTGTATCGAGTAACTTGCTTGCAAGAAAATGTATAATATCGCTTCTACTGTATGTATCGATATGTGTAAAGTTTCATCTCTGGCAAAGATCATGTATTGCATAGCATTGTAGCTCGCACTGAGAGAGAGAGTAGCACTAGTGGTTCAGCTCGCTTAGAGAGCGGTTGGGTTGTGTGTATGGCTCCGATGTAGAGCAGAGGCTGCTTTGCCAGCAAGTCAGAAGTTGTATTATGTAGGTAATGTAATGCTGTTTATCAATAATAAGTAACTTAACCCTGTTTCATATTTCATTTACGTAGTTAGAAAATTAACCCACTTCCTTCATTTGATAATTACTTGATTTAGTGGAGTGTTGATTTGAATAACATTATTGAACATATTTCATTATTGGTGCGATAGTAAGATAATAGTTGATTTGGATTTCAATAATAACTGATCGACATTAATTCTCACAGTCAAGCATTAAGAAAGTGATTTGTGGTTTTTCTTATATCTTTCTCGCAGTCAAAATTTTTGAGTATAGTCAGTGTCTGTTTCAAAAGGTTACATGTCACAGTTGTTTACTTAAAAGATCCGTTGCGCACAAAATCAATTTAATGCACTGTTTCTTGTACATTAAGATCAGGGCCATAATTAAACCAAATAGCTGAGTTAATGAACAATTTATTGTCTGATTTAACGAAAGGTTCTACATTCCAAAACACGCGTACAGTTTTTATCTGGCGCCCTTTCTGCCAGGATAGTTCACAAACAGGATCGTGACGTAGTTAGATACGTAGTCTTATTTCAGTTAGTTTGTCTTTTCCACTAACCAACTTACCTTTTGGCTCTTAATTTAATTTTTGTAGCACCATCCTCTGTTGTAGCAACAGTAGCATAGTAATTGTTTCTGTAGTCTGTTACTTACCATTCTTGAGATTGTGTAGTATTGTTTATAGTAGATGAATTGAATATACAAATAATTGCATTACTACTGAACAAGCCTCTCTTTTATATTGCCTGATGTTTGTTGTGATGAAAGTTCTAGTACCGCGGAACTCGTGTGATAATTAACGGTTTGCGTAATCTCGATTGTGATTGTATGTTGCACTAGCCCGATTCAACCTATTGTTCTCTCATAATTACTGTGTGTAATTTTCAAAAAAATTAGCAGTAGGTGAAAATAAATATTATTGGTCACTTTACTGCAAAATTCTGTTAACAATGTCGAAGAATAGGAGAGTCCGCGCTGATGCTAAAACTACTTCCGAAAATGAGACCTTGAATGAAGCAAGGAGAGAAACTGAATTTTTACAAGAGTCTTCTCACTGCACTGATACAAATACGACAGTAAATACCGTGTCTGAAAACGCGGAACAGATTAGTTCGGGAACAGACAATATGGATAATGACAAAGTACAGGATTTGACAATACAGAATTCCGATTCTTGTAATGTGGTTGCGGAAAATAATGCATCGGTTCCGCCTAGCTCTGCTACAAAAAATACTTGTGCGACGGCTATGGAAAACGTATTACCAAATGATTTCATGCAAATTTTATTGTCACAGCTCTCTAAATTAAATGAGAATAGTCAATTACAATCTCAGAAATTAAATGAAAAACTTGAGAATAGTCAATTACAATCTCAGAAATTAAATGAAAAACTTGAGGAACAATCTCAGAAATTAAATGAAAAACTTGAGAAAATTGAACAAACGTGCGATTCGAGGTTTGTGAGTATTCAAAGTAG
Source organism: Locusta migratoria (assembly GCA_026315105.1). Classification (NCBI taxonomy): domain Eukaryota; kingdom Metazoa; phylum Arthropoda; class Insecta; order Orthoptera; family Acrididae; genus Locusta; species Locusta migratoria. Next base: position 318,369,933 of record CM048747.1, on the reverse strand, counting down.
TTTTAATAAGATAAACGAGGACAACAATCGGTTCAGGGAACAACTGCTCAATACTTTCAAACGTGAATCTCAGCAAATAAGACAAGATATTCGCTACGAGATTAACCCGGTAGTGGAAAGCCTAGCGTCACGAGTGGAAAATATGGAAAGCCTTGCGTCACGAGTCGAAAATATGGAAACTACTGAACTCGCTCAATTGAAGCAACAGAGTAATCTAGTTGTTGAAAAGTTGCAGAACTTCCAGTCAGTCACGACGGAACAGATCAATAAAATAAATAAACAGTTTGAAGATATTACTGTTAAGATTACCCAAATTAGTGATAACACTGACAAAAGTTCGGATGTAACGCATCCTACCCCGTTTAATGAAACTAATGAATATCTCGCCCTTGACCGTTTCAAACAAGATCAAATGACCATTAATCAGCAATACAAGGCTGAGGTCAGAAAATTAGATGATCGCGTGGCGCGAATAGAGAGGAAATTTGACCACACTTGTGGAAATCCATACGAAGATGTGGAAGAAAATTTGAACGAAAATGACAATGATGATTCGAGCCAAGTAGGTCGCTTGGTACGTGAACGAAGTGTACCTCATAGTAACAACAATGAAGACGCAGTGCGTAGTTTACGCTCACTTACGCCGCACGGGCGAAAGGAAGCGTTTGACTACAAGCATTTCCTGACTGTACGTAAATTCAAGACATTTAAAAACTCTCCGAATGACTTGCACCCTAAAGAGTGGTTGCAGCAATTCGATTATTGTCTTCCCCCGAATTGGCCACTTGAGCACAGATTAGAATTTATATGTGGTTATCTGGAAGGCGAGCCAGCCACCAGAATGAGAGCTATTGCACAAGAGTGCTATAGCGAGAATCACTTCCGACGCTCATTTCTATCCGCATACTGGTCGGAAGCGGCACAAGACCGCGTTAAAAACAGTATTGCGACTTTCAAAACTTTTGAGCGATCAAATTTCTCGAGCCCTGTGGAATATTTCCAAAACTTAGTATACAAAAATCAATTTTTATCGGCACCTTACTGCCCTGCGGAATTAATCAGAATTTGTTTGAACAAATTGCCTCTACACTTGCGTCAAATTGCCATTGCGGCACGATGCAAGAATGATATTGAAGCCTTTAGAAATCTCTTACAAGATTTAGAAGAAGAAGACGAGGAAAATTCCTCGCGCAGTCGATATTTTGAAACAAACAAATATGATCGCCGGTCGCAACAAAGCCCGCCGCGTACTAAACGTTATTCAGAGCACGACGATAAACCAAAAAATAACTCTTTCACTAATGAATCTTACAAACAAAGTCGCGACAATGAGAACGGTGAGTTTCATGATCGTGACATTAACCGTGGAAGTTTTCGTGGCCACAACCGAGGTGGTGGTTTTGGCCGCGGAGGACGCTACAATAATTACTATCATAACAGCAATACTTCGAATGATACTAATTGGCGTGATAGACGCAATACTGATAGTGATCGCGAGACTGAAAATCACAACAATAACGCTGAGAAGCGTAGTCGGGAGGGCACACGCGATAATTCTCGTGATCGCCTTCCACGACACGAAGACACAAATCGGGCCCAAAGCAGATCGCATACCCCAGAAAGACAAGAGCAAAGCATTGAAATTCAGTAATTTTGCTGGGGTAGAGAGTCCATTGATCTGTTTTGGACACACCAAGTGGCGATTGGTGCCCCGTTCTCGAGCTGAGTGTCACTATTCTTCCGCTTTTTCTTAGTGCGCTCTATCTACCTCTTTTTCTCACTGTTACTTTTCTCTAACTCTGAATACTTATGCTCTGTGCTACGCTGGGATATTGTCATACGAAACTTTGATTATCTTGCAATTTGCATATAACGAACTCTGTGGCTGTGCAAGACAAATAAAATTAATGGAAATTTTTGATTGTGTAATCTAATCAAGTTCCTATGTTTCAGAAAATATCAGATTTTTCTTCTGTGTTACTAATTGCATAACTTACGAAGTTCTGAGCAAGTGAAGAAGATTTTGAGTTGACATGAGCATTTGGTAAGCCAAGAACATTATGAAGGATGATGAGTAAGGCAATACACAATATGTCATGGTGGTCTTTAAAATGCATTATTGTTTATGGATAAATGATGGTAAGGAAGGTATTGGTAACAGTCAAAGATGTTTGATAAATGTAATTATGTGGACGAGATTATACAATGATTATGAAGCAATTATGAGGAGAATCGCTATGTTGCTAATGATGACGAGATTATACAATGATTATGAAGCAATTATGAGGAGAATCGCTATGTTGCTAATGATGACGAGATTATACAATGATTATGAAGCAATTATGAGGAGAATCGCTATGTTGCTAATGATGCTATGTTCTGTTCTTTTCTTATGTGCTTACTCGCACTGCCCTTTTGTGTTTTCTCTTTGTGCTTATGTGCACCATTTTGTATATTGATGCATTGTGCCTTCAATGGCATGTGTGATTGGTGAGATTCATATCCTTCTGATGATCTGTAATTATTTGTAATTATGTGTAATGAATATTTCTAATTATGCTTGCAGCTATGCGTATTGCTCTTGTAATCAAAGCTTACCGCTATGCTCACTAATTATATACCTAAGCCCTACCACTATGCTAATTAATTTTATAATGAAGCTCAATGACAATGTATGGTTATGCTTATACGTTCCACACAGCCATCTATCTTGCAAACTTGCAGCTATGCCATAAACTGCGCCTAGTTAAGTCTAGAAAGATAATGCACAGAAATATTTTGCTTTTGCTTACTACTATCTTCCAAATTTTATTGATGATCTTGTTGATGAAAATCTGCAGCTATGCCTAACGAATATTACGTCTGTGTTTATGTTATTGGATGATTTATTGTGATGTACATCTAGTACTGTGCCAAAATTTGCACTACTTGTTTTGTTTGACCCTACTGTTGACCCAGACAGACACAGACATGACCTGTTGACTTGAACCTCTTTTGATATTCTCACGAAACTACCCTGATGTGTTATACCTTAAGGCAATGAAATATGTAGCTCAGTTGAGACAAAAGCCTGGCCATGGCAACTTATGTAATTTAAGTGTTATAATTTGTGGTAATGTAATCACCATCATAGTGATATATATATTAATTTAAAGAGATATGAACTAATGGTAATTGGAATGTCAATTTAAGTTATATCATGCCAAATTGATGACAAGCACCCTCAATGTATTTCATACGATTATGTGTTTGTAAAGCAATATGTACATAGTATGTAAAGCCTTGTGCTTATATGAAATGACACTAATGTTGTAGATACTCTAAAATAAGAATTAAATTACTCATTAGTATTCAAATGTATCCGTCTTCAAGACACTACTTGTAATGTTAAAATATGGTTTAATACCATGACCCCATTTGTACCACTTGAATTTGTGGGAAAATATTTCTGTAGATATGTTCTAATCAATGACTTTTCTTTCAGTCTAAACTGAAATATCATGACTATGTTACTAATTTGTGTGTAAAATGCTTTATTTCATGTACTTTGGACACGCATGGGAAGTGGCGATTTCGCACACGTGATTCCAGAATGCACACAGAACAATGGACGAGTTACTATACACCACTGATTTTGGGCCTTTTAATGAAGATGTTTGTTGGATGATGTTTGGCCACACAGTACTGTCCATTGCAGCCTTGGCCACCCACCACCAGTTTGCTCTAATTTTGGCTATGCTGATGCAGTCTGCTAATAGCTCTGTTGGTTGGAGCACACTTGGTTGTCGAATTGCATGGAGGAATACATCAGAACCTTTTCCCCATGACTTCCACTTCAATGCAACCAGCCAGCCCGCCTACAGTGTGGTGTAATCTTACAGTGTTTTGTGTTCGTGTGCAGACCTAAAATGAATGTTAGGAGCTAATGTGCTATTCGTGTGCATATACTATTCAGTGCCTCCCATTGCAAACGTTGTCCACAGGTTCATTACCAGTGTTTAGGTATATTTCATGGTTCTTTCACAGTCAGTGACCAAAATAAAATTGTGCTCTTGATAGATACATATACTTAGTCTGAAATGTCATTGTGCCTATTCGATTGACAAACGTTATATTGAAATCCTATTGTGCTGAAGCAGTAACATTATTTTGTACATGATCAGAAGCCTATGTAGTCAAAAATTTTACATGTATGTTCTAGCATCCATGAAAGTATAGCATTTTAAATGCATCACAGAATACAAAACTGACACTTTATCTTATACTAAGTGCACTAAAAATTTACATAGACTACATTGTGCACAAGATACAAATGTTCACTTTATGTTCCCAAAATACTGATCTCTTGTACAAAATGTAAACCCATGGAACTTACACTACTGTGTGTATTACTTGTAATTACCACATTTTCCTTAAAGAATGATGACATTAGTTAAAATATCTTTTGTAAAACTTTGTATATGTTCATGTTTATTATTGTATATTTTTTTCCATTTGTGTATTACTTCTAGCTATCTCATTTTCTCCACTATATCATTTGTCAAACTATGTTTTCTGAAATTCTATATATATACTTATGTTTACCATTATGTATAATTGTCATATATTCCACTTATTGCTGATGTTCTGTAAATTTTGACATTTGCTTATGCCTGTCACACCCTGTACCTCTCCATGCATGACTTTTGATGGTACTGTTCTGTAAAATGGCATGTATTTATGACTGTCACATTTTTTTTAAATTTTCTATGTACTCCATCTGTTGTTTTGATCTTGTTAAATTTTGGATGTCATTAATGGATTTTTGGACTTGAAATTCAGTAATTTTGCTGGCTAGGCAATGCCATTGGCATCACCCACCCTACAAAATTTTAATAGGTAGGAGGGGGGTGATGAAACGTGTCCATAGAAAATTATTTTTACAAGAAAATGTCTAATATTGTGCCTCCTGTTTTGTATCGAGTAACTTGCTTGCAAGAAAATGTATAATATCGCTTCTACTGTATGTATCGATATGTGTAAAGTTTCATCTCTGGCAAAGATCATGTATTGCATAGCATTGTAGCTCGCACTGAGAGAGAGAGTAGCACTAGTGGTTCAGCTCGCTTAGAGAGCGGTTGGGTTGTGTGTATGGCTCCGATGTAGAGCAGAGGCTGCTTTGCCAGCAAGTCAGAAGTTGTATTATGTAGGTAATGTAATGCTGTTTATCAATAATAAGTAACTTAACCCTGTTTCATATTTCATTTACGTAGTTAGAAAATTAACCCACTTCCTTCATTTGATAATTACTTGATTTAGTGGAGTGTTGATTTGAATAACATTATTGAACATATTTCATTATTGGTGCGATAGTAAGATAATAGTTGATTTGGATTTCAATAATAACTGATCGACATTAATTCTCACAGTCAAGCATTAAGAAAGTGATTTGTGGTTTTTCTTATATCTTTCTCGCAGTCAAAATTTTTGAGTATAGTCAGTGTCTGTTTCAAAAGGTTACATGTCACAGTTGTTTACTTAAAAGATCCGTTGCGCACAAAATCAATTTAATGCACTGTTTCTTGTACATTAAGATCAGGGCCATAATTAAACCAAATAGCTGAGTTAATGAACAATTTATTGTCTGATTTAACGAAAGGTTCTACATTCCAAAACACGCGTACAGTTTTTACACTGTCACTTCCTACTACAGTCGCGTCTCGTTTGGTTACCGCCATTACAGGAACATCTCCATTTGCGCTATAACGTCGCTAATTTTATCCATGTGGCCTTTTCGCGAAAAATTCGCCGCGGTGGAGTAACCGAGCGGTCTAAAGGGCCTCGCTGCGGAGCGCGCGTTGCTCGCCGTCGGAGGTTCGAGTCCTCCCTAGGGCGTGCGTGCGTGTGCGTGTGCGTGTGTGTGTGTGTGTGTGTGTGTGTGTGTGTGTGCGTGTTGTCCTTAGGTTAGTTTACCTTAGTTTAAGTAGTTTGTAAGCTACGGACCACGCAGTTTGGTCCGATAGATTTACAAACATTTTGAACCTTTTCGCGAGATACATGCAGGAGGAAGCGACATATTGATTGGCGCTTCGAGACACGCATGCCCTCTGAACTTGGACAGAAGTCCATACCGCGATGCAGAATGCCTCTTTTGGAGCGTCTGCAGGACGATTCTGCTCTTACTAAATCAGCCTGTACTGAAGCGAGCTGCTCTCCGTTGGCTCTTATGTCTCGTATCAACCACATCTGGCACGGTTCCACCGGCACTGATGAGCATCACTCAAGTGTCAACCGAACGAGGGCTTTGTAACCTACTTCCTTTGTTGTTCCTGAGAATTCTTCCAATGTAACTCATTCTGGCATCTACCTTCTACGATTAATTTTGTATAATAGTTGTATTTCAAATCGCTTCTTGTGCCTAATCCCCCTTATTTTATGGCGTTAACTACATCCAGTGTGTGTCCTGCTATTACTCAGTTATATGATACTTCTTTCTATGTAAACATAGCACATAAATCTAATTATATATTTTTCACGGCGTTACAGTGTTCAATGAATGAAATAAATCGCAATTTGCAATCAGTTATGGCTTCACTGTACGAGGTTTAGATGGAATACCAAAGTGCGGCGAATGAAAATTTGTGCCCGGCCGGGATTCGAATTCGGGGTCTCCTGCTTACTAGGCATACTCTCTGACCACTCTGCCACCGAGGACACAGTGATCAGCCCGACTGCAGAGGACTTTTCGCTGCACGTCTCCCTCCACACCGAAATCTCCATTCGCCACGCGGTCGCTTTCCTGTTACCACAGCCTATTTTTCAAAAATATATTATTGTATAAAAGCCGAGGCTGGGCTCCTAACGACAATTAATTGTGTCTCGATACCTAATGGTCTGTTCTCCCTGATGCGGGAAAACAGTATTCAGGCTGCGAGCATTACAGAACAAATAAGTTGTGTTAACAGGAAAGAGACAGCGTAGCGAATGGCCGGACGCGGAGGCCGAGCGGTCTGCGGCGCGTCACTCACGTTCTGCACGGCCACTACGGTCGGGCGTTCGAATCCCCCCTCGGGCATGGATATTTGTGCTGTCCTTAGTATTAGCTAGTTCATAAGTAGTATGTAAGTTTAGGGACTGATGACCTCGTAGTTAAGCCCCATAAGCTCTACAAACATTTCAACATTTCGTGGGGAATGGAGATTTGGGTGTGGCGGGAGACGTGCAGGGAAGAGTCCTCTGCAGTCGGGCTGGTCACTGTGTCCGCGGTGGCGGAGTGGTCAGGACGGCTGCCCAGTAAACACGATATCCCGGGTTCGAATCCCGACCGGGCACAAATTTTCATTCGCCGCACTTTGGTATTCCATCCACACCTTTTAACAGTGAAGTCATAACTGATCGAAAATTGCGATTTATTTCATAAATCTGTTTCTGTTAAGGGTCCTTCCTGCGGACTGTGCGTCTGCTCCTCGTCGGAGGTTCGAGTCCTCCTTCGGGAATAGGTGTGAGTGTTGTTCTTAGCGTAAGTTATTGTAAGTACTTTGTAAGTCTACGGACTGATTATAATGGCAGTTTGGTCCCATAGTTTTACAAATATTTAAAAATTTCCTCAACCTCCAGTATGATTCTTTGAATTTTGATGTCCACTGATTGTGATCCTATGAAGTACACTATAAACACACTGCAAGCTAGTTTTGCAACAGACAAACTAGATTTGTGATTGACACTACCAACAGTGAAACACCTTCAGTGGAGCTGTATCAAGTTTAATCGCTATGGGATTATCAGCATCTCAAAATATCACCGTATTATTCGGATGGATGATATAACTATGTAAATTTATTTCTGTAACAGAAAAAACATCATAGCCTTAGTTTCAGTTATCAGTTTGTTAAATGTATCCAAAGTTACTATTTCTGAACTATTTCGTAATGTAACAGCACCGTCCTCACTTTCCCGTCCCTCCCTTGCTTTTAACATAATATACAAGTTTAGAACCTCAACATATAACATCAACTTTTATAGATTTTTATATATTAATATATGTAATTCAGTGCCATAAAAGTGTAACACTTTCCTGTGAAAATGTGTGTTTCTTTCATACGTAATTTAATAACATTTTTCATCTGTGAAGAAATGCTTGCGATATTCAGTTGCTACCTGATGATGGCCTAAGAAGCCGAAAGCCAGTTTGTAAGTAAACAAATAATTTTGCAAAACATCAACAAATTTTTCCTTTTTCAAAAAATAAAGTTTTTCGTGTATCATTACGTTGCTTCAAACGATAGGGAAACTTCCTTTCTGGACGCGCCTCTTAAGTACGGCCTAGAGAGCGTATAGAGTCAATAATTTCTTCTCTACTGGGCCCGCAGCATATACAAGACCAAAAAAATATTCAAATGTTTGTAAATATATCGGACCAAAGTGCGTGGTCATCAGTCCGTAGCTTACAAACTACTTAAACCCAGGTGAACTAACCTAAGGACTACACACACACACATGCCCCAGGGAGGACTCGAACCTCCACGGCGAGCAACCGCGCGCTCCGCAGCGAGACGATTTAGACCGCTCGGCTACTCCACCGCGGCTATACAAGGCCAAAATAATTATGACATTATCGTAATATAGAAATCCAAGTTTGCTGCTAATCATATTTATACAGCTTGTGCAAATTGACTCCACCACAAGCTTGTTTCGGCTTATGCCATTTTCAAGTGGACCTGGTGATGTTTAATAAAATAATTACCTACGTTTACAATATACAACTTTGTAAAAATAAATTTCAATTTTTTTTCGTTTCAAATTCACTTATGTTTAAGTTGGCCTGACGTCCATAAATCGTATTAGAGTTAGTGTCTTTTTGTGACAAGATGGTGTAGTCACGTTTTATCTCATTAATTTTTTTTATTTGACAGATATAGACACTGTTTACTCTGTTGATGCTTTACGTTTACAGCAGAATATATCTGTGCCAGTCAGAGGGTTTACTCGTGAGTCAAGGGTAATCAGTGATCTTTATATTACCTGGATGTTGAACTGCCGGCCGCGGTGACCGAGGGGACTGAAGCGCTCCAGTTACGGTCTGCACGGCCACTACGGTGGGGGGTTCGTATCCCCCCTCGGGCATGAATATTTGTGCCGGCCTTAGTATTAGTTAGTTCATATGTAGTTTGTAAGTTTAGGGTCTGATGACCCCGTAGTTAAGTCCCTTAAGCAATACAAAAATTTGGATGCTGAACTACAGATAGCTGAGCGTGCCATCCAAAGATGTTCACATCCTGTTTCTTGACTAACTACAACATGGCCGCTATGAAGTATTACAAGAAAACGAAAAGGAAATTTGTTTCGATTCCCTACTCACGTGAGTATATAATATATTGACATAAATTTCAAATCCAGAGGTAATCTAGCAATTATTTGTTATGTATTAACTGATGTAAATTCGTTTGACTAATTACAACATGGCGGACAATGCAAATTCATGTGCAAAACATATGAATGTGCAGGCACGCTACAGTCCTATGCTCAGACACCAGAAAGAGATCACTGTGGATAATACAATAGCAGAGAAAAACATCGTTTCCTTTTCTTGTGTGAAATTTTTATCCGTTTTCCTTTTCCAAAAATTCAATAAAGTTCTCTAAATAATTTTTTATGTTCTAAATCTGTTTCTTCGTTGAGAATATCAAATGGGTATTTTTTCGTGTGTGTGAAAATTTGTAGTTGTTCTATATTACGATAATAGCGTATAGAGTGTTCAAATGGAAATGTACAAAACAATACTGTGAGTAAAACTGACGTTATTTATTCAAAAGTAATCACCATGGCTAGAGCATAATTATCTTAGTGTTTTACGAGTTCAAATGAATGCGGGTTACAGTTCTTACTCAGAGATGAAGAGGCATCAAACCAGTCTTTGGACAGAAGACCATGACACCAAAAACTGATTTTCATTCAAATAGATGCGTTATAATACGTCGGTTTCATAGATTGCCTGACAGGATATCCGCACGTGTTTGTTCACGCTTCCGGGATTAGGTCAGGGTCTCGTGCCCTGCCTCCAATCCGCGCACCATATTATCCCTACCCCTTTACCCTACACCCCTCCTTCCTCCGTCCACTTCCTCCATCCCATCCCCCCCAGCCTTCCTCCACCCCCTCCCACTTCCTCCATCCCCCCTCACTAGGAATGTGTATCCCAAATGTCTGCCTGTAGATTTATACATGTGAAAGTACACCATCGTTTCCTAAAATATATTCATAACTGACTGCCGCTGGGCTTGGGTACCAGCTCAGTATTCAATGAGTCATCCGAGTGGGTAACCAGTCGGTTTATTGAAGGTTTCCAGATCGGGAAAATGCGCCGGCATCGGTTAGAATTAACGAAATGGCTCGGTGTGTCGGATGTTGAATCCAATTTGCAGAAATTTATTGTTGTCAGGGAACAGGAATTAACAGAGACTTAACCCACCGTACCCCAAAGCAATTCTTAACTAATCGTAGTCTGCAGTTGTGACGTTTTCTCAGGGTGTGCAAGTTGTGTGTCAACCCCATATTGAAATCGTTGTTGTTGTTGTTGTGGTCTTCGTTCCGCAGACTGGTTTCATGCAGCCCTCCATGCCACCCTGTCCCGTGCAAGCCTCTTCATCTGAGAATACGTACGGCAACTTACACCCTTCTAAATCGGCTTACTGTATTCGTCAATCGTCTCCCTCAAAGATTTTTACCCCACACACTTCCTTTTAATGTTAAGTTCACGATTCATTGATGTCTCATAATGTATCCCAGCAACCTACTCCTTCTCTTAGTCAGGATATGCCAGAAACTCCTTTTCTCCCAAATTCTGTTGAGCACGTCCTCATTAGTTACGTGATCTACCAATCTAATCTTCATCAATTCGTCTGTTGCGCCACATTTCGAAAGCTTCTATCATCTTTTTGTCTGAACTCCCTATCATCCACGTTTCACTCCCCTACAATGCTACACTCCAGACAAATGCCTTCAGAAAGGATTTCCTCACATTTAAATTAAACTAACACTCGCGCGCAACTCGGAAACAGCAATCAAACGCAAATCTATTACTTTTCATTAACTCGGAAACAGCAATCAAACGCAAATCTATTACTTTTCATTTGAAATCGAATGAAAAGCAATAGAATTGCATTTGATTGCTGTTTCCGAGTTGCGCGCGAGTGTATTGTTACTAATGAGACAAAGTCAGACTTTTAAATATTTAATATGGACAGTGAAAGTGTAGTAAGACATTTTTAGTTCTTTTTGTCCTCTTTTTCCCACAGTTGCTATATTATAATATTACAGTGTAGGTATTTCAGTTATCTGTCTATGCGACTGATTTAATAAAATAATTTATTGCCATGGCAATAAAATATTTTATTAAATCAGTTGCATAGACAGATAACTGAAATACCTACACTATAATATTATTGTAGTAAGACATTTTTTAAAAGTCAGTTTTTCATCACTTTCTTACACTGAAAAGAAAACAAGTCATTGATAGTGCCCGACTACGCCCAGTTCTCAAGATGGTCGTGTTTGCTGTTTTCAAATAAAAATTCAAGGATATCAGGATATGAACTATCTGAACACTGCCATGAAAGAACACAGTGAGTGTGAAATGCCGGCCGCGGTGGCCGAGGTGACTGAGGCGCTCCAGTCACGGTCAGCACGGCCACTACGGTCGGGGGTTCGAATCCCCCCTCGGGCATGGATATTTGTGCCGTCCTAGTTCGTAAGTAGTTCATAAGTAGTTTGTAAGTTTAGGGACTGATGACCCCGTAGTTAAGTCCCATAAGCTTAACAAACATTTGAACATTTGAGTGTGAAATTCATTTTTTTTGTTTGTTCAAATTTAACAAATTTATTTCGTCTCCTACTAGAATTGATATGTTATTGGATTTTCAAGGAAGAGCTGAAATACTTGTTTTTCCTTTCCGTGTCAGGGTGAGAACATCTAAACTGTCTTCTTCCAAAACTGTGCAGCTTTATTGGCCTTGTCATTGCATAAAAGCGGGTCTTCCGTTGTGCAAACAACTTCCATCCTTGGGCACATGAGTAAATGTTCATTAGTCTGTATGTTTACGCATTCTCATTGGTCATCTTCAGAATGGCTCCGCTTAACCATATTCACTTTGCATTTTGTGATTCTTGTTCTTAATCTATTCAGTGTTCACCATGTACTATACTGCAGTTGCTGCCCTTGTGCAATTTCCTCCTTGAGTTGTAGATTCGCATTTTGTAAAGAATCCGCCCATAGAGTAAGGCAGCGAGTCTCACGTCGGCTTTCTAGTGGCACGGTCCGTTAGATAAAGCTCTTCCTAGACTTGAGACGGGCTGGAACTGCTTGGTGGTTATACATTAGTTGTCGTGTGTCGGTCTGCTGTTTACTCCTTTCTACTTCACTGGCTACTACTCCACGTCTGATATTTGGGGGTGCTGTGGGCGCAACTGGGTAAATTTTGTGGACAGGTGTTGGCCTCAAGCATCCAGTGACAGTCCTGACAGTTTCGTTTAGAGCAGTGGCTACTTGTTTGGAGTGTCACGATTCCTCGCACACTGGTGCCGCATATTCTCCTGCTGCAAAACAGAGTCCCATTGCTGATGATCGCAGAACTTCAGGGTGCGCTCCCCATGTGGATCCAGTCAGTTTACGAATAATGTTGTTCCTTGCATATATTTTTCCTTTTAGATCGGTGCAGTGTTTTTTAAATGACAGCGTTCGGTCTAAGATCACTCGGCGCAGTAGCATAGTCTAACGCCTCTCCATTCTATTGCCAGTTGTCTTGATGCCTCTCTATTACGCAGTTGGAATGCGCATACTTCAGCTTTTTCCGGGTTAGGTCGCAGTTGGTTTTCCTCATAGTAGTTCCGCAAGGTAACGAAAGCCTCTGTCAGTTTTCTTTCAACTTATTCAAACGTTCTTCCTTGAGAAGTAATGGCACTGTCATCAGCATAAATGAATCTTCTTATTTCTGGCTGGTGTGACTGATCATTTGTGTACAGATTGTACAGAATAGGGGAGAGAACGCTTCCTTGTGGTAGACCATTCTTTTGGTCTCTCCATATGCTTTTCTTCCTTTGGAGGGTTACATAGAATCTACGATTTTGCAGCATGCCTCTTAACACGTCAGATGTATGTCGTTTGTTATTTCGTATACTTTTGTGAGGAGTCGTTGGTGGTTTACTGCCTCCATGAATGACTGATGCAAAGATGCAGAAAGAGCACAATCAGGCGTACCCTGGAAACGTTGAACTAGTATCAACTACTAATGCTTCCACCACCGGGAGACATCAAAGAGCTCAAATAGGGATTCACAATGAAAACAAAATGAAGAGTACTCCAATAGAGGAAATTACATTGAATTTATTACTACATGTGCTGAGTTCGATTCTGCCCTAAAAGAACATTTAGCAACTTCTACAGTCTTCCACGGAACATCAACAAGCATTCAGAATGATATAATAACGTCAGTTGATGTATTATTGCGAGATGAGTTTCACTATGAAATTCATAAAACTGATTTTGTAGAGAAAACAACTGCGGTGGCACTCAACCGGTAAAGCTGAGTAGAGTAGAGCTTTAGCTTAAAGAACAGTTGCTCATAGTGCCATTTGTTGCAGTGGCGGACTAAGGCTATCGGAGGCCCGGGGCGGCGGCAAAACAAAATGTGCTACTCCCCTCCCCGTTCATTTGGAAATACATGCATTACTATAAGAAAAGTAACTTTTGAGGTTCGGATGCCCCAGAACCAAAAGTTAAGGGCCCAAAAAAGTGCTTTCGGGGTATATGGAGGTCCGCCAAGACGAGAGGTCTGGGGCGGTTCGCCTACCCCCTCCCCCCCGCCCAACAGTTAGTCCGCCAGTGATTTGTTGTACATTCGCGGAAGTCGACTGAAAAAAAAATCATTGTCTGGAACACTTCCCCCCCCCCCCCCACACACACACAAACACACACACACTTATCTAAAGTCATACGCCCAACAGATTTCTGCACAAGACGCCACACGTCTGTATTGGTCTCCTCGAGGCCTACGAGAAAGACAGGCCCCAGCGCAGTCATCATGCCACGTAAGTAAGGTAGTTCCGAGGCAGCGCGATCACTAGCCGATTGGCCGGCTGCTGGGATATTACGCACTGCGTCATAGCGGGCAGCCACTGAGCTAGCGATCGCGCCGGCTCGGAACTACCTTGCTTACGTCGCATGACGACTGCGCTGGGGCCTGTCTTTCTCGTTGGCCACGGGTCTCTTGAACAACGTCTGCCCGCATAGGTCCAGACGGTTGCTGAAGATTTGTTTCTCGGTGGATCATTCAGCTCTCCTCTTGCTCCTCCTTGATCTATGTTCACCGTGTGAGACCATGACAATGGGCACATTTTTTTGTGAGTAATTTGACGAATCTCCGTCACAAATCACAGAACATTAACCCCTAACCTTCCTTCTTTCCTTTCTTCTTGCCGAATAAACAAGAACACAAACAGCAAAACTAAGCAAGCGAACGGATAAGTGAACAGGTAGCTTGTGGAGTTGTAAATTAGCTATTCTCTTACATTTGACGAATGATTGATGACTAAAAAGGAGATAAGATTACTTTACAGATAGACACGCAGCCCGTAAGTTGAGGGGAGGGGGTTAGGGTGGGGGGTTGCGCTACGTGCAGTGCTTTCATGGCTTGACGCTGGGGAGGGGAGAAGCGGAGGGGGCGGCGGGAAGAGGGAGGCAGAGGGTGGTTGCATTGCGTGCGAGGCTGACGTGACCCAGTTGTGCCAACCTGGCGCGCGGAATTTCAAGCCGTGTCAAATCGCTGCGGATATTCCCCTTCCCCTCTCTGTCCCCCTCTTTCTCTCTCTCTTTCTCTCTCTCTCTCTCTCTCTCTCTGAGATCCAGGGATACACACTACTCTGTTTCTACGGAGATTTACGTCTTCGTCCTTGTCATACAACACTCGACTGAAAAACAAAGTAGAGGCAGACGTGCCCATTGTACAGGAGTTCGTTTTCTGCTATTTTAGCCTATCGGCAGCCCAGTTTTGTTAGTTACCTTTCCTTTTTTACTTTAAGTGTATAAGTACTCCAGAATTAAGATTATCAGTGACAATCACCCTAATTGGTACCTATGCACTTTTTGCCTTATCTTATGCATGCAATGGCGCAAATCCATTGAGGTTTCTTATTTTATTAGGTTTTCTTTATTTATTTATTTACTAATAGTCGCTCACAGTGCAACCTCTGTACCAATTTTAAACGTTGAAATCGCTGCAGATATTTTGTATACTGACCCTGAATGAACGTATGATCCAACCCTTCCCATACTAAGAAGAAAACTGAATCATATCCTCCCTCAAAAAGAAAACAAGATTAATAATTAATTAAAAGATCTACGCCCCTGACTGCGTGAATGCTGCCTACAAATCTCTTCCCACATTCTACTCTTCTACTCTGTTCATATCCGTCCAGAAATTACACTTGGGGACACTCCAATAGCTGTAGCCACACCCTCTGTGTCTGTACCGCTTCCACCCTTCCTATGGCTCTCAGTGCCATAGCTTCGGGTAAGTTGTTGATGCTTTACACTACCTGCTCACTACACTATCTGAAACCCAGCTGTTTCTGTAATTTGTTCGGTAGAGTAAACACAAGTCAACAAAACCCACTCTGCAGAAACTTTCTGTTATTATCTACATCTACATCTACAACCATACTCCGCAAGCCACCCGACGGTGTGTGGCGGAGGATTTCTTGAGTACCACTATCGATTTGCCCTCCTATTCCAGTCACGTATTGTTCTCGGAAAGAAGGATTGTCGGTATACCTCTGTGTGGGCTCTAATCTCTCTGATTTTTTCCTCACGATCTCTTCGCGAGATATACTTAGGAGGGAGCAATATAATGCTAGACTCTTCGGTAAAGGTTTGTTCTCGAAACTTCGACAAAATCCCGTACCGAGCGACAGAGCGTCTCTCCTGCAGAGTCTTCCACTGGAGTTTATCGATCATCTCCGTAACGTTTTCACGATTACCAAATGATCCTGTAACGAAGCGCGCTGCTCTCCGTTGGGTCTTCTCCACTTCCTCTATCAATCCCACCTAGTACGGATCCCACACAGGTGAGCAGTATTCAAGCTGTGGGCGAACAAGAGTACTGTAACCTACTTCCTTTGTTTTCGGGCTGCATTCCCTTAGAATCCTCCCAATGAATCTAAATCTGGCATCCGCTTTACCGACGATTTATTTTATATGGTCGTTCCATTTTAAATCCCTCCTAATGACTACTCCCAGATAATTTATGGAATTAACTGCTTCCAGTTGCTGACCTGCTATAGTGTAGCTAAATGATAAAGGATCTTTCTTTCTGTGCATTCGCAGCACATTACACTTGTCTACATTGAACTTTAATTGCCATTCCCTGCCCCATGCGTCAATTCGATGCAGATCCTCCTGCATTTCAATACAATTTTCCATTGTTACAACCTCTACATATCTACAGAATCATCCGCAAAAAAGCCTCAGTGAACTTCCGATGTTATCCGCAAGGTCATTTATATATATCGTGAACAGCAACGGACCCACGACACTCCCCTGTGGTACACCTGACATAACTCCTACTTCGGAAGAGATCTTTCCATTGAGATTGACCTGCTGCTTTCTGTTATCTAGGAATTCCTCAATCCAATCACACAATTGGTCTGATAGACCATATGGTCTTATTTCTTCATTAAACGTATGACGTAATTTGTTTCTACTCCGTAGGACCGTCAGACAGACGACGAAACATTTTAGTTCATTCTGCCGCTGACAACACTTCAGAACCTAGATACCTCAATTGTTCCCCTAATCGTTTTGATCAGAGTAGACGAAGAAACAAATCGTTGACAAAACCACTCCTGAAATCCAACCCTATGTCGAAATGTGTTAACCTCAGTGGCACCTCTCTCACTAGGCAAACACTAAATTTTTCAGTCAGCAGCGCCTGTAGCTTCGGAAAATACCGACGTCGCCATTATCGCTTGGTCTTGGACGCCAAAGCGTGCTTCGTGAAGTACCTTGTTCCTCCATTGCTCAGCGTTCGCTGATAGCCATCCATCAAAGGTCGGCGGTCGCACTGGCTGGTCGTGGCAATTTGCATAGCGACGGAGGTCGTTACGACACAGCGGCGTATGACGTCACAGGGGCCAGTGCCACGGTCACGACACGTCACGTCACAGGCCGTGCTCTGGTCGATGGTCGCAAGCGTCGAGCATTTGGCTGACCATTTGTCAGAGCTCGGTCTTAAACAACTCTTCTTATACATAAACTCAAAATTTAACTCGAACTTCAATGCGAGAAGCTTGTAATAAACAAGCTTAAACCCGCGGCGCCGCTCGCATGTTGGTTGATTATGATAAATAAGCTATCTTTCAGTAGTGGGCTATGAGACTGGTTTTGAAGAATGAAACGAAATGCAATACTTTCTTCAGAAACAAACATATTTAATCAACATTCAAACAAAAAAATAAAATCTTGTGAAGTGTTTGCAGGAGAGCTTTTGTGGAGTTTGGAAAGTAGGAGGCGAGGTACTGGCGGAAGTAAAGTTGTGAGGCGGCATCGTGAGTCGTGTCGGGATAGCTTAGTCGGTAGTGCGCTTGCCCGCGAAAGGCAATGGTCCCAGGTTCGATTACCGGTTCCGGCACACAATTTTAATCTGCCAGGAAGTTTCATATCAGCGCACACTCCGCTGCAGAGTGAAGTTTCATTCTGGAAACATCCCTTAGGTTGTGGCTAAGCCATGTCTCCACCATATCCTTTCTTCCAGGAGTGCTAGTCTTGCGTGTTTGCAGGAGAGCTTCTGTGAAGTTTGGAAAGTAGGAGGCGAGGTACTGGCGGAAGTAAAGATGTGAGGCGGCATCGTGAGTCGTGTCGCAACGTGTCGCATCGTGAGTCAGCAACGTACACCGAACAGACATTCACATTTATAGATATAGATTCCACAACGAAACCCTTTTAATTTGGAAGTGAATCCTAAGAAATTCTGGTCGTATGTGGAATATACTAGCGGTAAAACACAATCAGTACCTTCACTACGCGATAGTACATTGATGCTACTGGGGAGAGTTCTGCTACAGCGACTAGCTTAACACAGTCGTCCAAAATTCCTTCACGAAAGAAGACGAAGCAAATACTCCAGAATTCGTATAAGAGTAGCTGCCGCATGCGTCATTTAGAAGTTGATAACCTTGGTGTATTAAAGCAACTTAAATCACTTAACAAAAGTAAGTCTCCCGGTCCCAATTGTGTACCAATTAGATTCCTTTCAGAGTAGCTGATGCAATAGCCCTATATCTAGTTATCATATACAACCACTTGCTCAGCTAACGTTCCGTACCCAAAGACTGGAAAGTTACACAGGTCACTCCAATATTCAAGAAAGGCAGTAGGATTGATGAACAAATTGACGTCAGTTTGCAGCAGGATATTAGAACATACACTTTTCTCAAATACTATGAGCTACCCCGAAGAGAACTACCTATTGACCTATGGTCACATTGATACAGGAAATGTCATTCTTGTGAAACACTGCTAGCTCTTTACTCACATGATGTGTTGCGTGGTATCGACAAGTGATGTCAGATAGATTCCGTATTTCTAGATTTCCGGAAGGCTTTCGACACTGTACCTCACAAGCTCAAAAATGTTCAAATGTCTGTAAATCTATCGGGCCAAACTGCGTGGTCATCAGTCCGTAGCTTACAGACTACTTAAACCTAGGTAAACTAGCCTACGAACAAAACACACACACACCCATGCACCAGGGAGGACTCGAACCTCCACGGCGAGCAACGCGCGCTCCGCAGCGAGACGCTTTAGACTGCTTTTTTTATGGGTAGTTCTGTTCGTTGCGGACGCTGATCATGTTTGTTCGTAGTTGTTCGTTGTGTTCTTGGCTCAGCTTTTTTACTGCAGAGGGCGTTCAGCCCTCTGACCGGGCGCGCTGAGCCACGGCGCCCGGCATACTGCTCGGCTACTCCATCGCGGCACCTCACAAGCGTCTTCTAATCAAACTGCATGCTTATGCAAGACCGTCACAATTGTGCGATTGGATTCTTGATTTCCTGTCAGAAAGGACACAGTACTTTGTAAATGACGGTAAGTCATCAAGAAGAACAGAAGTGATATCTGGCATTTCACAGAGAACTGTTATAGGGCTCCTGCTGTTCCTTACTTTTGTAAACGATTCAGGAGACTATCTAAGCAGCTCACTTAGGTTCTTTGCAGCTGATTCTGTTACTGATTCTAGTAAAGTGAACAGAGATCAAAAGCAACTGCTAAATTATTTAGATAAGATATCTGCATGGTGCAAAAATGGCAATTGCCCTTTATGATGAGAAGTGTGATGTCATCCATACGACCACTAAAAGAAGCCCGTTAAACTTCATTTACACGATAAATCAGTCAAAACTACAGGCCGTAAATTGAACTAAATACCTAGGAGTAACAATTACAAGCAATTTAAACTGGAAAGCTCACATAGAAAATATTGTAGGGAAAGCTAACCAAACACTACGCTGCGTTGGCAGAACACATGGAAGATACAACAGCTCTATTAACGACACTGCCTAAAGCACATTTGTGCGTTCTCACTTGGAGTATTGTTATGCATTATGGGATTCCCACCAAGTGGGATTGACAGACGATTTAGAGAAAGTATAGAGAAAGGCAGCTCTTTTGTATTATCACGATGTAAGGGAGAGAATGTCACGGAAATGATGCAAGAGATGGGGTGGGTTTCTAAAAGAGAGGCGACGAGATCTATTTGCGAAATTTCTTTGACGTACTTTCTCTTCCGAATGCGAGCATATTTTGTTAGCATCTACCTACGTATGAAGACATGATCATCAAAGAAACATCATAAAAGTGGCCATGTACTTCAATGTGACTTGCAGGGTATTTATGTAGATGTAGACGCATCGATCTGTTATGGCCCTCGAATAACATAAACCTAATTTCAATCTGTACCCGCGGAATCTGCGAGTGAGGCTGATCGATGAATCGTATAGTAAAAGGAAGGAAGCAAACTAAGGATTTAACATCCCGTCGACACCATTGTCATTAGAGACGGAGCTAACCAAAGAAGTAGAACATACACTGGTGACGATGATACGATCTTCAGCGCTCCATGCGATGCCACGCTGTACTATTAGGCGCCATATTTACGGAAATCTGGTAGTGTTTTTTTGCAGTCGGGGTAGTAGGCTAAGTGTGCCAACTAGTTCGGTTAGCAGTTCTTTTAGATATAATGCAAACGTTTGTGTAGCGTATAACTGCACCAACAGAAGGAATAAAGGAACGAATATTTCCTTTTTCAAATGATTACATCATTTTATCCAATATTTCCGTTGAAAATCAGCTGCCGACGTAGATGGGTTGTTGCAATGAGAAGAGGGAATTGGTGACCGGCAACAATCACTCATTTTGTCCTTCACATCTTGAAACAAAATTTACCATATGTATGAAGTGAACAAAGTAAAGCTAAATATATGTAACGAACTTTTCGTCATAAAATGTGAAATTAAATACAACAAGGGCATCAGCTAATAGAAATTTCTTACTATTTTGTAGCAGAGTATTGGAAACTGATTAATGAGAAAGACAAGCATACTACTTCAATAAGCGTGGGCAAACCTAATTGCATATTCTACTGACTGGGTAGTTTCAGTATAACGCTCTAGTGTGGGATTTATTTGCTTGGCCCATCAACTGTTTGTTTGGAACGTTAAATGAATTGTATACTTACAGTAGTTAGTATTTGAAACCTCTGCTATTCTTCAAAACTTTTCTGTTGAAAACAGCTAACTGAAACAAATGTAGAAAACCAGATTGGTCTTAAAATTTCCAGACCATATCGCTTAGTTGTAAATGCTGCTGATCGTGTCGGGTACTGTATTTGAATGAAAGCTGCTGACACTTTTAAGAAAAGATGTGTATAAAGTGTTTATGAACTACACTCATAGGGAACTTTGTTTCTGGCCGAAATTAAAAGGTACTAACAGTAGTATAAAATAAGGAAACACATTACATGCTTCTCCAGATTGTACTAATACAAAAGAGGGATCTTGCAGTGCGTGAGCGCTAAAACGAGAAAGCGTGATCGACCTTATTCACAAACATTCCGGCTAGAAATGTGACATGATAAACTGTTAATTTTGAGTTCTGGTCGAAAGTCTCAAGGAAACACAGCATTCGGCTAAAGGCAAGCCAATGACCGTCATTGGTAACTACAACAATCTGGCTTTCTGCCTCGCTTTTCTCACTAATATCACAATTACTGTAATGAAAATAATCTTTAAAATAAAATATATCGCCTGAAATGGGATCGAGGGTTATGTGAGAGCATAAACCAAATATGAAACACGGAAATAAACTGAAAGACTAACTTGAATTTTTCCGTACTCGACACCGTCATCAGCGTTCAAATATGGAAGAAGACAGTAGACTGATAGCGAGAAGAAGGTAGCAATAGAATCTTAAGCGGTTTAATTTCTTAACATTTTCTTGGAAATATCGCATTTAGAGGACAATAATAGTTATATACAGACAAAGAGATGAATGTTAACGTCGAATTAATGCCCAGAATCATTTAGTTACATAGAAAAAATCAAAAGGTAATACTTCATTACATGTTACTTCTAGGAATCAATATTTGAACTAGCTTTCATTGGCTTCTAGAGTATCTCTAGAAGTATATGGAAGCCAGTTCAAGTATTGATACCTTGCATTAACGTGTGAAAGATAAAATTTGTCATTCATACCAGATGTCCTGAAAAGAAAACTAGGTATAAGAACAACAATGGTTGTCATATTATAATACACTTTCCGTAATTAAATGCTGATGTGGGAAAGCGATTCAAATCCCGTCCACCTATTCTGATGTAGCGATGAAATTTTCTATATTTTCCCGAATTCTAATCGTGATCCTTTTATAGTTTTCATTATGAAACACTGCCTCAAAATATGGTAGACTGTCTAAAGAGGTTCAGATAATGCACCAGCGACAAGGAACAGTAAATTCCTTTACTAACCGATGTAGTAGTAGTACTAGTTGTTGTTCTTTTTGTTGTGGTCTTCAGTCCGCAGACTGGAGTGATGCAGCTCTCCATGCTACCCTGTCCTGTGCAAGTCTCTTCATAGGTGAATACGAACGGCAACCAATATCCTTTTGAATCTGCTTACTGTATTCGTCCCTCGGTCTGCCTCTACGAATTTTACTCCACAAACTTCCTTCTTATGCTAAGTGGACGATTTCTTGGTGTCTCAGAATGTGTCCCAACAACCAATCCTTTCTCTTCGTCAGGATATACCAGAAACTCCTTTTCTCCCCAATTCTGTTAAACACCTCATTATTTAAGTGATCTACCCATCTAATCTTCATAATTCGTCTATAGCACCACATTTCGAAAGCTTCTATCATCTTTTTGTCAGAACTTATCGTCCACGATCCACTCCCATATTATGCTACACTCCCGACAAAAGCTTCCAGAAAGAATTTCATAACATTTAAACTAATATTGAATGTCAACAAATGCCTCTTCTTCAGAGACGTTTTTCTTCCAGTAGCCATTCTGTACTTTATATCTTCTTTAGTTCGACCATCAGAATTTATTTTGCTACGCAAATAACAAAACTCATCCACCACCCTTATTATATCATCACCCAATCTAATTCCTTGAGCATCGCCTGATTTTCTGACTCTACATTTCATCACCCCATCTTGTTAATGTTCATCTTATATCTTTCGTTCAAGATGCTGTTCCTTCCAGTTAATTGCTCTTCCTGGTCCTTTGCTGTCTCTGACAGAAACACTGTGCCATCAGCAAACTGCAAGGTTTTTATTCCTTCTCCCTGTACTTTAATTCCCTCTCCAAACATCTCCTTGCATTGCTTTACAGCTTGCTCAATGTACGGATTGATCAACATTGGGGAAAGACTACAACTCTGTCTTACTCCCTTCGACTCTAATAATTGCTGTCTGGTTTTTGTACAAGTTGAATATAACACTTCGCCCCCTGTATTTTACCCCTGCTACCTTCATAATTTGAAGTGTATTCCAGTCAACATTTACCGATGTAAATACTACCGACTACAGTGCCACTAGAACGATGTTACTAAATATAGTTTTACAAAATTCCTGCGCTAAAGGCGAGAGAATAAATATTCCAAAATTCGAAACAAGAACATCTGTTAGCATGCGTAACAGAGAAGTTGCTATCTTATGTGTTGTGAAGCAAGCGCATACAAGCTTATCTTCTGGTCATATTATGCAGCAATAAAGTTCCAATCGGAACTATAAAAATAGTTCCGTAAGTAGCGATCATATACAAACTATGTTTTAATTATATTTTACTAGGGTCTGCCTTGAAACAACAGTGATTTTTTTATTTCCACGTTGCAGTATATCAGTGGGTTTTTTATTACTTATATTTACATGTTGCTGTATTTCCGTAGTTTTTTTCAGTAGGTCTTCCTTCACTGTTTGTCACCTACAAATGTGATGGTGTCTTCATTGGTGGATAGTGAAAGAAACAGCACTATTTCAATTTTCACTGTCACTGTTTATAAACTGTGAAACATGTCTCGGCGAATAGAAGAATCTGCATTTTGCTCAAGGCAGAATCTTACAAGAAACAACGAAATATTTTTTAAGCAAACACGGATCACAAGAGCTTCAACATGAAGATGACCGGATACAACAACCGCTCGTTCTACGAAAAATTTGTACCTAATGACTGGAAAATTCCACACGTCACACCAATACTGAAGAAAGTAAATACAAGAAGTGGACAAAATAATATGATCACCTAACACAGCCACAATTTTTATGTATTAGGAAGGGCACGCTGTTAGCTTTGTGCTGCAAGTCTTCGAGAACATATTCGTGAAGTGTCCTCATACTTTACAATAGCGCGTTTTCCATTTCTATACTAAACATCCGCAAATTACCTCAACGATGTTGGAGTAGTAAATTAGGTCCTCACTGCCTGTTACAAAATTCCCCATAACGCGTAAATACTGTTGAGAAATGGCGCTTTTGCAGTCTAGGGGAGATGAGCACGCGTGAACATTGCATGTGTGGCGCTTTATCATTTTGGATTATTTTAGTCAAAGTGAGCAGATTGCTGGTGCGGACGGTGAGACATTAACTCACAGTTGAATGAGGCTTTTGATACCGTTCCTCCATAGCTGCTTCTAATGAAATTGCGTGCCTATTTGGTATCGCCGCAGATGTGTGACTGGCTCCGTTATCTCCTCGCAGAAAGGTCACACAGTTCGTAGTGACGGAATTTCATCTAGTAAAACAGATGTGATACCTGGCTTTCACCAAGAAAATGTTACAGGTTCTCTGTTATTTGTAATTAAATAAGTATGTGAACACGAAATCTGAAGTGCCTTTTTTTAATATTAATTCTACAGGGAGGTCAATGAACCTCATATAATTTGAAAGGTGATTTTCCATAGGTGTGCAAGAAAAGAAAATCATATTAGTAAGCAACCGTTAAGATTGGCTAAACGAAGTAGAATATCTTCGGATCACATCGTCGCCCATTACTCGCAGTCAGTACTGTTTGGGAGTTGAAAATATGCTTCATGCAATCATTCGACTTACCCTAATCACGAATCAATTTTGAATTACGTATGTGCCCCCATGAAGCTTTTGCAAATTAAAATGTATTCTTGCATACCAAACGAGTTCAACCTATTTGCACTCCTGGCCATTCAAATTGCTACACCACGAAGATGAAGTGCTACAGACACGAAATTTAACCGACAGGAAGAAGATGCTGTGATATCCAAATGATTAGCTTTTCAGAGCATTCACACAAGGTTGGCGCTGACATGAGGAAAGTTTCCAACCGATTTATCAGACACAAACAGCAGGTTCTGTTTACAGCATCATGATGGTCGCATCCGTGTTTGGCGACACCGCGGTGAACACACATTGGAAGCGTGTATTCGTCATCGCCATACTGGCGTATCACCTGTCGTGATGGTATAGGGTGCCATTTGTTACACGTCTCGGTCACCTCTTGTTCGCATCGACGGCACTTTGAACAGTGGCCCTTACATTTCATACCCGTGGTTCAACCCTTCATTCGATCCCTGCGAAACCCTACATTGCAGCAGGTAATGCACAACCGCATGTTGGAGGTTCTGTATGGGCCTTTCTGGATACGGAAAATGTTGGACTGCTTCTCTGGACAGCACATTCTCCAGATGTCTCACCAGGTGAAAACGTCTGATCAATGGTGGCTGAGCAACTGGCTTGTCACGATACGCCTGTAACTACTCTTGATGAACTGTGGTACCGTGTTGAAGCTGGATGGGCATCTGTACATGTACACACCATCTAAGCTCTGTTCTCAATGCCCAGGCGTATCAAGATCGTTATTACGCCATAGGTGTTTATTCTCAGTACTGATTTCTCAGGATCTATGCATCCCAAATTGCGTGAAAATGTAATCACATGTCAGTTCTAGTATAATATATTTGTCCAATGAATACCCGTTTATCATCTGCATTTCTTCTTGGTGCTGCAATTTTAATGGTCAGTAGCGTATGTCACGGATCTTCAGTCATTATAATACACAACAGTTACAGTAATTAACTACATATATTTTCATTGAAACATGTAGCGATACTTTGGTAGTATGTTTAACGCTAATTATGTTTACATACAATATATATTGGTGTTAACCTCTCACATTTACTTTTGTAGAGATAAAGAACTCCATAGAGTTGAACGACCGAAGTTCATTGACGATCTATATCACACTAGAAAGTCAAAGATAATATATACCATATTTTAGCAAGTCGTAGGCCCTACTCAATAATTTCTCGTAAAGTTGTCAACAGCTAAAAGAGACATCGCTATTTACTTTCCATATTCATTTCATTTTGGAACGGGAATTATTTTAAATGTTTGTAAATATATGGACACCGAGGTTATTTCGGACGATATGGTTTATCTTCTCTTTCCCACTGCATAGCAACGAATTAGCACTAATTTCCGCCTCCGCGCGCTACTTACTTTATGCACGGATCTGTAATTCCCCACGTTTGGATCGATTGTTTAACGACGCAATAATCAGTCGGACAATCTCATTGTCGAAAGTTCTCGCTGTGTTATGGTGCGGAAACTTTCTGTTGTTGCGACTGGCGGTAAAGTATTGTAGCGTCAGTTGCGAACGAGATCAGAGGCAGTGACACTATGAGAAGTTTTTTTTTTTTTTTTTTTTTTTTTTTTTTTTTTTTTTTTTTTTTTTTCACTAATTTCTCGAAAGTTTTGTTTAAAGTTTCAAAGTAACGGAGGTTTCTTCGAAATTGTGTACTGTGGGGTGATTTCGGACAATACCGAGAACGTATGAAAGTAAGAAAGGTGTTCCAGATCAAGTAATTATGACCCGAAAATATTAATGAAAGCAGTTCGACATATTCAGAGTGGCAAATTAACGTGTAGAAAAGACTATAATAAATAAAATTTCTTATCTCAGTCCTTATCCCCTATTTTAATGATGGAACTCCTTGAAATGCGTTAAAAGTCACTAAAATCAAAGAAAAAAAAGTAGAATAAAAAAAGTCAATTTGTGTCCGAAATAACAACATACAGTTCGAAACTCCGGACAGAGATTGAAAATACACGTGTGTCCGAAATCACCCCAGCCCATGGGGTGATTTCGGACACTTTATTTGTCTGTCTCAGACAAACGTAAATGCACATAGACGTTCTGTTTCTAGGATTTTTTATTGGTTATACGTACACCCCCGCCATTACCGTAAAATCACCTTTGAAATCTGACAACACTATCCGAAATTACCCCGTTTGACGGTACTGAAGGCAAAACACACTTACACACATACACACACACATGTTCAAGGGAGAACACGAACCTCCGACAGGGAGCAACTGCGCACTCCAAAACAAGGCGCGAATTAACCTGTAACCGGTGAGGCAACTGGTAAGGTCGGGTTATCGATACCCGATAATTTCCATGGATCTTATACTTCTGTGGTGAAGGAGAAATGAAAAGTTTCAACTTACATTTAAAAAGCGATTTTCAAACATATGTAAGTCCACAAAAAAATTTTGCAACGTCTTACATAATCCATATATCTGCTAACTTTTTATACACCAAATTTTAGTATTACAGTATAAATAAACAATGAACCTTTATAAAAACACACCATTCTTTGACAAATTACAAATTATTACACACACTAGAATTTGCATACCATTACTGAATGCAATCTCGGCATACAGGAATTGAGCAGGCTCTGCAGATCGGTACGTTGCAGCTGTAACAGATCTTGTTCGTTTTTCTCTCAGAGCCTGGTGGTCACTTCTTACACCTTACTTGATTTTGCAAGTCTCGTCTGACTTCGTATGGAACTGGTATCTGGAGTATTCTACTGAAGTTCAGCCGCAATTAACTTGGCAAATGGTTGTTTTGAAGTCGACGATTGAGATGAGGCTCTACAAGTTCTTCAGCAAGATTTTTTATGCATTCCAATCTGGTAACTTAGGATTCCACGAGAATCCGCAGTAGATAACATAAGCATTCACTAGGTTAATCTTAATGAGAATGGAAAATATGGTAACTGATGGGGTTATCAATAAGCAGAGTTTCTAGTAATAATGAAGCAAATAAACTTACTGCTTGGATGAGGACTGCACCCAGGGTTATTTGTTATCACAGGAATCCTGCCAGATACCGTGCTACCTATACAATATAATACGAGAATATTCCAAAGAAAGTTCCGCAGCAGGTGAGGTTGGTAAAAAAAAAAACGTATTTTAAAAAATTCGCCGATAAAATCAAACAACTCACCGCTCTGTTGAGTACCGAGCTTCAGGCTGACTCGCAACAGTGTTCACTACCTGAAACGAGGCAACTATCGTACTCGGACCGAAAAATTGTCGTAAATGCACCGGATTTAATCAAAATTATCATACTTATCTGAAAAATGACCATAATACATAATATTTACTATCAAATTTGATTTTGTATACCTTATACCGTACTGTAGTCTGTCTCTTGCAAAATATATGATTTTTTCCGAATGAAGAGCGGTTTTTAAAAATTGTTTTATGCATGACGTATAAAACCGCTCCAGGAAAAGTCGTGCGACTTCAATTGCATTGGTTTTCGTGGTGATTTCATCACTCTTATTAATGAAAAAAGTAATGTTGGACTGTGCTGGCACGAGCTTACGAACATGTGTTTTCGATGTCATAAGGATTTTAATCGCAGTCAGCTCTGCTTTTATGCAGTGAAAGAAGTAATCTTGGACTGTGCTGGCACGAGCTTACGAACATGTGTTTTCGTTGTCATAAGGTTTTTAATCGCAGTCAGCTCTGCTTTTATTATTACATTGCATAAATAACACTTAGCTCTGTACTGATCTAGAGGCACTTTTCTAAGCCATTGTTTGTAATTTTCGTCTGTCAACCAGGCATCTCTGAATTTTTGTTGACGATGCTTTGTGCTGATTTTGGCGATTTTTCTTGGGCGTGATTCATTTCCCTCACTGTCACTATCTTCGTTTGAAGGATTCATAATTCTACAAAGAAAAGAAAATCATTGAGTGTAACGATAAATCTATATATAATACGTAGCCGATGAACTAACGTATTTGAGAGATATACTTACTTCTCAAGCCAAAAGCAATCACTCGTCCAGTTAAAATTTATTGTGTCAGAATACCGCTTTGTTTAAGGGAATGCGTGAAACTTCAGCACCACTAAGCACGCTTCAAGCACTTTAACGTAACTACGAGCATTGTAACGCCAATATATAAAGAGCGGACTTCAACAATCAAATTATTTATCCCGACAACGGCACTACATTGTCGCTCAGCGATCGGTAGACGCTCACAGAGACTGAGATTATTAAATCGACGAGCTGTATTACGAAAGTAAGCATTCATTGCTACTGAGATGATTAAAGCGACAAGTTTAATTAAGAAAGTAATTTACCAGTAGGACTGTGAGAAAAAATCTTTCGAGAGACAATGTATTGTTACATTTTATTACGTTCGAAATTATCGTACATCTGCGTACGATAGTAACATTCTTTCGTACATCGTACGCAGGCACGAAGTTGTCGTACATCTACGATAATTATCGTACGGTTGTGAACATTGACTCGCAATGAACTGACGAAGGTATATGAACCAAGAATGATGTACTCTCAACAATCTAGTAACAATGGAGTTTCAAAGATTTAGCTGCGTATCTGACACTCATCATCACCAGTTACGGGTTAATAATGGCTTTCACGGCAAATTTAATATACGGCACCGTTGTATTTAAGTATCAAAACGTTTCTATCTGCACGTCCATTCTAAGATTCAGGTCACTCTCCAACAAGTGCTATAAAGTCGTCGTGATAGAGGTCAACCCCGAATAGTAATTAACTAAAAAGAGGGCGTAATCTCCGCAGTGGACTGCACGCTCAAATTAATCAGTCAATACAGCAACACGCCGCCCATTTGCGGAACGCTCTTAATCAAATTTCGTGCTGTATATATCGCCATCATTTTCCCCATTAACTTACCCTCTTTCTTTTTATCATTTTTGTTAGTTTATGAGTCCATGTTGAGTTTCTCTCGCTCGTTGAGATTGTTTAAGTAATACGCTTTAGTTTTCTTGCCTCTCCAGCGATTTATTGCATTCAGCCGAAGTTATTGAGTGTAAAATTCACATATTTCGTCTTCCTTTCTCGTCCTCTTTCATGAATTTAAAAATCTCAGCATACTATTTCATACTCCAAATCCGTATCTGCCAAACCCTCGACAAATCGAGTACGAGGCCAACTCCCAGTAGTAGCTCACTTTTCGAATCGTATCTCCGTGTTCAGTTTCAAGCCATAAAGGACATCTATACATGTTCCAGAATAATTTCACAAAAATTAGATACGATACATTGATTTATGACTAAATAAAAACCCAATGAGGATGACTCTGAGCATGAAATAGTGCTTGGTTAATTGCATACTCATAAACCAAATGTACCGAAATAAACTTCCGAAACACAACGGATGTAAGTCTACATTCTCCTATAGACGGCTAATTGATCTTCTATGTACCCTGCGAGAATACGTGCCTTCCCGTTTTGCCATACCAAGTTGTTTCAGCCAAACACATCATGCAAGTATTTGACTGTGCATAACTAAGTAAGTTAAATATGTAGTCTAAGGCCCAATTGTACATTTCTGCTTTCACGGCCAGCAACTAGAATGGCTGGAAATATTACCTTGCATCTATGATTCTGCAGTCAAATATGCATAGGCTAACATATGCTAGATAATAATGATATATAATATACAGATAGTGATTAATTAATAAAAGACTTTTTATCCTAAGTTTTGAAAATGGTGTAGACAACGCCAAATAACTCAGTTGAATATTGTTTATTTAAACACATAATTTATCTGCTGAAGTGGTTCTACACAAATAAAGGTAATAAATTAGAAATCAACATTATAAGATTACTTTAACAGATGCTTACACTGCATTATGACAATGGCAGACAAATGACAACTAAGTAATTACTGACGATCATTAGATACTAAGTTCATTTCGCCTTTACACTGAACGAAATAATTGTCACTCAAAATAATTCAAGAATAGTTCGACAAATAACACAGTAGCACTCGTTAATTTTCGTGTATAGTCAATACACTATTCAGTTACAAATCCAAAAGGTAATCGGAAAAATACAAGTCTGTAGAAGAATGTATAAATAGGGGAAAAATAGATACCGCCTACACGAAAATAAAAGAAACATTTGGAGACAAGAAAAGCAGCTGTATGAATATGAACAATTCAGATGGAAAACCAGTTCGCAGAAAAGAAGGGAAAATTGTAATGTGGAAAGAGTATGTAAGGGGCTCTATAAAAGGAAATTGACAATATTGTAGGAACGGAAGAGGATGTAGATGATGATGAAATAGGAGACACAATACTGAGAGAAGAATTTGACAGAGCACTGAAAGATCTAAGTCGAAACAAGACCCCTGGAGTGGACGACATTCCCTCAGAACTACTGAAGACTCTGGAAGAGCCAGCCATGACAAAACTATTTCTCTGGTGCGTAAGATGTATGAGACAGGGGAAACACCGTCAGACTTTAACAAAAATGTAATAACCCCCATTCTAAAGAAAGCAGATGGAGACAAGTATGAAAAATATAGAACCATCAGTATGATAAGTCATAGTTATAAAACTTTAACACGAATTATTTACAGAAGGATGGAAAAGCCGACCTTGGGGAAGATCAGTTTGGATTCAGGAGAAATGTATGAACACGGGAGGCTTATCTTAGAAGATAGATTAAGAAAAGGAAAAACCTATATTTCTAGTTTTTATATATTTGGAGAAAGCTTTTGCCAATGTTGATTGGATTACACTCTTTCAAATTATGAAATCAACAGGAATAAAATATAGGGAACGGAAGGTTATTTACAACTTGTACAAAAACCAGACAGCAGTTAGCACAGTTGAAGGGCATGAAAGGTATGCAGAGGTTCGGAAGGGTGTAAAACAGGGTTGTAGCCTTTCCCAAATGTTATTCAATTTGTACATAGAGCAAGCTATGAAGGAAAGCAAGGAGAAATTTGTAGAAGGAATTAAAGTTAAGGGTGAAGAAATAAAAATTTGCGTTTTGCTGATGACATTGTAAGTGTGTCAGAGGCAGCAAAGGACCTGGAGGAGCAATTGAATGGAATGAGCAGTGTGTTGAAAGAAGCATGTAAGATTAACATTAACAAGAGCAAAAAATGGTAATGGTATGCAGTCTTAGAAAATCAGGCGATGCTGAAGGAATTAAGTTAGATAACGAATCAATAAACGTAGTAAATGACTTTTGTTACTTGGGCAGTAAAATAACATACTCTGGTCGCAGGACAGAGGATATAAAATGCAGAATGGCAATGGGAGTAAAAAGTGTTTTTGAAAAAGAGAAATTTGTTAACATCAAATATCAATTTAAGCATAAGGCATTTGTTTGGAGTGTTGCCTTGTATGGAAGGGAAACATGGACGATAAACGGTGGGACAAGAAGAGGATAGAGGCGTTTGAAATATGGTGTTACAAAAGAATGCTGAAGATTAGATGGTGGATTGCATAACTAATTAGGAGGTACTGATCAGAATTGAGGAGAAAAGGACTTTCTGGCATACCTTGACTAAAAGAATGGATCGATTGGTAGGACACATTCTTAGACATCAATGAATTTTGAAGTTGGCGTTGGAGGGAAGTGTGTGGGGTAAAGATCGAAGAGAGAGACCAAGAGATGAATGTAGTAAGCAAATTGAAATGGACGTAGGATGTCGTTCGTATGAGGAGACGAAGAGGCTTTCTCAGGATAGAGTAGGGTGGAGAGATGCATCAAACCAGTCTTCGGACTGAAGACCACAACAGGAACAATCAGAAAAAGTTAAATTTCTTAAACCGTCACACATTAGCCGCCGGCAAAGTTCGAATCCCACAAGCTCGGCTAAGCTGTCGTAATTCATTATTTAGAATAATAATAGCGCTATTCGGCAGATAAGTTTCGCTGAAAACCTGACTGATTTTCAAAGAAAGCACGTACATAAGTTTACAATGAAATCAAATTACGACAGCTTAGCCGAGCCTGTAGTACAGTTCACAATACACGTAGCTTTAAAAAAAAAGTAGCCTGCGGTAAGACGCCCTTGACAAGCATTAGGTGAGGACACGGCCGCGTCAGCTTACACAAAGCGCCCACTCCCGTCTTCTTGCGACACCACACAGACAATTGAAGCGACGCGACGGACAACAAAAGCCAGAGGTCGCAACGCGTCCCTTCTCCTTCCCATAGACAAAAGAAAGTGTCTGTGCTGGCAGTTTACATTTGTACGTTCCGGAAAAATTTCACCACCGGTGTTTCTTAATGCTTCGGCAACTCAGAATGGTTTACTCGGGCAGACTGTTTCATCGTGGAATATGTTTCAAACTTTCTGCTTTATAATATATTTTTCCCATTCTATTTTGAAATTATAGCATTCATTTTATATGTACTACTGAAAACTTCCTAGGAAATTTCAGATTTACTCCGGAAAAATGTTTCCAAATGTGGGAACATGTCTCAAGGTACTATAGTGCCAAGTAACTCGCAGGAAATACACTACTGAACTCCTAGTTAAATTATTGCTAGTTGATTAGTGAAACGAAGAAAACAGCAACCAGCCGCTATTACTAATGGTTTATTTTTTATTATTATTATTATTTATTTATTTTTTTTTTTTTTTTTTTTTTTTTTTTTTTTTTTTTTTTTTTTTTTTTTAGAACGCAGCGCTGTTAATGATTTCGAACCTACAGTTTCATCTTCAGACGATCATTCACTTCCAGATAAAGATTTGCTTGCTTTCACGTCTGTAATCTGTTCTTTTTGCAAATTTTAGTGAAATGTTCGTGGAACACCGGTGCCCTACAGTACGAAGTGATATTAGATGTGACCTGTTTAAATGTTTATTAGTTTCTCCATCACTGGATGGTTGCTGTTGCCGCAACTGTGGTTCAAATTTAATGAAAGTCCAGCTCCAGTTGCATTTATTGGTGCTTTATTTAAGCCCAAAATATCGGTTTCGGCCTCTAGGTTAGGCCATTTTCAAGTGTGACAGACCTGCATATAATGTGTAGCAATAAGTTTACAAAAATTACATGGTACAAGATAGAATGTTACATATGTAAAAAGGTACTGTACAGAAGCATAAGGAAACTTACGTTATGCCGTAGAGAAAGCAACGTCAAGTAATTAAAACAATAGAACTCAGAGAATTTTAAACTTTTGGCACCCAATGGCGACATGAGAAAAATGGGAGTGTCATATTTAACATTCCAAAACAACAAAAATGTTTCCAAATGTGGTACTATAGTGCCAAGTAACTTGCAGGAAATACACTACTGAACTCCTAGTTAAATTATTGCTAGTTGATTAGTACAACGAAGAAAACGGCAACCAGCCGCTATTAATAATGGTTTATTTTTTTTAGAACATAGCGCTGTTAATGATTTCGAACCTACAGGTTCATCTTCAGACGGTCATTCACTTCCAGATAAAGATTTGTTTACTTTTACGTCTGAAATCTGTTCTTTTTGCAAATTTTAGTGAAATGTTCGTGGAACACCGGTGACCTACAGTACAAAGTGATATTAGATGTGACCTGTTCAAATGTTAACTACCCCTAGCCCCGGTGGAGTGGTCGAGGGCTTTAAAGCGTCTTGTTGCGTAGCGCGCACTTGGAGGTTCGAGTCTCCCTGTGGCATCTGTGTATGTGTGTGTGTGTGTGTGTGTGTGTGTGTAGTCGTTAGGTTAGTTTATCGTAGTTTAAGTAGTTTGTAAAAATAGGGAGTATTAATCAATGAAGTTAAGCCCCATAGACTTACAAACATTTGAACAATTTTGAACTAACCCTAATAGGGATCTAACACACTGTACACACATCTTCAAGGTTCGGTAAATAAACTCTACCTCCTTTGGAAATAACAGACAGGAAATGTAACGTCTCTTCTCGTCTAACACAGTTAAATATTCTGTAATGTTATTATATTTAGCCCTCTGGTCGCCTATCGCGTTAGAAAAGATCGTAAGAGATACAGTATACGTTATTAACGTAGTATATTTAACGTATCTAACTCTTAAGAGCTTCAGAAAATTCCTTACGAGGTGCTAAAGTACGTTAAATACCGTTCAGGATGAATTCACACTTTAGCTTTGAACACAAGTACCGCGCAAATCAAATACGTTGCCACTACAACGCATACGTGGGCGACGCCGTAAGTAAAATTTAGTCACCTACGTAAACGCTGTCCACAGCCAACGATTATAAAAAAATATCTGTAACTTACAAATTCTTATTATATGTAGAAAATCAAATTACTTTTCTTGTCTTCATCAATGTAATTAGTTTCACAATACTAATACTACTACTACTACCACTACTACTACTACTAATAATAATAATAATAAATAGTAATGAAAATAAACGACAGTTCACATTTATTGAACATATTTAATAAATGAAAAGATACATAACTTCGTTTTACCCGTACTCTGAGCGTATTGATCTAAAATAACCTTTTTACTTAAATATTTCATTAAAAAGACTTCCCAACTAGCTTCTTCAAAAGATCCAGTCCTAGCCTTCGACCATAGAGTATGTAGGGTCGAAGGTCCTAACAGACCCCTCAACTAATACACAGAATCAAATTAATATTCTCTTTTCATTTAAATATTTTATGGAGATATGGTAGACTTTATACAATTTTTACCCTCAAAGAACAACCGTATATTTATTTTTAACTCTCCTTTACTCTGATAGCATATTTTTATTTTATCAATAGATAAAACATACTAATATCTTCAACAGATATTTTCAAATTACGACAGTAGTTATAATTTGCTACTTCGTTCCCTTTTCTTGTTCAGGAAAACTGTAACCTCTTACCTCTGGGTATATCTACCAATCACACCAAACACTATAAAACCGTGTCCAAAGCGAATGTAAGGGCACAACCCATGGTGGGGTTTTTAGATTTGACCGTGTGTGAACCTAAGAACAAGACATTCTTGACTTATATCGGACTTTGGACTGACTATTTTCTAAACGGGGACAAAATGCTGTGTACAAGAATTAATCAGTTTACTGAATGTTATTTATATGGTCGCCAGCCTGATTGGGCAGTAAAATGTTCAAACTATTATTTATAACATGATTCAAATCTATTGTAAATATAACTTTAAAACAACTAGGTATAAACAAGTAGAAAGCGTAAAGTTTATGGTCCAATTAAAAACACTATGCTCTCTATAAGAAGCAATATGTAAGACAAGGCAAACCAAATCACTTATTTACTACTTAAATATAGTCCTGAATATGAAAGAAATACTTGCACTTGATCAAACAATGAAAGATTTTGGACATAAGTGCCCCTAGTTCAGTCACTTCTGGATTGCACATAAAAGTTACCAACCACAAATCCATATTTAACTACCTTTTGATAGGACTAGAACACGACCCTGACTGGGTATTTAATAGGAATAGAAAAAGGCTATCACCAATTTTTGGTTCAATTCACTGATTATTGACACAAATCACTACTTTTTGACTGATCCAATTCTAAAAGTACACAAACTTGACAAATATCCCGTGCTGCGGACGAGCAGTTGTGTGATTGCACAACTAGAGGCGAATCAGTGTGAATAGTGGCTCTTGCTGTATGGAACTGTATTGTCTTCTTAGCGATGAATAAATTTACATTGTGTCCATAATTCCATGCCACGATATAATAGTGAACCAGCATGCGAGGCTAATTTTTGGAAACTCTTGATACAATTCCAAGCCTCCGCTTTCCTGCCTCGCTTACGTCTCGCCATGTATGTGCTCACACAATGGCTGTCTACACTCGACTCTCCCGTTAAGCCACACTGTCCGTATTCTTGCCTCTTTCTTACGCGCCAAAACTTGGCGCCTTCCACGTCAGCGACGGAGAAGTACCAATGGTTTTACATTACACGTATCTTATTACATGCCCTACGTTTGGACCAGACTACAATCTTCTTACATTTACGACAATAAACATTATCGTCAAAATACTGCACAATCAGGACACACAGAAATCATTTTCAACTCTACAAATACTCCAAATATGATAACTTACATACCAATTGCTCCACTTAGGCACTATCGGACTGGGAACGTAGGAGCGCCGTTACCAGACAGTCCTCTAAATTTGAACGACTTCTTTCTCGGTCCAGATCGTCAGGAGATACACCTAGGCGCACTGTTATCAATGTTTGAAACAAGGATTTGGATGGACCAACTGTTACTGTGCTGGAGAAGGGCTTAAACTTTGCTCCCACGCCAAGGAGTCTTCCGGTTAGAAACATTATTTGCTCTGTAGAACAAGCAGTGCACAGCCTCCCTGAGGATAAGGCGGAAGAAATAAGACAGGAAGTGTCCCACACTTTGCGTCGCGCCCGGCCACCACGGGATAACATCTCTTCTGCGGAGAGAGCAGCTATTCGCTCTCTTAGGAATGATGATGAAGTTGTAGTTTTACCAGCAGATAAGGGGAACGCTACCGTTGTTTTGACAAGGGATGATTACGTCCTTAAAATTGATGACCTCCTCAACGATCCAGCGTACGTAAGATTACAGAGTGACCCCACTGACAGGATTAAGCGCAAGACTCTTTCACTGTTGAAAACGAGCACATTGTCAGAAGAACTGCGCAAGAAGCTTCATCCCGGTGTTGCTGTACCTACAAGGTTGTACGGTTTTCCAAAAGACCACAAAAGGAGTGCCGTTACTCCTTATAGTCTCTAATTTGGGTGCACCCACATACCCCCTGGCGAAGCATTTGGCGGCTATTCTCGGACAATACGTCGGCTAGTATGAACACCACATCTCCAATTCTATGGATTTTATTAGACGTTTGAAGTCCTTGAAGCTGGGTCCTTCGTATATACTCGTCAGCTTTGACGTGGTATCTCTCTTTAGACGAGTACCACTGGAAGAGTCATTGAGCTTAATTAGTGAAATACTGGATGAAGAGGTGGTGAAGCTCTGTCGTCATGTACTGAATTCCACGTATTTTTCTTTTGGTGGCAAGTTCTTTGAGCAAAAGGACGGAGTGGCTATGGGCAGCCCTTTATCACCCATAGTCTCCAATTTATTTATGGAGGACTTCGAGGACAGGGCACTGAGAACTTCAGCGTTGCAACCAACGTGTTTTTGGAGATACGTTGACGCCTCATGGACGTGATAAGCTCAATAGATTTTTGGATCATTTTAACTGCCTTCACCCAAACATCAAATTTACTATGGAGGTCGAAAGTGACGGTAAACTTCCATTTTTGGATGTAATGGTTTACAAAAAAGATGATGGTACCCTTGGACATAGTGTTCACCGAAAGCCGACACATACTGACAGGTATTTGCAGCCAGCAGTTGCCATCCACCATACCAACGCAACGGCGTCCTTAGAACTCTGGTACTCAGAGCATATGCCATTTCAGATGCAGACAGTTTACCATCGGAACTTGAACATCTGACGACTGTTTTTAGGGAAAATGGCTACTTTGAAAAACAGATTCGCCGTGCTATGCAGTTTGGACCATCTCCAAAAGTGCTTGAAGAGGAGTACAGGACTCTAGCCTACATTCCTTACGCCGGGGGCGTTTCTTTTAAAATTGGAAGACTATTAAAAAGTTTTAACATAAAGACTGCTTTCCGTACGCCGTCCAAGATTAGGGCATTGCTCGGCTCCGTCAAAGATGAACTCGGACTCAAGAAACCAGGTGTTAACAAAATACCGTGTGAGTGTGGCAAGACATATATCGGCCGTACGATTCGAACTGTACGTGATAGATGCGTGGAACATTCCCGCCACACGAGACTATTGCAGCCGGATAAATCGGCGGTAGCAGAACACTGTTTAACGGAAGGACACAAGATCATGTATCATGAAACCCGCATTGTATCCGATACATCCGGGTTCTGGAACAGTGTTTACAGAGAAGCCATTGAAATCTGGGTGACGGACAATCTAATAAATAGAGACATGGGGTTTCCTCTTAGTAGAACATGGAATCCATTACTAAATAATGTCAAATTGCATTGTTTCGACCCGGATTCCAGCACCTGGGACTGATTAATGGAAGGTGCGATACATCGTTGTGCCCTGTTCCATTAGGGGCGGCGCCACCAGCCCTGTCTAGGAGGTAGCAACTGTGACGCCCGGCGCACGCGCCGTGCACGCGATCGACGCCTATATAGGACGCGGTACTTCGATTCAGCGGGACTCAGCAGCAGCAGCAGCAGCAGTTTCCTGAAGATGGCGGACAGTTGTACCGTCGAAATATTGAATCAGTTTGATTTTATTATCCAGCAGAAAACCCGCAGAGACTTCGAAGAACATACATACCACATTTCACAAAAATAATTAAAGATAAATACCTAAGATTTCATAAATCAATTACAGCAAAACAAACATTTGGTATTAAATAGTTCGAAAAAATGATTGATTATATACATAAGTGTTACAAAACTTTCTTTCAAACCGTATGATGAATAAAATAAGCAATTACATTTTATTCTATTACGTCTCCAGGATTATTTTTATTGATTTCTTTTATATATACTACAAACATATCGAACTAAACTGCTAACTAACTGTCCCCTCTGACTATCTTTTTAAGTAGATTCAGAAAATAAAGAAATATAAATCCTACGGCGCCACCACCACTTGCAATTCCGTATTTACATTTAATTGATCTTGAAGCAAGCTTGGAGCCTACTTCATGTGTGGGCATCTAAACAACTCTAATTTCGTAATTATAACTTTTCCCACAGAACGTAAGTCACCCTCAGCTGTTAGATGCTTAAGTGCAAGATCTCCAAATAGGTTTATTGGTTTCAAGCCCCTAACGTCAATTTCAGAAATTTATTTAAATTTCTGGAATGTAAGTTGGAGAAAGCATTTGACAATGTTGACTGGAATACACTCTTTCAAATTCTGAAGTCAGCAGGGGTAAAATATAGGGAAAGGAGAGTTATTTACAACTTGTACAAAAAGCCAGACCGCAGTTATTTAGACTCCAAGGGCATGAAAGGGAAACATCAGTTGGGAAGCAGGCGGTGTACATCGAGCAGGCGGTGAAGGAAAGCAAGGAAAAGTTTGGAATAGGGATTCAAGTACAGGGGGAAGAAATAAAAACATTGCGTTTTGCTGATGACATTGTAATTCTGTCAGAGACAGCAAAGGACCTGTAAGAGCAGTTGAATGCAATGGACAGTGTGTGGAAGAGAGCGTATAAAATGAACATTAACAAGAGCAAAACAAAAATAATGGAATGCGGTCTTAGAAAATCAGGCGATGCTGAAGGAATAAGATTAGGTAACGAAACAATGAAGGTGGTAGATGAGTTTTGTTACTTGGGTAGTAAAATAACATGCGATGGTCGCAGTACAGATGATATAAAATGCAGAATGGCTATGGGAAGAAAAGCATTTTTGAAAAAGAGAAATTTGCTAACATCGAATATTAATTTAAGTGTAAGGAAGTCTTTTCTGGAGGCATTTGTGTGGAATGTTGCCTTGTACGGGAGTGAAACATGGGCGATAAGCAGAATAGAGGCTTTTGAAATGTGGTGCTACAGAAGAATGCTGAAGACTAGGTGGGTGGATCGCATAACTAATGAAGAGGTGAGAAAAGGAATTTTTGGCATACCCTGACTAAAAGAAGGGATCGCTTGGTAGGACACATCTTAGACATCGAGGAATCGTAAATTTAGCATTGGAGGGAAGTGTGTGGGGTAAAAATCGCAGAGGGAGACCAAGAGACGCGTATAGTAAGCAGATTCAAGTGGATGAGGGTTGCCGTTCTTATGAGGAGATGAAAAGGCTTGCTCAGGATAGAGTAGGGTGGAGAGCTGCATCCAACCAGTCTCCGGACTGAAGACCATAACAACAACTACAAGTTGGTCTACTATACTTTCTGTAACTCATGGAACCTAACGGTACACAATTTGTAATCAAAGCCAGTAAAACCATATTAATAAAGCACATTACCCACAAGTGGCTCGATGTACTTCCACAGGATTCATAAAAACACAATAAGGCTGCTTTGTTCAAATTGTCACGTCATCTTCACTCGGAACTGACTAACAGCCACACCACAAACCAACACTCAATAGGTAGCCTACGTTCCGTAAATGAATTACTTAGTGCTACCACACAGCATTAACTTCAGTTACCATTTTTACACAAACTAACACTTCCAATACACTGTCACTACACTGATCCGACAAATCTCGTCAAGTTACGCTATTATCAGTGGTAACTATGCCACTATGATCTTCAAATAGGGTAAGGTGGTACAATTTCGATCATTTCGGACAAATATTATTGTAACTGGAAATATATTGAGAAAATAAATAATTTTAATTATAGCACTTGTGCTTGGATGTTTAATTAATATGTAACATAAATATTAGACAATTACAAATGTCGGTATAGACACACAAAAAAGTTTCAGAATTGAGAAAAATCGATCGAAAATGTACCACACTAGGTACAATTGTGATCACTTCATAGTAGAATTTTGACTAACGGCATCTTCCACGTAAAAAGCACTTTTTCCGTCAGGTACCAACACATACTTCGTTGTACCAAACATTGCATTTTGGGTAGAGAATCTAGTCACCCTTAAATAGAAAATTTATAAGAGCTCGTTAGACTAAGTAGCTTCACTTACCTCCTAACGTGAAAAAAATTATCTCCTTAGCACAAAGGGGTATATTCTTGGAAAAGACAGGAGGAGCTGTAGAAACCTGCTACGCTACAATGCCACACAACGAGACACTACGAGACTGACAAACGGCGCGAACATTTATGTTGATCAGAATTGTACCTATATCGAAATTGTACCACCTTACCCTACCTATCCACTCTGGTAAATTCTTTCCTCACATCTTCGATCCCACAAAGAAAAGATGTGTATTTAATTCTTACATGGAAAATTACAAATATTTCCCAACATCCCTTGTAATAATATACTGTTTCAAAAATGATATTAAATTCGTGACGGACACTGACAAACGAACTACTAACAAGTTATTCTGTCTCTCAAGCTATCAGCTCGGCAACTCGGAAGCAACTAACTATGAACAATCTTAAGCACCACTAAATCATTGGGAGATCTTCATCTTTTACCGTACAATAATAATTAATATTCCATTTCAAGTCGAAGTACTTTTTTTCAATGTGATCTTCTTTGGCATATTTGACTGATCTTGAGCGTCTCATTTGCATTTAAAATATAACTGTGACCTCTCTCACCGATATATCGATGGCGTTCCATTGATAGAAAATCTATAAAACACATCAAACAAATACAATTTAGTACAACAAAATTCATTAGAATTTATAATCCATTGTAACTTTCGGAAATAATTTTGAATGATTAATATTCAATTTTTAAAATTGTTTCGTAATAAATTGAAGTGAAACATTTCGAAAACTTCCTAAGGAGTCAATGGAATAAATCATCCTGTTACAGAAGCCAATATAAGCACCACTGCAGAATACAAGATATTTCTCAGCCACATTCTTCTTCTTTTCTTTCATGTACGAGCCACTATAGACTACGATTATTTCAACTGCTTCTCCTTTCTTTTTTCCATATTTCTGTCATCATTTTTCGATGTTTCTCTTGTTTTTTCAATCCACTTGGCTCCAATCTTCTTCTTTGGCTTTTCCTGGAAACATTTGGCATCCTTCAATTTCTTTCTGGGTGGTAGTCTTATCTCGATATCTTGTGGGGTAATTTTGAGCTCGTCCATGTCCCTTCCACCTTCTCTGCACCATGTATTATCCATTTTTAATTTACTGAAGTAACAGAACAGTCTTTTTGTCAATCTTTTGGGATTCATCCATTGTATGTGACCGTAAAAAGCTATTCTTCTTTTCCTTATTACATCGTTGATTCTTTCAGTAATATGCAGTGTAGAGTACTTCTGGGCGAATTACTGTAGAGGATTGAGCCAGATTGCATTGATAGATATTGATTTCTTGCTATGTATGTCCTTGGTGAGGCGGTATGCTGTTTTCCATCTTACTAACTCTTGCTTTAATGGCTTCTTTCTCTGAAATATCTTGTTCGATTACTTATCCTAGATACCTGAAATTATTTCTTCTCTCAAGTTTTCCATATTTAATTATCCTTATGTTTGGAGCTGTGTTCATGTTTGTCATAAAATTGGTTTTCTCAAAGGATATTTGTAAGCCTGCTTTTCAGCTTGTACTTTGAGAAATTCAATTTGGCTCTTTCTATTGAATCTGAAAAAATTGCTAGGTCACATACATCTTCTAAACAATCTATTTGTAGGTGGTCCCTTTTGTAACCTAATCAAACTCCCTAGTTGATTTGGCTTTATCTTAATTACACTCTCCATTCCCTTATAACTTCTTCTAGGACACAAAGAGCAGGGGGGAGAGACCATCTCCCTGCCTGACTCCAGTTTTGATCTCTA
This sequence comes from Locusta migratoria, assembly GCA_026315105.1. Lineage (NCBI taxonomy): Eukaryota > Metazoa > Arthropoda > Insecta > Orthoptera > Acrididae > Locusta > Locusta migratoria. Next base: position 318,326,854 of record CM048747.1, on the reverse strand, counting down.
AACCTCTACACATTTCACCTCTAAATTTCACTTTAGACTTAGTGTTTATTACAGTTTGTTTGACTGGAGCTGTGATTTTACTGCCTAAGTCCAGTTCAGTCTGTATTTCAAACAGTAACGTCCTATCAACCGAGTCATAGGCATTCCTAAAGTCAACAAAGTTTTTAGATTTTCTTTCCAGATACATTATTACTGTATTTAAGTTGAGAATCTGTTCTGCACATTATCTACTCTTTCTAAAACCACACCAATATTCTCCATTAAGTGAGTCGAGTTGTTGATCTGCTCTAGCTACTAATGCTTTTGATACGATTTTGAAGGTAACTGATAGAAGATATATGCCTCTGTAATTGTTCACAGCAGTTTTATCAACAGTTTTGTGCAGTGGGTGGATCAATGCTGTCTTCTATTCTACAGCAATCTCTTTTGTAAATCAAATATTTTGTATGATTTCGGTTAGCTTGTCAAAATTTGTCGTTCGAGTATTTCCAAGTCTCTGAAAGTATTACAACCTCTCCAAGTGCTTTGTTATTTTTGAGATTTTTTATGCTGTTCTTGATATCCTCTTTCGTTGGGGGTGATGAGTCTTGGTATTGGATGTTTCTTTGTGTAAATCTTTATTTTGGACATTCGCAGCTTTGTAAATTTTCAAAATATTTTGCTAAAATGTCACAGATTTCTTGGTTGTTATGTACTTTTTCTATTGTCGTCTTTGAAGCAAAGGTATAGTGGAGAATATTGAAAGTCTTATAGATATTTCTGGTGTAATTCATTGGAAATTGTGGTCTCTCTGTTTTAATTGTTTTTTATCATAATTTCTCTTGGTGTTCCTGAAAAAAGTTTAGTTTTTTTCCTTCCTCTTTTAAAGAAATCTCTTCTTGTTTTGCATGTTCTTATCTTTATTTCAGTTTTGCCATGTATTTTGTCTTTCTCTGACTGCTTCATCACAGTCCACATTCCACCATGCATGCTTCTTTGTTTTTGTCACCAGAAAGGTTTCTTTTACTGTTTTAACAAGATATTGCTTCAGTTGTTCCAAATTTTCTGGATTTTTGGTTTCCAGTATATCGCTAAAGTGACTTCCTTGCTTCAGTTTTTCTACATAAAATTTCAGAGTCCTTGTTTTGGTATGTTTCTTGCTATTTCGTGGTTGGAATTTAATTTTGATTTCAGATAGAGAGTGGTCAGAATGTAACTCAGAATTTCTTAATACCTTAGCATTCTATATTTCTTGGGAGGATTCTCTTAATGAACCTGAATTTTCTTCCTCTACCCAACTGTGCATTAAAATCTTCCAGCAATATTACATTATTTTCCTTTGGAATTTTTCTGATAATTTCTTCCAGTTCTTCCCAAAATTTATCTGTCTCTTCTCTATTTATTTTATTGGCCTGGTTGATTGGTGCATGGACATTGAATAGGGTGTATACTTTATTTGTGCATGTGAAGGATAGCACGGATATCATGTCATTGGGCGAGTAGAAATCTTATATGGAATTTAGAATTTTGCAGCTAACAATGAAAGTTGTTCCTAAATGTGGCACATTTTTATAACCCTTATCCCCTCTTTTCCCTAGAAAATTATGTAGCCCTCTGCTTCAAAGGCATGCTCGTTTGTAAATCTTGTTTCTTGTACTGCTGCAGTGAGTATGTTGTATTTATTAAGGGTGTCTGTCATTTGTTTAATCTCCCCTGTTTGCAGAAGTGAATTTATGTTAACTGTTCCAAATTAATTTTTTTGTTTGTACTTGAGTTTATTATGCCTGCTTCCAGAAAACTCCGACTCTTTTCAGGGTGTTGGTGCAAGTTCTTCATAATCTCCTGACTTGCTTGTGCTGCCTGTGGAAACAGTGGATTGGTTAACACCTGGAGTAGTTTTCCGTATTTGACTTTTCATCATACCTTTCAGTTGAAAATTAATTTCACGGAGGGAGAGCAATGTTTCAGGTAATCCAACATACGTGTTAGTCCTGAAAGTCTATGCCATTGGCCTTCATTTACCATACCATTCTCAGATTAATACAATTTTTAATTTAATACTAGATTAATTCCCGCTGCTTCTCCAACGTAGACTCGATGGTCTGCATTGTTTTTTTTCTACTTCTAAATATAAATTTTCATAGATTTAGCTTCAAAAATGCTATCCTAATCAAGTATTTTTACTCAACTTGCCACCCCGTATTGCACCACTGATTGCAAAATTCAAAACGTCCCGAAAAACTTTTTTAAAACTCTAACCACGATTTCAAATCCAAATTTTCGCATTTCTCGCATCAAAATAGTCTTAGTAGCACCCTTTGAAAATTTTCCTTATTTCACCCGCTTAATGATTGAATTTCCAAAAATATGAAATCAGGTGTTTTTAAAATTCCAATCAAAATATAAATCCGAAGTGTTGTATTTATTGCTTCCAAATTGCCTGAATAACAACGTATTTAAAAAAACCATTCATCCGCTATTTTACCCTCTTAGTGATGGGAATATTGAAAAATCGCTGATTCCTACAGCGTAAGATAAACAACGTCTACAAATATAAAGTATCTATCATCTGTAGATTCACTTTTCAGCACCGTTTTATATATTTTAGAAACTGATCAAGGACGCTAAATTCCGCTTTGGCATCTTCCTTGGTAGTTTACTTTTCATATGGCAATATGCACTTATTTTTCTTTATTCTTGCGCTTATTGCAGAAAACAACTGAAGAATGTGCATCACGTTTCGCTGTGTATAACCTAGTTGACCACTTTAGCAATCGACACGAGGAACTGCTATGATGTACACGGGGAGATTTTGTACTACAACAACAAAGAGAGATTATTCGTCTCCATTTGTAGCTTTTGCTGAAGAGCAAAATATTGACACCCACACGTAGAATTCTATATAATATGTCCATAACTTTCTACTTCCATATCTTCCACCCCCTTATCGTTATTAATCCTCTACCACCATAGTGCACAATGGGACACTGATACCTACTACCACATACAAACACTATTCGTTTGGGATGTGTAGTTTTGACTGCAGAGTGAGATATAGGCACAAACACCTCCATTTATATATATATATATATATATATATATATATATATATATATATATATATATATTAAGATAATATTTCAACTAGCCAAGACAATTCCCGCCGGTATTACTTGTATATGATTATTTACTTTTTTCTCTCGCCTCACTGACAAACATTCTCAGAGATATTGACTATCAATTTTCTTTAAAAACTGCTGTTTACAGGTTTCTGTGAAAAGCAACTGTGACACTAAAGTGCATTTTCCTTTTTGTTCTCACATAAAATTTCACTTACAATAGTGGGGAATATGAAACATTATACAAATGGTTTACCTCTTGTATGTTCTTTCTCTTTGTCAGAGAGTAACAGGGGAGGGAGAAAGTGCACGATGAAGTTCGCGATGTATAACCATCCCCCAACGTAACTGCAATTGTGGAGCATCGCTAGTTTCGCAAGCAGGTTAGAAAAAGTTCATCTCAGAAAGTTTTCATTAATAAATTAACATTTTAAATAATTGGATCCACAACAGTTGTTAACTTCAAGTTTTTTTTATATATCTCATCATCAGGTGCATCTGAAAATTACAATCAAATAAAATAGAGACGTCTATCGTGTAATAAAATGGCTACCCTACATATTTACTAAAATTATTGAGTACAAAGGGAGTATACGTACTCAGTGAGTCCGTAAAACTGTTAAATGTAGGAACAGATTAAAATAGTGAGTCTCTGATACACGCAACAAATCGGGAGGCACTGTAGGGAACTTGGACGCGACATAGCCACTCACAAGGCATGGTCTGCATGTAAAACATAAGTCCCAAAATTAAATAGCGAAACATCGAATAGATAGAACATCGGGGCTATTAACAACAGAAGAGTGTTTGCATATTTTGCACGCTTAATTATACTGAATCAAAATATGATCTCCATGTAGAAATGTAACTTATCGAAATTCCCGAGCACCGTATGTCCTCCAACGACCACCGTAGCAGCTGAACTGCCGGCAGCAGGCAATCGGAGGTATAGACCAACTATTCGCTAGTGGCACCGTCCTAGAGTATGTTGCGTGTACCAGAGACTCACTATTTTAATCTGTTTCCAAATGTTACAGTTTTACGGAATCCCTTTGTACTGAATAATTTTAGTAAAGGTGTAGGGTAACCATTTTATCTATGATAGACGTCACTATTTTATTTGATTGTAATTTGCGGCTGCACCTGATGTTGAGATATTGCTCTCGAAACTCGAGTGGTGCATTAATAAATAAAAAGTTTGAAATTAACTACGGTTGCGGATCCCATTATTTTAAATGAAGAGTGATGGTTCTGGTGTTCCGAAGGAAGAAAACTGTGAATCAATAATTAATACTTACAGTTACCTGTTCTTCTCGTTGAAATCAGCGTCTGCAACAGAAATAAATCCACATAAGCACAAGTAAAGGTCGTTTAAATTTATAAAACGAATTTTTTTTGTACTTGGTATGTATAAAAGTCATGTCAATAACCGTCTTGTGAACACCATGTCATGCATTTCCTCAAGAACTCTACCACATTTATTTCTATATAGAAAAACGAAACATCATATACAACTGAGAGTCACATAGTAAACTAATGATCCTGTATCCGTATAGATATCAACGTATAGGTATACACCAGGTCTCACAGTGCTCAGAAATCATTGGTGTTGCCAAGAAAACGTGGCGGAAATTTGCAATCAGATTCAAAATGTTCAAATGTTTGTAAACATAAGGACCACACTGCTGAGGTCATCGGTCCCTAGACTTACAAACTACATAAACTGCCTTATACTACGGACAAAACACACAAATACTCACCTATGCCCGAGGGAGGACTCGAGCTTCCAACGACAGTGGCCGTGCAACCCATGACATGGCTCCTCACACCGGGCGACCACTCCCTCGCGTCTGTAGTCCTTTACCTTTGCTCCAAAAATATGAGTCACTTAAGCCACATTAGGAAATGACTGACACCGTCGACAACGCGGCAGGCCTATTCCTTTTGTATAGAACACGTAGATATGTCGTGGGAAAGGCGAAGTAGAGACTGCGTTTTATTGACAAACCCTTAAAAGATGCAACAGAACTACTAAAGAAACTTCATTCACTAGGCTTATTCGTACTTTTTTGGAGTATTACTGCCCAGTGAGTTTGACGGAGGACATCGAAAGAGGTCAATGAAGGGCAGCTCGTTTTGTATTGTCACGATACACGGGTGACAGCGTCACGGAAATGATGTAGGATATGGGATGGGAGTCATTACACAAAGGCGTCTATCGCTGCGGCGTGGTCTACTTACGAAACTCCAATCGCCAACATTCTCATCCGAATACTAAAATATATTGTTGAGTCACACTTACATAGGTAGAAATGATCATCAGAATAAAATGAGAGAACGGAGAGATTCAGGAGTTCTTTCTTTCTTCCCGCACGCTATTCGAGAATAGAATGGGACATAAATGGTATAAAGGTGGTTCGATGAATCCTCTGCCAGAAACTAAATGTGACATGCGGAGTATCCGATGTAGATGTAGACACGGCCATTCTAGCGAAAAACTGGAAACCATCGATCATTAAGGCACGACTACAGACTGATCTCACTACTGTCGCCGAGCGAGAGTAGCCGAGCGGTCTGGAGCGCCACGTTGCGGATCGCACGGCCTCCCGAGTCGGAGGTTCGAATCCTCCCCCTGGACATGGATGTTTGTGTTGTCTTTAGTATTAATTAGTTCATAAGTAGTTTGTAAGTTTAGGGACCAATGACCCCGCAGTTAAGTCACATAAGCTTTACAAACATTTGAACATTTTTTACAGTAGCGCCGAGCCTTGGGTGGAAACATGGCATGTTAAAGTAAACGTCAACAAGTGCGAAACAGTAGTATTCACTAAAAGACCGAAAGAACTGTGCAAACAGAAACTGAATAGATGGGCGTCGAAGAACATGTACTGTACACGACACTTGTGAGACCTCTGATGACGTACGGTGCTCCATGCTAGGCTTACGCAGCGCTTACACGGATGTGCCACTTGCAACTGATAGAAAACAGGGTGGTACTACTTATCATAAGCAGTGCTCTACGATACAATCTCACAGCGGATCTTCACCGGGAATACCGCCTTGATACTATCATCGAGGTATTCAAATAACATGCAGCATGTCTGTAGAAAAACTCTAGACCAACAACTCCTTCATCCTTAATCTGAGCAACTATGATCGCAACCGCAGGTGGAAACACAACCGACCCAAAATACTCTTTCTCAGGAATAGACAAGATGCTATGGTAAGTTTGACAAACACCAAAAAAAAAAAAAAAATCTTTGTTCGTCGAACGCCTGGACCACAGCACAACTGAGTGACTGTGCCATATGAGACATTACCACCGACATACGGACGATACCAGGGAACATGAACAAGCACGAAACACAAACAAATCCCACGCGTAATCCACACGTAATCTACACAAACCAAAATCGATCACTCATTCGTCAATCTTCATTGTTGTAGTCAGCAACCGCTGATGCTAGCCCAGGAGACATCCCATTGCCAGCTGCAGTGGAGCGACTCGTCAAACCGGACTGACAAACTGATGACAAAAACGCAATGAAAATGGTACGGAGCTTGTACGATATCCAGCAACTAATATAACCAAACCCTTGCATGATCTCTACATCTAAATCTACACGGGATACTCTGCAAATCACATTTAAGTATTTATCTCCCATTCCATTCTCGAATAGCGCGCGGGAAGAAAGAACACCTGAATCTCTCCATTCGAACTCTGATTTCTCGTATTTTATTCTGATTATCTTTTCTACCTCTGTCAGTGTCAGTCAACAATATATTTTCGCATTCGGAGGAAAATATTAGCGATTGGAGTTTCGTAAGTAGCCCACGCCGCTGCGATATGCGCCGTTGTTGTAATTATTCCCATCCCAGATCCTGTATAATTTCCGTGACGCTGTTTCCCCTGTATCTTGACAATACGAAACGAGCAGCTCTTCTTTGAACTCTTTCGATGTCCTCTGACAAACCGACCTGATAAGGATCCCACGCTGGGAGTAATACTCCAAAAAAGGATGGACAAGCGTAGTGTATACAATCACTTTAGTAGTTCTGTTGCGTCTTTTAAGTGTTCTGCCAATAAAATGCAATCAGTGGTTCCCCTTTCCTACGACATTATATACGTGTTCTTTCCAGTCGAAGTCTGATGTAATTGTTATTTCTAGGTATTTAGTAGAGTTTACCCCCTTTACACTCGATTGATTTATGTTGTAAACGGATTTCTGTTCGTACTCAAGTGGACGACTTCATACTTCTCATTATTTAGAGTCAATTGCCAATTTTTACACCATAGTGATATCTTATTTAGATCGTTCTGCAGTTGACTAGACGGTAAATAACGGCGTCATCTGCAAACAATCTAAGAGAGCTACTTGGATTTTCCCCTAAATCGTTTATGTAAATAAGGAACAGCAGACGACCAATAACACTACCATGTGGAACGCCCGAAAACACATCTGTTTTAGTCGATGCCTTACCATCGATTACTACGAACTGTGTCATTTCTGACAGGAAATCCCCTGTCCAGTCGCAAACTTGGGTCGATATCTGTCACAGATATCAAGAAATCCGCTACTACTCTTACTACCCGCTCCTGACTGTAGCAGTGGCTTTTTCCCTTGGCATTTACGTAGGCATTTTCTTTCCCTCTGCCCTTAAAACCGCTCTTATTTAAAAAAAATCTTTCGACCACTCTATCTGTTCATCTGTGCACTCTAGTGTACAGCGTGGTAAATTGCCACACAGGGGGCCCGGGTTCGATTCCAGGTCGAGTTCGAGGATTTCTCCACTCGGGGACTGGGTGCTGGGTCGTCATCATCATTTCATCTTCATCGACGCGTAAGTCGCCCAGGTAGCGTCACTTAAAAGAGTTGCACTACGCAGGCCGAACACGATCCCAGCTGTGGTCTAAAGGGCAAAAATGCCGCACAAAATCTTCATCACCAGATGGACCGTATTAGTGGATAATCCTACCCACACGTACAGAAAACATCACAGTTCCCGCCCCTGTGACTCCTACATTACAAATACCAACACATGCTGAGGTGACAGTGGACCTACTGAGTTGGTCACCATGCTTGTGCGAGCGTGGAGGGGCTCCACTCCTGTGACGTAGGGCTATCATCGTACTTGCTTGCAGGCAAATTACTCAAGAAACTGTGCAGGTGTAATAGTACTGTAAGTCAGGCTTGAGAACCTTTGCTGTAAGCTCCACGTGCACATGCCGGCAACTAAATACAAACCCGCTAATAGATTACAAACGTTTTCCTCATCCTGCGGTTTACGGAGACTACGGCAGCAGTTAGTGAAGAGCTGTCAGAGCTTCCCGTAAAAGCGTAATTTTGGAATGTAATTTTGTGGCCGTTTAGGTAATGTCTTCCGTTAATGGCACCGTCTGTATCGCCCCCCGAATGGCGGGCATCCTTTCCGGCGGTGGGTTCTTTCAGCATCCATTTGATCCACCGATTGCGGCCAGCCAAGTTTCCTTGAGGCGACTCCCCAGCTGAGGAACCGTATAACATCTCCGAAGGACGGTAGCTTTGTACAGCTTCAGCTTTAAATTAATCGGTAGCCTTGCAGACAATCTAGATAGGTCGCAATAGTTACAATTTAAAAAATAATTATGGTATCCACCAACAGCCGTAAAGTTTATGTTGGTGGATACGTTAATTATCTTGAATTAAAACTAGACCGGCCGTAGTCTCAGTTCCATTATAACTTGAAACTACGTCGCAATAATTATAGGTCACACTTGAGGCTGATCTGTAGCCATTTACCCCTCTTTCGTATTTTTATTCTGTAAGATACGTTTATTATGTTAGGAAGAGCATTTAATATGTGGTGTGGATAAAATATAGAGCATATGGTCCGATGAACAAGTATCCCTTGGGAAACTTCTGCCCGTATTGCCATCTGAAATCTATTTGGCTCTTACAAGTAGTCTCAGTCCGCCAAACAAATACACAACATATAATAATATATAATTTTCAAAGTTGGATAGTATAAACAAATTTTTGTGCTCATTATAGTTCTCCATACCTGTCTTAATTGGTATGATTTTTTCCTCCTTCCAAACCTGGTTCTTTATATGGAAAACAAACCGTTAAAATCTATAATATCTGCCGTTTTCTCCAAACACAAGTAAAAGTGTTAACAGAAGTTCACTGTGCAGCCACCTTTGACACAAAAAACGCCACAGACACTTTCTAAAACGCTGCTTCATCTGTTAAACACATATCAGTTTACAAAATTCCCACTAGACGCGGGTAAAACAATATTACGATCTGTTATGCAACACAATGCATTTAAGGTTTAAATATGTTTGTACAATGTAATCATCTTGTACTAAGTTATGTTTCTGTTCTTTAAAATTTTATTTGAATGTCAGTTGAATAGAGAGATCACAGGCGTAACATACTAGCTTGTTCCGTTGGCGCCAAAATGTAGCCACAGGCGCGGAATGTTACGTCAATCACATGCGTGTATCGCGTATACGACTGTCAAACGTTTGTGAATTTTATTATACAGTTGTGGCTTCCTGTATAGGAACAGTGAATTATTAATAAAACGAGAAAAGTCACTGACATCCCGAAAGAACGTGTGATATTCGTTATTGTTAAAACCTAGCCACATTAAACTACTATTTCAGCCTCACCTCAGCAAAACAACGGATCTACGACCTGAGTGCTGCTTCTGCATAGGGTTCAACAGCAGCGAACGAAGCTACCTGGTTAGTGAAGGGAAGTTGGAAAAATTACAACCATGAAAATAACTTTCCTTATCATGTTGCAATGGATACTAAACCAATTTTTAAAGCAGTGACTTCACTATAACTGCTAGAAAAATGTTTGCGTGGGAAAACCCAGAACCCAATTGATTAAATGCTCTTATTTCGAAGAGATGTTCAAAGACTGTTTGTTTACTATATTGTAGTGAAGATTTCTGCTTTGGAAGCCGCAAAAACAGATTTTAATGATAGAAATGTAACAAGACTTCATATTCTCAGTCAGTTGGGCTTCACTCCTTGAGCCTTCACTGAGCAGGTACTGCGGATCTTGGATGAGCAACGTATCGCGAAGGCAGATACTTCAGTACAGAATATAGAAAAAATGTTCAAATGTTTGTAAATCTATCGGACCAAACTGAGTGGTCATCAGGCCGTAACTTACAAACTACTTAAAACTAGGTAAACCAACCTACGGACAACACACACACCGATGCCCCAGGGAGGACTCGAACCTCCACGGCGAGCAACCGCGCGCTCCGTAGCGAGACGCTTTAGACCGCACGGCTACTCCGCCGCGGCGAATATAAAAAAAAATTTCTATGCATAGGGGCTTAGGAGCTAAAAGAGCTGCAGAGGATGGTGAGGTTTGTTTGTTTGTAAATCTTATGAGACTTAACGTCTATGGTTATCAGCCCCTAAGCTTACAAACTACTTAACCTAATTTAAACCTAAAGACAACACAGACAGCCTTGCCCGACGGCGAGCAACCGCGCGCTCCGCAGCATGGCGCTTTAGACCGCTCGGCCACTCCACCTCGGCGGGATGATGAGGAGTAACTGGAATACGGATATGGGCAGTTTTATGGTATGATAGAAAAATTTCTTTTTTTACATTTCATCCAAACTTTGAAGCGATTATTCTGGAACTTAAGGTTTTCTCTTTTAAGGAACAAAATGTTCAAATGTTTGAAAATCTACCGGACATAACTTCTAGGTTATCAGTCCGTAGCTTACAAACTACTTAAACTAAGGTGAACTAATCTAAAGAGAACACAAACACCTATGCTCTAGGGGGGACTCGAACCCCCGACGGCGAACTGCCACGCGCACCGAAACACGGCGCCCCAGTACGCGCTTCTAATCCGTCGCGGCTTTTCAGGAACACATATATCAGAAATTATTGGAACGATTAAGATTAAATTTAGCCCACCTATTCTTTTACATGGAAGCAATATTTAAGTGGAACTCAATTTTAATGTAGATATTATAAGCAGTTTTATGGTTTATAATATATTGAAAAAATTGCGCTTAAAAATGTTCGAATCCAAAACACCACAAAAAATAATACCATTAATTTACCAAAACGTTACTGCACTTAATCATACATTCATTATTGTAGATTACTTTACCATAAAAGAGAATTGCCAAATTTGTCTGGAAATAATAAAAAGTGTACCTTAAAATATGAATGTAACAAAAAAATATCTCACAGCATTGAAGTGTTATTAAAAATTCTGATTTTTTAAATTTTTTTTTAATTTTTATTTTTAGTTATTTATTTATTTATTTATTGGAGAGCGTATTGGATCCCTATATATAAGTGTGAAAAATGTCAGTAAGATTGAACAGAAAATGACAGAGATATCAATTTACAAAGATATCAGTGCAAGACTGGCACCGTCTCTCATTAAAAATCGACTGTAGTGAGAAACCCGCAAGGGAAGGGAGGGCAAGCGGGAAGTGTGGGAGGAGGGGGAGGAAGAGGGATGAGGAGGAGATGGAGTAGGAGCGTAAGGACTCCAGGGGCGGTAGGGGAAACGAGGGGGATAGCCAAGAGGCGGGATGGAAGAAGATATGTGAGGAGGGGAGAGAGGACTTTGCATCAATGGGTAGGGGAGGGGATTAGAGTTGGTAGGAACGATAGATTATCGGGGACGGAGGGCGTCCCCGGAGAGGGAGGTGGCGTAAGTTACCCTAGGAGAGGAGTGGTAAAGTTGAAGGGAGGGAGGGAATCACCCCGAATAACGCTGGGAGTGAATCACCTTGCATAATGCCGACCAACTCGTTTAGTAATGATGGATTACAGCAGTGGCGGCAGGTGCTTCTGATGACTGGGGGTTCACTTCTTGATAGTGGCAACACTCCCCCCCCCCTCACCACCGCTCTGTATGATAGACTTGCGCATAATAGTTCGCGATCGGGAGCGCTCACTTTAGTTCATGGCTCTGCCGTGAACTAGTTGGTTCTTTTAGTTCGTCCGCTCCCAGTGACGGCTGAGCGGCGTGGTCTGCGCATGCAGGTGGAGGGAGAAGTTCCCCCACCTAGCTGCTTCATTCGCTTGCTGCTTGAGCTGCTAATGATATCACGCAAACCAAAAGAAACAGTTTGTGGACAATTTATCACGTTTAAGTTTAGAGTTATCTCTATATCTTGGTATTATGGAATTTATTAGTCAGATATTGCAGAGTGCAGAATACTTCAAAGCAGAAATTTTGTAGCACTGAACTATGGAATCTAGCAGGTAGACGATAACCTCTAAATGGCTCTCATCAGCAGAATGAAAACATGTGATTTTTAATTCTGTTCGCGAACTATGGTGCATATTTTAGTTCGCAACCAGTAGCTCTCCTTTTAGTTCGCAGCTCGGCCGCGAAGTAGGTCGCTCTTTTTAGTTCGTCCGCTCGTTTTGGCTTTTTCTACCGATACTAAAACTACAGCTGAGCTGCATCTCAGCTCGAAATGACGGCAACTGGCAGAAGGAATCACGCGATTCTACGCGCTCTCGCGTCCTCTCGCTGTTACCCGTCAGTCGTCGGAAAAGGAGCGCACGGACTAAGAGGCGAGGGGTCTGAGAACTAGTTCGCCTAGTGCGCCTGTGGAAGCGTTCTTACGAATTAGTTCGTTCGCAAACTACACAAGACTACGGTATGACAATTTGGCGCACCTTTGTGAGTGGCACAAATTATTTGTAGAATGTCTTACCTCGGCTTGTTTGGAATTCCTTCAAATCGAGCAGACGCGTCGGCCTACCACGATAAAGATGAGAAATTTGTTTCTAAAATATTCTGAACGTTGTTAAATTTTCTTACATAATAAACACCCAGAACATATGACTACGCACACGAGCACTAAAACCCAATAAGTAACTAATTACACTCTTAAATAACTGTAAGACATTGCATGTGTTACGATGAAGAGACAAGCTAATTTCGGGTTACCTACTTCTAAACTTATGCATGCACAAAGGCTGCTCTTTCTAACATCTTTCCAAACAGTTAAATATTTGTAACAACTAAGAGTATAAATGTCACTATCAATAAAACTCTTCTGGGTATGAAACCGCGTCGTCATTTTATAAATTCCACCTACGTTTCGGCCACTGTTGCAGGCGGCCTTCATCAGGGTCTGATGAAGGCCGCCTGCAACAGTGGCCGAAACGTAGGTGGAATTTATAAAATGACGACGCGGTTTCATACCTAGAAGAGTTTTATTGATAGTGACAACGGCCGCGGAAGCCTACGTTTGCAGTATAAATTTCGTTTTCCATCAAAATTGCGACTCATTTGCAAAAACGTCGAAAGGTATGTAGCAAGTAACAATACAAAAGTCATTGTTGTTCCCGTATTTGTTGAAAAGAAGATTGGGTTAAAAAATTGCTTGCATTCAGTCTCTAACCCACTACCTTCTACACCGCAGCGCAATGCCTCTAAGCACGGCTATTCTTGCTAGGTAGAGAGTAGTGACTTCATTATTATTCAAGATCGGATCTTCTGAAGGCTTTTACAGTTGATGCGTCTTTACTTTATAGTTACAAGATATTTTACCAAATTTGACGTGTTTTAATGACTCTTCAGTGCCACAAAAATAAATATGATTGGCGGATGTTGCCTTCATGAAGGATTTGCGCATGCGGAAGGCGAGGTGGCGCTTTAGTGGAGCCGAAATACGATTATCCCTGGCGCTTCACAGCCAATCGGCTTTGAGCGCCGCATGCGGCAGCAGACTACTGGAATCTGCGCATGCGTGCGTCGGGCTGCGCTGTGCACAGTTGCCTTGTGCCAGACAACTGCGGCCGTTACAGCTATACTGTCCGGCAGCGAACTCACTGTTTGGCAACACGGTTGCATTTCGTTTCCCCGACCAGGGCGGTCTCCCACTTCCCAGCCCAGTAGGCGGAGCCAGTGATCATCATGTTTCGACCAGACTGTAGCTCCATTATTGCGTAACCGCAAGACCTCGAGTGGCCAGGAGCTGTTGTTGTACCAGTTCCAACGCCAATGTTAAAAGCGTCGTTTCCCCTCGCCCCTCCTGCCGCGGGATCGGCCATTTGCTACCTCCAGGGGGTTCAGGAGTAAATTTTAGCCTCAGCCGCGCATGCGCATTGCAACGCTGCGGCCACTGCCGCCTATATTAAGTGGACGCGCTACGACTCGTATACGTGCAGTCTCTGCGACATAAAACGTTTGTCATGCGATAAAAATACTTTGAATGTGCATATAAAATGATCTGATAGAAGAAAGAAACCAAAAATGTTAGTTTGAAAACACGTTTATTCAATTTATTTACTCTGTCTCCCTCCCTCTTTTATTTTTTTTTTTTTTATTTATTTTTACGAACAGCTTTCTTCCGAGGGTTCATTGAACTAGTGAAGACACAGGTTTGCACCATAAATTTCCATTGTAATCAATATGATTTTAACATCGGTGAGACACACTGCGATTTGAACTTCGGTGAGACACTCTTCGGAATGTAGCTACCTTTTCAGAGCATTTCGCCACCTGGCAATTGTCCGAGAATGCCTCTGGCTTATTTACCGATAGGCTACCACGGAACGGTGTGGAGGCGCGCACCCGGTCTCGTGCCTGGGAGGCGCGATGCCATCGGCCCGCGGCGCAGTCGCGTGCCGCCGCCGCTCGCGTGCGCGGCATTCTTTGGCCCCGCTTTTTGTCTCCCGGTTTCCTCGGCTTTTTTGTGTCGCGACACGCGGCCGCGCCTTTGATTTACGCCGGCCAGATTGCGCAGCCCTTTGCGTGCCCTTAAAAGGGCCGCGGCCCTTCGCCGATTAGCGCACCGTGACGAGCCGCCGGCCAGGTCGTCCCACGTGTATAGTGCCCGCGCCGTCTCAGGGTCGTGACCGGCCGTGATAGCCGGTCCGACCGACTGCAGGCGCTATCGCGGCATCGGGCTTCACATTCATTAGCCGCTGACACGACTTCGCGCTCATTAGATAGAATCGGCGGAGCCGTAACGCAAGCTCGGGTTAGCGAGCGCAGTTTCTTACACTATTTAGGACTAGCAGATACCGCACGCGTACGGCTAGGAAAACGGTGGGATTGGCCGTCTACGTTACTAATACCAACGCCACCTAGATACGAGGCCTGTGCGCTGCCAGCCATGAGTAGTCGTAACACAAGCAAACAATTTGTCTTACAAAGCGTTGTGATGAGTTTGGGAGTACGTACGCGTTGCATACTCAGTTTAAGAATGTTTTTCGTGTTATCTATGTTATTCTCTGTGCAGATTTTTGGCGCTATGTGACAAAATGCCTAATATGAATCGTCCGATTCCAACATCGGTAAGATATCTTACTAATAGTTGGTAAAACTCTTATGTTGTTGTTGTTGCGGTCTTCAGTCCGGAAACTGGTTTGATGCAGCTCTCCACAATGCCCTATCCTGAGCAAGCCTCTTCATCTCCTCATAAGAACGGCAACCTACATCTGTCTGAATCTGCTTATTGTATCCATCTCTTGGTCTTCCTCTGCGGTTTTTACCCCACACACTTCCCTCCAACGCTAAATTCACAATACCTTGATGTCTAAGAATGTGCCCTACCAAGCGATCCCTTCTTTTAGTCAAGGTATGTCAGAAATTTCTTTTCTCCCAAATTCTGTTCAGTACCTCCTCATTAGTTACGCGATCCACCCACCTAATCTTCAGCATTCTTCTGTAGGACCACATTTCAAAAGCCTCAATCCTCTTCCTGTCCGCACGTTTATCGTCCATGTTTCACTCCCATACAAGGCAACACTCCATACAAATGCCTTCAGAAAGGACTTCCTTAGGCTTAAATCAATCTTACGTAAGAAAATAAACTTTGCGCGGTTAAGTTACGTTCGGTTTTACCAGTGACTTCGCTGCCCCCACTCTCAAGCAATTGTTGCGACATCTGTTTTAAAGGTTATACTTTATTTCAATTTAATAAGGTGATGGTGGTCATGTGGTCCGCAGTTTTATAAGCCTGCACCTTCCATATTTCTAGTTTTTCTTGCTTAGGGAAGATTTTACATATTTTTAGTTAATTCCTGTCTTTAAAATGAGTTTGTAAATTTTCCCTTGAACGACTGATGATGCTCAGAAGAGGCGTAACGCGTCATGTATAAGTATGTGAAACATCGCTTTTGCACAATCAAGACCGTTCTTTATTTTATTTTTTTTATTTATTTTTTTTTACCAAAATATTCATTACGGTTGCTGTGCCAGCGCCACAGAAATATGGACTTATTTCAGTAAATAAAGTTCTGCACGTCCAAGAGCATAGACGTCCGCCAAGATCATCGTACTGTAAGGGCAGAAGTGGCAGATCATATAGTTACTACAGCAGAGATACATCTACATACTCCGCAATCCACTGTAAGATGCGTGGCGGAGGGTACACTGTACCACTACTAGGCATTTCCTTTCCTATTCCACTCCCAAATTGAACGAGGAAAAAAATAATGCCTATATGCCTCCGTACGAGCCCTAATTTCTCTTATCTTGTCTTTGTGATCTTTACGCGAAATGTAAGTAGGCGGCAGCAAGATCGTACTACACTCAGCTTCAAATTCCGGCCCTCTAAATTTTCTTAACAGAAATTCACGAAAAGAACGTCGTCTTTCTTCCAACGATCCCCAATTGAGTTGCCGGAGCATTTCCGTGACACTCGCGCATTGGTCGAACCTACCGGTAACAAATGTAGCTGCTCGCCTCTGAAGCGCCTCTATGTCTTCCTTTAAACTGATCTGCTGCGGGTCCCAAACACTTGAGCAATACTCAAGACGTGGTCGTACAAGTGTTTTATACGCGGTCTCCTTTACAGGTGAAGCACATCTTCCCAAAATTCTCCCAATAAACCGAAGTCGGCTGTCCGCCTTACTCACAGCTGTCCTTACATGTTCGTTCCATTTCATATCACTCTGCAATGTTACGCCTAGATATTTGAACGACACGACAGCGTCAAGAAGCACACTACTATTGCTGTACTCGAACATTATTGGATTGCTTTTTCTACTTATGCGCATCACCTTACATTTTTCTACATTGAGAGCTAGCAGCCATTCTTCGCACCAACTAGAAATTTTGTCTAAGTCATCCTGTATGCTATTACAGTCATTTACAGACGACACCCTCCCATACACCACAGCATCATCAGCAAACAGCCGCAAATTACAACTTACTCTGTCCATCAGATCATTTATGTAGATAGAAAATAATAGCGGTCCTATCACACTCCCCTGGGGCACGCCTGACGATACACTCGTCTCTGATGAACACTCGCCGTCGAGAACAACGTACTGCGTTCTATTACTTAGGAAGTCTTCCAGCCAGTCACAAATCTGTGAACCTATTCCATAAACTCGTATCTTTGTTAGCAGTCTGCAATGGGAAAACTGCGAGAAAGGAAGACGTGTCTATGACTTTTTCCCGAATATAAGGGAACGTCTTCGAATGGGTCATATCAATCCCAGCCGGGGTATGATCCACTTCCTAACGGGACACGGCCCCTACCCCACACACCTCACACGTGTGGGTCTCAGTGACAATCCATGCTGTGCGTGTGGAGAAATTGGGACCCCAGAACACACTGTCATACACTGTCAGCTCTACAAAACACACACTCACACTATGTTTGACACGACTAAAGACCTAAACAAACTAATACGAAATAAGAACGGATGGGACATAATGAACAGGCTGACGGACGAAATCTCATTACGAAAAAAAGAAAAGACGAGTACACACAGAACGTAAGACGTAATACAACACGAAACGCCCACAACAGAAGACAAAACACTTATGATGAATCGGACACTGAAAGCACAAACAGTACAAATTACACCACAGATGACAGACCCGACACAGAGAACGATATAAACACATGCGAAATGTAACCCACAGATATAGCCAATCATAAGAGTCTCAAAATGAGAAAACTCCAGGATGGCAGGGCTCGAAGTAAATTCCGAGGCCTCCCACCCTGGACTTTCCTCTCTTATTTTTCAGACTGTCACTCAAACCAATCTTTCCTATCTTCTATTATTCTCTTCTTAAAATAGTTGACGTTTTTAAGTTGCCTTTCCATTTTCCTTATGATAAGTTTTTACGCTTTTCTTTGTATTTTTTATCTAATTACTGTAAATGTATAAAGAAACTAATGTATCATAGTCGCATAAATGTATCACATAGTTTTTATAATCACGACCAGCTATATACCCAAATGCAGCTGGTCCGCAACAAGGGTAAATAAATAAATAAATAATGTCTTATAAAGCGTTGTGATGAGTTTGGGAGTACGTACACGTTGCGTACTCTCTTTCAGAATGTTTTTCGTGTTATCTATGTGATTCTCAATGCAGATTTTTGCCGCTATGAGACAAAATGCCTAATATGAATCGTCCGATTCCAACATCGGTACGATATCTTACTAATAGTTCGTAAAAATCTTATACCGAAACAAATTTGTCAGTGAATCACATAACATCAAGAACATTCTGAAGCACAGTTTGCAACGTGTACGTATTCCAAAACTCAGTACAACGCTACAAAAGACAAATAGTTTGCTTGTGTTATGACTACTCTTGGCAGGCAGTGCACAGACCTTGTATCTAGGTGGCGTTGCTAATACCCTATCCTAGAATCAGGTACGCGGTACCCTTGAGTATTTCCAGGTTGCCTGTCAAAGGATTGCCTCGGATAGAAATAGTTAGATTTCCATTGTTTTGCATAATTACAGTTGAACTGTATTATTACGATATCGGTTACAACGACAACTAGGGTGTAAAGTCATTATTTCTGTGGTACGGCCGTATTCCTCGTAAGTAATTTTCGTTAGTAAACTCAAAAGAAGAACAAAAGCAACTGTAAAATGATTTACTTATCTGCATCGTGCAAAAAGTGGCAATTGTAAGGGGTCAGCCCCTCTTATCGATATATTCTTGACCAAGTTACATTACACAGGTTGATTTAGGCATTATATCGATAGTTGGCGTACCGAGCACAGTGAGCCGATTGTTGGTGGTCTGGCACAGGGACGACTCAAGTGTAGAATGTCGGCGAATGTGAAAGACGCATTAAGTGAGTAATAAGAGTGCTGTTCAAAGTCTGTTCATTGTTCGTATTTCGGGTTGAGTTATCCCCAGCGACGTGGGTGGGTTTTCTCACCATTTGTGCCGATCGTAACTGCGTAAGAAGATTTCCGCGCCGCGAATCGTGTCAACCGCGCCGGCTACAAACCACATGGAATACAGTGAAGGATTGTTGTGCAACAGTGAGATAAAAGTAATAAATGGCGCGTGAAGACTAATATTGGTGACCTGTGTAAATTACCGTTATTAGAATGTGCGGTGAAGGCCGCGATTGCCTCGCATATTTATGATTGTTCAGAATTATAAAAAAAGTACAGTTCTAAGTTGTGTGTATTGCTGTTATTGACAAATGTTGAGCCCTTAATACAACTGTTTATCAGCAACAAATTAATTACTGGTGAAAGCTATTCCCGAAACAGACTTAACGATAGCGCTTATCCTGTGCATACGGTCACACTTGTCATTAATTGGATTGCTATTCGACGTCAAACTAACATCGACATCCGTTTTTGAACGTCCGGAGAAGAAGAAATGGACGTCAAGAGTTCCCAGGATAACTTCGCACCTTCTTCTAGTTAATGAGTAAGTTTTCGTTTTTGTTTAACCTTATAAAAGAGTTTTAAGTCATGACTGTTTACCGTTGGATATTGCGATTCATTTTATTTACATAACCACCCCCATTAGCTTATTCTTCTCCGGACGTTTAAAGACGGTAACTTTTGGGCCACAGTCGTAATTTCCTCTACATTTCGGCACCGAACAGCGAAACGGCATTTTAACAGTAAAAAAGATATCACACGTTGTTCTCTCACACACACAAATCGTCCAGCGTAGCGATCACGCCGTACACAACAACAATTTACGTAATAAATACACTCCTCAACGAAAGAATGCACTATAAACAGCTTGCACTGCTAATATTTACTATCTTTCAGAGGGCTCTAAGCCTCTCACCGACGCCATGTTGTGACGTCGTGCGCAGGCTTTATTCTATAGGGGGTGCTGTCTGTTCACGTATGGTCGAGGTACTTACCCGCGCACCTTCGCGAGACGCTTTGCCCTCGCGTTAAGCCCAACTAAGGCTACAATTGAAATCAGTTGCGAGTGTGGACTGGTGTACGTAGGTGAGACAGGGGAACCATTCAGCACAAGAATATCTGTACACGAAAGGTATATCGGGATTGGACAGCACACCTATGGCAAACAGTAATGCAAACACCAGTCATAGACGTCTATTTTCGCCAATCATACGGAACAATGCAAACACCGATGACAAGGAAAGTACACCATTGTTGTTGTTGTTGTTGTGGTCTTCAGTCCAGAGACTGGTTTGATGCAGCTCTCGACCCTACTCTATCCTGAACAAGTCTCTTCACCTCCTCATAAGAACAGCAACCTACAGCCATTTGAATTTGCTTACTACATTCATCTCTTGGTCTTCCTCTGCGATTTTTACCCCACACACTTCACACCAATGCTAAATTAACAATTCCTTGCTATCTAAGAATGTGTCCTACCAATCGATCCCTTCTTTTAGTCATGGTATGCCAGAAATTCCATTTCTTCCCAATTCTGTTCACTACCACCTCATTAGTTACGCGATCCACGCACCTAATCTTCAGCATTCTTCTGTAACACCACATTTCAAATGCCTCTATCCTCTTCCTGTAGACACTGTTTATTGTCCATGTTTCATACCCATACAAGACCACGCTCCACACAAATGCCTTCAGAAAGGACTTCCTTATGCTTAACTTAGTGTCCGATGTTAACAAATTTCTCTTTTTCAAAAACGCTTTTCTTGCCATTCCCATTCTGCATTTTATTTCCTCTGTACTGCGACCATCATATGTTATTTTACTGGCCAAGTAACAAAACTCATTTACCATCTTTATTGTTTCGTTACCTAATTTAATTCCTTCAGCATCGCATGATTTTCTAAGACTGCATTCCATTACCCTTGTTTTACTCTTGTTAATGTTCATCTCATATGCTCCTTTCAACTCACTGTCCATTCCGTTCAATTCCTCCTCCAGGTCCTTTGCTGTCTCTGAGAGAATGTTTTTATTTCTTCACCCTGAACTTTAATTACTTCTCCAATTCTCCAAATATCTCCTTGCTTTCCTTTCTACCTTGCTCAATGTACAAATTGAATAACATTAGGGAAAGGCTACAACCCCGTCTTACACCCTTCCAGCCTCTGCATCCCTTTCTTGCCCTTTACTCTGATAACGGCTGTCTGGTTTTTGTACAAGTTGTCAATATCCTTCCGTTCCCTATATTTTATATATAGAGAACAGTGTAGAGTGCAATAATTTATTTTATTCAGCTAGGTTCGGTCTTCTTTTAGACCATCTTCAGGAATTTTAACTCCATCGATGTTGTGGAGGTGACGGATAACTGGGTCCTTCCAGTGCGTCACCTATATATTACTCCTGCTGATTTCAGAATTGTCAAAAGCTTTCTCCAAATCTACAAAAGTTAGAAATATAGGTTTGCCTTTCCTTAATTCATCTTCTAGGATAAGCCGTAAAGTGAGGATTGTTACATGAATTACTAATTCCTCGTAAAATAGCTGTTTATCCATAGCGTTCTCAAAAATAATCTCTCTCTATTGATCACGCTGTCGACCGAGAGATTAAACCATAATTTTCTTTCATTCTTAATGAGTAGACTACGTGAAAACTCGAAATTTTTAGAAATAGGTAAATACAGTGTATTTGCCTATAAGGACAATTATAGGACCTTGAGAATTGCGTCATTATAAACGAGTGTTGTTGTAACCGAGATTTGCATTTTCCGTTTATTTTCGTAGCAAGGGAAAAAATAAATTAATTTAGCCTTGTGTTACTGTACCTTGTTTACTCTTAAGCTTACATGAATACAATACTGTACGTCGAGTACTCTCCAAACTTCTTTCCTTATGAGTTAACTAATAAGTGATTTTACTCCGCGTCTGTTTGCCCAATACACACTTTGTAAATTATGTTCTGTGTTCGTTATTTCATTCGCAATTTCACTGCTCTCGCCCCTAGCTTTGTAGAACGAATTCAAATTTCTAATGGCTTCTAAGGCGTCACCCAGAGTAGGGATAGACACTTTACTTCCTTCGACTCCCTCTTGTTCTTTTTCTGCTTCTTCTTCATCTCCCTCGCTCATGTCGTGGTCATTGTGGCTCTGATTCTCCACTTCATTTGCAATTTCATGTTCATTGTGCTCATCGGTTGTAAGAAGGTAATCAGCTACTGTAGCCTACATTTCATAGTCACACTGATTATCACAGCTGATTTGTTGCAGCCGTGCAGATAGTGGCAGATCATCAGTGTCTTTGAACGTGTTTTCAGATTTGGCGGCATCTATTCCTTCCTTGTGAATCCCTCATGAAGAAAGCAGTTGTTGATGACCAAGACATTAAACATAAAGGTGAAGCAATGAATTAAAATTTGTGACGCTCAACTTTAAACCTTTAGGCAGCTCCAGCTGAAAACAGATGGTCATCATTACGGTTGTGGTCTGAAGATGGTCCTGTAAGTAACCGAAAGCGGTTACCAGAGAATGCGATGTAGACTACCCTGTTATATGAATCTATTTATATAAAAATGAACTGCTGTTCGTTAGTCTCGGTAAAAAGTGAGCTATCAATACTGTTCGTCCAATTGCGATAAAATTTTGTGCATTCATGTTGAAAGCAAGTTGAAAGTTTGCATGAAATAAAAATTTGGAAAAGTCGTCAGGAAAGTAGAAAAATTTAGGAAAAACCGAAAGCGATTTTTTTCTACGAATAAAAACAAATTGCCACATGGTTGTAAGAACATCACTTGAGTACGGCTTAACAGGACGAGGTTTATACGATTTTTTTTTTATTTATTTGAAAATCTACCGGAAAATTGGAAAATTTGTGAAATTCTGTATGTGCGTTTTTCAATGTGTTTTTGATTGAATTTAGCACTATAACTGACTATTAGCACGACGGAGAGGGGTAATTCTTTTGTTGTTTTGTTCATTATGGTATTGTAAAAGTTTTCACTAAGAAAAATAGAGACAGTTAAAAAGGAAAGTTGCAAAATTCGAACCAAGTTTGTTTTTCAATGTGTTTCTAAATGTACTCAATACTATAAGCTGAGAACCGATCATCCGCTTGCGATAAAATTTTGATCATTGACGTTCAACGAAAGATGAACGTTCTTATGAACTAAAAATTTGGGAAATTTACCCGGAATATTTGTGAAATTCGCGGGAAACTGAAAGAGCTTTCATCAATGGGATATCAATATCATTCGTCGGGTTGCGATGAAATTTTGCATATTTGACGTTCAAACCAAGAGTAACGTTCTTATGAAATAAACATTTGAAAAAGTTTCCCAGAAAATTGGAAAATACAGAAAAAAAGTAGAAAGAGATTTTTCTATGAAAATCAATACCATTCATCTGATTGCGATAAAATTTTGCACATTCGACGTTCAAAGCCAGAGGAAGGTTTGAGTGAAGTAAACGTTTGGAATAGTTGGCCAGAAAATAGTAAAATTTTTGGAAAACTGAAAGAGCTCTTTTCTTTGAGATATCAATATCATTCGTACGATTGTGATAAACTTTTGCACATTTGACGTTCAAAGCAAATACCTTTATAAAGCTGCTGGGTCTAAAATACATATGAATTATATATATATATATATATATATATATATATATATATATATATATATGAGAGAGAGGGAGAGCTTACGCTCTGGTTTTTGGGAAAATGGGGAATTTTTACGAAATTGAATGTTCTAATTTTTTCATGTTTAAAAAGTTACTGATTAAATTTGACATATTTTATTGAGATTCATACAGAACGCAGGCTCGGTTACTACTGCTTCACAGCAATGTATACAGATGTTTTCACTACTCGTTAGTATCAGCAAGACATTTATACAGGATGTCCCACTTAAACATTTCACCGCAAATATCTCTAAAATTATAACAGTTATCGAAAACCTACTATCGCGCGCATGAAAATACGAATGGGGCTCATGAATATAAACAGTTTTAGACTTTCTAAAACGGAAACAAATACTATTTTTAGCGGAAACAATTTTTTTAATGGACACCACATATTATTTCTAATTAAATCAGTAGCATGAAAAATCACAAAAATAATGGAATTGGTTGCATCGGAATACGTCAATTATATCCCGAGTAAGTACGAAGCGACATTGTCGCTTGAAATAAATGAAGTGCGCTAACGCACGATTACGAGCAGCGGAAGTTTCACGATTGTTTGTGTTTCCGCTTGTGAAGTAACTCTCCTATATACTTCTAATCATTTCATTTCTATTCGTTTTCTGTTCATCGTATATCAATGCAAAAAGTAATTGTTTATTTAATGTTAATCTGCAACAGACATATAATTTTAAAATTTTGTGGTTACACTAAAAATGAACATTTTATCTGTTGCACGTAAAGGAAAGGCTGATATTAAAGACCACCTGAAAACATTTGAAACGGCAGTGCTATCAATGATACTGTTTCAGTAAACCAAACATAAGGGTTATTTTACAGCCAAAGATCACACCAATACTCATTGTTGAGTGCTGTTAAAGAGGCTATATTTCTAACCTTCATATCCCATTACATTGGTCCCATAAAAGTATGGTAATATTTCCTGTGTTGGATCCAAAAAATATGGCAAGCCAAATTACAATTTCGCTTTCACTTTCTTGTACAAAAATCTGGTAATTGTTTACGAATTCAGCCTCACTGAAGTTAATTTGCCTTATTCAATTTTTTATTAACGTGGTACATAGTAATCTGAAACTATCATTATGAGAGTATAATGGAAAAATATTAATGGAATCAGTTGCAGAGTTTGTAAGCAGCATTCCACTAAAACCATGATTTTTGTCTGGGCTTGTTTGATGCAGATGTCAGTTAATACTTGCTTGATTTCTTCTTTTTTTTTATAACATTATCGACAGGCGTCTGTTGCAAACGGTCGCTTTAAATACGGTAAAGTGTACAGGACGCAAGAGTACAAAAGCGGATGAGCAAGTTAGCAATGCGATGTAAATAACAAAGGAAAACATACATGCTAAACCTGGAGTTACCTCTGACGTTATGCTTACGTCACACAGTGTGGAGTAAGCAACGCCGGTTTTCTGTATCGTAAATGTCCGTCATCCGCGTGCTAGGGCTAGTGGCATTGAGAGACCGACCTCTGTGTTAGTTGTGGGGCGCTAATTTTTTAGTGATGGAATGTAACTCAGCTGTTCAAATAAGTTATTCTACTCATATTCTTTTCAGACTGTACTGTTCTTATTTCTGCTCGTTCGAATTTAAAGTGGTGGTACACTAGCTCTATGATCTACAACGCTGAAGATTCGAGATATTTTCCCTAATATGTTCTGGTACGAGAACAATTTCGATGTAAGAAAAAAATCCACGGATGTACTGCCGGTCTATAGTTGCCCGTTGGACATTATAGACGGGCAGTACACCCGTGGATATTTTTTGATATTTTGATTATCAAATACGCCTGGAGAAACTCAAGAATCACAATTTAGATGTAGACTGTGACCTACGTATGACTTGAAGATGCACAACAATGTTCAACACGTGGTTATCTAAATCTTCAGCAATGAGCAAATACTAGCACTAATAGCTTACCGTATGTACCTGAAGTCTACGAATCATCATATTCTCTCTCTCTCTCTCTGTCTCTCTCTTTCTGTCTCTCTCTCTCTCTCTCTCTCTCTCTCTCTCTCTCTCTGTCTCTCTCTCTCTCTCTCTCTCTCTCTCTCTCTCTGTGTGTGTGTGTGTGTGTTTCGGGATGTTTTGAATTCTGCCATCAATGGTGCAATAGGGGTGGCAAGTTGTATCAAAATGTAAATAGGCGTCGCTGTGGTCTGCGGAAATTACAGCGCCACGCAAGTAAACTCGTATTAACAACACTTTTTTACGAAAAAGGAAGGAAGGTAGGAAGGAAGATTAGGGCTTAACGTGCTTCGACAGCTTGGTCATCGGAGACGTAGTTTGCTGTAATGTGAATTACGCGAACAGTGTAAGCTTGAAATATATGCGGTTGTCATTTAATGGTAGTTTTAAAAATTTAGGTAATACGAAATTGATGTAATTGTTATCTTCAAAGTAACGCCGTAGAAAATGGAAGTGGATTGGGCATGCATTAGGGAATGGTAAAGACAACGTGGCAAGACAAGCCCTAGAATGGAACCCACAAGGCAGCAGGAGAAGAGGCAGAGCAAGGAACACGTCGAGGAGGAGTGTAATAGCCGAAGGGACCGAGAAAGGAGGGAAGACCTGGACTGAGATCAAGACACTGGCGCAGAACAGAGTCCGGTGGCGGATATACAGGAAGTAAGTCAAGTCAGTTATCTTCAAATGCTTTGCTTAGTGAGAGTATAAAATTGGTGAAAACGATTCTTCTCTGAAATAAGAAAAACATTTTATACACACTAAATGGTGTTTTATTGTTTGGTCTTGGTGTTAAGGACACCTTATGTATGTGAATTAGAATTTCGAACTTTCTCGTTTTACGAGTAAATATTTTTCCTATCAAAGTTTACTTTTTTTCTAAAAAATTAACTAGTACGAACACATTTAATTATAGCTTAAATTGTACGTAATACGAAATTGATGTAATTGTTGTACGTAGTTGCTTTCCTGAGTAAGATTTATAAAATTGGTGAGAACTATTTTGTTGGCAAATAAAAACTACTTTATACAAATTAAATGGTAAACTCAATGATTTTTTTTTTTTTTTTTTTTTTTTGGTCTTGGCGTTAATGATACCTTATACACCTGAATTGAAACTTCGTGCTCTTGGGCGTAAATCGTTTACCACGGTATGCAAAGTTTACTTTTTTTCTAAAAAAGTAAGTAGAAACAATTAATAAGATGAAAGCTCACGTAACTAGCTCGTTGTGTGTACCATTAATTACCTTTAGAGCACTACTTGTTAATACTGAATATCCTCAGTCCCCCACTTGACAGGGTATGATGCAGTGTTAATCGCCATTCCCATAGTAAAATACGTACTAAAAAGGGAGACAGTATAAGATAAAATAAAACGCCACAATAAACACGGATACAAACACTATTCAGCAAGTAATTAAGGTACATTGTCACAATCAGAAAAAATAGATAATTGGGAGATCACACGTCCTGCAAATGGAAGAGGACGCAGCATTGTCATGTGTTAGTTACAGACAAATGCTACGAGAGCATTGTTCTCCTATCGCCATGAGAACGTTGTTAGCGACATTGGTTTCTTGTTTGGTTCTTGTTTTGTACTTCACTTTTCAGCTTAGAAGACTTTACTTTTGAAGTAAAGTAACATCCTCTTTCAGCCAGTCAAATATTTTCGTATATACTTTGTACTCCTCTGGCGACCAACGTGAACCTACACTGCGACCCACTTGGATCCTGAGCCACAGTTTGGGAACCACTGATGCAGACCACGGCTGTGCACATGAGCTATTCAAAAGACTGCCCACGGGCACTGCGTGCGCCAATGTAATAGTGCAGACAGATCCTATTCTCTTCCTCACGAAGATGACTGACTCAATCAAAGCAAAGCAGGTAGTTTGAGCCAATATCGCGTTTCATCTGCTTATCTTCAGATGTCATGCTCAATTTACATATATTTACATTTCAGATAAGGCTAACCTTGGTCCTGTTGAGGTTTACTTACCGGTGGTACAGTCAGTAAGTTGTGAGCTGACCGCATGAAGGCTCCGTGGTGCGGGTGACACGCTAGGCAAGCGTCGGGCTGACGTCATCAGGAGCTGAATGCGATACATCGACCTGTCGACACATTTCTCTACAGATGATCAAAATGGCGGACAACTGACAAGCTGACTTGGTCTATACGAGTCCTTACTTCGACACGCAGAAATTGTCTCCGGCCAATGAGAACTCGCTAGCTGTCAGCCAATGAGATGCTGCGTGTTTCTTAGCCTCACGTACTAAAAAAGAAACTTCTCGTTTAACCTATACCTAACCTAACTTTTTTTTTTTTTTTTTTTTTTTTTTTTTTTTTTTTTTTGTACGTGAGGGCGCGTAACTCCCGAATCTTCGGTTAAGAAACACACAGCATCTCATTGGCTGACAGCTAGTGAGTTCTCATTGGCCGGAGACAAATTCTGCGTGTAGAAACAAAGCCTCGTTTGGTCTATAGCCATAAGGATCGATAGCGCACGGACGTGGCCACAGTCGAGTTTGTTTGCTAGTTGTGACTGTGACGTCAACACGACGCTTGCTTAGCGTGTCACAAAGCTCACCCTCCGCCCCCCCCCCCCCCCCCCCCCCGTGGTGCACTATAGCGCGCAGGTGGCGCCATGGTGTGGCATCAGTCAGTTAGCCTCTCGTCCCTGCAAGAGACAACTGAATGCATAGAAATATACGTATGGTCGTCGTTGTGACGGTGAGTTGACTGCGCCAGCAGGACTTTGGCTTGTTGCAATAATGTTCAAATGTTTGTAGAGCTTATAGGACTTAACTACGGGATCATCAGTCCCTAAACTTACAAACTACTTATGAACTAGCTAATACTAAACGACAACACAAATATCCATGCCCGAGGGGGATTCGAACCCCCGACCGTAGTAGCCGTCCAGAACATGACTGCACCGCAGACCGCTCGGCCATCGCAGCCGGCTGGCATGTTGCACTTCGAGCAACAGACAAATGTCAGGTTCTGCCGGAAATCAAACTCGCAGCCGAAATGTTTTAAATGATGCAGCAGGTGTACGGTGAGCAAACATTGAGTCGCAGTATTGAGTTTTGGTGTTACCTTCGTTTTGTGCAAGGACGGGACAGTTTAGGAAGATGATGTGCGTACTCATCGGCCACGAATTGAACGTAACGTTCAATAAGTTTCAACGTTGGTATTCGCTAAAACCTCCCTATGAGAGGTTATTATCTCTCTCTAGGTTGTTTAAATATATGTATAATTTGCTTTTCATATAATGAATAAACAATTTTTATTGTCTCTACTTTATATGCCAAAGTGGCTGTAACCTGAGTGGATGTCATATCTTTGGATGGTATACATTATCGCTGGTAAAAGAGAGAGAGAGAGAGAGCAGTATAGTATAGTTACGAGTAGTGGTGTGCAGAGAGTCGCTGTGGTAATATTTCTTGAATGAGTAGACTGCCCTACCAAGCAGTGGATGTAGTACTATTAATCATCTTTATTTGTGATGAAGATATGAGATTTTTCTGTTTATGTAAGAAACTTGCAGAGGTACAGAGATTAAAAGGTATTTATAATATTAGTCAGTTTTGAAATTGTAGATATTGTTAAACTAGTGTGTAAAGGAAGATTTAAATAATAATAATTATGTCACATATCGTAGATTGTAATTTTTTTTAGTAGCGAGTAGTATTGCATTTCTCCTTTCTTAGAATTTTGTTTAAATGGTTAATGCTACATTGTTTGGTACGTGTATGATTGTGCTACATTGAACGTGGTAAGCACTATAAGGGAATTAATTTAGAGTGTGTTAATAAATTAAATTACTAATGAGTAACTTCAGATCATTGATAGAGGAATTTTGATAAAAAAAGTTAATGTTAGATTATTTGGTACATGTGTGATTGTGCTACATTGCACGTGGTAGGCACTATAAAGAAAATTAATTTACAGAGTATTAATGGGAGTCAAGTTAGTTGCTATTTTGAAAAGAATTAATTGCAAGACAAAACGAGCGTTTCCATGTGCACAGTCAGCTAAATTAAATTACTAATGACTAAGTTCAGATGACTGATAGAGATCAATATTGTTCAGATGCTGTTGCCAAAGTAAATATTACAAAAAAATGTGTAATTCAGTAAAAGACTCTGATGCAATGGTTATACGTTCTTTTTGTCATTCTGTTGGATTGCTCAAACACGACATTGAGATCGTTGTGCAGATAACAAACAAATTACTGATGAGTAACAGTTTTTATCAACGAAAGGGTTTTAGCACGCAGACTGACAGGACAGGTGTTCAATGAACTCACAGTTGTCTAGCGCAATATGCCGACGCACATCCATGGTCGTTACAAAAAGCTCAAACATGACGATTTCTGATATTTTCCAAATCTAAAGTTTTAGTCAGACCTGGGCAAACTTGCACCAATCGGAGAACTCTCGCAGCAGCAGTTGGGGCCAGCCACGGTAATTGCCACAAAATTCCGACGGACGACCTCGACATGTTTCGTGTTACCCAACACAGTGTGCCACGAATCCTGCCACGAGACCAACGTGATGATCTCATGATGATTTCTGGTGATCTCATGAGTTGTGCCCACGATGATCCGAAGTTTCTCAACCGGAAAATAAATGGAGACGTTTCGTTTACGATGCGCAACAGAAACGATAATCAGCCACCTGGAATGAGGCAGCGAGTGCAGTATACAGTGTCGTGTTGCTGCCTATACTCCGGGCGTCTAGTCTCTGAACTTATTACGAATACGAAATATTTAAACACTTCGGCAATTTCAGGGCATTGAAATAAATCGAATTAGCAAAGATGAAAATTTATGCAGCACCGGGATTCGAATCCAGATTTCCCGCTTCGGGCCAGCGGTCGCCTTAACCAATTAGACTACCCAGGTACGCTTCTCTGCCAACCCAAATTCTCACGTTGTATCACACTACGATTGCGGTGCCCCCTGCCAATTTGATTGTACTTGATCACACCTTATACCGAACTAGTTGAAAACTCAACTTTGCCCGGGCATTTATTTATTTATTGCTGCATTGAGTTAGTACTTTTCCTATCTCTTCTTTCTCTCTCCATCTCCTTTTTTCTAAAAACATGCTATATTTATCGGAGAATAAATAAGAAATAAGGCTGTCTCGCATAATCTACAAAATTATAAGTGCAGTATCCAAACAAAGAAAGATAGTAATCAAAAAACAAAACTGCGTACGATCTCATATTTATTGAATTATTTTGAATTATTTTTATGTGGTTGTCAGCGAGAAAAAGTTTAATAAAGGATTGAAATAAAGTCGCTAGAGTTGTCATTCTCAAACAGTGTATTTATAAAGTTTCTTCACAGTATGTGGCAGTTTCTTACAACTCCTATTGCTTGTGACGTTATATCTCCTGAACCATGAGTCATATGTGATTCTTAACCAAGGAGCAGCTGTTACCTCACGGTAAGCAATATGTTTATCAAATTTGGTTGAGCCGGCCGCGGTGGCCGAGCCGGCTGCGGCGCGCCAGTCACGGTCTGCACGGCCACTACGGTCGGTGGTTCGAATCCCCCCTCGGGCATGGATATTTGAGCCGTCCTTAGTATTAGCTAGTTCATAAGTAGTTTGTAAGTTTAGGGACTGATGACCCCGTAGTTAAGACCCATAAGCTCTACAAACATTTCAACATTTGAAATTTGGTTGAAATCGGTCCAGTATTTTACGAGGAAATGTGCAGCATTATCTCCTAATGTAGCAGTTTTTCTCGCATCTAATTGTTTATGACGTCATATCTCCTGAACTGTATGTTGTACGTGATTCTTACAATTACGGCGACCGTGCTCATGGACTGGAAATTACGTGTGCAAAATTTTATAAAGATTAGAACAAAACTGTAGATTTGTATGCAATACGTACCGACAAACAAAGAAAAATACAGACACTGCGCTTTATATAAAAAGATTCCCCGTAGGGATCGAGCGTATTAATGCGTCCGAATTGAAATTGTCAATTGCCTGTTGGGGCAGATATACTATTATTTAGATGGTGTCTGTTCTTTTCGGACATGTACAGCGCTACAATCGTAGTGTGCTACAAGGTAAGAATTTAGGTTGGAAGGGAAGCGTTCGTGGACAGTCTAAATGGTTAAGGCGACCGCTGGCGCCTAGCGGAAGATCCGACTTCGAATCTCGGCCCAGCACAAATTTTTATCTTTGCCGTTGGATTTAATTCAATGACCTGAAATGTTTAATTATTTAGAATTCGTAAAATTACGGATGTCAATGTCATCATATGGTGTCTGTTCCTTGGGACATGCCCAATAAGAACAGATATCATATCTTTATATATAAATCAGACTGTCCGTATGTTTGTGTGTACACATTGTATAGAAATTACAGTTTTCTTACAATCTTTATGAAATTGTACACGCGCAAGCTTCAATCCACAAGGACAGTCACCGTAAGTGTTAGGATCACGTACGACACATTGTTCGCGAGATCCTAAACCACTGGACCAACCTCAACCAAATTTGGCGCACATATTCCTTGCCGTGAGGTAACAATGCTCTCTGAGTAAGAACCACATACTACGCATGGTTCAGGAGATACAACGTCATGAACAATGTAGTTGCAAGAAACTTCACATAATGTAACGAGACTTTATTCACACACTGTATGAGAATGACAGTACTTAGAGAGTTGCAACCAACTTTAAACATTATTTCAAACCTTTATTGAACGTTTTTTCGATGACAACCACAGCAAAATTATGAAAAGAAAAAAGTATACGGCTTACTACTTTTCTGCTGTTCATGGACTAAAACTACAATTTGTAATTTCTACACTAAAAATTGCAGCCGCAGGAAATTTTAAAGACAGTACACACACATATAGCTGAATGTACCTTCGAAATTGTTTCACAATACTTCATGAGATAGCATCACATAAACAGATTTTACAGACATACAGCACTTACACAAATGACTATATACCTGAAACGTACTGACGCAGAGATTGGGAAGGGAGTAAGACAGGGCTGTAGCCTTTCCCCAATGTTGTTCAATCTGTACATTGAGCAGGCAGTTAAGGAATGGAAGGAGTAATTTGGAGAGGGCATTAAAGTGCAGGGAGAAGAAATAAAAACATTGCGGTTTGCCGATGACATAATAATTCTGTCAGAGACCGCAAAGGATTTGGAAGAGCAATTGAATGGAATGGACAGGTTCTTGAAAGGAAAATGTAAGATGAACATTGACAAGAGTAAAACGAAGGTAATGGAATGCAATGTCACAAAATCAGGCGATGCTAAAGGAATTAGATTAGGTAATGAGACAATAAAAGTAGTTGATCAATTTTGTTATTTGGGAAGCAAGATAACATCTGATGGCCGAACTAAAGAAGATATAAAATGCAGAATGGCTATGGGAAGAAAAGCGTTTCTAAAGAAGCGACACTTGTTAATATCCAATATTAATTTAAATGTTAGGAAGTCCTTTCTGAAAGCATTTGTCTTGAGTTTAGCATTGTATGGGAGTGAAACGTGGACCATAAGGAGTTGAGATAAAAGATGATAGAAGCTTTTGAAATGTGGTGCTACAGACGAATGATGAAAATTAGATGGGTAGATCACGTCATTAATCAGGGAAAAAAGGAGTTTCTGGCATATCCTGACTAAGAGAAGGGATAGATTGGTTGGACACAGCCTGAGACATCAAGTAATTGTCAACTTAGCATTAGAAGGAAGCCTGTGGGGTAAAAATCGTAGAGCGAGACCGAGGGACGAATATAGTAAGCAGATTCAAATTGATTTAGGTTGCCGAACGTATTCTCAGATGAAGAGACTTGCACATAACATGGTAGCGTGTAGAGCTGCATCTAACCAGTCTGCGTACTGAAGACCACAACAACAACAACCTGAAAAGTTATACAATTGTACAACATATAACTCAATAAATATGAGGTATATGCCATTTCTACTTTGATTGCTATTTAGTTTGGTTACTGCACGTATAATTTCGTTAATTATGCAAGACAGCCGTATTTCTTATAAATTCTCCGATAAATATAACGTGCTAAAAAAAAAAAAAAAAAAAAAAAAAAAAAAAAAAAAAAAAAAAAAAAAGGAGAAAGACAGAGAGAGAAGGGATAGGAGAAGTACCAACTCGAGGCAGGAATAAATAAATACCCAAGCAACGCCGGGTTTTTAGTTAGTAAATAATATAAATATTCAGAACTTAGTGACTGAACCAAGAAGTAGTCGCTACGTTAGTAGCGTGTTCTTTGTTAGCGCAAACGATGGGTGCAAAACAAGCAATGAGATACGACCTTCGATTGAGCTTGTCGCTTCAATGCGTATGTGCAGGTCACAAATTCAGACACGCCTCTCTCTCTCTCTCTCTTTCTCTCTCTCTGTCTCTCTCTCTCTCTCTCTGATTATTATGCACATCTCACACTGTCATTACTATATTTTGTGCCCCTATTTCGTTTAGCTTTATTTTTTTGGTTTATTGGGGAATTGTTATTTCTTGGCATGGTTTTACTTTGAAAGTAAGTGACGGTGATCACGTGACCGTGAGCAGCGACTCACTGAGAACAACGAGTCTCGTCGTTAGCGGCTTCCCTCGAGATTTTATCTCAAGAAGCCGATGCTTCAGACGGTAATACGAGCACTTTGCGGTCCACGCACCGCTGTTCCGGTGAACAAAAGGAAGACGATGCCGACGCAAACAACTGAATTCGCTTTACGTAACCGCTAAATGACGCCGCCTCCGGCTATAGTGGACTGAAACGAGCCTTAATCGTTTCCACTTGTCTTGTTGGACCCGCTAAAATGGGTTTCTAGGCTGTAGCGTTCCTTTCGTCTCTGTAAACCGCCTTAAATAAAAGCTCTTAATACACTTCCGCGTGTCCTGTTATTACTGATGTGCGCCCTAAACATCCTATCCTATCCTGTTATTCTCGCCACAGCTACTGTGTCTATCATCAGAGGACTGAACACATATTCTTTAAGGTACCTGGTATGGGAAAGTATACATTTCATATTCAAATGTACTGAGAATTTGAGACCAGTGTCAAGCTAGTCAGGCATGGGTCGTTTATCTTCGGTTGCAGGTTTACTTTTCGATGGCATTACTATCGATATTGGAGACGGTGATAGTATTGTTGCCGGGAAGTAGGGTTGTGATTATTGGGATTGCGTGGATGAGATTACAGAAGCGTGGGGACCGTGGTTGTGTGCAGTTGTCGTTCCGGCGGGATAGCCGATGAGATGAGATCTTGAGACTTGAATGCTGAGCCAAGCTGTTTAAGATATGGAGACGAAAGGTATAGATGACGTTGGAGAAACGATCTTTTGAAGTTTTTATAAGGTAAAGTTTTTCATGAAATACTTGGCATGTTTCTATGGCACAAATTCGCATTGTTAGGCTGATCTGATGGTAACAGTAACGGTCGGGAAAGATCTTGCTGTTAGCTTATGAACGATTCATGCTAGGGACCCCTTTCTGTGTTAGGAAAAGTATTTATTGTAATAGTTTAGTTCTGAGAGTGGTTTTTTTTTTATGAAATAGGAATTTCATGTGTAATGTTCTTGAAATATGGTATTGTTGTAACATTGTTTGTGTCAATCGAGTGAAATTTATTAACAGTGAAGAAATGTTTATCTTTGTTTAAAAATAATTTTGTAGGCAGATTAAATATCTGAGTTATATTTTTCTCTGAAAGATTTTAAAATCCAAAACATGACATTGTTAGTAATTTTCATGAAGTTACATCAGTTAAAAAATAAACCAGATATTTCATTTTTTTTTTTTTTTATTATTATTAGTTCGAGTTTCTTAAACAGATTACCAGTTTATCCCTCCTCACATTTTTATTAAAAGTGCCATAGATGTTTTCTGTAGTTAGCCTTCTAGTACAGCAGGAACCAGTTTGGTTTTGCGCAAATTTATGCAGTAAGTGAAACTGAGAAAGAATCAGTTTTTGTTGTCGTGCTTATAGTTCAGTATCATTCACAGATTTCAGGGTAGGACAATTCATATAGTGTTCAGTACAGGTTAACAAGCGTTTGCATTGAGTCAGATTGCATTGATAAATATTGTGTTCCTTACCTTCAGTTAAAGATTGTTAGTTCAGTCATAAACAAGTTTGTAGGGCCAGCCTTATTAACACAGTGATTTTTATTATTAATAATTTTCAGACAATTCACTTTGTTGCGACATTTTCATACAGAAACAATTAGCAGTTTGTGTCTCATTATAATATACAATATGCGGTCAGATAGGTTTTACAATACCTTGACATTCACATAGAATACAGTTAAAAAAATACGCAGTCTGATTAACATGACATTGTGCAAAGGCATTTAGATGGAACAAGTTCAAACACATTCAGTTACATTTCATTCAAGTAGCGTCAGTCAGTAAAATTTCTTAGATCATATGGTAAAACACCTATCTTTCGCAGCAGACGTAAATTTTGTAAGAGAGAAGGACAAGCAAGAAACTTTCAACATCAACTGCCGCATCGCTGACCAACCATAGATCATCGAGGGTACAGGACTGTAGGGAACTATAACA
The DNA here is from genome assembly GCA_026315105.1 of Locusta migratoria. NCBI lineage: Eukaryota > Metazoa > Arthropoda > Insecta > Orthoptera > Acrididae > Locusta > Locusta migratoria. The sequence goes on along the minus strand of CM048747.1, from coordinate 318,290,418 downwards.
TTGAAGCAAATGTGTCATGTCCTGTGTTTCTGTATATTCGCACACAAGAACCTCAGCGTTCGCTAGAGCCCACTTAGCTTCAATGGTTTTCACAGGTACGACTCCCGTTCTCTTCCTACTCAAAGTTATCCAGGTCTTCCAGTCCATTCCGCTTCCGGTAGGGCGTGCTTGTTGCAGTGGGTAGCCGCGGCGGAGTGGGCGAGAGCATTGAGACGCTATGAACGAGGCCGTTCCCCGTCGGGGGTTCGAATCCTCCCTCGACGATGGATATTTTTTGTTGTCTTTAGTATGAGGTCGTTTGTAAGTTTATGTACTGATGACCACGCAATTAAGTCCCATAAGAAACATTTGAACATTTTTGCAGTGGGAAGTTTTTAGGTGGCTGGTACATTTCTCAATAAGCTTTTCCTTGATTTCAGTCTTCCTGGCGGAACTTGGGCGTTGTAGAGAACGTGGCGCTCCTCGAAAGTTTCCTTGAATCTCTCTGTTTATTCTACAGCTATACTGCGGTCTTTTGGTGATGCAAAGCCAGATGCCTTATATAGGAGGTCAAGGAGAGCCGGTTTCATACACCCAGTGATTATTCTACTGGTTTCGTTCAGAGCGATATCGACTGTTTTGGTACACAGAGATCGATTCCACACTGGGCACTCCTATTCTCATGTCAAAAAGCGTAAAGCCTGTGCCGTAGTGCGCAGTATGTCAAGGTTATCTCCCCAGCCGCTCCCTGCTAGCTTTATAAGCAGAGCATTCCTAGAGCCTGCTTTTCTGCCTTGTGTTGAGGCAGTGATGTTTATACGTTAGTGACCTGTCCAATGTTACAACACGGTATTTAGAGGTGTTTGTATACTTCAAGGTGCTTCCTTTCCATCTGATGTGCAGGTTCTGTCTGCATTTTTTGTATTTAAGTGGAAAGCACATATTTTCGTCTTTGTGGGGTTTGGCTTTAGATAGTTCTCTCTATAATATTTAGATATGTCCTCAAGTGTTTCTCCAGTCTTTCCTCAATATCCTGGAAGCTTCGTGATTGCACACCAATGGCCAGGTCATGGGAGAATAGGAAGTGTTTGGCACCTTCAGTTATTGGTTGTCGTATATATATATATATATATATATATATATATATATATATATATATATATATATATATATATATATATATATATATATATATGTAGGCAATTCATATATGTATATATGAATTGCTGTTCGTTAGTGTCGCCAAACCTCGAGAACGACTGAACCGATTTGGCTCATTTTAGTCTTGAAATAATCGTGTAAGTCCAGGGATGGTTTAAGCGGTGATAAAATATGGGAAAGTTGCCCAGAAAAAGAGGGAAATCGGGAAAAACTGAAACATCTTTTTTCCAGTGAGCTATTAATACCGTTCGTCCAATTCCGATAAAATGTTGTACATTTCATGTTGAAAGCAAGAGGAAGATTCGCAGCAAATAAAAATTTGGAAAAGTCGCCCGGAAAGTAGTAAAATTTAGGAAAAACCGAAAGCGATTTTTTTCTATGAATAAAAATCAATTGCCACATGGTTGTAAGAGCGTCACTTGAGTACGGCTTAACAGGACAAGGTTTGTATGAAATATTTTTTTTTTTTGGAAAATCTACCGGAAAATTGGAAAATTTGAGAAAAACTGGATGTGCGTTTTTCAATGTGTTTTTGATTGAATTCAGCACCATAACTGACTATTCGCACGAAAGTTACCCGGAAAATTTGAAAATTCGCAAGAAAGTGAAAGAGCTTTTTTCAATGCGATACCAATATCATTCGTCTGATTTCGATAAAGTTTGCATATTTGATGTTCAAAGCAAGGGTAACGTTGTTATGAAATAAAAATTTGGAATAGTACCCCGAAAATTGGAACATTCAGAAAAAATAGAAAGAGATTTTTGTATAAAACATCAGTACCATTCATCTGATTACAATAAACTTTTTCCATATTTTATCACCGTTTAAACCTTCCCTGAACTTCCACGAATGAGACATGAAGAATATCCTGAACCTGCGTGAGTGATTTGCAGCTATCAGATCAGCTAGATCTAACCCCATTACGTTTTTCCTTTCTAAGCCTTGTTCGATAAATTCAGTTAGATTGTGGATCTGACTGGTGCAAGAGATACCTGGTCGAAAGCCTGCCTGCTCTGTCATTAGTTTGGAATCTACGATATTTTGTATTCGCAGAATTTTTGGCAGAATCATTCTTTCGTATATCTTGAAGAGATGGCACAGTAGAGAGATTGGACAGTATCTGCATGACAGGTCGGGGTCTTTCCCTGGCTTCAGAACTGCTACCATTTTGGCTTGGCGCCACATTTTAGGGGTCTTGTAAGAGCGAACACATGGAAACAAAAACAGAACATGGAAATAAAACATCGCTGGCGTCCCCCGGAAACGTTTCGAAACAGACGGCTAATCCTTCCAACACCGGACAAACGAAATGAAGTGCAATTTCATTATACGTAGCACTGGCTATTTTCAGTACCAGTAAGTCGAGTGCACAGTGTCAGGGTTTAGCCATTTAGGTCCCTATCAAGTGGTAATCGATAACCTAAAAACGTTACTGTACATGTAAAGAAGTAATTATGGTGTAGATTATATATTTATAATATACTAGCAAACTCGGCAACGCTTCGCAATAGCTTCTCCCTATGTCTGTCCCTTCCTTCCCCTTCCTTTGTCCATCTCCTCCTCTCCCTACTTTCACACCACTCCCTCTTACCCCACACCATATCCATCTTCTCCCCTTCCTCTCTGCGTCTACACCATCTCTCCTTTTCAAATCCATTTCATTCCCACATACTCTGTCTCCTCATTTCCAGCTCTCTGATCTTATTTATTGTTATTGCAATAGGGAACTTGATTGGAGAAAGAAGTCAAAATGGACAGGTAAATCAACTGGAAATGGGTTATTAGAGAGACGTTTCGAGCTGCTCTATCTGTGAGGTTAGTAACTTCAATGGCCGCAGGTTTAATGGTTGCATTGTACGAACAGGTCTGATTTTAAGTGTAGGCATCTTTCCTATTTTGTGTTAAAAATGACTGGGAAGAAAAAAACAAAACCGCACATGTTTACAGCACAGCTTAGCATATTTTTCTCGCAGTGAACAGTATAAAAATGTTCAAATGTTTGTAAATCTATCGGACCAAACTACGTGGTCATCAGTCCGTAGCTTTCAAACTACTTAAACTAAGGCAAACTAACCTAAGTACAAACACACTCACCTATGCCCCAGAGAGGACTCGAACCTCCGGCGGTGAGCAACCGTGCACTCCGCAGGGATGCGTCTTAGACCGCTACGAACAGTATAGAAATGTTTCTTATAATACATGTATATTTTCTTAACAGCTTTTGAGTCAGGTACAAAGAAATTGTAGCATAATCATAGTTTAATGATAGAAATTCCATATGAAAGAAAACAATTAATTGAAATAAAGGTCGGGGGTTCGAATCCCCCCTCGGGCATGGATATTTGTGCTGTCCTAGTTCGTAAGTAGTTCATAGGTAGTTTGTAATTTTAGGGACTGATGACCCCGTAGTTAAGTCCCATAGACTATACAAACATTTGAACATTTGAATTGAAATAGAATAAGTGGGATGGAAATATTTCGAAAGTCTTTCTGTTGCGTTCATTTCTAGTCTTATTAGGAATGTAATTGAAACACGATTAACAACATTGGTACATAACGGTAAAATTTTACAATCCGCGACACATGCGTGGTATAGGTATGTTGGAAACAGCCGATGGATCGTGGGAATGAAGTCGACCAATCGAAGCAAAGCTTCAGATAGCCAATGAAATTTTAGATGGCGACAGTTTGTTCCGAAGCCAACTGATGCATCCACTGCGTAATCGACTGCTGGATTGTATTTGTACCCCAAACGTTCAATTATAATTGCCACGCGTGGCCGTCTGTTTCGTCGACGACCCAAATTATTTCGTGCGTAAACTGCAACTGAGGGAATCGAACTCGACTGTACCCTTTGCTTCAGAGTCATAACGGATCGCGCTTGAGAATTTCTAATCGATTACCTCCAATCGTTGTGCAGGATCTTCATCGGTCTCATTGACTACGATCAAGTTGTAAGATTGCGTTGCACGTACGCCGACCGATATTACGCCGACGCAATGGAGGCATTGTTCTAAAAAGTAAACCACGATCTGTACGTAATTTGTTTGTAACACTAAAAAATACCACGAAATAACATCGATTCTATCTTTGTAATGCTCTAAAGATATGATCACCACCGATAATCATAGTACGGAGGGGCTTGTAAGGAAACAACGTTTCATGTTAAATCTGTCTGACAGTTTTAACATTGTGTTCATAACGCAATCTCCCTTTATTCTAACCTCCTTCGCGTATTTGTTCGTTCTGTTACAGCGTATGTGGTCGCTAGGCGATTAGAGAATGAATAATCTGATTGTTGAAGAATCGAGAAAATGATCCTAGCTGTAAGCGTACTTTCAGTGTTTTTCAAATTCTGATATAATACGCGGTCAAACGGGACAAAAAGTATCCTTTGTCCGTCTCCTGCTTCTAAGCTACCTCCCCACCAATTTTGAGCCAAATCGGTTCAGACCTTCTTTAGTTATAAATAGTGTAACTAACACGACTTTCTTATATATATATATATATATATATATAGAGAGAGAGAGAGAGAGAGAGAGAGAGGGAGAGAGAGATTTAGTATTTTAGATACTCTTGAGTACCGCAACTGTTTCTAAGAAACAGAGATTACCTTCTTCAGAAACTGTTTTGTACTTTCTTTGTCCGCAATCATTTACAGCACAGAAAATGCTTAACAAATAAAAGCGAAACGCTTATGGTGTAAAATAATTGTCGTTATTGCAGGTTTTATGTAATTCGAAAAGGGTTTTGACGCAGATGTTACAAAACAAAAATCATGTGTATACGGAACCGCTAAGATTGCTTAAGGAAAGTGGATGTTTTTCATATCTGAAGGAGGTATTAGGCAACCATATGCTGCAAAAAGTACACGTCTAGCACTACAGACATTTAGCGGTAGAATGGGTGCAATTATGAGGTCGATCCTGTTGACAGCAGAGGAAATTAAAATTTCGAAGTTATCGAATAACGTCATTTCTTGGAGCAACTATTTCGCGTATTATTCTAAAAGAATAACGTTTTCATCATCTACTGCTGCTACCAGAGAATTCAAGTATGTTCCTAATTTTGAAATTGCTCCATTTTGAATACATACTACTTCCTAATTCCCTTATTTAATGGAAATGTACGGTTCAGGTAGAAACTAAGAATCTGCAACAATAAATTCCAATTAGGGGAAAGTGGGGTAATGACGTCACCGGGTAATGGCGGTCACCAGAGTATCTGGTAACTGCTTTGCAGTAGAGGCGTTGTAAAGTGGTCTGCTCCCTCACGGCAGTTTAAAGATCTCCTGGTGAAATCGACGCCATCTTGACAGTGTCTACCTGATTTTGGTGCAGAGAAGTTGTTCTTCACGTCCTTAGATTTAAGGAACAGCATTCTTTACACCGCGTAAGTATTTGAATTTCATTTGGTTTACGTTCTAGGAGGCGATCCAATTATGATATTGTAGAAAGATATAAAAAAAGCCAAGTTCGCTGATCATCAATTTTTATTTACGACGACCGGTTTCGCTGAACTATGTCAGCATCATCTGGTCAAATAAAATATTTTACAAGGCCATAATCTTGTAATGTCAATCAGTTGTTATATAATAATTTACAGTGCATAGGTACACTGAGTTTGCTATTGTCACTCACTGTGATAATTATGTTTTATTATAATGACATAGTGCACCTATGCACTGTAAATTGTTATGCTGTTGTCACTCACTGTGATAATTATGTTTTATTATAATGACATAGTGCACCTATGCACTGTAAATTGTTATATAACAACTGATTGACATTACAAGATTATGGCCTTGTAAAATATTTTATTTGACCAGATGATGCTGACATAGTTCAGCGAAACCGGTCGTCGTAAATAAAAATTGATGATCAGCGACCTTGGCTTTTTTTTATATCTTTCTACAATACTTGAATTTCTAGTATGTAAAATTGTTGCAAATAGTGTACTATACTATGATGTGTGAACTTTTTAATGGTACATTTGCTTAAGGCGTCGGATATGTGATTATTTTAATGATTTAAAATATGGCGTGCTCTGAGGATAATGGCAGTTAGTCGATCAGGGGTATTTGTTTTTATTGCGAAGAATTCGGTATAGTTGGGGAACTTTGGTTCCGTTGCACTATTTGTGGGTCATGGGCTCATCAAGCTTGTTCCAGATGGGATCATGCAGAGGGCTACAAGTGTGATTTGTCTATCTAAGACTGACATTTTTCATTAAGCCTACTCTCACAATTCCAAAAATTTCTAAAATAATCACATTGATTTAAAAGAATTGAGTTTGTCATTTTTTACTTTAGATTTACTATGATTTGCAATGGGTTTAAATGTTGACTGTCATTACGCCAGGGTAGGGGAAATGCCACTCAAAGCTGCCTTTTTATTTAAACGTTCCTAATTTTTTTTTTTTAAAGAAAAAGACATCAGAGTTGAACGAATTTTAAGGTTCACTGAATTCTGGGCCCAGGGAATTCTGGGCCCAACCAGAAATGTGCGAATTCTGGGCCCAGCTTCCTGGAAACTACCTGCGCAAGGGCAGAACCTCCCTGCCCCCCTGGGAACGCTCCTTGTCAGTCACGCTCCCGAAATCTCGTCCAACGCAGTGGCTGACGGCTTAGACAGTCACTGCCAGAAGACTCTTAACTTGCGTAGTATTCCGTTCGTGCATCTTGTCTCCCAGTGTGCTTTTAAGTTCGAAATGGAAGTGTCAGCGACCATCCGTGGTAAGCCACGTGCGCACTATGACAGCTACTCATATAAGGAGAACCAAAGCAGATGGGACTGTGATTTGGCGCTGTTCAAAGCAAAGAACGAAGTATTGCCGAGGAATGCTTGAGACGAAAGACTGTGAGGTGCTTAGTTCAAACGAGCATCAATGAGGAGCACCGGATGACGCTCGCATAGAAATACAGAAGGCAGTAAATCGGGCTAAGAAGACATCAACAGACGAAGAGACTTCGATTTCTAAAATATATACTGAAGAATTAGGTGACCTCCACAATCGAGGGTGTCATTTTGTGTCTGAAATGCTAGAACAGCTATCAACGAAGCGGATATTATACAAGCATCGATCCAAAGCACGCGGAGATCAGAAAGAGCCAGAGACGAGACAAGAAGTCGATCTTTCGCCTGAGCTACTAAATATGAATGACGGTAGCAGTTTTCTTTTGAGCGATGACAACATTGGAGATAGGGTGATAGCCTTTAGTGGAAAAGCAGGAAGAGAGGCTTTAAAGACTAAACGAGACTTTCTTATGGTGGGACCTTCAAATGTCGTAGCAAACAATTTGCTCAAATATATACGATACATGCAGACTTTCAAAGTATGAAACAAATATCTATCCAGTGACCTTTGAACTGTTACCCAACAAAAGAAAAGAGACATGTATTCGTCTTTTCAGCACTCTTAAAAATAATATAAAAGAATGGAATCCTCAAAATGTCACCTTTGATTTTGAAATAGCTGCTATTTCTGCATTAAAAGTTGTGCTCCCGTCGGTTCAAGTTCATGGCTGTCATTTCCACACGAAGAAATCTCATTCGAGGAAAGTGCAAGACTTGGGACTTGCTTCCGAATACAGAGAAAATTGAGAAGTAAGGTTGCTTCTCTGGCATTCCTTCGACCGGAAGATGTCTGCGATGGCTGCCTTGAAATCCATTCACAAGCACCAGTTTTTCGACTATGTCGTAGACAGGTGGTTAGAAAACGATGAAGTCCCGATCAGTGTTTGGAGCTGCTACAGGCTGCGCCATCATACCACCAAGGTTGGCACAACAAGATTAATAATTTGCTTGGGAAACCGAATCCTAAAATTAAAGAAGTTATCAAGTGCATGAAGACGGAAGCAGAGAACTCGGCGCGTGCTTTAATGAGGTTAGAGTTAGGTATGGAGGGAAAACGAAAGAAAAAAACATATGTGAAACTCGATGAAAGGATGGCAATAATAGTACAGAAGTACGAAGAGGTTGGTGACATCAGGGCCTGTTTGAAAGCGATCTCTTACCTTCAAAAATTTGAATAAATTCATTGGCCTAGTTTGAGACAACGAATGTGAAAAAATGTACAAATAAATAATAATTTAAACGTTAATAAAATAAAAAAATAAACTGATTTTAAACACGCCTGAATGACAATGTATTCTTGTCATTTAGCCAGCCCAAAGCCTGGATATAGTGTGATGGGAATCTGTTAATTACGAAAATTCCGGAAACATAACATGATCACTTCCTGGAAAAATCTAATTTCTTATAGGGAGCACTGAGACTTTTTGTAATAAATTGTCTCTCTGACGCAATCATTTACATCTAAATCTTCGAAAAGGTTTTACTTACGACCAATGTCAACTACCTCCAAAAACAATGGAAAACTTAAAACCTAATTACAAAAATGTAATTTAAAAATCTTATCTATTCTTCTTTACAAAACTTTATGTTAAATATAAAATAATATACTCCTCATACCTCTGGATGGTATATGTAATGTAAAGAACATAATATATGATGGCGTATGAAAAAAGGGTAGGATTATGCACAAAATTTAAGATCATTGGATATAACTCACATACAGTGCGTAGGTGACATAAGCTGTACATGGCTTCTTCTCCCGCTCCTACCACTACTTGCGCATATCCCCTGTACGTGATTTGAAAACAGAATAACAACTGGCAAGCCGTCAGAAAAACTAAAACATACATTTTTGGAAGCAATGAGTTTGCGTTCAGAACGACACATAATCTTAAAGTGCGATTGCGTGATAATATACCACAAAAGAAGACAAATATGCAAATTACCGGGTTTATGAATGTGCTGTCGCTGAGAAGCCCTCCACTGGCCAGACTCGAAGGTACTTCATACGTGGCGATTTGAAGAAAATACTTATGGTAGCAATAAAATTGCATTAGGTTTGCATTTTGACAAGGAGAAATTTAGCAAAGATAATATTGAAGATCAAATGGAAATGGTGCGCAAAAGTGACTCCACGTTGGAGATACAGATAGCAAAAGGAAAGGAGCAAAATTAATTTTCTCCTAATGCCTACTTTAAGATTTATGATGTTATGCCGTCCTGTCTGAGCCGCGTTAACACCGCCCTTCAAATGACCACCAACGGAAAGAACATGTCCTGCTCCCGGAACAACGTTGAATGTTGACATAATGTTCAATGATATTCCATCTTTTAAACGCGTATTTCAGTACGAAAAAAGGGTAGGATTATGTCTTCCCTTGTTTCACGATGCATTCTCTGTCATGGCATGGAAAATCATGTCATTCATTGTAGCCGTAAACACGCACTCTTATTATGTAAATTATTTTATGGTTCACACACTCTCGTTTTAATGTATGTCTTAATACGCGACTTCATATTGCTGGTTCTATATATTTTACATTTGGCAATACTAATAACGTTATGCAGGGTTATAATTACAAAATAGAAAGAGTCATATGTAGGGGCCATGCACATTTAGCGCTCTGAATGAGATGGGAAGCAATACGCAGATTATTTCACCTATACGTGCAGACTCCTGGTTCATGTACATTACATGGAGGTCTAACATTCGCAGGTCGATGGGTGTGGAACAGATTTTATTTTACGTTAATTTAAATGTTCTTTGTCAAACAGACGTGATTTTAAAATTCTTTGTTTGTATTTTGGTTTCCAGGATTTTCATTGTAGCTTCTGAATATCCAATCATAAATAAAAGTTGTCAAACAGAAATTACATGACCACTTCCAACTGTATCACTTTTGGTTCTTGTTCGATCATCTCCATACCTCTATCATCAGTACTGCACGTAAAGCTACGTTTGCACTGGCCATAAAAATTGTTATTGCCGACAACACTGGCCCACAATGTTTTCTGGCAACATTGGAACCACTTGAATTGCAGCCTTATGTACTATAACAATGCGGTCTCTGTTGCCTTGTAATGTTTGTCGAAAAGTATTTCAGGGCCGAGTGTGTTTACACGAACCAAGCTACCGGCGCAAAATAATCAAGTCGGCTCGCTTACTTGCCGGCCGGCGCCCATCCCGGCGTGAGGGAGGGAGGGGGAGGGGGAAGGAGGATTAGTGTTTGTTCAAATGTTTGTAAATCTATCGGACCAAACTGCGTGGTCATCAGTCCGTAGCTTACAAACTACTTAAACCTAGGTAAACTAACCTACGGACAAACACACACACCCAGGCCCCGGGGAGGACTCGAACCTCCACGGCGAGCAACCGCGCGCTCCGCAGCGAGACGCTTTAGACCGCCCGGCTACTCCACCGCGGCGAGGATTAGTGGTCCGACCTTTTCCGGGCCCAGAATTCAGTGGGCCGAGAAATGTTACGATAAAGTGTAATAACCGCATTTAATTTAAACTTGCACTGATGAGAATAACGTAAGTGATCGCCATTACCCCACTCTCCCACACTTAAAAATTAGTTTCGTCACTTTGTAAACACAACTGGTCGAACACAACTGATCACATGCACTACTAGTTGTCCAAGTTATAAATATATTGTGAGATTGTCACTGTCTACCTTAATTAATTTTCACCATCGAAATAGTTGACACACATTACGCGGAAGTGCAGGTGTCCATCGAAAATCGAGAACTTTCGTTGTCGTAATTAGTACTGTGATGACTATGCAGTCAAAAACGCTAGTCTTTGCTCCCGGATGAGCTGTGTAATTTGTTACGAAAATGGATCCAGTCTAAGCGTAACCATTGAGTAGCTATTATCAGCTGTTCCTTAGACACGGAAAGTGGCTGTTGTATTAATTATACGAACAAAGTACGATGACTTAAGTGTTGCAGAGTACAGGAAATATCAAAAAGCCGTGGGAATGAAGGAAGATAGTGACGAAGCACAAGCTCCTATTACGAAAAGTCGCAGAAGGAAGTAGACCACCCCTTCCGGCATTTCCTCTTCTTTGAGTAAATCTGTCCTCAGACAGTTAGGAACTGGGCGTCTTCCATATCTACCTATCTTGGGCATCTTCTTTCATTTGCTTGATACTTCTTCCTTCCTTTGCCAGGAGCGATTTAGGGAATTTCAGTCAACCTAAATCTGAAATGCCGGACAAGTAATTTAACTATCGTGCTCCCGAATGTGTGATTACTGTGCAACCTCGATAAGTACGAAAAACCGTGTATCATTTTATCAATACGTTGAAGGAACATCTGAGTTAGTAGACCAACATCGTGTTGTGCATCTTAATTCTGAGCCGAGAAAGCCACATCTTCTAATATATAAAGTAGAGTGTCCGTGTGTTTGTGTGTACGTGTTGCATACAAATCTACAGTTTTGTTCCAATCTTTACGAAATTTTGTACCCGGAAGCTTCAGTCCATGAGTACGGTCCCGTAAGTGTAAGAATCACGTACAACACATTGTTCACCAGATATGACGTCATGAACAATGAAATGCGCGAAATACTGCTGCATTAAGCGACAATGCTGCTCATTTTCTCCAAAACCGTTAGACCGACTTCAATAAAATTTGGTACACATATTCCTTACGTGAGATAACAATAGCTGTAGGATTAAGAACTACATACGACACATGGTTCAGGAGATATAAAATCATAAACATATAGTTTCAATAAACTGCCACATGATGCGATGAGGCTTTATAAATACATTATATGAGAATGACAATACTTAGCGACTTGCAACATACTTTAAACATAATTACAAACCTTTATTAAATTCTTTCTCGCTGACAACCACATCAAAAGAATCAAAGGAAAAAAATTTCTCGCTTACTACTTTTCCACTGTTCATGGACTAAATCTACGACATTCGGTATGACGTTGTAGTTTATAATTTCTACACTACAAATTGTACCCGCAGGAAACAGACAGTACTGTACAGACAGTATAAACACATATAGATGAATGTACTGAGTGATGAAAAAGTCAGTATAAATTTCATAACTTAATAAATCACGGAATAATGTAGATAGAAAGTTAAAAATTGCCACACATGCTTGGAATGACATGGTGTTTTATTAGAACCAGAAAAAATGTTCAAAAAAAGATCTGTTGCGTGTGTCGTTTGGTGATGATCGTGTGCTCAGCCGCCACTTTCGTCATGCTTAGCCTCCCAGGTCCCCAGACCTCAGTCCGTGCGATTATTGGCTTTGGGGTTACCTGAAGTAGCAAGTGTATCGTGATCGACCGACATCTCTAGAGATGCTGAAAGACAACATCCGACGCAAATGTCTCACCATAACTCCGGACATGCTTTACAGTGCTGTTCACAACATTATTCCTCGACTTCAGCTATTGTTAAGGAATGATGGTAACATGTTGAGCGTTTCCTTTAAAGAAAATCATCTTTGCTTTGACTTAATTTGTTATGCTAATTATTGCTTTTCTGATCAGATGAAACGCCATCTGTCGAACTTTTCTGATATTTTATTTAATTACTTTATTTTTTTTTTTATTTCTAATAAAACCCCATGTCATTTCAAGCATGTGTGTCAATTTTTAACTCTCTATCTACATTACTCCGTGATTTATTAAGTTTTCAAATTTATACTTACTATGATCACCCGGTACTTTCGAAATTGTATCACAGTAGGACACGTAGTTAATGAGATCTGAGCCCATAAACAGTAACGTTCATGGAAAACCGCACCATCACGCTTTTAATGTATTTCTTCTTTACAATTACCTCTGTTTGCAACGGATTTTACCGACATAAGCACATATAGCAAGAACTAAGATCCTTGACGTTTCGCACGAAGATAATAGAGTCTGTAAATGGAAGAATGAACAAACCGGACTGCCAATAACACCAAAAGAGGAAATGGCACCTGGAAACAAGCTTCCCTATACAGTTTGGAGAACACTAAACAGGTTGAGGACTGGTGTACCCAGATGTAAAACTAATCTGCGCAGGTGGGGCCTGCTGACTAACGATGACGACGCTCTTTGTGAATGCAGAGAGGTTCAGGATGAAGTACATCTGCTTACGTGCCGACTATTGCCGGAGCCCTGCAGTTTCAGTGACCTGCTACAAGCCAATGACAAAGCCGTGGCGGTGGCTAATTATTGAAAAAAAAAAAAAAAAAAACTTTATCTGGACACGGAAATGAATGAATAAGCACATATAAAATGAATATATAACTGCCAAATTATACAATTGTACAACATATAATTCAATAAATACGAAATCGTATATACCGCAATAGGTAAAATCCTCTCACATCATGCAACATATATTCCACTCATCGTAAGGAAATTCATCAAAAACAGACAGTAGCAGTGGTGCCTACAGGAGGGTGAGGAGGGGTAGGGGGGGTCAAGGCGCAAACTCCGTCACTGAAATATCTGGGAGGTCGGGGGGTTAAAAAATAATCCTTTTTGTCAGACTGGGGGCCTTTCTAAAACACTTTTTCAAAACGTGAAATAAAAGCTATTTAATTAAAATATTAAATGGCTAAACATGGCCTAATATCTCGGGTGGGGTGGCACCTCTGGGCACTGGTGTTGACAACTTTGAGCTTCAAAGCGCATACGGATGCATGAGATAGCAATAGACTTCTACAGAGGTATAAGGAAAGGAAGAGAATGGAACAGAGTACATCGGACGAATATCCATCATTTACGACAGATCTGCATTTAATTTCAACAGAACAGAGTTTCCAGTGAGACTTGCATTTTCTAAAACGATTGATGAACGAGAAGGCAATCTGTTCGCCGGGGTTGAGCGGCCGAGCGCATTGAGGCACTATGCTGCGATGCACGAGGCCTTTTCCCGTCGGGGGTTCGAATCCCCCCTCGGGCATGGATGTTTGTACTGTTTTTAGTATAAGGTAGTTCATAAGTAGTTTGTAACTTTAGGGACTGCTGACCCCGTAGTTAAGTCCCATAAGCTGTACAAACATTTTAACATTTTTTTTGTTTGTTCAAATGCTTGTAAATCTATGGGACTTAACTACTCTGGCCATCCCATCAGGCCCCTGGCTTACAAACTACTGAAACCAACTGATGCTAAGGAAAGCAAGTACACCCATGTACGAGGGAGGACTCGAACGCTTGACGGCGAGCAGCGGCGCGCTCCGCAGCTAGGCGCCTTGAAACACTCGGCCTCTCCACCACAGCTAGCTACTGCGGCATATATACTCAGTTGGTAGTCACGTCTGTACTGTTTTACTATTGCAGTATACATGGAGCATGGTGAAGAGTTGCTCAGCTTTTAACTGCACAAATATATTTAAGAAACGAATAAAAAGAACAAACTCTGTCTTCCCATTTATACTAGATAAAGGGAAAGCAAACCTACGTTTCTAGCATTTGTGGATTTGGAGAAAGTTTTTCACAATGTCGATTGGAATACACTCTTTCAAATTGTGAAGGTAGCAGGGATAAAATGTAGGGAGCGAAGCGTTACATTCAACTTATACAAAAATAATACAGCCGTTATTAGTCCCATAATCTTTATAACATTTGAACATTTGAAGCCGGCCGCAGTGGCCAAGCTGCGGCGCGCCAGTCTTGGTCTGCATTTGAACATTTGGCAATCTGTTCAATACTGTAGAAACGAATTAGATATGCCCATGTTTCTCACACAGACAACTACATGACACTTGCTGAGGGGTGGCCTCACCAAAGAAATAATTCATACTAGATCCTGGACAAGTAACTAGAAATATTGCTTATAGTTAAGTTGTGAATTAAATGACTGTATGAATGCTACATATCATTTGTATTTTGATTACTATGTTTCTTTGTTTGGATACTGCACTTAAAATTTTGCATATTACGCAAGACCGCCTTAATTCTTATATATTCTCAGATAAATATAACGTATTGTTAGAAGAACGAGATGGACAGAGAGAGAGAAGGGATAGGATTAGTACTAACTCATGGCTTGAATAAATAAAAAAATACCCGGGCAACGCCGGGTTTTCAGCTAGCAAGGGTATAAGAGCAACAAACAGGGTTCCGGATGCAAATGTTCAAGATACGCGTGTTTGACAATTTGCGCCACATCAGTCTGGGTGTATGCTTATAACATGCCCCAAAACATGTTTTGCAACATCCAAATGAATTGCATGTTAGATCTTTTATCATAAACGTATTTCTAATTACCAAATATTCAAATGTTTGTAGAGCTTATGGGACTCAACTGCGGGGTCATCCGTCCCTAAACCTACAAACTAATTATGAACTAGCTTATACCAAAGAGGGCACAAACATCCATGCCCGAAAAGGCATTCGAACCCCCGACGGGGAACAGCCTCGCGCATCGTAACATAGCGCCTCAATGCGCTCGGCCGCTCCGCCGCGGCTTCTAATTACTCTTTTGCCCATAGGAAAATATGGAATGATTTATGTCATTACTGGTCGAGAGAACTTTGGCAGCATGGTACAAGATATTTATTGTAGCTATCACACTTATTACTCTTGTGTGACTAGTTTCGGACAACTTGAATTATCAAATACTTGGGCCGCATTCTTTACGTCTGTGACTGCTGCGATAAATATAAAATAATTAAAAATGTTCAAATAATAGTAAATCTATGGGACTCAACTACTGTTATCACTCCCTAGTCTTACAACCTATTAAACGAACTTAAACTAATCTAAGGACAACAGGACAGGTGAAAGACTCGAACTCGCGACGGGGAGGATCGCACGCTATGCTCGGCCATTCCACCGCGGCTAACAGACTGAAAATCTTTCCTGATGCGGATCCGAATTGTGCTTCACTGTGAAGGATTTTCACAAGAGTCTTTCTGCTTGACCTCAATTCGGCTACGGTGCGGTGGAGTAGCCGAGCGGTCTAAAGCGTCTCGCTGCGGAGCGCGCGATTGCTCGCCGTGGAGGTTCGAGTCCTCCCTGGGGCATGGGTGTGTGTGCTTGTCCTTAGGTTAGTTTACCTATGTTTAAGTAGTTTGTAAGCTACGGAATGATGACCACGCAGTTTGGTCCGATAGATTTACAAGCAACATTTTGACAAACGGGTCCGTAATCTTTATTGTGTTTGCAAGGATGGTGGTGCGGTGCTGCACTCGCGTGTCTGCCACGTGCTGCCGGAGGGTGGGTCAGAGAGTCTACGTCAGCGGTGGTCTTGGTCTTGGTCTTGGTCTTGGTCTTGTTGCCGGTCGCGAGCGCGCCACGGGGAGGCGGCTAGCGGCTGCTGCAGCCGGGTTAAGCGTGCCAAGGTCTCGGGCCTCCTCGCACCTGAAAGCACTTCCCAGAAGCCCGGACGTCACTACCAAACGCTGCCGGCGGCAGGCCTCGAGACCACCGAACCGTGTGCTGCGCTCTGCCACCAACAACCACATTACTGCTACATTACTGGTCATCCGAAATGTATCACCTGGAACGTCTGATACCAAGTGAGGAAGACCGTGAAATCTACATCTACATTTACACGGGATACTTTGCAAATCACATTTAAGTGCCTGGCAGTGGGTTCATCGAACTATTTTTATACTATTCATCTACCATTCCATTCTCGAATAGCGAGCGGGAAGAAAGGACACCTGAATCTCTCTGTTCGAGCTCTGATTTCTCGTATTTTATTCTGATGATCATTTCTACCTATGTAAATGGGAGTCAACAATATATTTTCGCATTCGGAGGAGAATGTTGGCGGCTGGAGTTTCGCAAGTAGCCCACGCCGCAGCGATAAGCGCCGTTGTTGTAATGATTCCAATCCCAGATCCTGTATAATTTCCGTAACGCTGTCTCCCCTGTATCGTGACAATACGAAACGAGCTGCCTTTTTTGGACTCTTTCGATGTCCTCCGTCAAACCCACCAGATAAGGATCTCACACTGGGCTGCAATACTCCAAAAATGGACGGACAAGCGTAGTGTATGCAGTTTCTTTTGTAGTTCTGTTGCATCTTTTAAGGGTTCTACCAATAAACCGCAGTCTCTGGTTCGCCTTTCCCACGATATTATCTACGTGTTCTTTCAAATTTAAGCCTGAAGTAAGAGTAATTCCTAGGTATTTTGTGGAGTTTACGGCCTTCACATTTGATTGATTTATCTTGTAAACAAAGTTTAACGGATTATTTTCGTACTCATGTCGACGACTTCACACTTCATATTATTTAGAGTCAATTGCCAATTTTTACACCATACTGATATGCAGATCGTTCTGCAGTTGGTTTTGATCTTCAGATGATTTTACTAGACGGTAAATGACGGCGTCATCTGCAAACAACCTAAGAGAGCTACTTAGATTTTCCCCTAAATCGTTTATGTAAATAAGGAACAGCAGAGGACCAATAACACTACCCTGTGGAACCCCCGATATCACCTCTGTTTTAGTCGATGCCTTACCATCGATTACTACGAACTGTGTCCTCTCTGACAAGAAATCCCCTATCCAATCGCAAATTTGGGGCGATATACCATAATCACACAATTTGATTAAAAACCGTTTATGAGGTACGGTGTCAAAAGCTTTCAGGAAATCAAGAAATACGGAATCGATTTGCGAACCTTTGTCGATAGCACCCATCACTTCGTCTGAATAAAGAGCTAGTTGTGTTTCGCATGAACGGTATTTTCTAAATCCGTGTTGACCTAAGGTCAATAGATCGTTCTGTTCGAGATAATTCATAATATTTGAATACAGGATGTGTTTAAAAAAATCAGTACTGTGTATTTCTTATAACGCTGTTCTAATTTGTTGAACCCTTCCGAATAATAGGAACTGTCGAAGCCTGCAAAATACTTATTAGTTTCTGCAATCCGCAGTAAAAGTAACAGCCACCCAGATGCAAATTACAGTTTAATAAACTTTACCGCGGTTTCAAATGATATAAATCAATCTCCTTCAGAAGATACATGGACCTATAGTGAATAAAAAAGTAACAATCAAGCTAAGTCATTCATTTCCGTGTCCGGTCGGTCAGCATTTCCAAAAAATAGCAGCTGCGATTGCTTTGTCAATTCCTTTGTGAACATCTTGTGCTGTACATGTGTTGTCCAGGAGGGGGCAAACAAGTAGGTGGCTTGCATCTTCATCAGCCCCACAGTCGCCAGAGGTGTCTGCGCTCGCTGGAAGGATTACCCATTTCTTCAGGTTGCTCTTGCATCGGGGGACGCCCACTCTTAGACGGTTGACGGATCTCCACTGAGGGTATTGTAGGTTTGCGCCAGGAGCTATTTCTTCTTTCGGCGATGCGTCTGCGGGCAGTGAGCTCTTCCATGTTGCGAGACGATTTGCCTCTGGTGCTCCCTCTTGTGGTGCAGTCCTAGCTAGGAAACTCTTTCGGGATTTAAGGCGGTGTCTTGTTGCCTGGTGACCATACAGAGGATGTATGTGGTCAGTTCCCTTCTTTGTTCTTTCATAGTCTGCAGCAATGGCCCTCCGGATACTGGGTGGGGCTATTCCCACAGTTGGATACAATTTCTGCACTGGTGTTGGCTTCAAGCATCCTGAAATGATCATTGCTGTATCATTGACCGCAATATCATCCTGCTTAGCGTGCGCTGAAGCGTCCTACACAGGAGCAGCATATTCAGCGGGTGATATGCAAAGCGTAAATGCAGAAGTTCTTAGGAGGGGCGGGTTGGCTCCCCAACAGCTTCCAACCAGCTTCTTAAGTATCCCATTACGAGCACTGACTTTTTGTTTCACGTTCAGACATTGCTGCCTGTACGTTAGAGCCCTGTCCAGAGTGACACCTAGGTAGACTGGTGTTGGGCAATGTTTCAGTTGCTCTCCTCGCCATGTGATGTCCAGTTTGTACTCCGCTTCTCTGTTTCGTAAGTGGAAGGCGCTCAGTTGAGTTTTACTGGGATTGGGCTTCAAGTGGTTGGCATCATAATACTTTGAGAGTTCGTCCATTGCTAGAGATAGTTTCTTCTCTACTTCTTTAAAGGTTGATCCCTGAACAGCTACTGCTGTGTCATCGGCATAGATGAATAGCCGAGTATTTGCTGATCATCTCTGTAGATGCTGTACAGTGCTGGGGCAAGCACATTGCCTTGGGGGAGACCATTCTTCTGCGTTCGCCATCTGCTGCTTTTACCCTGTAATGAAACTTGGAATCTTCTGTTCTGGAGGAAGGTGCTAATAACGAAGTTAGTTGGTAGTCCCTCGTAAGGTCATACAATTTCCTTAACAGTTTCCTGTGGTTCACGGGGTCGTATGCAGCCGTTAGATCAACAAAAGCGACTCCAGAAATCTCAACACGCTCAAAACCGTCCTCAATGTGCTGGGTTAGATTCAAGATCTGACTAGAGCATGATTTGCCAGCACGAAAGCCTGCTTGTTGCGGGATAAACTTCTCTTCGAGGATGGCACTGATTCGGTTAAGTATCACCGTTCTAATATCTTGAAGGTGTGGCATAAAAGGGAGATAGGTCGAAATTTTTCCGAATCAGTTGGTTCCTTCCCAGGCGTAAGTATTGCAAATTACAATACAAGCTAAGTACAACCGTATTAAAACCATAGATTGTTTACCAATAAAATTACAACAAATTTTAGTATACACGAAACAAATACTTAAATTATTACTGTGGAAAAGTTACACGCGTCAATCTTTGTACACATGTGTAGCCCTTTAGACAAGGGCACGTCAAGCATATAAAATGATAACATATGCTATGTAACAGATTGCGTGGCGTGCTAACCGCCGACTGACCGTCTGAGCAAGATATGGACGCCAGGTAAACATGTCACGTGGTGCATGTGCCTAGTGACGATGAAAAATGTTCAAATGGTTGTAATTCTATCGGACCAAACTGCGTGATCATCAGTCCGTAGCTTACAAACTACTTAAACCTAGGTAAACTAACCTAAGGACAAACACACACACCCATGCCCCAGGGACGACTCGAACCTCCACGGCGAGCAACCACGCGCTCCGCAGCGAGACGCTTTAGACCGCTCGGCTACTGCACCGCGGCAGTCACGATGATACAGCGTCAGTAGTCAATACATGTTGATAACAAATTATAAAATAGGAAACTCATAGAAGCTTAAAATGAAATAAAATAGAATTTTGAGGAAATGAGACCACAGAGGTTACTTTTCCACAGTAATAATGTAAGTACTTGCTTCGTGTAGACTAAAATTTGTTGTAATTTTATAGGTAAACAACCTATGGTTTTAATACGGTTGTACTTAGCTTGAATGTTACTTTCTTATTCACTGTAGGTCCATGTATCTTCTGAAGAAGATTAATTTATATCAATTGCAACCGCGATAAAATTTAGTAAACTGTAATTTGCAACTGATTGGCTGTTACTTTTACTGCTGTGAATTACCTTTATTTCACGCAGCCATGTTTAAAATAATTAATTTCTTCAATCACCTACTCGTCTGAATGAAACATTCGCCCCGTCTGCCGTTTCTTGAAATTGGGGAACAAATAATAGTCCGAGGGGACCATGTCTGGAGAATAGGGAGATGTGAAACGAGATGGAATCCTGTTTCCAATATTTTGCTACTACAACTGCTGAGGAGTGGCTGGTGCATTATCGTGATGGAAAAGGACTTTTGTGTGGGACAATCGCCGGCGTTTTGCTCGCAGATCTGTTTTCAAACGGTCAAATAACGATGGATAATATGCACCTGTAATGGTTTTAGCCTGTTCCAGATATTCGATGAGGATTATCCCTTGCGAATCCCAAAAGACCATCGCCATAAACTTTCCGGCCGAAGGACCGACGTTCGCCTTTATTGGCGCAGATTCTGCCTCGATAACCCATTGTTTAGATTCTTCTTTGGTCTCAGGAGTATTGCAATGTATCCGTATTTCGTCCACAGTGAGGAAACGACGCTTAAAGTCCTCTGCAGATTCCTTCCTTGCAACACGTGACACGATTTCGTTTTTCGTCAAGCGGCAGCAATCGCGGTAACCATCTTTCGGATAGCTTTCTGATGTCCAAATGTTTATGCAAAATATTATGTACCCAGCCGCGGCGGAGCGCATTGAGGTGCTATGCTGCGGTACGCGAGGCTGTTCCCCATCGTGAGTTCGAATCTCCCCCCCCCCTCCCCCCCGGGCATGGATGATTGTGCTGTCTTTAGTATAAGGTAGTTAATAAGTAGTTTGTTCAAATGTTTGTCAAGCTTATGGGACTTAACTACGGGGTCATTAGTCCCTAAACTTACAAACTACTTATGAACTAGCTAATACTACGGACGGCACAAATATCCATGCCCGAGGGGGGATTTGAACCCTCGACCGTAGTGGCCGTGCAGACCGTTATTGGAGCGCCTCAGTCCCCTCGGCCACTGCGGCCGGCAAGTAGTTTGTAAGTTTAAGGACTGTTGACCCCGCAATTAAATACCTTAAGCTTAACACACATTTGAACATTTGAATGTACCCATTCATTCGAGATGCCCACAGCACTAGCAATCTCACGCACCTTAACTGTTCTGTCGTCCATCACGATATCATGGATTTTATCAATGATTTCTGGAGTCGTAACCTCCACTTTGCGTCCGGAACGTTCAGCGTTACGTGTGCGCGTATAGTCACTCCGAAGTTTTTGAAACCACTTATAAACTGTAATAATCGAAGGTTCTAATGTTAATCAAGCTTCTCTTTAGTGGACTGAGGCCTTCTTCCTTTAATAACGTAATGTTTTATCACTACGCGAAATTCTTTTTCGTCCATTCTTTCACAATCACTCGACTTCCTTGATTCACGCGAATGTCAAACACAAAGAAATAGACCATTATGGCTGAAACTTGGTGTGCTTCTTTCCAATGATGCTACTAACTACACGTGACGTCGATACGCGCCGGTGGTGCAATCTCTCGGATTTTGCAGGGATTTTTCAAAAAGCCCCTCTTACGTGTTGTTGCATTGTAGTAGTCCCCACTGCTTCCACACACAGCCGAAGTCGATCTGTTGTAGTACTGGGTGGTGTATCACGGGCCAGTCGTTAAGTAATGATTGAACAAATGTAGTTGATAGGATAGCCCTCTGATAACCCAGTACTGAACCATATTTGTAATTTTTCATTGAGCAGTTTCTGACAAATTGAAGCAGCAAAATCAAATGTTTGTAGAGTCTATGGGACTTAACTACGGGGTCATGAGTCCCTAAACTTACAAACTACTTATGAACTAGCTAATCCTAAAGACGGCACAAATATCCATGCCCGAGGGGTTATTCGAACCCCCGACCATAGAGGCCGTGCAGACCGTGACTGGAGCGCCTCAGTCCCCTCGGCCACCGCGGCCGGCTTGAAGCAGCAGTTGAAACGACTTTATGAAAAGGAATAAAGGGATAATGCAGACAACTTCGGACATATTTCTATTCATTTTTGCTAAACTTATTGAAAAGGCTGTATGTTGTGTTGTTGTGGTCTTCAGTCTGGAGACTGGTTTGATGCAGCTCTCCACAATATCCTATCCTGAGCAAGCCTCTTCATCTCCACATAAGAACGGCAACCTACATCTGTCTGAATCTGCTTACTCTTGGTCTTCTTCTGCGGTTTTTTACCCCACACACTTCCCTCCAACGCTAAATTCACAATTCCTTGATGTCTAAGAATGTGTCCTACCAATCGCTCCCTTATTTTAGTCAAGGTATGCCAGAAATTTCTTTTCTCTCCAATTCTGTTCAGTACCTCCTCTTTAGTTACGCGATACACCCACGTAATCCTCAGCATTCTTCTGTAGCACCATATTTCAAAAGCCTCAATCCTCTTCCTATCCGCACTCTTTATCGTCCATGTCTGACTCCCATACAAGGCAACACTCCACACAAATGCCTTCAGAAAGGACTTCCTTAGGCTTAAATCAATATTCGATGTTAACAAATCTCCCTTTTTCAAGAACGCTTTTCTACCCATTGCCATTCTGCATTTTATATCCTCTGTACTGCGACCATCATTTGTTATTTTACTGCCCAAGTAACAAAACTCATCTACCTCCTTTATTGCTTCGTTTCCCAATCTAATTCCTTCAGCATCACCTGATTTTCTTAGACTGCACTCCATTACCCTAGTTTTGCTCTTGTTAATATTCATCTTATATGCACCTTTCAGCACACTGTCCATTCCGTTTAATTGCTCTTCCAGGTCCTTTGCTGCATCTGACAGAATTACTATGTCATCGGCAAAACGCAATGTTTTTAATTTTTCACCCTGCACTTTAATTCCTTCTCCAAATTTCTCCTTGTTTTCCCTTATAGCTTGCTCAGTGTACAAATTGAATAACAATGGAGTAAGACTACAACCCTGTCTAACTCCCTTTCCATCCACTGCATCCCTTTCATGCCCTTCAAATCTGACAACCGGTATCTGTTTTTTGTACAAGTTGTAAATAACCTTAAGCTCCCTATATTTTACTCCTGCTTGCTTCAGAACTTGAAAGAGTTTATTCCAATCAACATGGTCAAAAGCCTGGCTGTATATTCAAAGTTAAAAGATCATTTTACTTCCATAACGTAAAATGAACAGTTTGTTTCCAGAAGTGGTTTAACAACCGAATATACTATCTTTTCTCTGTGAGACACTTTTTTTTTTTGGGGGGGGGAGGGGTGGAGCCTTTGAACGATATGCGTGTTCTTTGACTTAATAAAAGCGTTTGATTGAGTTTCATCACGACATATTGTTGCAGAAGTTGGAACATAATGGAGTAATGGGAGTAGCTCACAACTGGTTCACGTCTTACATTAATAGCAGAGAGCAGAAGGTGATTTTTCTCCTTTGTTGAAAACCGCTTTGATATACACTCACAATGGGACACAATTACTTGGTGAGGGGAGGGTGGTTAGGGAGGAGGTATCTCAGGGTTCTGTTATGACGCCACTGTTGTTTCTCATATGTACAAATGATAAGCCTCCTACTAGAAGAGATAATTCTAAAATAGTTATGTTTACTGATGACACTAGCTTGATTGGGAAAGAGGCTATTGACAATATTGATGCACTGTTAAACAGTGCAGGATTAATTGTTCGTCCCATTGATCCATATTAAGGTGGCCCTCGTGGATGTTGAACATATGAAAACTCCTTTTCTTTTCTTTTTACAATATGATAATATAATAATAATAATAATAAAAGTATGAATACAGATACATCATCTTTTGGTTTAAAAATTCGTCAGTGGAATAGAAGTCGTTGGCCATTAGGAAGTCTTTTAGGCTCCTCTTGAACTGATGTTTATTTGTAGCTAATTTTTTTATGGCTACTGCTAAATTATTGAAAATGTGAGTTCCTGAATAGTGGACCCTTTTTAACTAGAGTAAGTCCTTGTGTACATTGATTTTGTTCCTAGTATTGTGCGTTGGAATTGAACTGTTTCTTGGGAAAAGGGATATATTATTTACGACACATTTCATTAAGGAGTAAATATACGCCGGCCGCGGTGGCCGAGGGGACTGAGGCGCTTGAGTCACGGTCTGCACGGCCACTACGGTCGGGGGTTCGAATCCCCCCTCGGGCATGGATATTTGTGCCGTCCTAGTTCGTAAGTAGTTCATAAGTAGTTTGTAAGTTTAGGGACTGATGACCCCGTAGTTAAGTCCCATAAGCTGTACAAACATTTGAACATTTTTAGTAAATATACTACGAGGCAGTAGTATACCCAGTTCTTTGAGGAGACTTTTATAGAATGTCGGTGAATTTACTGCACAAATAATACGTATTACATGATTTTAGACTCTGAAAACTTTTGATGACTTGAAGAGTTCATGACTTGTAGAAAATAACATGATGCCAAGTCGCAGAAAAACTCAGTTATTCACAGTAACACGTAATTAAACAAAAACCGACATTTAAATTTCACAAAATTGGCGCATGTTAAAGTGAGATTGTACAGTTCAAATTGATAGGCGTTCACAAAGATAGGAAGCTGTCGTATAATGCCCATTTATAGCACATTGTTCCGAAATGAATGCTTCATTGTTTACCATTTGAACAGTCTCTGAAGTAAATGACAATTCAACACGAAAAGTGGTCTACTTTGCTTATTTTTATCCACTTCTACATGTAAATCTACATACATACTCCGCAATTCACCGTAAGGTGCGTGACGGAGGGTACACTGTACCACTGCTAGGAATTTCATTTCCTATTTCATTCCCAAATAGAACGAGGGAAAAAAGAATGCCTATATGCCTCCGTACGAGCCCTAATTTCTCTTATCTTTGTGATCATTACGCGAAATGTATGTAGGTGGCAGCAAGATCGTACTACACTCAGCTCCAAATTCTGGCCCTCTAAATTTTCTCAACAGAAATTCACCAAAAGAACGTCGTCTTTTCTCCAGCGATCCCCAACTGAGTTGCAGGAGCATTTCTGTGACACTCGCGCATTGATCGAACCTACCAGTAACAAACCAAGCTGTTCGCCTCTGAACTGCTTCTATGTGTTCTTTTAAACTGATCTGCTGCGGGTCCCAAACACTTAAGCAATACTCAAGACGTGGTCGTACAAGCGTTTTATAAGATGTCTTTTACAGATGAAGCACATCTTCCCAAAATTCTCCCAACAAACCGAAGTCGGCTGTCCGCTTACTCACAACTGTCCTTACATGTTCGTTCCATTTCATACCGCTCTGCAATGTTACGCGTAGATATTTGAAGGACGCGACTGCATCAAGAAGCTCACTACTAATGCTGTGTTCAACATTATGGAATTGTTTTTCCTACTCATGCGCATCACGTTTACATTTTTTCTACATTTAGAGCTAGCTGCCATTCTTCGCACCAACCAGAAATTTTGTATAAGTCATCCTGTATGCTATTAAAGCATACAAAAGTGGGCACGCCTGACGATACTTGTAAAATTTGGTAGTGAACCAATGAGGTGTAA
Source organism: Locusta migratoria (assembly GCA_026315105.1). Taxonomy (NCBI): domain Eukaryota; kingdom Metazoa; phylum Arthropoda; class Insecta; order Orthoptera; family Acrididae; genus Locusta; species Locusta migratoria. Next base: position 318,264,527 of record CM048747.1, on the reverse strand, counting down.
AATTGGATACTGGTTATGTATGTGTGTGATGTGCTGTATTTATGTACTGATACCATCAGACAATTGGGTACCATGTTACAACATTTGAATTTCCAAAACAAGAAAATTATGTTCACTATGGAACTAGCAGGATCCTCTATAAACGTTATCGGCCTTACAATTGACATCAGCAACAACAAACACTTATTCAGTATTTTCCATAGTAACAGATACCGTTATCCGTGCTAACTCCCAGCACCCACACAATCATAAACATGCAGCTTTCCACTCCACGCTCTATCGCGTCATATCTGTTCCATTATCTGCATTTTGCATTTTAAACAGAATTACAAACAATCAAACATATCCATTAACGGCTATAACCAGCCCTAATTGAGAGTGTACTGGATAACAAGAAAATGAGAAAAATTACAACACTTTTGTATGCTGAACAGCAAAAATAAACGTCAGTACTCGGAAAAGCTGGTGTTTCATACCAAATTTAGGCAAAATTTCAGATCAGACTGGTAAACAGTTAAAGTCTCGAAATTATAGATCTGCATTTTACAACACAAACATTTAAAAGTATTCATTCAATAGTAAAGACAAAATTCAACCCCTATCACAGAGTGGTAAGTATAAGATCACGTGCAAACATTGTGGGAAAGTATATGTTTGTCAGTATGGCAGGGCTGTAGCTATTAGATTTCAACATTTGAAATTTGGTTGAAATCGGTCCAGTATTTTACGAGGAAATGTGCAGCATTATCTCCTAATGTAGCCGTTTTTCTCGCATCTAATTGTTTATGACGTCATATCTCCTGAACTGGATGTTGTACGTGATTCTTACAATTACGGCGACCGTGCTCATGGACTTGAAAATTACGTGCGCAAAATTTTATAAAGATTTGAACAAAACTGTAGATTTGTATGCAATACGTACCCACAAACACAGAAACATACAGACACTGCGCTTTATATATAAAGATTCCCCCAAGGGATCGAGCGTATTAATGCGTCCGAATTGAAATTGTCAATTGCCTGTTTGGGAAGATATACTATTATTTAGATGGTGTCTGTTCTTTTCGGACATGTACAGCGCTACAATCGTAGTGTGCTACAAGGTAAGAATTTGGGTTGGAAGGGAAGCGTTCGTGGACAGTCTAAATGGTTAAGGCGACCGCTGGCGCCTAGCGGAAGATCCGACTTCGAATCTCGGCCCAGCACAAATTTTTATCTTTGCCGTTGGATTTAATTCAATGACCTGAAATGTTTAATTATTTAGAATTCGTAAAATTACGGATGTCAATGTCATCATATGGTGTCTGTTCCTTGGGACATGCCCAATAAGAACAGATATCATATCTTTATATATAAATCAGACTGTCCATATGTTTGTGTGTACACATTGTATAGAAATTACAGTTTTCTTACAATCTTTATGAAATTTTACACGCGCAAGCTTTAATCCACAAGGACAGTCACCGTAAGTGTAAGGATCACGTACGACACATTGTTCACGAGATCCTAAACCACTGGACCAACCTCAACCAAATTTGGCGCACATATTCCTTGCCGTGAGGTAACAATGCTCTCTGAGTAAGAACCACATACTACGCATGGTTCAGGAGATACAACGTCATGAACAATGTAGTTGCAAGAAACTTCACATAATGTAACGAGACTTTATTCACACACTGTATGAGAATGACAGTACTTAGAGAGTTGCAACCAACTTTAAACATTATTTCAAACCTTTATTGAACGTTTTGTCGATGACAACCATAGCAAAATTATGAAAAGAAAAAAGTATACGGCTTACTACTTTTCTGCTGTTCATGGACTAAAACTACAATTTGTAATTTCCACACTAAAAATTGCAGCCGCAGGAAATTTAAAGACAGTACACACACATATAGCTGAATGTACCTTCGAAATTGTTTCACAATACGACACGTACTTCATGAGATAGCATCACATAAACAGTAACGATAATAGAAAACCGCCCTACTGCGCACCAAATTTAATCTGTTACTTCTTTACTACTAACTGTATTCGCAACAGATTTTACAGACATACAGCACTTACACAAATGACTATATACCTGAAACGTACTGACGCAGAGGTTGGGAAGGGAGTAAGACAGGGGTGTAGCTATCCCCAATATTGTTCAATCTGTACATTGAGCAGGCAGTTAAGGAATGGAAGGAGAAATTTGGAGAGGGCATTAAAGTGCAGGGAGAAGAAATAAAAACATTGCGGTTTGCCGATGACATAATAATTCTGTCAGAGACCGCAAAGGATTTGGAAGAGCAATTGAATGGAATGGACAGGGTCTTGAAAGGAAAATGTAAGATGAACATTAACTAGAGTAAAACGAAGGTAATGGAATGCAATGTCACAAAATCAGGCGATGCTAAAGGAATTAGATTAGGTAATGAGACAATAAAAGTTGTTGATCAATTTTGTTATTTGGGAAGCAAGATAACATCTGATGGCCGAACTAAAGAAGATATAAAATGCAGAATGGCTATGGGAAGAAAAGCGTTTCTAAAGAAGCGACACTTGTTAATATCCAATATTAATTTAAAAGTTAGGAAGTCCTTTCTGAAAGCATTTGTCTTGAGTTTAGCATTGTATGGGAGTGAAACGTGGACCATAAGGAGTTGAGATAAAAGATGATAGAAGCTTTTGAAATGTGGTGCTACAGACGAATGATGAAAATTAGATGGGTAGATCACGTCAGTAATCAGGGAAAAAAGGAGTTTCTGGCATATCCTGACTAAGAGAAGGGATAGATTGGTTGGACACAGCCTGAGACATCAAGTAATTGTCAACTTAGCATTAGGAGGAAGCCTGTGTGGTAAAAATCATAGAGCGAGACCGAGGGACGAATATAGTAAGCAGATTCAAATTGATTTAGGTTGCCGAACGTATTCTCAGATGAAGAGACTTGCACATAACATGGTAGCGTGGAGAGCTGCATCTAACCAGTCTGCGTACTGAAGACCACAACAACAACTACCTGAAAAGTTATACAATTGTACAACATATAACTCAATAAATATGAGGTAGTGAGAATTATATATGCCATTTCTATTTTGATTGCTATTTAGTTTGGTTACTGCACGTATAATTTCGTTAATTATGCAAGACAGCCGTATTTCTTATAAATTCTCCGTTAAAAATATATCGCGCTAAAAAAAAAAAAAAAAAAAAAAAAAAAAAAAAAAAAAAAAAAAAAAAAAAAAAAAAGAGAAAGACAGAGAGAGAAGGGATAGGAGAAGTACCAACTCGAGGCAGGAATAAATAAATACCCGTGCAAGGCCGGGTTTTCAGCTAGTAAATAATATAAATATTCAGAACTTAGTGACTGAACCAAGAAGTAGTCGCTACGTTAGTAGCGTGTTCTTTGTTAGCGCAAACGATGGGTGCAAAACAAGCAATGAGATACGACCTTCGATTGAGCTTGTCGCTTCAATGCGTATGTGCAGGTCACAAATTCAGACACGCCTCTCTCTCTCTCTCTCTTTCTCTCTCTCTGTCTCTCTCTCTCTCTCTCTGATTATTATGCACATCTCACACTGTCATTACTATATTTTGTGCCCCTATTTCGTTTAGCTTTACTTTTTTGGTTTCTTGGGGAATTGTTATTTCTTGGCATGGTTTTACTTTGAAAGTAAGTGACGGTGATCACGTGACCGTGAGCAGCGACTCACTGAGAACAACGAGTCTCGTCGTTAGCGGCTTCCCTCGAGATTTTATCTCAAGAAGCCGATGCTTCAGACGGTAATACGAGCACTTTGCGGTCCACGCACCGCTGTTCCGGTGAACAAAAGGAAGACGATGCCGACGCAAACAACTGAATTCGCTTTACGTAACCGCTAAATGACGCCGCCTCCGGCTGTAGTGGACTGAAACGAGCCTTAATCGTTTCCACTTCTCTTGTTGGACCCGCTAAAATGGGTTTCTAGGCTGTAGCGTTCCTATCGTCTCTGTAAACCGCCTTAAATAAAAGCTCTTCATACACTTCCGCGTGTCCTGTTATTACTGTTGTGCGCCCTAAACTTCCTATCCTGTTATTCTCGCCACAACTACTGTGTCTATCACCAGAGGTCTGAACACACATTCTGTAAGATACCTGCTATGGGAACGTATACATTTCATATTCAAATGTACTGCGAATTTGAGACCAGTGTCAAGCTAGTCAGGCATGGGTTGTTTATCTTCGGTTGCAGGCCGGCCGCGGTGGCCGAGGGGACTGAGGCGCTTCAGTCACGGTCTGCACGGCTACTACCGTCGGGGATTCGAATCCCCCTCGGGCATGGATATTTGTGCCGTCCTAGTTCGTAAGTAGTTCATAAGTGGTTTGTAAGTTTAGGGACTGATGACCCCGTAGTTAAGTCCCATAAGCTTTACAAACATTTGAACATTTTCGGTTGCAGGCTTATTTTTCGATGGCAGTTCAAATGTTTGTAAATCTATCGGACCAAACTACTTGGTCATCAGTCCGTAGCTTACAAACTACTTAAACCTAGGTAAACTAACCTAAGGACAAACACACACACCCATGCCCCAGGGAGGACTCGAACCTCCACGGCGAGCAACCGCGCGCTCCGCAGCGAGACGCTTTAGACCGCTCGGCTACTCCACCGCGGCTTTCGATATTGGAGACGGTGATAGTATTGTTGCCGGGAAGTAGGGTTGCGATTATTGGGAGTGCGCGGATAAGGTTGCAGAAGAGTGGGGACCGTGGTTGAGTGCAGTTGTCGTTCCGGCGGGATAGATGAGGACATGAGATTTTGAGACTTGAATGTTGAGCCAAGCTGTTTGTTTAAAATATGGAAACGAAAGGTATAGATGACGTTGGAGAAACGATCTTTTGAAGTTTTTATAAGGTAAGGTTTTTCATGAAATACTTGGCATGATTCTATGGCACAAATTCGCATTGTTAGGCTGATCTGATGGTAACAGTAACGTTCGGGAAAGATCTTGCCGTTAGCTTGTTAACGATTCAATCTAGGGACCCCTTTCTGTGTTAGAAAAAGTATTTATTGTAATAGTTTAGTTCTGAGAGTGGGTTTTTTATGAAATAGGAATTTCATTTGTAGTGTTCTTGAAATATGGTATTGTTGTATCATTGTTTGTGTCAATCGAGTGAAATTTATTAACAGTGAAGAAATGTTTATGTTTGTTTAAAAATAATTTTGTAGGCAGATTAAATACCTGAGTTATATTTTTCTCTGAAAGATTTTAAAATCCAAAACATGACATTGTTAGTAATTTTCATGACTTTACATCAGTTACAAAATAAACCAGATATTTCATTTTTTATTATTACTTCGAGTTTCTTAAACAGATTACCAGTTTATCCCTCCTCACATTTTTATTAAAAGTGCCATAGACGTTTTCTGTAGTTAGCTTTCCAGTACAGCAGGAAGCAGTTTGGTGTTGCGAAAATTTATGCAGTAAATGAAAGTGAGAAAGAATCAGTTTTTGTTGTCGTGCTTACAGTTCCGTATCATTCACAGATTTCAGGGTAGGACAATTCATACAGTGTACAGTACAGATTAACAAGCGTTGTGTTCGTTACTTTCAGTTAAAGATTGTTAGTTCAGTCATAAACAAGTTTGTAGGTCCAGACTTATTAACACAGTGATTTTTATTATTAATAATTTTCAGACAATTTCAGACATTTTCATACAGAAACAATTAGCAGTTTGTGCCTCATTATAATAAACAATATGCAATCAGATAGGTTTTGCAATACCTTGACATTCACATAGAATACAGTTAAAAGAAAATACGCGGTCAGATTAACATAATGTTGCGCAAAGGCATTCAGATAGAACAAGTTCAGACACATTCGGTTACATTTCAATCAAAGAGCGTCAGTCAGGTACATTTCTTAGATCATATGGTAAAACACCTATATTTCGCAGCAGACGTAAATTTTGTAAGAGAGAAGGACAAGCCTGAAACTTTCAACGTCAACTGCCGCATCGCTGACCTACCATAGATCGTCGAGGGTACAGGACTATGGGCAACTAGAACATTGAAGCAAATGTGTCATGTCCTGTGTTTCTCCATATTCGCACACAAGATCCTCAGCGTTCGCTAGTCCCCACTTAGCTTCAATGGTTTCAACAGGTACCACTCCCGTTCTCTTCCTACTCAAAGTTCGCCAGGTCTTTCAGTCCGTTTCGCTTCCGGTAGGGAGTGCATGTTGCAGTGGGTAGCCGCGCCGGAGTGGCCGAGTGCATTGAGACGCTATGAGCGAGGCCGTTCCCCGTCGGGGGTTCGAATCCTTCCTCGACCATGGATATTTGTGTTGTCTTTAGTATAAGGTCGTTTGTAAGTTTAGGTACTAATGACCACGCAATTAAGTCCCACAAGCTTAAGAAACATTTGAACATTTTTGCAGTGGGATGTCTTTAGGTGGTTGGTACATATCTCAATAAGCTTTTCCTTGATTTCAGTCTTCCTGGCGGAACTTGGGCGTTGTAGAGAACGTGGCGCTTCCTTGAATCTCTCTGTTTACTCTACAGCTATACTGCGGTCTTTTGGTGATGCAAAGCCAGATGTCTTATATAGGAGGTCAAGGAGAGCCGGTTTCATACACCAAGTGATTATCCTACTGGTTTCGTTCAGAGCGATATCGACTGTTTTGGTACACAGAGATCGATTCCACACTGGGCACGCCTATTCTCATGTCGAAAAGCATAAAGCCTGTGCTGTGGTGCGCAGTATGTCAAGGTTATCTCCCCAGCCGCTCCCTGCTAGCTTTATAAGCAGAGCTTTCCTAGAGCCTGCTTTTCTGCCTTGTGTTGAGGCAGTGATGTTTATGCGTTAGTGACCTGTCCATTGTTACAACACGGTATTTAGAGGTGTTTGTATGCTTCAAGGTGCTTCCTTCCCATCTGATGTGCAGGTTCTTTCTGCATTATTTTGTATTTAAGTGGAAAGCACATATTTTCGTCTTTGTGGGATTTGGCTTTAGATAGTTCTCTCTATAATATTTAGATATTTCCTCAAGAGTTTCTTCAGTCTTTCCTCAATATCCTGGAAGCTTCGGGATTGCACACCAATGGCCAGGTCGTCGGGGTATAGGAAGTGTTTGGCACCTTCAGTTATTGGTTGTCGTTTGTGCATATAGGTAGGTAATTCATTTAATACAGGGTGTTTCACTAAGTGTGTTTGCCTCTGTAACTTATAAAATAATAGGTGACGGGAAATTTTAATGCAGTAGGTCAACACAAGAAATGTTACGCTTTCTGCGGAGCTATGATCATAGTTTATTGTATCATTTTCCAAAGAGTTACAGCACAAAGATATAATTTTTTAAATGGAACGATAGTTTTTTTTCTATCGTGCATTGGATTCGTTGAAACCAGCTGCTTCCGAATCAATTTCAACTACATTCCTATCACTGTTAGTTTGGGAGCTACAACCCTTCAAAGTTTAGGGGGCGGAGGCTTCGACAGCATAGCTGACTGGCTGGTGGTCATGAGACAGTGGGCCGTGCCCCAGAGGATAGCCACTTGGCCAGTCAGCTACGCTATCGCAGCCTCCGCCCTCGGAACTTTGAAGGGTTGTAGCTCCCAAACTAACAGTGATAGGAATGTAGTTTAAATTGATTTGGACGCAGCTGGTTTAAACGAATCCAATACACGATAGAAAAAGCTATTGTTCCATTTAAAATTATATCTTTGTGTTGTAACTCTTTGGAAAATGATGCAATAAACTATGTTCATAGCTCCGCAGAAAGTGTAACATTTCTTGTGTTGACCTACCGCATTAAAATTTCCCGTCACCTATTATTTTACAAGTTTCAGAGGCAAACACACTTAGTGAAACACCCTGTATATTGCTGTTCGTTAGTCTCGCTAAAACTCGAGAACGACTGAACCGATTTGGATAATTTTAGTCTTGAAATAATCGTGTAAGTCTAGGGAAGGTTTACACGGTGATAAAATATGGAAAAGTTGCACAGAAAAAGAGGAAAATCGGGAAAAACTGAAACAGCTTTTTCCAGTGAGCTATTAATACCGTTCGTCTAATTGCGATAAAATGTTGTACATTTCATGTTGAAAGCAAGAGGAAGTTCGCAGCAAATAAAAATTTGGAAAAGTCGCCCGGAAAGTAGTAAAATTTAGGAAAAACCGAAAGCGATTTTTTTCTATGAATGAAAATCAATTGACACATGGTTGTAAGAGCATCACTTGAGTACGGCTTAACAGAACAAGGTTTGTATGAAATAATTTTTTATTTATTTATTCAATTATTTGAAAATTTACCGGAAAATTGAAAAAAAATTGAGAAAAACTGGATGTGCGTTTTTCAATGTGTTTTTGATTTAATTCAGCACTATAACTGACTATTCGCACGAAAGTTACGCGGAAAATTTGAAAATTCGCGAGAAAGTGAGAGAGCTTTTTTTCGATGCGATACCAATATCATTAGTTGATTGCGATAAAGTTTGCATATTTGATGTTCAAAGCAAGAGTAACGTTGTTATGAAATAAAAATTTGAAAAAGTATCCCCGAAAATTGGAACATTCAGAAAAAAAGAGATTTAGGTATAAAATATCAGTACCATTCATCTGATTACAATCAACTTTTTCCATATTTTATAACCGTTTAAACCTTCCCTGAACTTCCACAAATGAGACATGAACAATACCCTGGACATGTGTGCGTTATTTACAGCTATCAGCTCAGTTAGATCTAACCCCATTACGTTTTTCCTTTCTAAGCCTTGTTCGATAAAATCAGTTAGATTGTGGATCTGACTGGTGCAAGAGATATCTGGCCGAAAGCCTGCCCGCTCTGTCATTAGTTTGGAATCTACGATATTTTGTATTCGCTGCAGGTTCATTCTTTCGTATATCTTGAAGAGATGGCACAGTAGAGATATTGAACGGTAACTGCATGACAGATCGGTGTCTTTCCCTGGCTTCAGAAATGCTACCATTTTGGCTTTGCGCCACATTTTAGGGATCTTGTAAGAGCGAACACATGGAAACGAAAACAGAACATGGAAATAAAAGATCGCTGGCGTCCCCCGGAAACGTTTCGAAAGAGACGGCTAATCCTTCCAACACCGGACTAACCAAATGAAGCCTCAGTGCAATTTCATTATACAATAGCACTGGCTATTTTCAGTACCAGTAAGTCGAGAGTTAAAGTGTCAGAGTTTAGCTTTTTAGGTCCCTAGCAAGTGGTTATCGATAATCTAGATGCGTCACTGTATGTATAAAGAAGTAATTATGCTGTAGCTTATTTATTTACATTATATTCAGTAGCTTATGTACTCTTGAGCACCGCAACTGGTTCTACTAAACAGAGATTACCTTCTTCAGAAACTGTTTTGTACATTCTTTGTCCGCAATCATTTACAGCACGGAAGATGCTTAACAAATAATAGCGAAATGCGTTTGGTGTAAAATAATTGTCGTTATTGCAGTCACATAAACACGGAAAACCTCTAATAGTTAATTTTGAGAGCTACTTTGGAAGATGGCCACACAACCATAGTGTGTTATATGATTCGAAAAGGGTACTGCCATAGACGATTAAAAAAAAAAAAAAAAAAAAAAAAAAAAAAAAAAAAAAAAAAATTAAAAAAAAATAAAAAAAAATTAAAAAAAAAAAAAAAAAAATCATGTGTATACGGAGCCGCTAAGAGTGCTTAAGGAAAGTGGATGTTTTCATATCTGAAGGAGGTACTAGGCGACCATATGCTGCAAAAGGTACACGTCTATCACTACAACCATCTAGCGTTAGAATGGGTGTAACTATAAGGTCGATCCTTTTGACAGCAGAGGAAATTAAAATTTCGAAGTAATGGAATAATGTCATTTCTTTGCGCAAGTATTTCGCGTATTATTCTGAAAGAACAACTTTTTCGTCATCTAAAGCTGCTAGTAGAGAATTCAAGTATGTTCCTAATTTTCAATTGCTTCATTTTGAATACGTACTACTTCCTAAATTCCTTATTTAATGGAAATGTACGGTTAAGGTAGAAACTAAGAATCTGCACACCAATAAATTCCAATTAGGGGAAATTGGGGTAATGACGGTCACCGGGTAATGGCGGTCACCAAAGCATCTGGTAATTGCTTTGCAGTAGAGGCGTTGCAGAGTGTGCTGCAACCTCACGGCAGTTTAAAAACTCCAGGTGAAAGCGACGCCATCTTGACAGAGTCTACCTGGGTTTGGTGCAGAGAAGTTGTTTTTCACGTCCTTAGATTTAAGGAACAGCAGTCTTTACACCACGGTAAGTACTTGAATTTCACGTATGTAGAAATTGTTGCAAATAGTATATTATACTATGACGTGTGAACTTTTAATGGTACATTTGTTTAAGGCGTCGGATATATAGTTATTTTATTTTAACGTTTTAAAATATGGCATGCTCTGGGGATAATGGCAGTCAGTCGCTCTGGAGTATTTGTTTTTATTGCGAAGAATTCGGTACAGTTAGGAACTTTGGTTCTGTTGCACTATTTGTGGGGTATGGCCTCATCAAGCTTGTTCCAGATGGGATCATGCAGAGGGCTAAAAGTGTGATTTGTCTGTCTAACAGTGACATTTTTCATTAAGCGTAGCCGCGGTGGAGTAGCCGAGAGATCTAAAAATGTTCAAATGTCTGTAAATCTATCGGACTAAACTGCGTGGTCATAGTCCGTAGCTTACAAACTACTTAAACCTAGGTAAACTAACCTAAGGACAACACACAGCCGCGGTGTAGTAGCCGAGCGGTCTAAAGCGTCTCGCTGCGGAGCGCGCGGTTGCTCGCCGTGGAGGTTCGAGTCCTCCCTGGGGCATGGGTGTGTGTGTTTGTCCTTAGGTTAGTTTACCTAGCTTTAAGTAGTTTGTAAGCTACGGACTGATGACCACGCAGTTTGGTCCGATAGAATTACAAACATTTGAACATTTTTGGCAACACACACACACCCATGCCCCAGGGAGGACTCTAACCTCCACAGCGAGCAACCGCGCGCTCCGCAGCGAGGTGCTTTAGACCGCTCGGCTACTCCACCGCGGTCGGAGCGGTCTAGTCTGGCCCGAGCGGCCTCGAGGTGAGGACGTCTTGTTTACGTCAGAGCCGTAGCTAGCGGCGAGGAGGAAGCGACGAGTGCGGGGCTTAGCAGTGGCGCGCGTATTGTATACAAACGACGTTCACATGGCAGACTACTTACGGAAATCGACCGTGAAGTTCACATTTGAGAACTAGAAGTTGAACGATTTTTAAGAAAAGTTGTCAAACTCCATCCTCAGGAATTGATTGGAATTCACTTTCCGATTGTGGCGAGCGTTGTAAATGTCAAATTAATCAACGATGCATGTTGCGATCGACTCATTCAGAACTCCGGCGGGTCATATAAGTTCCTTCACTCCGACGGCAATGTAGGAAACGTCACGGTGGAGCCAGCGGGCATCGGAATTCGAACGATACGTGTCTTCGAATTACCATTTGAAGTGACGGAACAGCAGGTAATTACGGTGCTCCGGCAATACGGCACGGTCCTCGCCTATACCGAAGAAAAATGGACGAGTTTTGAGACATATCGTGTTCTCAATGGAGTACGCCAAGTACGAATAGACCTCAAGAAACACGTTCCCTCTTACGTCTACATTTGTTGGTGCCGTGCCATCATTATGTATGACGGACAACCGCGCACGTGTTCAGGCTGTGGCAAGGAGGGCCACGTGCAATCAGAATGCTTACAGAGACGAATCATGCAATTACCGACGGGTGAAGGCCAATTACCGCAACGTCCCCAAACTCTGCCTCTCGCATATGTTCAAGCGACGCTAGGAACCGCCTCGCCACCAGATCATGAACAAGTGTCTAAGAGTGAAGTGCCGGAGGTCGCGGTGCAGCAGGAGGGACCAGCTGCCACCGAACCACCGCGAAAGGAGGACGACACCCCGAGAGACGAAGACGTGAGGCCTGATGGAATGGAGATAGACACCAACAAGTCGCACGATAAGGGAGAGGAATCTGAAACTACAAGCATGGGACAGTCACAAATTTCCGATACAGAGGAAGGACGCTCTCCACGACGCCGCTACAGGAAACGCAAGAAACAACGTACTGCGTCCCCAGACGTCGACGAGACAGTTGAACCATGCCACATAAACGCTCAAGAACTTGATCGTACGCTGCCAAGTACGCTGGAGAAGGACGATACCACAGGTCAGCGGGTATGTGAAAGACATCAAGCGTCTCCCAAAGACGTGATATCGGTGGAGCAGATCAGTGAAGGTCCGGATCAAGAATTTCTGATGTTACAGAAGTTCGCTCCTGACCTCTTGGCTACTGGACAAAAGAAAGGACTACAGAGTTGCGCACCACATAGTATGTTGAAAGAGGCGGTCCAAGAGGAATGTGGTAACGACACTGCGGACAGAGGACGACCAACTTTTAACAAGTCAGGCAGGAATTCGGAAAGGTTTTGTGGATTACTACGCTCGATTGTACTCACAGAAGATTCCAGATGAGGCGGCACTCAACGACATGCTTGCGGCACTGCCACGGAAACTGGACCGCGAGACGGCGGTAGAGATGCAAGCAGACGTGACCGAGGAAGAGGTGAAGGCGGCCCTAGCGAAAGGTCGCCCAAACAAAGCTCCATGCCTCGATGGACTACCCATTGAATTCTACAGGGAATTTAAAGATATATTAACACCGACTTTGAGACAGATGTTTCAAGAACTACTGCATGCCGAAGTAATTATACCAACTGAATTTACTCAAGGTTTGATCATCCCCGCCCCGAAGACATCAACAGGACAATCGGCGCACCAATTCAGACCACTAACGCTCCTCAACAGCGATTATAAAATTTTTGCACGGCTTTTAGCATTGCAATTAAAACCAGCCCTCACAGTGTTAACAGGGGAAGATCAGACATGTATCGGTAAGAATCGTGCAATCCAGAAGGCGCTTTGTGACTATCGGGATTTGATAGCAATCGCGCAAGCCTGCAGAATTCAGGGCGCGATGCTGGCAGTCGACTTGGAAAAAGCATTTGACGCAGTCGACCATGACTTCTTACGAGGCACGATGGTAGCGATGGATACACCAATACTTTTCATCGCGACTGTAATGCTACTTCTGAATGGGACGAAGTCAATGGTACTTGTGAATAGTAGTCCGACAGGACCAATCACTATCTAATGCTCCGTCAGACAGGTGTGTCCTCTTTCCATGGGCCTATTTTCACTTGCAATTGAGCCACTTCTGATGCAACTACATCGAACGTTAAGCGGCGGCAATGTAAGAGGGGATAAATTTGTGTATCGTACATATGCAGATGATGTGGTCCTCCTCGTCCGTTCAAATGAAGAGATTGCCACAGCCATAACTCAGATAGAGAGATATGGAAAGGCGTCGTGTGCACAGATGAACATGAGAAAATCAGGAATCATGAACATTGGTTGCGGGTTACCTGCGCAACCTGACGGACGCATCAAGTTGGTCACTGAGATGAAATGTTTAGGGGTGTACACCAAGACCACACGCCGCACGATAGCTCTCAACTACAAACGTCTCTTGAACAATATCCGTGCATGTATCCGTCTACACTCACTACGCTCCTTGGATGTGCTGCAAAAGCTCCACTTGATAAACACCTACTTGGTATCAAAAATGACGTACTTGGCAAGGATTTTTCCGATGCCAAGAGCGACTGCGGACAGAATACAAGCAGCCTTTGGGCATTACGTGAACCAAGGACATCTCTTTAAATTCAGCTACTCCACGCTCTCACTCCCAGTGCTGGGCGGTGGACTAGGACTCACCAACGTGTATGTAAAGGCTATGGCTTTGTTTGTGAGGCTGACACTGTGCCAATGTAAACGGGACCCCAGCAGTCTGATCGCTTTTCTTCTTACGGAAATTGCACCACCCAATCTGGACCCACCGATAGATCTCCATCATATCCCCGCGGCAATGTCCCACTGCAGTACATTTTTACTGGAGTACAGTTACCTCAGACGTATACTACGCATAGATGATCTACCTGCGGTCCGTAAGGTGTACGGAACCCTCATGATGGGGCAACGACGGAACGTTGTGGAAGGAAAACACCCAACGGTCGACTGGAATGCAGTCTGGTGTAACGTACACTCCACTAACTTGCCGACAGCGGCACGGACTACATGGTGTTACTACGTGAACGGAAAATACCCCACGCAGTCACGTCTGCACAGCATTCACCTCGCGGCGACCCCGCTGTGCCAGACGTGCAACGTGCATGATACGGACACACACCGACTAGTCTGCGGAACGGCAAAGGACATTTGGCATCTGCTCTGCCGCCTTTTGGCCTTCGTTCAACGCACTGCGCCTCATGCTATTCAGATGACAATCTTACTCTATCCTGATGAGGTTCCATAACCGAATACGAAGAGTAATGCAGCAAACTGGCTGAAAGGAATGACAGTGCACTATATATTAGGCACAACGGAACACGACGTCGGTGATTATAGGACTTTTATAGAGAGCCAACATTCGAAAATTAAGAGGAATGCAAACTACCGGAAAAAATTACTCAAACTTTCTCCTGAAGGTGTTTGATGACTTCTTGGTGGTACTTGAAGCCGGGCATGAGCAGATATTAAGTAAAGTAAGTGAAAATGAACTGGTTCATTAAGAAAAAAAAATAGAGTTATGATCGAATTTACCGGTAATAAACACACCACGAGAAGACGGCCAAGGCTCCGGACAGTCCAAAAAGTCTCGTTAAATACCTTCCTTACATTCAAGAAGAAGAAGCGGAAAAATCTTTTTCATTTTATTTATAATTCAAAGAATTCGGTAAGACTTCAAAACACAACGGTTAGGATGGGCCTTTTGTTTCTTCTGTTGTCTATTTGTATTTAAAATAAAAGCCATGAAGTTTAAATAAAAGAACACATTATTTCTTTTCCTTTCCCTTAGTTACATCCTTGATTTAGTATAGGGTGAAAGAGGCGGTGGCACTAGACCCTTTATTTTATTTTTTATTTTTATTTTTTTTTTTTTTTTGGCAGGCGAGATGTTTAAGTTTATGTGGGATATAGTAGTTAGGTACCAACGACTAAAGTGGAAAAGATTAGGCAGAAAAACGGGGGGGGGGGGGGGAGGGGAAAAAAGGCATATGGCGATGTAAATCATGGGCTTTAAAGTAAAGGCCTCAGTGCTCCGAGAAAATTTTTGATACGCAGCTGCAACTGGTCGTTTAGAACTAACCCGGAAAAAAAAAGCGGTCTAAAGCGTCTCGCTGTGGAGCGCGCGGTTGCTCGCCGTGGAGGTTCGAGTCCTCCCTGGGGCATGGGTGTGTGTGTTTGGTCTTAGGTTAGTTTACCTAGGTTTAAGTAGTTTGTAAGCTACAGACTGATGACCACGCAGATTGGTCCGATAGAATTACAAACATTTGAACATTAAGCCTATTCTCACAATTCCGGGCCCAGAATTCAGTGGGCCGAGAAATGTTACGATAAAGTGTAATAACCGCATTTAATTTAAACTTGCACTGATGAGAATAACGTAAGTGATCGCCATTACCCCACTCTCCCACACTTAAAAATTAGTTTCGTCACTTTGTAAACACAACTGGTCGAACACAACTGATCACATGCACTACTAGTTGTCCAAGTTATAAATATATTGTGAGATTGTCACTGTCTACCTTAATTAATTTTCACCATCGAAATAGTTGACACACATTACGCGGAAGTGCAGGTGTCCATCGAAAATCGAGAACTTTCGTTGTCGTAATTAGTACTGTGATGACTATGCAGTCAAAAACGCTAGTCTTTGCTCCCGGATGAGCTGTGTAATTTGTTACGAAAATGGATTCGGTCTAAGCGTAACCATTGAGTAGCTATTATCAGCTGTTCCTTAGACACGGAAAGTGGCTGTTGTATTAATTATACGAACAAAGTACGATGACTTAAGTGTTGCAGAGTACAGGAAATATCAAAAAGCAGTGCGAATGAAGGAAGATAGTGACGAAGCACAAGCTCCTATTACGAAAAGTCGGAGAAGGAAGTAGACCACCCCTTCCGGCATTTCCTCTTCTTTGAGTAAATCTGTCCTCAGACAGTTAGCAACTGGGCGTCTTCCATATCTACCTATCTTGGGCATCTTCTTTCATTTGCTTGATACTTCTTCCTTCCTTTGCCAGGAGCGATTTAGGGAATTTCGGTAAACCTAAATCTGAAATTCCGGACAAGTAATTTAACTATCGTGCTTCCGAATGTGTGATTACTGTGCAACCTCGATAAGTACGAAAAACCGTGTATCATTTTATCAATAAGGTGAAGGAACATCTGAGTTACTATACCAACATCGTGTTGTGCATCTTAATTCTGAGCCGAGAAAGCCACATCTTCTAATATATAAAGTAGAGTGTCCGTGTGTTTGTGTGTACGAGTTGCATACAATCTTTACGAAATTTTGTACCCGGAAGCTTCAGTCCATGAGGACGGTCCCCGTAAGTGTAAGAATCACGTACAACACATTGTTCGCCAGATATGACGTCATGAACAATGAAATGCGCGAAATACTGCTGCATTAAGCGACAATGCTGCTCATTTTCTCCAAAACCGTTGGACCGATTTCAATCAAATTTGGTACACATATTCCTTACGTGAGATAACAATAGCTGTAGGATTAAGAACTACATATGACACATGGTACAGGAGATATCAAATCATAAACATATAGTTTCAATAAACTGCCACATGATGCGATGAGGCTTTATAAATACATCATATGAGAATGACAATACTTAGAGACTTGCCACAAACTTTAAACATAATTACAAACCTTTATTAAATTCTTTCTCGCTGACAACCACATCAAAAGAAGCAAAGGAAAAAAATTTTCTCGCTTACTACTTTTCAACTGTTCATGGACTAAATCTACGACATTCGGTATGACGACGTAGTTTATAATTTCTATACTACAAATTGTAGCCGCAGGAAATTTTACAGACAGTATACACACATATAGTTGAATGTACTGAGTAGTAAAAAAGTCAGTATAAATTTGATAACTTAATAAATCACAGAATAATGTAGATAGAGAGGTAAAAATTGACACACGGGTGCTTGGAATGACATGGTGTTTTATTCGAACCAGAAAAAATGTTCAAAAAAAGATCTGTTGCGTGTGTCGTTTGGTGATGATCGTGTGCTCAGCCGCCACTTTCGTCATGCTTGGCCTCCCAGGTCCCCAGACCTCAGTCCGTGCGATTATTGGCTTTGGGGTTACCTGAAGTAGCAAGTGTATCGTGATCGACCGACATCTCTAGAGATGCTGAAAGACAACATCCGACGCCAATGTCTCACCATATCTCCGGACATGCTTTACAGTGCTGTCCACGTCATTCCTCGACTACAGCTATTGTTAAGGAATGATGGTGAACATATTGAACGTTTCCTCTAAAGAAAATCATCTTTGCTTTGACTTGATTTGTTATGCTAATTATTGCTTTTCTGATCAGATGAAACGCCATCTGTCGGACTTTTCTGATCTTTTATTTATTTTTATTTATTTCTAATAAAACCCCATGTCATTTCAAGCATGTGTGTCAATTTTTAACTATCTACATTACTCCGTGATTTATTAAGTTTTCAAATTTATACTGACTATGATCACCCGGTACTTTCGAAATTATATCACAGTAGGACACGTAGTTAACGAGATTTGAGCCCATAAACAGTAACATTCATGGAAAACCGCACCATCACTCATCGGTTTTAATATATTACTTCTTTACAATTATCTCTGTTTGCAACGGATTTTACCGACATAAGCACATATAGCAAAGACAGATCCTTGACGGTTCGCAGGAAGATAACAGAGTCTGTAAATGGAAGAATGAACAAACCGGACTGCCAATAACACCAAAAGAGGAAATGGCACCTGGAAACAAGCTTCCCTATACAGTTTGGAGAACACTAAACAGGATGAGGGCTGGTGTACCCAGGTGTAAAACTATTCTGCGCAGGTGGGGCCTGCTGACTAACGATGACGATGCTCTTTGTGAATGCGGAGAGGTTCAGGACGAGGCACATCTGCTTACGTGCCGACTATTGCCGGAGCCTTGCAGTTTCAGTGACCAGCTACAAGCCAATGACAAAGCCGTGGCGGTGGCTAACTATTGGAAAAATAAAACTTGATCCGGACACGGAAATGAATGAATGAGCACATATAAAATGAATATATAACTGCAAAATTATACAATTGTACAAGATATAATTCAATAAATAC